>JAHLJS010000001.1:5848-686546 GCA_038502445.1 Eremochloa ophiuroides | reverse complement strand
TCATTATAAGACTACGGAGTAGCACAATTCCATAGCATTATGATAGATGGATCCTGTATTACAGATTTAGATACAGACAGATCGTGAGGACAGGGTGCAACAGATAGAATATAAGGATAGGGTACAACAGATATAGACATATCGTAAGGATAGGATATAGTATGATGGATAGATGTACAAGGAGTAAGAGCAGGGGTCCAATAGTCTAGCGTCGTATATCACTTTGGCTTTCCAACCGTCCAACATTATCTATGGGGCTTCAAGATGTGGCAACGGGGCTATGGCACAAGGTCGGACAGGGCCAGTGTCAAAGGAAAAGTGGCAAGGCTTGCTTCTACACGTTTTGGCTCCATTGGGCCAGCTGTTGGTACCTTCTGGCCTGCTATGGCTTGCTTCGGCTGGTCGTGGCTAGCCGTGGCCTCCTGCAGGCTGGTCGCGGCTGGCCAAGCGGGGCTGTGGCTGGCCGGAGACTGGCTGGAGGTGACGACAAGTGGCTGGGAGGTGGCAGAGCATGGCCGGGTTCCAACGGTGTGCACGGTAGCTAAGGTGAAGCTTGGACGTGGCGTCGGTGCACGTCGGGGCGACCAGGCAGAACTTCCAGAGGTCTTCTCCCTTCTCGATCGGCATCCGTCGTGTCCATCAGTGACATGAGCAGAGTGGTCTCGGAGTCCAAGTGCACAGGGTAAAACCGGAACGCGATTATGGTGGTGGTTTGGGTAGTCCTCGGCCACGCCGGCGTTCTTGGAACACCGGTGGTTCGATTTGGCTAAATAGGTCTCGTGTCGTGTGTGCGAGTGTTCTGAGCCGGGAGAGGATCGGCCTACGCGTCCCTGAGGTGGGATGCCATGGCTCATGTGGCGCGTTCGGCCATGGTGGCGGTGCCCACTAGCGATGTCGAGGCGAAGCTCACCGAGGGCTTGCGGTCGGTAGATCGCTTGACGCGGGTCGGGGTCGTTGCCGGCAGAGCGTTCACGATGGCAGAAAGGATGTAGCAGATCGTGCTTCGGCTTGCCGAGGACGGTTCGGCCTAGAGGAAGAAGGGGTTGGGCTATCCGAGCTGGTCGGGGCTGGCCGGAAGGTAGTGGTTCGTGTTCGGGAGGCGGTGGTGCGCGGCCGGCTTTCCTGCAAGGTGAATCAACAGCGGCACGAAGGCCACATTTTAGGAACAGGCAACGGTATGCTCACTGCTAGAAGGAAAGGAGAGAGTCTGGGTGCGATAATGGCTCATCGGTGACGAGGATGGTGTTCCGGTGCGGTGGTATTGCATCGGGAAGGCTCTGTCCGCTGGTGGCCATCTCTGGCCCGTTGTGGCCTGGCGTGGCTTGCCGCCGGCCAGCTTTGGCCAGTCGGGGACTGCTGCAGCCGGCCAGCGGCGGCTGTAGTCGTCGGGGCGAGTTGCTGGCGGCCAGGCATAGGCAGGACGAAGGCAGAGCAGTGGGTTCGGCGTCGGGGTTGGAGCGGCTGCTGCGGGGTGGTCCTCCTTCGGTTCAGCAGAAGACAGGGCGAGGCCGGTGGTGCTCGATGCGTTCGAGCACGGCGTGCATGAACGAGGCGAAGTCGAGGGAGAACGCGGCGTGGAGCAGTAGTGCGGCTGCGTGGTGACGACGGGGGCGCTGCCGGTCGCAGACGTGGTGGCGCCGTGCGTGGCCGTGGCGGTGGGCAGCTGCTTGCGGTCGTGCAGCCAGGGGAGCAGGGGCGCCGCGTGGTGGGGGTGATGGCGCTCCGGCGGCGTGGAGCAGAGGTGCCCGTCCACGACGAGGGGCGGCGTCGAGGTGGCGCACGGTCGTTGAGGTCGGGCGTGCACGAACGCGGCGTGTGGAGCAGGGTGACATCGCGGCGTGGTAGGTTCACTTGCAGGAGACGGCTTCGGTGCTCGACAGCGAGGTGCTCAACGTTGGGGCGAGCTCGGCTCTGCGCCGCCGGTTGCCAGCAGAGGCGGCCGCGCACGAGGTCCAGGGCACCGGGGCGTGAGGCCGGCTTGGCGCAGTCGGCGGGCTTCGTGTGGCTCTCGTCGGAGCAGCCGGTCGGAACAGTGGTGAGGAGTCCTGTCGGGGAGGCGTCATGGCTGGACCGGCAGGCTGCGTATCCGTGGGGGAGGCCGGTATGGAGGCACGGCTGTGCACGGCTGGCTGTGACGCGGTCAGCACCGGTGAAGGTGGGCAGGTGGCGCGGCGACCGGGGTGTGGCAGCTGGTGGCTGAGGCTTGTAGCGGCACAAGCAGGGCGGAGCAATGGCAGCGGCTTGTGGGAGAAGATGAACAGTGTGCCGGCTCCGCCTTTATACACGCGTGCTAGGGTTCGGGGCTTCCAGCGACGGTGGTGATCTTCGTAGTCCGTACCCAAGGACGCGCGGCGTCGATCCATGGGCGGAGCAGGGTAGGCAGTGGGGGCGCGCGCGGCTGCACGCCTCGCGCCCGAGCGGCGGCGGCCAGGTGGGAGCAGCTGCTCCTTCTGCTAGGGTTTGGAGGGGGGCGCCCGCCGTGGGCCTAGCTGGGCCGGCTGTTGGGCCGTGCGGTCTTGCTGCTGCGCGTGGTCGGGCTGAGAGAAGGGGCACGGTTGCAGGCTGGGCCGAGAGGTCGGGCTGGGCCGCGAGGAGAGCTAGTGGTGTGCGGTTGCCGTCGGTTGGGCTTGGGCCGGCTTGCTCAAGGTGAGAACTGGTGGCTGATTTGGGAGTGAAGAGAGAATTTCATTTCCCTCAAGGAATTTTAATTCAAAGAATATGAGGAATATATTTGATTTAGTTTCGGAAGGGCTAGAGGGAACTTTGTTTACAGAATTGTGCTCTCCGACACAAAACCCCGGATTAATTATAGAACTTCGACAAATTCCTACAAACAATTCTATATGAATGCCTCGATCATTAGCGGGTTAGTCAGGGTTTGACCTAATACTACATGCTTCACACAAGTTCATAAGAAAAATTTTAGAAAGTTCGTATTTTCGGTTATTGGAAAAACCCGGGTTGTTACATTAACAGCTGCATCTGGGTGCAAGTCAATTCCCGCAGAAACAAAATCTTGCAATACTTTTTTTCAAAAATGTCAATGCGACCAAGTTCAGGGAGCTCGGGGGACCTTGGAGCTGCAATTATCATACAGCAGATACCTTCCTTCAAATCTGGTGGACATTCCCTGAATAAAAGGTTGGCACAAGATTAGGACATTCTTTTCCCTATTTATTAGAACAAAAAATTTAGAAAGCTAAGGTCCCGTTTAGATCCCAGTTGTAGTTGCAATTTTGCACTGTAGCACGTTCGTTTGTATTTGACAACTTTTGTCCAATCATGACCCAAGTAGCCTTAAAAGATTCGTCTCGTGATGTACATGCAAAAAGTACAAACATATAAACATTTCGTCTACATTTAATACTCTATACATATGCCGCAACGTTGATGTGACTAGTTGCAGTTGCAATTTGTACTGGATCTAAACAGGGCATAAGGCTGTGTGCACCGCATATGGGGAACAAAACGCTACCGCGCTTTAGACGGAAAAAATGCCCGCAGCGGGTACGCTAAACGCCTACGCGAGGGCCTTGCGAACGCTATATGTGCCGCCTGTGCAGCACGGGACCCGCGACGCTACCGTGCGCGCGTGCTCCCCCTCTGCGTGAGGTGCGAGGCTGGCAAAAAGTGGACAGAGAGACTGTGCGCAGCGGGCCTCACATTTTTCAACTAAAAAAAAGTGCTATAACTCACAAACCGAAAATCTAAATTAAATTCTGGTTACACCATTAAATTCGTTACAATAAATCCTTCAAAATAAGATCTCAATTGAATATATTTAGATAAAATTTATTTACAGCTATGTGAGCTTCACTATGGATAGAGGATGATATAGAGGATGGATGGGTGCGGGAGAAAATTATATAGAGGAGAGAATCTTGATGACCAGGATAGAATATTCCTTTTAGAGAATGGATTTAGAATACGACGAGTGCGGATAGCCTAACTGATGATAGTGAAAGACAACTTCTGTTTTGGAATGATAGGAAGGCGTGTAACAATCAGCTCACAGAAGAGCTCAATGATCTCGTTGGCTACCATAAAGTTCTGATCCCTAATTACATGTTGAGCCTGCAGATTTGCCAAATCCATATGTTTTAGAAAATTTCAGAATTGTTCCATTCCTGCCATAATCCAGAAGAAAGTAAGGTGCTGGCCACAGATGCTCGGCATTGGATAAAACACACATAATTAGTAGCCATATATACACATTGCTTAACATAACTCGAAGGGTAGCAGCTAGTACAGTAACATAAAACCAATTCAGAAGGAAACTCAGTAGAGTTGTGGAAAGCAATTTCATGAAGAAGTAAAAGGTAAAAAAAACCTGAATCCATAACCGACCGGAGTTTCTTGTTGATTGATTGCCCTCTTCTAAATCTTGAAAGGAACAAAATATCACAGTTATTATGACGGTGAAAACAATATAGCTGACAATAAATATCACTGCATAGATCCATAATTATCCTTGTCACCTTCAGAGGTGACTAAAGAAGTACCTCATGGCTCATGCGCATCAAACAACTGACCATTATTCTTGTGCTCGCCTAGATGGTTCAATAACTGAACATATATGTCTCGGGCCTCCAGAAGTCACTCTAAACAAAAAACATGGTTGCCTTTTCTTACAAGAAAAAAATATGATGATTTCAAATGTCATACAAACAAGTATAAAGTGCAGATCACGGCGCTTTAAGAATGTTCAGCCCAGCCAGGAAAAAAGAATTACAGATTTACTTTGATTTGTGCTGCGAATACATAATATTTTTTTCATTCGAACCTGTGGAAGTGCTTGGATATAATCTCTTCTGCTCACCAAATTCCATTACAAATTAGAAAAAAACTACTGACTCAGTCGGACTTGTGCTGCAAATCAACCAATATGGCAGTAATAAGCATTGATCCAAAATAGGAACAAAATGGATGGTGGTGTATGTCCTGCAGCTATATGTAAACCACAACATCACATAATTTTTGGAGGACAAACAGAAGAAGTAAAAAAAGAGACAGCCATCAGGTTTTGTGTTTTCCAATTCCAAAGCACCAATGCAATGTATTCAGACTAATAATCCTTGGTCAGAAGTTCTAACAAAAAGATAAGACACATGTACTGTAATTTCTAATGTATATGTGCCCTAAAGAACAATCTGCCCACTTTGTTAGCTAATGTATATGTTAGCTAAGCATGTTATGTACTCTGGAATTGGATACTTGAGCCTCGACTGCTCCCTGCTGGAGCAGAGAAGCAGACAACAGGCTAGCAGAGGCCAAGCAAGCAGGGTAGCACCTGCCGCCTACCGCATCTGTAGGGCCGCAGCGCCCGACGGCCGTGAACACGCAGCACGCACCGGCCGCACCGCACCCACAGGACGCAGAACCCGCCCGCAGCAGGCAGCTCCCGCACGGCCGCAACACCAGTTGGCCGCACAAACGCCGCAAAGCACTCGCCGGCCGCCAGGCTGACCACCCGCAGCTCCCCTCGGGTGACCGCAAACCAGCCTGTGGTCGTCACACAGCCTAAACGACACCACGAAGAGTGCAGGGAGAAAAAACCGAACGAGAGAGAGGAGCAGGACGGACCGTGTCCCAAATCTAGAGCTTGATGGGCTTGTTGTAACAGATTATTTTAGAGGGTACGCGTGAAAACTAAAAGGCCATATGTATCATAAGTTTAAGTCTCAAATAATATTACTTCACCATGATCATGATCTGATGCACACCAAAAGCAAAAAAAGTCACACTAAAGCATAATGTTTCTGTGCACTTTCTTATATTATCCCAAAAGAGTCATTCTAGTTTCCTATGCTTCAAATGGTGGTAAGCAATTTTGCACTGAAGACTTGCAGTCACACAACTTTGCTTTGTTTCAGGTCTTAATGAAATATATTTCTTTTCTGTTATATATGTTCAGTTTCAGTTAACCATAGCAAGGTTTGAGAACTTGAACTCTGTGACGCAGGAGTAACTTAGCATGAAGGGAAGGAATAATCATGTTACTGATAGAAAAGATTTAAATCTGTACTGTACAATCAAAGGGAGAAAAATTACGTGTGCATGACAATAGTGATATTAAAGCTTTCCTCAAACCCTTGTTCGAAGAGCTCAATAGATTCATTGTAGCATGTGATGTGTTGCTGTCAACTCTACCCAAACCATAACTTGCAGCTCGACTACGCGATTTAATTTTCTGTTAAATGTTACCAGACGCAATAGCTGAATGTTGTGCACACTTTGGATAGAAATTCATAAGCTAACTCAATCTTCCTCCACAAATAAACCTGCTAGGAGCAAGTTCAATTCAAATCCAAGGAATGCTTATCATTTTTAATTTCATAGTCATATCCATGTTAAAGAAAGTTTCTTAGCCATGATATATTCAATATTACAATACTTGTAGTCAAATGAAAAGGAGAAGTATCGAAAAAAAAATGAAAAGGAGAGCTGGTAGCATCTTTTGTACTATACGTACCATCATCCATCCATCATCAGACACAGGTATCTACAGTGACTTCCAAGCACTACTGGAAAACTGTACTTTGCCGAGTGTAAAATTTCGTGGCACTCGGCAAAGCCATATTTTGCCGAGTGCCGCACTCGGCAAAATATTGCACTCGGCAAAGTTGGCTGCCGAGTGCCGCACTCGGCAAAATATTGCAGTGCCCGCACTCGGCAAAGACAGTAAAGTTTGGCTTTGCCGAGTGCCGCGGCATTCGGCAAAGTTTCCACTCGGCATAATTTCGCCGGCCGTCGTCAAAATTTTGCCGAGTGCCAGCCGTTAGGCACTCGGCAAATTTTTTTTAATTTTTTAAAACATATTTTGCTGAGTGCCGCGGCTCGACGCTCGGCAATTTTTTTTAAAAACATTTTACCGAGTGCCGTACCTCGACGCTCGGCAAAAAAATAATTTTTTTAAAAAAACATATTTTGTCGAGTGCCATGCCTCGACGCTCGGCAAAAAAACATTTTTAATTTTTTTAAAACATATTTTGCCGAGTGCCGTGGCTCGACACTCAACAAATTTTTTTTTATTTTTTTAAACATATTTTGTCGAATGCCATACCTCGACGCTCGGTAAAAAAATATTTTTTATTTTTTTAAAACATATTTTGCCGAGTGCCAGCCGAGAGGCACTCGGCAAAATTATTTTTATTTTTTTAAAACAAATTTTGCTGAGTGCCACCTAGGAGAGGCAGGCATAGAAAATTTTGCCGAATGCCCCAGCGTGGCACTCGGCAAAATATTTTTTGTTTTTTTGATTTTGGACCCAATTTTTGTTGTGGAGCCTTATAAGTGTATTTAAAACTCTATTTTAAAATTTGGGGCAATTTTGACTTTTTTTATATATTTCATTAATTTATTTTGTTTCGTCGAATTTTTAGTAATATTTCAAATTTGAACTGTAGGTACATGGAATAATGGAATTTGGTCATTCAAAAATTGATATTCATGATATTTGGTATATGTTGAGGCCGTATCCTGGAACTCACATAAAATCTCGAGCATCTCATTAACGTAACATGTCGAGGTACCTGTGGGAAAAGTGATTTTAAATTGCATTAAATCCAAACGAAGTCCGAAAATTATGAAACTTGGTGACACGTCGTGTTATTGTATATTGAGGCTGTGGTAAAAAATTGACAACATTTCGAGTAACTTGCGATGTCGGATAACTAAAACCCACACATCTCCACATGTGATGATAAGTGATCACATGTGGAGATGTCTGGGTTTTAAACATCCGGTGTCACAACTTACTCGAAACATTCTAAATCTTTTACCATAGTCTCCATATGCGATGACATGACACACCGACAAGTTTTGTGATTTTCAGACTTCGTTTGGATTTTATATAATTTAAATACGCTTTTCCCGGAGGTCGCTCGTCATGTTCTGTGAACAAGATGCATAAAAGTTTGTGGGAGTTTCTAGATACGGTGTCAAAAAACTCTAAATAACAGGAATATCATTTTTCGAACCACTAAATTTCATTATTTCATGCACCTACAGTTCAAATTTGGATTATGCGAAAAAAATTCAAGTAAACAAAATAAATAAAGGAAATATAGCAAACAAAGTCAAAAATTTCCCAAATTTGAACATGTAGTTTTAAATAATATATGAAACCTGAAAAAAAAAGGGGGACAAAAAACCAAAAGAAAAAAAATAGTTTGCCGAGTGCCACGGCTGGCACTAGCCCTATTTCCCAACCGCGCGCGCCGCCCCCGCCGCCGCCGGAGGCTCCCTCTCCGACAGCCCGCCGGTCTCGCCAGAGATCGATGACGCAAAGGTCAGTTCTTGCCTTGTCACCTTCTGGTGCATCAGAGTTGCTACTAGTCGCACGTACTCCGTACAACATCTCTGCAATTTCTTACGGCACTTGCCGCTGTTGAACGTTGCGCCGTACTAGATGCCAATAGATTAGCTGCGTTAACACTTGCCATTAGATTTAGATTAGCTGTTTTAACTTAGTTGGGGGTGATAATCGAAGGCGCTGCTTTTACTGCCGGCTAGTGGACACACTGCTGTGTTCATGCGTCGGATTCTCTACATTTATATTACTACATACAGCGTGGTTGTGTTGTGCTTTGTTTCCAAGGGAGGGCAAATCATTTCTTTGCGCTCCATGGTTCATCATGCCCTCCTTAACAGAAAGGATAAGAAAAAAGACTGAAGATTCCGAGCCAAACTTTTGTTTATTTGGTAATCTATACTAGTATTAATTTTTTGTTGGATAACTGCATCAGGTTACCTAGTCTTTTTGGCCAGGTGGTATTTGTGAAAGAAAATAGAGTACTAGTTTCTGTTTACATACCTTTTGTCTCTTTGTACTTGGCAAAGTAAACGTAAAAGGTTGTGTCTGCACACTGATAAACAAACTGATGGTTTCAGAAAACTGAAAATTGAGGGTCTCTTGTAGTGGATCTGGAATTCATGGATGGGGCTCCTAGAATATGGTCACCTGCACTTTCGTCCAAAGGAGCTTGCTACTAGGTGCTCAGTCCTTGACAAGTGAGGTAAAATCCCGAATTCCTTTGTTCCTTTGATGATTTTCTGCAGTGGCATATCATGTTTCCATAATCCATATCGTAATCTAATTATTATTTCTATTGCAACTTTCTGCTCAGCCAGCACTTTTGCTTGCAAGTTGCAGGGCTCCAATATACATTTGTTTTTTCAGGTCCAGCACAACAGCATTAGTAAGTGCCTGTCCAGCTCAGTTCATTCAGTCTTGTTTGCATTTGTCTAGTTCAGTTGCTACTTGCTAGTAGTGATATAATAGGTTTCAGCTTCTGTCAAGCAAATGCACAAGTGTTGCTCTGTAGCAAATGCACAGTAAGTAATGAATAATTTTTTTGTGCTTAGGTTTTTTTTTTTTGAAGGAATGGCAGGAGCTCTGCCTTGCATTTAAGGTAGAAAATAGAGTTTATGTACAAGTCAACCCCGCGGCGCAAAAGCTCAAGAGGAACAGAGAAAGGGGGGGGGGGTTTTGCAAATGTGCAGACACAAGTTCACAGACACCACACTAGCCAATTATCCTTAGAGCCCTCCTCCTTTGAGATATGTCCTCCTTGATTCTGGCCGCTACCTGCGATGCCGGCTCAAAAACGTTGTCGAAGATGCGTCGGTTGCGCTCTTTCCACAAGTTCCAGCAAGTATAGATCACCATTCCGTTGAATCGTCTCCTCTGATCTTTATTGATCTTGGCCGCTGCTTGTTCCCACCAAGTGCGGAAGTGATTGGGCTCTTCATCCAATTGTAGCAAGTCAGTGTGGAATCCCTCCCAAGAGAAAATTTGGTTCCAGACGGCCTTAACAAAACTGTAGTGGAACCAGAGGTGTATGGCTGTCTCGAGGGGGCCGTTACAGAGCGAGCAGTGCTCATTGTGGGGCCATTGTCTCCTTTGTAGATTATCTGCCGTTAGGATCTTTTCTTGAATTAATATCCACATGAAGACTTTGCATTTGTTCTCCGCATCCGCTCTCCATATCAATTTGGTATTAAACATGCTGTAGGTGCCATTGAATTGGATTCTGTAGGCTGATCGAGTAGCGGTTGTCCAACACCATGTGATAGAATCGCTGGTGCCTTCTTGAAGATGTATCGATTGAATCCGAATCCACAAGGATATGAATTCTTCAATGTGTTGGGCTGTGCTGATCCGGTTTCTGAACCGGTTCATCCAGCTGCTGTTTTGGAGTTCCTGCTTCACTGATTTGCCCTTCCTTGCCACCAACTGAAAGAGGTTCGGAGCAAGGTTCATGGGGGCCTCCCCATCTAGCCAGGCGTCGCTCCAAAACCGAGCTTTGTTCCCATCTCCAATTGTTATCACCGTGGACGCCTGAAACAGAAGACGGTCCTCCCTGTTGCAGGGAAGGTCCGTGCCTGACCAAGGTCTGGAGCTATCCACCCAGTCAAGCCAAAGCCATCGGAGACGGAGGACTCTCCCAAACTTATCTAGGTCCAGAATTCCCAGGCCGCCCAAGTCTTTGGGTCTCGTCACTGTTGGCCAGTTGACAAGGCAGTGACTGCCATTGGCGTTCTCTTCTCCCTTCCAAAGGAAGGCTCTTCGAATTTTATCGATTTTTTTCCTTGTCCATGCTGCCAAGGGGAAAACAGTGAGGTGATAGGTCGGCATTGCTGATAGCACCAAAGTGATCAGAGCTAGCCGGCCCGCTCTGTTTAGCCATTTCGCTTTCCAAGTAGGTAGCCTTTGTCCTATGCGTTCGATGAGGGGCTGTACGTGAACCTTCTGCAGCTTCCTGATGTGCAGTTGCAGCCCGAGGTAGCGGCAGGGGAAAGAGCTTCTTACTCCTTCGAAGTCAGAGAGGATTTGATCAAGGTCAAGGTCCTGACATCTTATCGGGTGTATTGAACTCTTTTGGATGTTAATGTGAAGACCCGAGGCATTTCCAAAGATCTGTAGGACCATCTTAATGGCGTCAAGGTCACCTTTGGTGGGGTTTGTGAAGATTGTGGTGTCGTCCGCGTACATGGAAATCCTCCATTTAGCAGCAGATGGCGGTAGTGGGGAGAGGATGCCTTGTGCGGTCGCAAGGTCAAGAAGACGTTGTAGGGGGTCCATAGCAAGTATGAAGAGCATAGGGGATAGAGGATCTCCTTGTCGGACTCCCCTACCGTGGCCAAAGTTCGGGCATCTCCGCCCGTTGAGGAGGGGTGTGGAAGTGGATGTGCGGAATAGGATGGAAATCCATTCTCTCCATTTTTGGCCAAAGCCCAGTGCTTGCATAATCTCGAGTAGGTAGGACCAATTTACCGTGTCAAATGCCTTGTGGATGTCCAGCTTTAGGAAAAAGGCGGGCACCTTTAGCTTTTGAAGTTTGCGGACCGTGTTCTGCACATACATGAAATTGTCATGGATACTTCTTTTTTTTATGAAAGCACTTTGGCAATTTGATATCATGGAGCCCAGTCTTGGTGCCAGCCTGTTGGCAAGTAGTTTGGTGAAAATCTTGGCGACACTATGGATGAGGCTAATCGGCCTGTAATCGGTGATCCTTAGGGCGTTCCCTTTTTTAGGGAGGAGGACGATGTTGGAGGTGTTGAGGAACTGGAGGCCTTGAACGTTCATAGAATACAGGCTGTTTAAGGCCGAGAGAACGTCCTCTTTGATGATCTCCCAGCAGGCCTTGTAAAATTTTCCGGTGAAACCGTCCGGTCCAGGAGCTTTGTCGGGAGGCATGGAGTCAATGACACCCTTGACCTCGTCATGGGTGAATGGTAGTTCCAGCTCGGATAGGTCATGGGGCGCAGAGCCGAGAGCTTGCCAGGCAAGGGTGTATTGTCTTGGTGCTGACGAGCCGATGTGATCGGCGAAGTATTCCCCGACTATTTTTTCCTTTTCTTCATGGGCGAAGGCCATGCCGTCATCTGTGTGCAAGCAGTGGATGTAGTTTTTCCTCCTACGTGCGCTGGCCCTCATGTGAAAGAACTTTGTGTTTGCATCGCCGGAGCGGATGTATGTGAGCCTCGATTTTTGACGAATTCTAGCTTTTTCAATGGCTGCAAGCCCCGTGCTTCGCATTTTTTGGCGTCTTCTTAAGTCAAGTTCCTCAGGCGTGAGTGTTCTATATTCCTGTGCCGCTTCTAGCTGCAGTAGGATCTCTTTAACCAATGCTAACTGTAGTTTAGTGTCTCCCACCTTCTGTTTGCGCCATTGTCTGAGTGCCTTGGCAACTCTGGACAGCTTGGTATGGAGCCGTTTTAATGGAATTGAGGAGCTGATCGGCCTGTTCCAGGCTTCTTGTACCGTTTCCTGAAAACCGTGCATGCTTGTCCAAAAGTTCTCGAAGCGGAATGTGGGCGCCTGTCTGTACTCCATTTCGCCATGTAGCAGCAAGGGTGTGTGATCCGACATAAGCGAGGGGAGGGAGTGTAGAAAGCACGAGGGGAAGAGTGTTTCCCAGTCTGGAGTGCAGAAAACTCTATCTATGCGGGTCATGGTGGGGTTGTCTTGTTCATTTGTCCAAGTGAAGCGACGTCCATTTAGGTGAATCTCTTTCAAGTTCATATTGTCCAGTGCCAATTTGAAGGAGCCCATAAGGCGATGATTGAGATTTGTGTTGTTCTTGTCTTGAGCTTGGTAAATTAGGTTGAAGTCCCCTAGCACGAGCCATCGGCCATGGTGTGGCGGCTGGATGTTCTGCAGCTCAAGGAGGAATTGCAATTTCTGGGCATCTCCTTGGGGACCATAGACCGTCGTAATTTGCCATTGTACACCATCAGCCCTCATTGCGATCGTTGCTGTGATAGTGTGCGGGGAGAGCACAATATCGGACAGGTCAAAAAAATTATCATTTACAGCCAGCAGGATGCCTCCCCTGGTATTATCAGCCGGCAATACCGCGAAGGAGTTGGCGAAATTTCCCCCAAGTGTGCGCAGCACTGTAGCTTGATCAACAACCTGCAGTTTTGTTTTCTAGAGGCAGACTATTGTGGCATTTGAGTCTCTTACTAGTTCATTGACAGCATCTTTCCTGACGTCGTCATTTAATCCCCTTACGTTCCAGTTAACAAGATGACAATTATTTTGAGCCATAAGCAAATAGACGGGAGCCCAAATTTGATTCAGATTCAAGTGACTGAATAGCTGCAACAGACAGCTTACAGGAGCAATTCCCAGGAAGGCGAAACTGAAAGCCGTTGGCTGCCTGTAGGGAGTGCAAATACAAAAGGGAAGGGTTCCCTGGACGCAGACGATGACGGACCGACAAAGCTTGCACTTCCATAGTCTGTGGTGGTGGTATATGGCCCCTGGCCTTCACCTCCAGCAGCCGAGGAGATGGCGAGCTCACGCTAGACTGGACGACTGGAATGATACTGGTAGCAGTTTGCATAACCTGAACTAACATGGCTAAATAAGCAGGACACGAAGAGAAGCAGCAGGTGCCTAGAGCTGGGCGAAGTCGATGATGGGCGCCTCGTCGAGGCCGCAGAGCGCTGTCATTGCCTTGATCGCCTCGCTGGAGAGAGGGCCCTGGAACATGCTGAAGTAGTGTAGGAAGCGATCATCCGGCGAAAGCATGTCATCTTCTGGGACGCCCAGCTTCTTCATCAGCACTTGTCGAGCTTTGGTCTGAGCGTCTCCTCTTGGCCAGTCCTTCGCCACAATGCGGAGGCTTCTGCGAGTGGAGGCCCTTGGCCCCCCTATGCGGCGCACCCTGCTGGTGGTGCGTAGAGGCGCCTGGAGGAGCGGCGGCGGGATGGGGCGCGAAACCATCTGAGCGAAGGCTTCCCCATGCCCCCCCCCTCCGCCGGGATGTCGCTCTGTGTGTCCGTCTCGTTGGCCGTCTGCTGCTGTGTGTTCTGGTTCCGCTGGCGTCTGACGTATACGACGCCCGGCCTGAACCGCTGGCCGCGCCGTCCTGGAGAGCGTCCCCCAGCCCCCCCATGCTGGGGAGGGGCTGCAGGAACAGAGAGAGATGAAGTCGGTGTTGGTGCATGATTCTGATGTGGGGGTGCAGCAGCCTCAGCCTGAGGGATCATCTCGACGTCCCTCGGGCTGCAGCAGCGCCGAGGCTCCGTAGAAGGCTGCCTGGGCTGGCGGAGCGCAGGGGAGCGTCGCGTTCTTTCTCTACGGCGATGGCTGCTC
The DNA here is from genome assembly GCA_038502445.1 of Eremochloa ophiuroides. Lineage (NCBI taxonomy): Eukaryota > Viridiplantae > Streptophyta > Magnoliopsida > Poales > Poaceae > Eremochloa > Eremochloa ophiuroides. Next base: position 672,433 of record JAHLJS010000001.1, on the reverse strand, counting down.
CTCTCCCGGGAGCGTCCTCGCGACGTAGCTGCATTGACGCCGCCGTCCGTGTCCATCAGCTGCCGCCTGCGGTCGTCGCGAGCAGGGCGGCCCTCCTGTTGGCGTCCGTGCCTGACCGCGAACGCTCCCGTTCACGGTCTTTCGCCGGGGCACGAGACAGGCTCCTAAAGAGACGAGAGCCCCAGTTGTGCCCCTTGTCGCTGCGCCGCCCGCGGCCGTCGTCGTCGTCGTCGTTGCGGCAGCCGGTTTTGGGTGCCGGGGACGGGGAGACGCGTCGCGGCCAGGGCTCACATTCCCCATCCACGACGCCATACCGCCACCGGAGCTCGCGAGTTGAGGTGCGGCCGTAGTCATCAGGCGGCGACTCGATCAGGTCCTTGTGCATATGTACATTATATATGAAAGTACTTGCTAGCTGTTACTATAGGCCTTTTCTAACTAGATTAATGGGAAGTTACATGATAACTGATGTTTTCCTCACCTCCATTGATCAGGCTTTGTGAACATGTAATAATAAACTCGGCAAAGTATATTTTTAAAAACAATTCAGCAACACTTTACCGAGTGCCTGGACTCTGGCACTCAGCAAAGTAATTTTTTTTTAAAAATGAAAAAACTTTGCCGAGTGCCTGGACTCTGGCACTCGGCAAAGTAATTTTTTTCAAAAAAATAAAAAAAATACTTTGCCGAGTGTCTGGAGCAAAGGCGCTCGGCAAAGAATAAAATTTTTTTTGCCGAGTGCTGCGTTTGTCACTCGGCAAAATATCTTTTAACGGCTAGCGCCGTAACGGCTAAAAATATTTTGCCGAGTGTTTCCACAAACACTCGGCAAAATTTTTTAATATTTTGCTAAGTGCCCCGAAAAAAACACTCGGCCGAGCAAAATTTTGCCGAGCGGACTTTGCCGAGTGCTACACTCGGCAAAGCCGCGGCCTGCAGTAGTGAAGTCAGGACATTCTAAATAGGCATTTCATCAAGCAACATAGGGGCGTTCATCAAGCAGCTGCAGCAGGCAAGGAGTTAGCTAGGCGTCGCCCCACGCCTCACCTCTGCCGTCATTGCCCGAAGCCACACTGATCCTCTGGCTTGGAAGAGGCGGATAGCGGCACATAGACTACGCACGCACGTACCTGGATGGATAGCGTGTCCATGTCAGCCCGGAGCGCGATGAAGGACGAACGGCTGGTGCCGAGCGCGGCAAACGATGCCGGTGCGTGCGACCAGGTGGTGGAACACGACGCTCAGGGCGTCTAGCTCGTCGCGGGCGAGGCGCGTGTAGGAAGAAAGGTTCACGTCGAGCTCACCCTCAACCGCAGCTCCTCCCACCCAGACTCCTACAACTCCAGCACGAGATCTGATTCTCTCAATCTCCGGCAGCTGGCCGAGCTATAGATCAACGAACATATATACGCAGTCGCCGATACAGTCCGGCTTCGCTGGCTGCCGCCGCGTCGTCGTGGATCGGCGATCTCTTCGACAGCCGGTGGCAACTCACCGGGGCAACCCACAGGTGCAGGGGCGTGCGGGATCGCAGGGCTCGCGGTCGTGCGCGTGTCCGTCGCTTCCATCGCAGGATCGCGTGGAGGGCCGGCTGTCGCTGATCGCGGGGCTGTCGCTGGATCGCATGGGTGGAGGCGGCCGGAGATGCTCGTGCTAATCACCCGATCGCCCGGGGAAGGGGGTCGCGCGAGGGGCGGGGTTTCCGCTGATCGCGGAGGGCGCCGACGGAAACGGGATCTGTGGGGTGAGTTTATGAGAAACTTTGACCGAGAGCCCTTGATCGTGGTTATATGTTTTCGTGGCTTTTGATTTTGATAGAGACAAAATTATATGTATATTTTTCTGAGTATACAAAGGTTAAAGTCCTTAGCGGGGGATATTTGTTTGGGTAGACATAGCTTTGTTTATGAATCTATAATATTATAGGAGAGATGATGAGGACGTTTGTTTTATTTATTTTTTTTATGTGTATTTACTTTTTCTGTGTGTTTTATATAAACCCACATAATAATAGCATTTTTTCTGTGAGTTTTTATAGAACCGACAAAATAATGTAAATTTTTCTGTGAGTATATATTTTTTTTCGTGCGTGTATTGTCACGCACAGAAAAATGATTCTATTAGTTTTCGTATTTTTCTGTGGGTACATTATTGTTATGAAATCAAAGTCAAGAATGGTGGCCAATTAAATACGAGGAAGAGAAGATCAAATTGAAGTGCTATAAGAAGAGGAAGAAATCAATTTGGATTCAAACATGTAATGTTTATCTTCTTTGAGTTCTCTCTATAAATAGAGACTCTCCTAATGTAATTCTATTCCATTGAATGAAATACAGACATTCTTCATTCTTCATCTCTGTTCTCCCTCCATGCTCTTTGTGATCTGCGTATGAGGGTGTGCAAGAGAAGTCATAGCTTGTCTGAATACAGTGCAAGGCCTGAAACTTTGGGCAGTGTGGGTGTATGCACCGCTGCTGTTTCTCAGTCCCTTCGGAGTGGCCTGAAGCCACTGCCAAGCATGGATATGACTAGGGTAGGGCTGGAGAAAATAGCAGCTCCGATCTTTTGCAATGCAAAAGAAATATATGTGACCTGTTGTCCCGTATATACGTATGAAAAATATGGTCTAGAACCATTAATCGGTGCATTTGTGACCAAAAGTCACATGCATAAATAACAGTGACCTGAGAATCACTGTGTCATACCTTACGTGGCCTGAAGCCCATAGAAATAATTGTGACCTAAACTTCACATATGGCATAACTACTTTATTTGCAAGTTTTATATTACTGTAAGTAATATTTATTTATTGCAATTTACTTTCTTGCATTTATTTACAGTAATTTACTTTCTCGCATTTATTTAAATCCTGAACATTTATTTTAAGCAAGTTTATATTTTTCTTAATATAAATTGCATATAATCTATTATATGCATGGGATATTTGAGGAAATATAGTTCTGAAGACTATAGATGAATGTGTGATCTCGAAGATTACATATAGTCGTAATCCTGAAGATTATGCACGACCGACATTTACTGGTCCTGCATATTGAGCAGGCATGTCGGACATCGCGAAAGGGAGTTCGCTAAGCTTGCCGTGATCGGCAGCAACTACCTAACTTGGGCTATCAACGACGAGATCAAACCCGATGATATGTGTCTCGATCGTACCATTCTCCAGCCTGAAGCTGGCAAGGATGAGCGCACCATACCTGATAAAAGCAAAGGTGTCGTACTTTCTACAGCACCATTTACACACTGACCTGAAGTCTGAGTACATGAGTAAGGATGATCAACTGGCTTTATGGTTGTCCCTGAATGACCACTTATGGTTGTCCCTGAATGACCACTTTGGCCAGCAGAAGTTGATTGCGCTCTCTTGAGCACAACATAACTGGATCGCCTTATGCTTCGAAGACTGCAAGTCCGTGGAAGCGTACTCTGCTTTATAAAGGATTGTGTTGTGACTGCGTCTATATGATCGAAAGATCACTGGCGCTGATATGATCGAGAAAACCCTTTCCCTACTGGATTTATGGTTGTGCCTGAAGCACGCACCAGTGTTGCTGAGAATTCTTGCAACCGCAAAAGCGGTCATGGCATAGATAAGGGAAAGGGGGAGCCCAATGGTAAAGGTGAACCCAAGAAGGCCATTGGTGAAACATCTGAGTAGCAGGATCACTGCTATAAATGTAGAGGCATGGAACATTGGTTCCACGATTGTTGTCCCCCAAAACACCTAGTTAAGCTCTACCAAGGTTCTTCCAAAAGTAAGAACATGTAGAGTCAACATAAGTCCCACTTCACCACTGAGCCTGAAGCTCGGGAACGCAACGACATGCTTGTCGACGCGAAAGGGAAATGGTGAAGACATCCAAATGGACAGTAGTGGGACGACCTTCTTGATGATAACTTTGATATATTTAAGGAACTGAATTATTCCCTAAGATACCATGACAGTCGTAATGCAATGTCCATATGTACTTGGCCATATATGTTCTTGGTGAACTTTATTGCCTTGAAAGGTATGAATGTTGGTTTCTCCTTTTTTTCGGTATATGCTAAGTCCCCAAATTCTCATACCTCGTGGAAAATCCACTGAGGAATATGTTGCAATGAAAGCCATATTTAGGAAATATGGTACGATCGATTGGTCATCCTGAGTTGGGTATGATGATAAGACTCATCAACAATTCTGCTGGCCACAGAGGCTTCCCTAATCCTGAAGATTAGGAATGAACAACACAAAAATTGGTTTGGTTGAAGCCTTGATCAAAGGATCAAGTTGATTGTATGACCATTGTTGCAGAATTGTAGGCCGCCAACAAGGAGTTGGGGCCATGAAGTGTTGCATGTTGCATCACTAATCCCACTCAGGCCAACTGCACACCCTCGTTGAAGCTAGTGCATGGGAAAGAATTAAGTATTTCCCATCTGCGAATGTCTAGTTGTGCGATATATGTGCCAGTACCGCCACATCAGCGTACATTATTGAGATCCCACCAGAAGTTAGGGATATTTGAGCCTATGATTGGGGATCTTCATAAGGCTTGGTACGCTGATTGCATTTTCCAGCATTAGGGGGAGATAGGTATCCAAAAGAATGCTGAGAAATTGCATAGAGCATAGAATGCATCTGGGATGCATTTCTTAGACCCATGCACTAGTAAATCTGAACCAGAAGTTCAGAGGATTATGCATTTGCAAAGTGTCGCAAATGAGCTGCCAAGTATCTTCACTAATCAAGAAGAGTGATAAGGTCACATTTACCTGTAGTAAATGCGCCGGAGAGGGTATGGGTAACCCAGAAGGTTACCAACTCTATTGTCTCCACCCGATCCTAGGTTGAGGTGGAGACCTCCGGGTGCTCGGACAAGGGTCCGCGGAGACGTCCACGTAGACAAGTTCCTGAACCACTTGCATCACCTAAGGATTCAGTTGAGGAAGCTCGACCCGAAGTTGAGAATGCCCCTGCAGTGGCAACTCAACCCAAAGTTGAGATGGTCCCTGAAGGACCCCATCCTGAAGATGGAAATCCCATTGCGGCGCGCGTATAATATCGCATGGGAATATCGGAATGCCCTAGCTCCATCGTTTTGGGAAATCATGATGAGTTAGAGGATATGAATGAGATCGCCACTAATTATGTGGGATCAGGGGAGTTATATATTTGAAAGACCACTGTTGTCGATAAATATTTTTGCCTTCAAAATTGCTGGCTCAATGGATCCGGATCCAAAACCACAGTCCATGGCAGAGTGTCGAAAACACTCAGATTGGGACAAATGGAAAGCCGCAATTAAAGCGGAGTTGAACTCGCTTAGTGAAAGAGAGATTGTTGGGCCTGCAGTCCTAGCATCTCTAGAAGTCATCCCTGAAGAATACAAATGGGTCTTCCTTCTGAAGAGGAATATGGCACAAAGCGAGGCTAGTGGCATAAGGATTCCCGCAGAGACCCATCATCGATTACGATGAAACTTTCTCTCCAGATATAAGTGCATAACGTTTCGATACTTAATAGCTATGGCAGCTAACTAGAATCTAAAATGCAGTTGGTAAACTTGTGGCCGCATACTGATATGGGTCACTTGATTCGGAGATCCACATAAGAGTCCCTGAAGGACTCAAGATCCCTGGACCGAATCAGAACCTCAACATACATAGCGTCCACCTTCAGTGGTCGTAGTATATGTTGAAACGATCCGAAAGGATATGGTTCAACCATTTGAGTAATTTCCTTATGAAGAGGGAATACACAAATAACGGAGATTGTCCCTGCGTATTTATCAAGAAATCCCTGAAGGGTTTATGCATCATCTCGGTGTATAAATTTGAATATCATTAGCACTGCAGAGGACATCGAGGGGGCGATGGCTTCACTCAAAAGAGAATCCGAGATAAGGAACTTGGGTAAAACCAAGTTTAGCCTGAGCCAGAAGCTCGAGCAGCTTCCTAAAGGAGTGTTTGTACACCGGTATATGAAAAGGGTACATGAAATTGAATTTAGGCAAATGCCACCCTCTGAGAACCCCATGGTGTTCTGATCCCCAGAAGTGGATATGGACGTGTTTAAACCAAGGGTAATGATGAGGCAGTTTTTGAGACCTGAAGTTCCCTACATAAGCACCATTGGTGCACTAAATGTACCTAGCGAACTTTACACGACACGATTTTGCGTTCGCTAAAGGCAAGGTGCAATGCTGCCCAACCGAAGGACGTTGGGTTTGAGCTAAGACTGCCCTCACGTACCTACAAGGTACACAAGACCTTGATCTATGGTTCTGGAAGGACCAAAGTCTCAACCATGGTAGGGTATGTGGATGCTGGCTATTATGTCTGACCCGCATATTGCCGGATCACAGACTAGTTTATATCTTTATGTGGTGGTACAACTATTCCATAGCGGTCTATGAAGCAGACCCTAGTTAATGGGTCAAACCAACCACTTAAGAGATAATCGCCCTATATGAAGCCATACAAGAGTGTGTTCAGCTATGGCATATGATTTACCACATCCAGAAGTATGTGGCATGAGTATCATCAACACACCCCCACCATTATCCATGAAGATAATTCGGTTTGTGTTGCACAGTTGCATATGGGCTATGACAAGAGAGATATCACAATGCATATTGCTCCTAAATTCTTTTATCCCCATGAGCTCCAGGAGAGCGGGGAGATGAATATCCTCAAGCAAACTCATTGCATATTTATTCACACAATCTATGCCTACTATAGCTCCACATGTGTTTTCGTGGAATTGGCATAGAGAGTTGCAGGGTTCAGGGGGAGATAACCCCTGATGTTATAGCTCGTGATTATGATTCTGAAGATCACAAGTAGATCCTGAAGACCGATAGGTCCAGAAGACCTAAGATGCATGAACTGGATTGATGCATGAACTGGATTAATTGGTCCTGAAAACCTAATCCGTAAATCAACTGTTGCACTCTTTTTCCCTTGATGAGTTTTTCCCACTGGATTTTCTCATATAAGGTTTTTAACGAGGCAACAGGTGCAACATAGCCTGCATGTGTAATGTACTCTTTTCTTCTACCCTTTTTCCCACTGAGTTTTGGGAGGAGTTTTTAATGAGGCATACACAAGGCGCAAGATTTGCCAAGAGGAAGTGTTATGAAAATCTTGATCCCAAAGAGATCACGAGTTGGTCCTGAAGACCTGACTGTTGTACTCTTTTTCCCTTGATGGGTTTTTCCCACTGGATTTTCTCATGCAAGGTTTTTAACGAGGCATACACAAGGCGCAAGATTTGCCAAGAGGAAGTGTTATGAAAATCTTGATCCCAAAGAGATCACGAGTTGGTCCTGAAGACCTGACTGTTGTACTCTTTTTTCCTTGATGAGTTTTTCCCACTGGATTTTCTCATGCAAGGTTTTTAACGAGGCAGCAGGTACAATATAAGTGATGCATGTAATGCACTCTTTTCTCCTACCTTTTTCCCACTGGGTTTTGGAGGAGTTTTTAACGAGGCATACGTATAGCATATAATTGGCCAAGTGGGAGTGTTATGAAATCAAAGTAAGAATGGTGGCCAATTAAATATGAGGAAGAGAAGATCAAATTGAAGTGCTATAAGAAGAGGAAGAAATCAATTTAGATTCAACCATGTAATGCTTATCTTCTTTGAGTTCTCTCTATAAATAGAGACTCTCCTAATGTAGTTCTATTCCATTGAATGAAATACACAGACATTCTTCATTCTTCATCTCTGTTCTCCCTCCATGCTCTTTGTGATCTGCGTATGAGGGTGTGCAAGACAAGGCATTGAATCGAATTACAACAATTATGAAACCCACGAAAAAAATAGATATTTTTTCTGTGTGTATCGAAAAAAACTCACAGAAAAATTCATCACCCACAGAAGTATTCGAGTTTGCAACAGTGAAGGAACAACCCGATCTCCCTTAGTTCATTAGTACCTGAATCAACTGGACCAATGAAGAATATAATCGAGCGAAGTCACACAAGAATGCTGCTGCTTCATTCACACTCATCACACAGAAAACCACGCGAGATCTGAATTTTATTCATTCGGCAGCTGCCCTGCAGGCTGCGCATGAGGGTGAAACGTAAGGTATGAACAATGACACCAGAAACGTAAAGGATGGCTGCATCGATCATCAGGCGCGCAGGAAGACATCGAGCTCGAGCACGGCGGCGTTGTCGTCGACGCGCCAGCTAGCCGTCTTGCAGAGCACGTAGCCAGTGGCCATGCGGAAGCGGCCGGTGCCGCCGACGACGGAGAGCTCGCGCACGGGCGCCATGACGTCGTTCCGGCCCATCACCGCCACCGTGCTGCCATCGGCGGTGAGCACGAGGTTCATGGACATGAGCAACGCGGGGCGGGCCGCCTCCTGTGACGCCAGCACGTAAGTCCCCTGCGCGCGGCCGACGGGCCTGGACGCCCGGCTGGGCCCCTCCGTCAGCACGTCGTCGATCACCGTCGTGTCGCCGAACCGACGACCGCCGGTGCCAAGCAGCACCGGATCCGTGCCGTTCACGATCACCACGGCGGTGGGGAACCCGTCGTGCATGAACAGGTGCAGGTGGTGCATGCCGCCGGTGCCGTTCCCGCAGGCAACGTCGACGGGAGCCCGGCGGACGACCGCGGCCAGCTGCAGCAGCTGGGGCATAATAATGGCCACCACCGGTAACAGTAGGGCTGCCACGCGTGCGAAGCCAGGATACATCTCGATCTCGAATTCTCGATGATGTAATGTGTGTGTTGTTGGAGAGATATGTAGCCGTGGTTACTAACCTACTATCATGTGTGTATATATACACGTAGCACCTGCAGCTAGATCATTGCCGACAAGAATTTTGGAGTTCCATTGCAGACAAGAATGCATGGCCGGGATCAACCTGTCAACGTCAAGACCCCCACTGGAAGCCTCGTCGACGGTGCTGACGAAGGTGAAAATAGGCACTGATTTTAACTAATGCTGATTTGTTATGAGTAGAAACACTGATTCAGACTTGAAAATAATTAAACGCTGATAACAGAGCGAATGAAGCCGACGACGCCCACCTAAATGAAGACCGGGAGCTCAGCTGAAGCAGGCCTTGGAGGAAGGACGTCTCAGCCCAAGAAGCCCAACTCGAGGTTAGTTGGACCAGAGTGGGTGAGGTAAACCGGCCCAAGTCGAAGTCAGCATGGCTGCTTCTTATACCGACGAGCGAGGGTTGAACGGCGGCGGCAAGCGCGGCGATCGTCGACGACTCTAGTCCTCGTATCCACGGTTACCTAAATCGTGTTATCAACCCTATCTCTCTATTTGGTTTTGGTGAAAGCAAATTAAAAACCGAATCCATGCGCAGTGACACGAACATGCATGAGTATCGATCAGCCATCACTTTCCATTATTGCTTGATGTCCATTTCTCGCGCAAGTTCACACTGTTCACCGCATGCAATCCCTGAACCCTCGCACATGCATACTGAAAAAAGGCAACTCCCGCCATGCGTGTTTTCGTAGTGCGATTTGATTTCTCACACCTAACTTTATTCAAAAGATAATGAATTTTATACATAGGATATTTTATACTATGGCTCCGTTTAGTTTCAAAATTTTCCCTCTCTCTCCCCATCACATCGATTGTACTTTTCATCTGCATGAAGCACTAAATGAAGTAGCACCTATTGCATGTTTGTACTTTTTCTTGTCTATCTCGAGATGAATCTTTTGAATTTACTTGGGTCATGATTGGACAAAAGTTGTCAAATACAAACGAAAATGCTACAGTGCACTTTTTCCCCACTTTTTCTCAACTAAACACAGCCTATATATATATATCTCCGTCTAGAAAGGATAGAAGTCTGTGTTTGATCTGAATCAAAGTTAATACCTCTTTTCACAAAGACTACAATTATTCTAGGTGCACTCTTAACTAGCATATAAAAAATTTGACCAAATATATAGGTATACAAATATTAATGTTTATGACACCAAATAAGTATAGTATAAATAATATATTTCATGACAAATCTAATGACGGTACTTATTTGATATTCAAAATATTGATATTTTTTATTTATAGTTAGTTAAACTTAAGATACTTTTAACTTGGCAATGTGTTTGAGTTGTATTCTTTTACGAATGGAGAGAGTATTTTAAATTCAGGTAAATTTATAAAAACTAATATCAGCATTTATAACTACAACTATAAACTTGTAGATATAAATATCAGAATTTATATGTTTGATTAAAACTTAGCATGGTTTTATATCTCCCTTTAAATATATAGTTACAAATGTTGCATCTAAATGTTTTAAAACTAGATCGGATGTTGTATCTCCCTCCTCTCCTGTTGTCTCACCTTGGTGTCAGAACGCGGGAAGTGAGCCGCAGGTTAGCATGCGCAACATGCATGGGCAGGGCAGACACTACAGATATGGGTGAGTGCAGGCGCAACATGCATGGACGTGTGCGGCAGGCGAGGCGCAAGGCGCGAGTGAATGCATCAGACGAGGCAGGCGCAATGGCGCGGGCGTCCTAAAGGGGCAGCAGTAGCCTCTGAGCGTCCGGTGGAAGACACGCTCGTGTCTATAATAATGATGTACATGTATATACACATACATAATAGTAACCACGGCCACACATCTATCAGGAACGCACATGTGTGCTTTGAACCAAACTCATTCAGCCCTTGTTCGTCTGGAACTCTTAGCTTCAACAATTTGTAATGTTTTGGAATTGATCCTGGCCAGGAACGCATAACTGAACGGCCCCTTACTCCCTGATATAATCCAGCTGGGGAACCACTCCCCTTCGTAGTTTCTCAGGTTCGGCACGCCGCCGCCGCCGCCGCCGATGGACCAGTGTGTTGGTGAGGGATGGTACTGGCAGTCTCTTCCACCGCCGCCCTTCGTCTCCGACGACAGACCAGGCGCCAAGATCAGCTCCTACACGGTGGTGGAAGGCGGCCGCACCATCTGCGTGTCGTTTTTCTCGTACTACGAGGTTGGCGCACCTGGTGCTTCGACACGGTGAGAGGCGAGTGGTGGCACGCCGGCGACTGGGCGATGCCGTTCGAGGGCAGAGCCGAGTACTTGGCCGACCTAGACTAGACCTCTGGCTGGGCTTCTCCTCCCATCCCGACCACCTCGACAGCACCATCACCCACACCCACGGCGACCTGTGCACGACGTCAGGGCTCTCCCTATCGGCCATGGCCGTGAACCAGCCACCGACGTTGCTGCATCGTCTTTGGCGGGATCGCAGACGCAAGCCTAAGCAGATGGAGCTTTTCAACCTGGGATCAGGCAGGTTCGCCATTGCTAAGGTCTTCAACTTGAACGACGGCTACACTTCTGACTATGACTCTAGTCCTAAAGATGATGACGAGTTACTAGTCCTCAATGGCGTGGAGATCCGTCCTCGCCAACCTCACGATAGCTGTGATAAAATATGGAGCTGCAGTGATGGCCTCGAGCTGATCCATCACAAGTCCATTAGTTACATACTTGACACACCCACAGGATACACCAGGTGCTATAAACATACTCCCTGCGTCCGTCGAGTGCTAGAAGCGCGGCTTTAATTTCCGATTAATTCCTCTTTGTTTCTTTTTCATTCACGTTAAATTGAGTTTCAAGTTATTAGCCACGAACGATTTCTAATAAGATGTTTTTTTAATAATGCTGATTTCTTTACTTGCAATGGTAACGACGAATCCTAATTTGTTTATGTGATGTTGCAGCTCCTGTTGACACCATCTTGAGATTCATTTAATACAAAAAAATGTTGCTTATATGTTTGGTTAGGTGTCTAGAGATTTTTCTGTGACAATCTGCAACTTTGGGGGCCTTTCCACAAAGCGTCCATTTCAGCCCAAAAGGGCTACACCAACTCCCCTTCCAGGGTGTGACTTGTTCACTTAGTTGAGGGAGAGAGAGCTAGGGTTTGTGAGAGGAGAGTGTGAGGCTTTGATCTACCAAATCCACCACTAGAAGAGTGAAACTTGTGGGAATTTGGAGCCTCCCTAACCTTGTTGGCTCCCACCTCTCGTATCTTTTTTGTTTTCGCGACCATGCCAATGCATGTATATCATTAAGAAGAAGATAGAGTTTTACACGGCAAACCAAGAGCTGGCCTAGCACGCGAGGAGCACACTACGGCCAGCTGAGCAAAGCTAGACTACAATGGTATTACATGATAACTAATTTTTTGCGACGAGGGAGAGATGGGGGGTCCGCGTCTTCAGCGTCCAGCTCTGGCGGCCCACAAAGCTGCCAGGCGCCCATTCCCGGCAAGCGACCACCTCTCAGCCTCTTTCTCCATGGCCTCTCGTATCTCACCTCTCATATTCATTTTCACAGTGGATTGCTTACTCGTCACGGCCCATGGTTTTTCCCCGCAAGAGGTTTCCATGCGGATCCTTGTGTCTATCTGTGATTTGGTATTTATCTTGCCATACTTGTTGATTGGTTCCTATCTTGCATGCTATTGGTCTTATTTTGTCCATGTTCATGGTGTATGGTTGAGATTGACATATGATGCATACATGAGTTCTTTGGTATGTTGATGATGGGGATTGATGTTACTGAGCTGATCTTTGCAAGTATATTTCTTACTGTGAAGATAGGACAACATCATGTTTTAAGTTTTATCATTCGTGGTCTACCATCGGAGCACATCACAGGTGTTTGGGTCCGGCCGGACGGCGGCCCGTGGGATTCAATTCGAGTGAGCGGCGTAGGGCCTGAGCAGGGGAGAGGCGCTACAGCGTAGGGCTCCCCACGGCTACCGGCAAGCAGCACCACCCTCCACCCACTCTGGAAGATGAATGTTGGCGTTTCTAAGCTCACTACCAAGAATAGATATTCCTGATAACAATGTTAGAAATGCTTATTGATAATTCTTATGACTATTGCAGAATTCCGCAAGCGCACAGAATTTATCAATGTAGCACTTTACTTGGGAGTAACCAAGTATCGTATTTATTTCCACAGGGAAGCTTCTAATGGCTAGAGATATCTAATGGTAAACTAAGAACAATCACAACTTATGATAAGAATGAACTAGTGTAGTGATAACTAATCCAAATAATTTAGTTTAAGATAAAGCCAAACAACGACGTAGATAGTGATGAGCTCAAGAGTGGAATGCAAGGAAACACGGTAGGCTAACTCCACTTAGCACTTCGGGACGAATGCGCGGTCCCAAGAGATTGGGATTACTCACAAATAGAAAAGCCATACGCCAACTACTAGACCGAACGTGGTGGAATCCAGAGGATCTTAGGGTTGTCACCACCTAAGACCTACCACTACTATCCGTGGGTCTAACCGCAATCCAAGGTAACTTCTAGTCCAAGCACCACGCTTACACTACAGGCTACTACTCTAACCTCGCGCTAAGATTAGAGCACCGACTAGCGGCGAAGATCCCGCACTAAGTGTATAAAAACCGATAATTAATCCCCTAGTACTACCGCAACTAGGGCACTCAAAGTAATACTTAAAGTAAATACTTGGAAGTAAATACTAAAAAGTAAATACTGAAAGTAATACGGGAAATGTAAGTAATAGAAAGGAAATTATATTACCGAAATAAAGAGTACCTTAAAGAGGAAGCGCCTGAGAGAGAGACCTTCGCAGAGCTCTCCTACTCTTTAGCTTCTCTTCACTCACACTCACACCACTAGCCTTACTAGGAGGCTTCTCACTAGATGAGCTAGAATGGACTATACTCCAAATCTCTCTATTCTTCCTAAGCTGATTACAACTGAAGTATTCTTGGGGTATTTATAGCACTAGGAGACCCCTGAGGTACTTGTAGAGGTGGCCGGAGGTCGGTGGCCCTGACTTGTAGGGCGGACGCCCAGTGGATTTCACCGCCTCGCCATCCAACGCTCCAGGATCCTCCCCAATGACGGTTGCAAGGTCGGTTGAGCACGTGATGGCGGTTGGACAGGCGGTTTGTGGCCCTTGGAGGATGACAAGTGGGTCCATGAATTCTTGACACCAGCTTTGATCTCCCTTGGATGAAAACCGACTTCAAATGGACGGTCACAAGTGCTTGGATGCCTCTCCGCCGGATTGTGGACGTGGCAAGCCAAATGGATAGGGCGCCCGCCCTGTCCAACAGGGCTACCGGATCCAGGTGAGGTGAATTTGAGCCATTGATGTTGAATCAACGTGCCAAACTCTGTTTAGAATGTTGGGGCACGGATCCATGACGTGGCGGAGTGCTGATGGCGCCAAGAGGGGGGCGAGCGCCCTGTCACTTGGGCCCAATGTGGCTCTTGTCACGTGTACTGCTCAAATGTGCCTTTGTTTGCTTCATTTTCATCTGTATTTCACCTGCAACCACAATTCTTCAAGTACAAGTGGAACTCCATTAGTTTAAACCAAATTCCTACCTTCTATGTGCCATTTTCTTGCTCAATTTTATCAATGTTGATGGTTAAAATGTGCATTTAGTCAGCATCAACAAACTCCCCCAAACTTACCTTTTGCTCGTTCCTGAGCAAAGACTCAAGATGTTATGCTTATAATTAACTTCTTATTAATGGCTCACTTTTGATTCAACATGTTAATGCAACTACCCATATCCAATCACCATTACCCATAGGGCTTTTATCTATCCCTTAACCTGAAAAATAGAGCACAGACTAGCTAGAAAGAGGGTTTGTTCTCCATGCCCTTTTTGCCCGATTAAGTCTTATGGAGGTTTTTGAATATTTTGCAATAATCATGCTTTAGACTCTTTTGTGGCACTCTCAGTCTTTCTAATATGTGTGTGGAATTTTTGATCTCACTCAAAAAGCTTGCAATGCCCTCACATCCTATCTCTAATAGCTTATGTGGAGTTTTAGGATCATCGGAAAATGAGGCATACCATATATAATGTAATATTGCTAAGCCAAACAATTGGATCAAAGGAGCAACAAGTCATAGACTTAGACCGAGAATGTGCATGTTTATGGTGGGGTGCTAGTTACTCCTTTCATGGCTTTTTCCATTTTAGAAACATGGCTAGCTCTTTCTTTTTTTCATCAGAGCACTTGCTCTCTTTTCTTTTCTTTTCTTTTTTTTACTAGAGACTAACCATGCCTCTTTTTGAGGAATATTTCAGAGGGACAAATGATGATGCCATGGAGTAGATCCTAACATAAAAGGCATGTTGTTGCTTATTCTCAGTGTAAGAATAGCAATATGAAGGTGGGTGTTCGTGTTCTCGGTCATGAGAATATGACTAGTTTCTCTACTATGATTCACAAAAGTTTGACAAGGCTCAACATAGATATAGGCAGCAAGGTGGAGTTTTCCTATCTAACAAATATGGCTCTGGTAGGCGTTCTCTTTTGCCATAGAAAATCTTAAGCAAGTTTTATCATCATTTAAAGAAATTCTCCATAGATTAACCTTACTCATGACAGGATAGAAAGTTACTCATTTCTTTGCTAAATCATGATACTCAAATTTTTCAAGCCTTGCTCTAGCATTTGCAACCCACAGAGTTCAAGTTCATGATATAACTAAAATCACATTAACAGTCAAATCATCAGTGAATTACTAACTTGAAGTAATTATAGGCAATAAGCATTTTTATTCTCTTGTTTCTAGTAGTGTGAAAGTGTGAGTGTTTATTTATTTTTCAAGCATAACAATAATAACATAACCATTACTACTATATAATTATTATTTTTATTTTTATTCTTTATTTTTTTAACGTGCTGGAAATAAAATAATATAAATGCATAAATAAAAGGATGGGGCTGTGTAAGACCTGAGGGTTAACTTTTACAAATAATATAAAAAAGCAAATACAAGAATCGATTTTCGCATAGAACTTACCTGAGGGGTTAACTTTTACACATTTTCATGTGTAAGACCTAATCTTCATACCGTCCTATAAATGCTATTCGCAGATTTTGAAGCGGATGAGAAGAGAGAAAAGTTGTTTTTGAAATAGAAGGTCAAGGAAAAGGTGAGAGACAAGGTTATAAGCAAAGATTTTTGAAAATAGTTTTTGAAAAATACGTTCTTATCTAAAGTCCATGCTAAGGTTTCGTCCTACAGTCCAAGTATGGCTCCGATACCACCCTGTTGGGCCCCTACTTTTGGGGTCCACTGTACATCCGTATCAGTCCCTGGATCAGTTGCTGATACGTACAGATTAAACAAGATTAATATCAAAATAACCATACTTTTATTAATAACGCGGAAAACACATTTACAAGGTCTATATTTACAAAGGTGGGCCATTGGCCTACAACAAATATCAGAGTTTAACACAGCGTTCCTACGACATCGTGGTTCCATTCCGACAGGCAACTTGGAGTGCGGACGTAAACCTCAATCTTCAGCTCATTCTTGTGATCCATCACTTGTAGTCTCTCTTGCTTGAATCTCCTTGGTCGCAGTGGCATATCTCTATCCTTAGGTATGATCTTGTAGATCCATCCATGCACGAATTCCATCCTGGTGTGTACTCCTGCTGATCCATCCTCGCGTAAATTCTGCAGCTGCATCCTTGCGTATGCTCCCATGCTAAATCCCTGAGAACATAGTATCGAGTGGGTTGAGTACATAAAGTACTCAGCAAGCCTAATAAGGAGGAAATGAAAGGTGGAAAGGGAAGGTAGGAGTATAGGGCATAGGTGGTGAATGATAGGAGTAAAGTTATAATGTATATATAAAATTAAGGTTTGGGCCCTAGGAGAGCATTAACCCTTCTCGCTAGTTCCCGGGTTAGTTATTATCATCAGTCATTATCATCAGTCATCAGAATTCATACCTTTTATTATAGTGTTTATCCCTACACATAAGTGACCTCATCCCGGCGGTTGCCCATGACCAAGGACGTGGCTATTCGAATAGGATTTGGTAAACTCTGCAGAGGTGTACAAATTTCCCCACACGATAGTTCAATCCCGTCCGCGGCCAACGGTAAGGAAAGAACTAACAAGCGTCCGTACCCGGATGGAGCTACCTAAGGATCCATATAACACCATCACGAATTAATCAGGGGTCGGAAAACCACACAGCGACTTGCATGAACCCTATCATGCAATAAACAGAATTAAGCGGCCCAGTGGCCCAGAAATTAATAAGCGGCTCGAACTTGGCCGAACAGAAATATTACGTGGGGCCAGTATCCCCACGCCGACCAGACATGGGGCCAGTATCCCCATTCGGCTCCTGACAACCCGTTGCACCTCCGGCCTCCAGATAGATGTTATACTTCAACCTTACAGGGTGTGGAACGCAGGTCTACCCATATAGACATGTGGCTGTATGAGTTTCTGACCAGGCGAGAGTGGCTTATGACTAATCAATTTATGACCAAGACAAGCATCTCCAAGTAGGAACCCACTCCGGGCGAACCTACCCAAAGGTAATTTCACACCGCATGAAATTACCTCCCGCTTGCTCAGTCGAATAGTTTTAGTTATTACAGTATATCAGAATTCTCATATTAGGATTAATGTTCACAGGTTTAATCATAACAGGATTATCATTTAATCATTTACACAAATATCTTGAAGTAAGTCAGGTTTATTTAGTTTAAGTGGTAGAATGAGAGGTGTAGGCCGGTTTGGTGGTGGAGGTGGTGAATATAGTGGTAGTGGAAAAGTCAGTTGGGATGGTAGTGGCTTGATATGTGGAGGAGAGGGGGGGAAGGTATGGATGGGTGGTGGTGATTTATATGGTAGGCTTTTGGTGGAAAGGATATTTAGGAGAGAGGTTTTGAGGTAGGAGAATTGTAGGTGGCAAGGTAGAAGGGAAGTTGGAGCTTGTGGTGGTTTTGGTGGAGGGAGATATTTAAGGAGAGGGAAGTATTGGTATGGGAAAAACAGGGAAGGAGGGAAAGGGAAGTTAGACTTGCCTTCACTCGATGACGATCATATCCATGTTCTGGGATCCTGATTCCTGACTTCCTTGATCCTCTGTCTTCATGTACCATTGCTTCGGGATTTCTCCATCTTCTTGTTGTTTGCTCCTGAGTGCCTTCAGGTTCTCTTCACGTCGCCTTTTATCCTACGCCATCTAGCGTTGACAAGCAAAGAAACTCCAATCAAAGGAAACAATACAAACACAATCAAAACAACGTAGATAAGAAAAGAACGATCCTACTAAACGTGTCCTAGCTAGTGGAGGGTTTTCTACTAAGGCTATTATTATTATGTGAATCTGAAATAGAAAGCCTGACCAAGCCATCATATATAACTTGATCGACTTCTATGGATCCACAAGGGGTTAGCAGCACATACGCACATGCATATGTATGTGCCTCAGGTTAGAGTAGTTAGGTACGTATATATGTAACCATATACACATACAAAGGGTTAGCGGGGTTAGCAACATATACGCATACGCATAAGTATATGCCTGGTGATTAAGTTAGTGACGCATACGCACATGCATATGTATGCGCCTAGGGGAGATTAGAAAGGTGGGAGAAGGGACAGTTAGCCATGCATAGGCATAATACGTTAGGAGTATATATGATGCATATATAATATATATTTATGTACAGGTTTATACATACATATACATACATCCAACGCATATGCTCTTGCATGTGAGCGACTGTGCAGCTGTATATTCGTGTATTCGTATACGTGACTTGGTGTATACGCCTACGCGAATATACGGTGCAAGTGTAAACTACGGGTTAGCGTGGAAAATAGAATAGAAGGGGAACGAGAAAAATAAATATAACTAGAATTTAAATTGACACCAAAATTAAGGAAATGGTATAAATAGGTAGGGATTGATTTTAGAAGGTTTGTGGTGAAGGAATTATGGGATTTGGAGTTGGAACGGTGGAGATAGGAATTTCTAAGTCTAACGGGAAAAAAAGCGGTCAGGAGAAAGGATGGGAAAATATATTTGTGGAATTTGAGGAATGGAAATGGAGTAGGGAGAGATTGGATAGGGTTTAGAAAGTATCTAGTTTATTTAGGATTTTTCTGGGATTGGAAAGGGCTCCGTTTAACACTCCGTGAACGATCTCCAGGTGCGCTTAGCAATTTCCAGCGGCTGACGCGTGGGGTCGAGCCTGCTGGCTCCGTCTGCTGGCACTGTGCTGTGAACCGGGTCTTCACTATGCCATGGATCACGTGCTCCCTTTGTCTAGTCTATGCACACCACGTCCATCCAAACAAGAGAGAGGGATGGTGTGCTCCCATTGGCTGAACCGACGTGGCAAGCAGCTTGGCATTGGATGCCTTTGGCGTGGCGTCCTTTGCCTGTTCCCGTTCACGCGTCCATCCGAGAGAGAGAATAGGGAGAGGGAGAGACGGATGGAGTAGGAGCAGAGCAGAGGAACGGCATCGACGGCAACTCGTGGTTAGCTGCTGTGAGCGCAGGCGGTGCTCGTCTTCGGGCCGTGCTAGCCGGGCAGCGAGGTCTGGGAGCAGCTCCGGCGGCGAGGAGGCACGGCGCGGGCGACTCCGAAGACGACGCTGTGCGGCCGGGCAGAGAGCAGAGCAGCGCGGCGGTGTCTGCGGCCACGGCGTCCGCGGCGCTCGGCTCCGGTGTGGCCGCGGCCTCGGCGGTCGGACAAGCAGGAGAGAGCAACGCGGGGCTCCTGCGCGGTCTCCGTCGCGAGGCAGTGCTCGAGCTCCCACTTGCTGATGCCCAGCCATGGCAGCTTCACCGGCTATTTATAGGCGCTAGGCGAGTCGGTGCCAGTGGAGATATTTTGCCGACCACGCACAGTAAGGCGGTGGAGAAGGTCAGCGGGTTCACTGTGCCGTGGTCGTCGCACAGTGCGGCGTTGACACAGCGCAGAGGGAGGATGGAGGTGGAAGATGAATATGACGGGCGGGGCCCGCGTGTAAGTGACAGGAGAGAAGCGGAAAAGGGGGATGGGCTTCCTTCCTGCTGTGCTTGAGCTGTGCGCTTGGGCCAGATGGCAGAGAGGGGAATGATTGTGCCCCAGAAATATTTTCCCATTAATAAGTGTCTTTCTATTTCCCAGAAAATAAATAAATAAACCAAAGCACAATTTGAATAGGTTTTAAATTAGAATTCCAAGGGGTTTGAGGGGAAATGATTTGGTATAACTCAGTGGAAGAGGTCAAGGAATGTTTTTATTATATTCCCAGATTTTTCAAAAATAAACTAAGGCACATTTGGATTTCAAATTGGTTCTCAAGGGATTTGGGAGGGAGGATAAATCAAGGATTAGAAGTCCAAGGAATATATTTGGTGGTAGATGGATTCGAAATTAAAGAAGGGATGGATATGGATATTCAAGGAAAATATTTTAGTGCCGCAAATAAATTCTAGAAAGGCACACAAGCAACCAATCAATCAATCATTCCAGCAAACAACATTTCGATCACAAACACACGAATATTCGGAATGCAAAGAGAATGCATATGGTGAATTTTTAATGCAAGGTTTTCGGAAAAAGGTTTTCGAAAACGGTTTTGCAGAAAATAAATAAAGTCAAATTTTAATTTGTTAGAAAATTTTAAAAAGTTCAAATTTTTAGTGGAATTTAAGATGGTTAAAAATACGGATGTTACAGTGTCTTAATATCCTCATTAGATGATGCTCCTTATAATGTTTTCTGAGTTGATTATGCTATAAATGAAGATGTTTAATGTGGCGTAGGCTGTAGACTTTGTATTTAGTAATTACATAGGTTTCCTTTACTTTAGCCGAATCTCGAGATTGTCTTACTACATTAGTGAGTCTCTATATTATATCTCTGAAATACCATTTACCTCATTTACTCAGTTATCATTTACCATTTATCATTGACTTATTTATCGCTAAAGCACTAAAATTATAGGTTATCATATGTCTGCACATTTATCTTTTCAATTATTATAGTAGATTATCCTAATGAGTAGAATGCCACATTTATCCTTTTGGCATAAAACAAATCAACGATGCTCGGAATACTTACCGGGTGAAGTGCTACAATGAGAGAATTATCTGTGCGCTTGCAGATATATTCTATAGTATTATTTTTAGGAGGCAAGTGGAGATTATTTTACCTTTGGTTTTTGGCATCATGTTAGGGATGACAACTTAACGTGAAGTGATGTTAAAAATACCAACAGCTTGCTCGTGCATGTGAGAGTGTAAATAGGTAAGGTAGACAGCAGAGGGGACAGGATGGTGGCCAGGGACAGGGTGCCCGCCCTACTACCTTGTCGAAATCCATGCCTTGCTCCTTCACATGCTGGTATCTCCACTCTAGAGCATCTTCCATTAGTGAAAAGTTCAGCTAGCAGCCAGAGAAATGAGAGGAGAGAGTGGAAGGACTTGAGACAAGATGAGAAAAAAAGTGAAGTGAAGGATAGATGGATATGTCAGCCAAAACCTGGTGCTTTGCTCTCCACTTGCATGTGACAAGTGGGTGGGATAGCTAGTGGAGCTAGAAGCCAAAGGGGGTAGGGCGGCCGCCCTATCAAAGTGGGCCACCGGCCTTCTAATCTTCTACTTAATTATCCTAAGCAAGATACTAAGCTAGTTCATGAAGGGAAAGTGAAATTACTTAATAAAATAAGCGAGATTAGAACTTACCTTAGCTTAACTTACCTTGGTTAGGTGCATCGGATGCTTGCATGATGATCAACACTTCACATTGTCTTCGTGCTCTAGAGAATCTTCATCATGCATGGTGGTGTCGGCAGGTGCGTCCTCCACTGACGACCACTGCTCCAGACGTGGCCTGAAATGAAAGATTTATTCTTTTCCATTGATGTTGAGTCGGATTTCTCCGGCTCCTACATCAATGGTTGCATTTGCAGTACTTAAAAATGGTCTTCTTAGGATTAGTGGTGTTCTAAAATCAGGATTTATATCTAACACCACGAAATCCACGGGAACGAAATAATTTTTAATTTGAATAGGGATATTCTCCGCTATTCCCGCCGGATATTGTATTGATTGATCGGCAAGCTGCAAACACATAGTAGTTGGAGATAAAGATGCGTGATTAAGTTTGTCATATATTACCTTGGGCATGACGCTGACGCTTGCTCCAAGATCGCATAGAGCTTGATCAAATTGTTGAGTTCCGATAGAACATGAGATAGTAGGATTTTCGGGGTCCTTCTTCTTCTCGGGGAAATTATTGAGGATAGCAGCACTACACTGCTCCGTCAATTTCACCATTTCTGTGCTCGGGATTGGTTTCTTTCTGTTGAGGATGTCCTTCAAATATTTTGCATAGGTAGGTACCTGCATCGCATCAACTAGAGGTATATGTATATATAATTTTTGTATTACCTCCACGAACTTCCGAAATTGTTCATCCTCCTTTGGTTTCCTGTTACGGTCAGGAAAAGGCAATATCTCGGTATCATAAAATTCATAAGGAGAAGTTCTTACCTTTTCTTGAGGTGCAGTGGAGTCTTCTTTTTTAGCTTCTTCTTCTACTACCTTCTTCTTGGGCGTGGAGTCAGGATAAGGGGGATCACGAGTGGTCTTACCACCTCTCGTGGTCACAACATTAACTTTTCATTATGGCATGAAAGTTTTGCATGAATATCTGCTAATTGCTACCATTTTATTAAAGTCAAGTTGTTCCCTTAACAGCTCATGAAATTTATCTATTCTAGCATTTATATCTCCTAGAATTTTGTCTTGATCAATCAACACTAGACTTAAACCAGAGTTTATTTTAGCTTGATTTAAAACAAGTTCCTTAAGA
The DNA here is from genome assembly GCA_038502445.1 of Eremochloa ophiuroides. Taxonomy (NCBI): domain Eukaryota; kingdom Viridiplantae; phylum Streptophyta; class Magnoliopsida; order Poales; family Poaceae; genus Eremochloa; species Eremochloa ophiuroides. The sequence continues at coordinate 649,779 of JAHLJS010000001.1, read as the reverse complement.
GAATGATTGCTAGCATGTAAAGAATCATCATCCTCCCTACGTGAATTCCATCTTTGGTAAGGTGAAATTGGTGGGGGATCATATCCGCCATCATTTAAAAGAGATTTAGCATTTTTTATTAGACAGATATCTATGTTATGATTTTTATTTCCACATAATGCACATGATGTTTTAGCATTCGCATAATATTCTATAGCAGCACGATCTCTTTTCTAATTAGCTCTATCTTCTAACTTTTTTAAAAGGCATTCAAAAGATAAAGAATTAATTTCGAAAGCATTAGAATTACATTTAAGATGATCGTCGGTCCATCCTTGATTATCCACCATCTTCTCAATCAACTTCTTGGCTTGACTCACCTTGAGAGACAAAAATGCACCTCCGACGGCAACATCAAGATGTTGTCGAGATTCTATCATGAGTCCATGATAGAAGCTTTGGATTAATAGCCAGTCTTCAACGCCATGGTGAGGGCAGACTTGTATGTACTCTTGCATGCGCTCCCATGCTTCGGGGACGGATTCGCCAATCTCCTGTTGAAAGTTAGAAATCTTGCTACGCAAAAGATTTGATCTACCAACAGGGAAGAATTTCGTCAAGAAGTGGTTGGAGCACTTCTCCCAAGTGTTCATTGATCCCATGTTGATGTAGAACCACTGTTTCGCTTTCTCAAGTAATGAGAAAGGAAATAGGCACAGACGGATTGTATCCTGCGAAATTCCTGGAATAGAGATTGTATTGCATATCTCCAGAAAATTCTGGAGGTGAGCATTGGCATCCTCTGAAGGGTTGCCATGGAATGCAATTGCTTGCACCATCATGATCAATGCGGGTTTGAGCTCAAATTCTCTACTTTCACTATCAGCACTAGGCATAGTAGCAATGTTGGAAATAGATGGAGTAGAATACTCACAGATTGTTCTTGATGTAGATGAACTGGTCGGCTCCGAAGTACTAGGATGCTCGGACTCATCTGATGGATGATCTTGTAATGTAGGTTCCCTCGATGAAGATGAACGAGATCCAGAAGTCATTCTTGGAGGAGTGAGATTAGCTCTCGCTCTTCTAAGGATTGACTCAGCGTCTTCATGAAAATCTTCATGTGGATTGAATCCAGTCATTCTAGTTATCTAGCTTAATAGTCACCACAAAAAGACAGATAGGTGTGATCCCGCTAAAGAACGGGGTTAGTTCTATCGCAAGCACAAAAGAAAATCTAGGCCAATTGCTTCCTCGGTAACGGCGCCATAAATGCTTGTTGGCGTTTCTAAGCTCACTACTAAGAATAGATATTCCCGATAACGACGTTAGAAATGCTTATTGATAATTTCTATGACTATTGCAGAATTCCGCAAGCGCACAGAATCTATTGATGTAGCACTTCACTTGGGAGTAACCAAGCATCGTATTTATTTCCACAGGGAAGCTTCTAATGGCTAGAGATATCTAATGCTAAACTAAGAACAATCACAACTTATGATAAGAATGAACTAGTGTAGTGATAACTAATTCAAATAATCTAGTTTAAGATAAAGCCAAGCAACGGCGTAGACAGTGATGAGCTCAAGAGTGGAATGCAAGGCAACACGGTAGGCTAACTCCACTTAGCACTTAGGGGCGAATGCACGGTCCCAAGAGATTGGGATTACTCACAAACAGAAAAGCCCTACGCCAACTACTAGACCGAACGTGGTGGAATCCAGAGGATCTTAGGGTTGTCACCACCTAAGACCTACCACTACTATCCGTGAGTTTAGCCGCAATCCAAGGTAACTTCTAGTCCAAGCACCACGCTTACACTACAGGCTACTACTCTAACCTCGCGCTAAGATTAGAGCACCGACTAGCGGCGAAGATCCCGCACTAAGTGTATGAAAACCGATAATTAATCCCCTAGTACTACCGCAACTAGAGCATTCAAAGTAATACTTAAAGTAAATACTTGGAAGTAAATAGTAAAAGTAAATACTGAAAGTAATACGGGAAATGTAAGTAATAGAAATAAAATTATATTACCGAAACAAAGAATACCTTATAGAGGAAGCGCCTGAGAGAGAGACCTTCGCAGAGCTCTCCTACTCTTCAGCTTCTCTTTACTCACACTCACACAACTAGCCTTGCTAGGAGGCTTCTCACTAGATGAGCTAAGATGGACTATACTCCAAATCTCTCTATTCTTCCTAAGCTGATTACAACTAAAGTATTCTTGGGGTATTTATAACATTTGGAGACCCCTGAGGTACTTGTAGAGGTGGCCGGAGGTCGGTGGCCCTGACTTGTAGGGTGGGCGCCCTGCTAGGGGGGCGGGCGCCCGGTGGATTTCACCGTCTCGCCATCCAAAGCTCCAGGATCCTCCCCAATAACGGTTGCAGGATCGGTTGAGCACGTGATGGCGGTTGGAGAGGCGGTTTGTGGCCCTTGGAGGATGAAAAGTGGGTCCATGAATCCTTGACACAACCTTTGATCTCTCTTGGATGAAAACCGACTTTAAATGGACGGCCACAAGAGCTTGGATGCCTCTCCGCCGGATTGTGGACGTGGCAGGCCAAATGGACAGGGCGGGCGCCTTGTCCAACAGGGCTACCGGATCTAGGTGAGGTGAATTTGAGCCATTGGTGTTGAATCACCGTGCCAAACTCTGTTTAGGAGGTTGGGGCACGGATCCATGACGTGGCGGAGCGCTGATGGCGCCAAGAGGGGAGCGGGCGTCCTATTAGGGGGCGGGCGCCCTGTCACTTGGGCCCAATGTGGCTCTTGTCACGTGTACTGCTCAAATGTGCATTTATTTGTTTCATTTTCACCTGTTTTTCAGCTGCAACCACAATTCTTCAAGTACAAGTGGAACTCTATTAGTTTAAACCAAATTTCTACCTTCTATGTGCCATTTCCTTACTCAATTTTATCAATGTTGATGGTTAAAATGTGCATTTAGTGAGCATCAACAATGAACTGGAGAAGGAGTAGGCTGGATAGAAACGAAAGAAAGAGCGAGTCACGATGGTAGAGTTCAAAAAAAAGAATAGGTTACCAGGTTCTTCAAGTGTGGATTTAGACTTGATAACACACATATACTGATACACTAACCAGGCTGGCCTGAATGAGAAACTAGCCCATGGTGACGACAAGACAGCCCACAACGGCAAAACACAGACAAAGGCACTGTTGGATGCAACATCAAAAACTTTAGCTAGCTAAATTTAATTATAGTGCATCCAAACACTTCATAGCTAAATTTGGCTAAACTCTAGCTGGAGAGCAAAATGCACACAATCCCATTTGCTATTTCAACCTAGATAAATTTAGCTAGTGCATCCAAACACCCCAACTAAAGTTTAGCTAACTAAATAATGGAACTAATGAGGGGTAGCATGGTCAAAGCTTTCAATTAGCTAGATTATCCAAACATCCTACCTAAAGTTTAGTTTAGCTGGCTAAACTCTAGCTTAAGTAATTAGCTAGCTAAATTTTTGTTGGAGTTCATCCAAACAGGGCCACAATAAAGTCGGACAGAGGACGATGGTTCGGGTAGGGGGGGGGGGGAGGGACAACTCAAGAAATTCGGGTTACCATGATGTGGGGAGTAGGGCCAAGCACAACGATCAAGAGGCCCGCTGGTGGTCAGCGGGGCTTGTGAACTGTTTGTGTAAGACTAATTTTGAAGAACAACTCAAGGCAGATCAAGATGAACATGAACCATCCAATCTAAATCTAATGGTCCTAATGGGTTGCCTAAAAATTGAAACATGGTCGGGACTCAGGAGCCTAAGCTATAGCAATTCCCATATACTCCCTCCGTCCCTAAAAAAGAGTTGTTTTCACTTTCCGAGAAACAACTTTAACTAAATATATATTGAAATCTATTAATATTTATGATACATAATTAGTATCATTGGAAAGATTTTTTAATCTAGTTTTTTAATAAATTTATTTAGAGGCACAAATTGTGTCCAAATTTTGTATAAATCAAGTCGAATTTGTGGCACGCACATCAATGGCGATGCTTTTTTAGGGACGGAGGGAGTATTTGGTTGTTCTTGTCAGCCATAACATGAAAATAAACAAATAGTATTGTTCATGCTTTCTTGCATGCAGTCAATAGAGAACAAAGTCTGTGCGTGTGTGTGTTGGGGGGTGGGGGGTAGCCACATTATTCGACACTGGAATGCACTCTACAATCATGTTTCCTGTAGTGATATCGAAAGGGTTAATAATGCCACCCCCACAACATAAACATCTCTTCAAATAATCAAAACCTCGCTCCGGCACCAACATAACAGGATGATGCATGCGTTGTCTTCTTGATGTCCTGCTCCAGAGAAATTTGGTTGTGGCCCAAGAGGCCAAGGGCAACATGGTGGCTAAGTGCTTCCCCTTGGTTAGTTACTAAGCAAAAATATGATGCGCCAGAGAGACAAGGAAATGGTTGATTAGATAAGAAACCATGTTTACACCAGAATAAAGAATATGAAGAGATATGTAGTGTCTATATAAATTAATGGACTATTAGAAACTATATGTGGTTTCTAACATTGAGATTTCCTTTATAATTTCTATACAACAACTAGGCTTGCAAGGGGGGTGGTTCGACCAGCTTCAAAACATGATATGCTCCGCGTTTCTGTCCACGGAGGTGGTAATTGATCTTCTTCGATACCTCATCCAATGTCAGCGGTGGTTTCAAACTTCCTGATGCCCTCAGTGACTCGTGTCTCATCCTCTGCTACTTTTTTCGCGAGCAGGCTATAGCGTGGCTTTCATTAAAAGGACATGAAAGTGTCAGAGTTACATGACATCGACAAGTTCCAGTTATTCCACCCCTTGCTGGCAAGACGCTAGCATTCAGGACAAACCAAGAATGTTGACAAGCTAGAACCTAGCAGCTGCAACACATACAAAGGACTATAGAGCAGTAGAATTTGCAATCATGGGTACAAGGCAAAACGTTAGGATCGCTTAGCCAACTCAACGCCCTCTGCTACTTACCATTTGTCCATAAGGTGATTAAACTGTAGATGAATAATAAAAGGGCCGATCTACTGTTAAATGCACGAGTACTTTGAAGTTCATGTTGAAAATCAGTTCCAGAAAACTGACCGTCAGCCTGTTATCCGATGTATGGAAATTCGTGTGTTTGACACTTGTGTAACACTCGGTTTTTGTATGCCTTTTAGGTGGTTGTTTTGTTGGTGCTGAACACCCGGTTGGTTGGTCCCAAGATAACAACCGCATGTCATGTAGACACGCTCATCTAGAAAAGCCAAAACGTATTATAATTTGAAACAGATGGAGTATTACGCAGCTCATTCATGGCATTTGCAGACCAGAAATAGCATACACAAATCTAGCCAAAATTTTACTCCTTCATCTGAACATTTACATTCCACAAATATTTTTTTGAGAAAGGGACTGGATTTCATTAAATTAAAACCCCTTTTATAACTAAGACCTCAATATAAAATAAAATTACATTGAAGCACACCACTAGGTCTCTATAATTCATCTTTCTCGCATCTAGCTGAGTACACCTCTTCAGAAAGCTCCATCGCGACCATGAAAGTACACCAGATCTGGACTTAAGAAATACAGTCCCAACAAATAGAAGATTCCACAAATATAGAGACCGCAAAAGAGGCGCAGTATGCTCAACCATTGTAGGGAGTAAAGGGCGCCGATAGCACATCGGCCATGTCTTTTGAAAACTGAACCGAATATAAGATCCGACATCGCTAGCATCACCACCAGCAACCGGAAGGGTAGATCCGCTGCCGCCGGTGGCATCAACGGCGGACGGAAAAACGATCTCGCAGAAGGGGAAAAATAGATCCAATCCCTTCTCGAGAAGGACTATGCCAACATACCTCGATGTCAGGAACATGCCATCACCGAAGACGACGACACATCCATCAACGATCCGGTACGAAGCAGGAAGCCAGATCGAAAACATCGAAATAGTCAAACTAACTCCAATTATTATGGTGGAAAAGGAAACAAAATAGAGAAAAACCTAAAAAAAATAGTAGATCTGCTAAAACGACAGACTCCCGCTCCCCCTCACCACCGGCAAGGAGGCCGGAGGCGAGGGGAACGGGGGCCAGGCGGTGGCGGTGTCACCCCTGGGCGGAAGGCCGAAGGGGTACCATTCCACAAATATTGTTGGGTGCTCCATCACAGTATATAATTTGAGCTCTAGGTTTTACCACTCCCTAGCTTCCAAATGGCAATACATTTGTTTTAATTTTTCTGGATACATAGTTAGATATACGCTAGATCTAGATACATGGTTATAGAAACGGAAATGATGAATTATAATTCAGAAAGAGTACTTAATTTACTATAGACAGTACGATGTTAGCCAAGATGGTACCATCTGACCTAATGCTGCTGTTTGTGGGTTGGGACATCATATCACACCTGGCGGAGTATGGAGAAACCTACAACAACAATTGCCATCATACATATGGGCTATTCGACATTTCGACCAAACATGCATCACACGCACTCACGGTGCTTATAAGTTTTTAATTTGTACCCAACTCTCGAGCTCCATCGATCGTCCAACATGGCAGCAGCAGCAGCAGCAGCAATGGCATCCTCCCTCCTCTCCATCCTCCTCGTGGCGCTGCTGTCATCGCCGCCGTGGGTCGTCCTGGCGGCGGACGACGACGGCACCACGCACCTGCACTTCTTCATGCACGACGTGGTGGCCGGGAGCAATCCGACGGCGGTGCAGGTGGTCAAGGGCCCCGCCGCCGCGGCTGGGTCGTCGTCGATCGTCCCGGGGCTTGCGTTTGGCGACACCACGGTGATGGACGACGCGCTGACGGAGACGTCGTCACCCACGTCCGCCGCCGTGGGGCGCGCGCAGGGCTTCTACATGATGTCGTCGCAGTCGGGCCCCGTGCTCATGGTGTGCGCCAACCTGGTGCTCACGGCGGGGGACCACAACGGCAGCACGATCGCGATGGTGGGGCGGGACGACGTCGCGGCGGACGTGCGGGAGCTCTCCGTCGTCGGCGGCACCGGCAAGTTCCGGATGGCCACCGGCTACGTGCTGTGGAAGACGGCCAGCATGAGCGGGCCCGACGCCACCATCGAGCTCGACGTGTACCTGAGGACGGCGACGACAGCCACGGGTACCGGCGCCATCGACGGTGGCGGCGGCGGCATCGCCACTGGCGGCGCCGCCTCCAAGAGGGTTGCAGCAGGGTGGGTCCTCGCCGTCGTTGTTGCGGTGGTTGGATCCGGCGTCTGGTGATCAGCGTGCAGTGCGCAGTGGTGCAAAGTTTGGTGGCATGTCCATGACTCCATGTACGTACTTGCTATATATATATATATTTTTTTTTCTGTAAGTCGATCATAGTAGTCAATAACACCGGTTGAGAAAGCTTATTTGATACGCGCGCGCCAGGAATCAAAACGGTAGCCAACTTGGGCCGGGCCTAGGCCGCGGTGGCCTTTCAGCCAAGCCCAAACGTGATGCTTCGCCCATGCACATTTACTTGTGATATTCCCAACTGTTGGTGCCACTGTTGAACCTGATAATTAATTTATCAACATGGATTGATTGTTTTGTACATGTCACTAGAAAATGTAGCCATGTGTACCTTGTGTTAGATGATCTCTTCATTGAATTTTCATGCAGTATAAATGTTTCAAGTTAAATTTGAGATTATCATGTGGGTTTCAATATAAATGAATTAAAGGAAATGAAAGGTCCTTTTTCTGGCGCATTATTTACATTTTTCAATCGAATACATGGGATTTATTAAAATTTATCAACATTTATATCTCATAATGATATGTTTACTACATAATATTTGATATTATGCATAATCATTATCACTATATTTTTATAATATATAAACTCGTCGAAAAAGCTCTGAACGCGGTAGGAAAGTTGGGTCCGAAGGGAGTCAAGGGACACGGCAGTTGACCGGTTCCAACATCGACAGGTTGGTGATGCTCTAATGTCGTGTGGGCCTCGCATCGATATATAGATAAATAAACAATAAAGTGTTCTCGAATGAATGGAAAAAAGAAAAAAAAGCGAGCGTGAACCTGACGGCACATGCATGGACTGAGATGGACTGAGGTAGCGCACAAAGCAAGCAAGCTAAAAGGACTCCACTACTACATGTTAGTGGTGGACTGGTGGGTGAGCTCTGCTGCATCGAATCGGTCCATCTTCTCCAAATCACAAGCTCAACAACCATCACAGTAATTGACCCGCGCGCAGAGAGAAAGAAAAAAATAATTAAGAAAAATCTTCTCCAAATTGACGCTGTCAGCGTCATAAATCCAAATCACCTGTCATACATAGGAGTAGTATGTATGTACTCTACCTCAACTAACCCAACAACCAGCATCAACGGCTCCGATCGATATATGACCAGACCCATACATGAGTACATGACACAAGACAAGCCGCTAGCTAATCAATCCATTTCCATTCCAGCTGCAGCCAAGCCATGGGCACCAGCAGCACGCCGCCCGTCCTTCTCCTCCTCGCCGTCGTCTCCGCCGCCGCCGTGACGACGATGGCGGCGGACGCGGACAGCAACGGGACGATGACGCACCTGAGCTTCTTCATGCACGACATCACGTCGGGCGCGAACCCGACGGCGGTGAAGGTGATCAAGGGCCCCGGGTCGACCCCGACGGCGCCGGCGCTGGGCATGACGTTCGGCGACACGAACGTGATGGACGACCCGGTGACGGCGACGTCGTCGGCGGCGTCGGCGGCGGTGGGGCGGATGCAGGGGATCTACATGCTGGCGTCGCAGTCGGGCGCGGCGCTGATGGTGTGCGCCAACCTGGTGCTGACGTCGGGCGACCACAACGGGAGCACGCTCGCCGTCATGGGCCGCGACGACACCGGGCAGGACGTCCGCGAGATCCCCGTCGTCGGCGGCACCGGGAAGTTCCGGATGGCCACCGGGTACGTGCTGTGGAAGACGCCGGCGGGGCTCAACGGCACCGACGCCACCGTCCAGCTCGACGTCTTCGTCACCACCGACGCCAGCGCCGTCGACGCGCTCGCGCCCGCGCCTGGGGGTGCTGGTGCTGGTGACGGCTCATCGTCGTCGGGGTCATCAGGAGGGTCCAAGTCCAGCTCCGGCGGGGCGAGGAGGATCAGCATGATGACCGGCGGCGGGTGGGTCGTCGCCGTAGTGGTTGCGGTGGTTGGATCCTCGTGGGTTTGGTGACCAACCGTACCTGTTGACGACGTCGTGGAGAGCAGGCAGGCAGAGAATCTTGGACAGGACAGCGATGATTGGTTGGATCGGACAGCGACCAGGCCATGGTCGGTCGGTCCGAAAGTTTGGTGTAGTGGGGTTTGGTGGTGTCATGTGGTGTGTATCAGTGGTCCTGCTGGGTCAGTGCTTTTTTTTTTTTCTTCCTCCTCCGCTACTCATGCTTGAAAGATGTTATTTTCGCTTACCAAATAGTTGATACTGATTTATATTAATTTTAGTTGATAGATACTGATTTATTGTGACATAAAAATACTATTTTATGATTAAAAGAAAAACCAAAATCTTTCCTTTCTTAGCAGCTATAACGATTGCATCCGCCTGGGATCATCGCCGTGGGGAATGGTCTACCCGAACATGGCCTTAATGATCCATCCTGCTCCGAGCTTCAAACGCGTCGAGACACCTAGCTAGCTAATCACGGCATCACAGCACCAGGCCACCAGCAACGCAGAAGCTACCAAAGATGCCGAACCCGCTGCTATGTCATTGTTGCTACCACGCAAGTGGATCTTGGACACTGAAGTCCATGCATATTTTCAGCTGGGGGTCTCTAACAAATGACAAGTGGTGAAAAAGTACTTTTAAATTACAGAGCTTTATTCACAAAGATTGGAGCTAATCCATACTATATATCCATATAAATATACAGTGACGCCGCATCACAGCACGACTTCCAGAGAAACGCCTTGCTTTGCCGGGATTGCAGATAAAAGGCTGATCAATCGAGCTCAGTGATTTATTAACTTTAAGTTTCCGAACCACCTAGACCCAACACTAACCTATACTAAGAACGAAACGTATTCTTGCAGAGTAGAATATGTAGAACTTCCTGAAAAACAGTAAAAACACCCCAAGAGACCCTTTGTGGTTCCTACGAAATTGTATTGCAAGAGGCTTACAAAAAAGGAAGGTACCAGGTTTTTTTCTGGAACTGATTTTCAACATGAGTTTCAAAGTACTCGTATACTTAACAGTAGACTGTCCTTTATTATTCATCTATATAGTTTAACCACCTTGTGGACAAATGGTAAGTACTAGCAAAGGGCGTTGAGTAGGCTAAACAGTCCCAACGTTTTGCCTTGTTGTACCCATGATTGCAAATTCTACCGTTGTATAGTCCTTTGTATATGTGTTGCATGTAGCCGCTAAGTTCTAGCTTGTCAACATTCTTGGTTTGTCCTGAATGCTAGCGTCTTTCCAGCAGAGGTTGAATAACTGGAACTTGTGATGTCATATAACATTGAAATTTTTTCATCCTTTTAATAAAAGCCACGCTACAGCCTGCTTGCAAAAAAAAAACAAAAAAAAAGCAGAGGATGACCAATTACCTCCTCCGTGGCTTGAAACGAGGAGCATATCATGTTTTAAAGCTGGTCAAACCATTCCCCTTGCAAGCCTAGTTGTCGTATAGAAATTATCTCAATGTTAGAAAAATCACGTGTAGTTTCTATGTCTATTAATTTATATAGACACTACATATAACAATTTTGTTATCCATTGATAGTATCTACGATATATATATTTTTGTCCAATCACAGGTTTAGGGTTTAGGGTGCATTCCAGTGGCGAATAATGTGGCTAGCTACCCCCCGCCCCCCGCGCCACACACAGAGAGACTTTGTTCTCTGCTGACCGCATGCAAGAAAGCATGAATGATACTATTTGTTTATTTTTCATGTTATGGTAGACAAGAACAACCAGCATATATGGGAATTGTTGTAGCTTAGGCTCCCGACCATGCATGTTTCAATATTTAGGCAACCGATTAGGACCATTAGATTTAGATTGGATGGATCATGTTGATCTTCTGCCTTGAGTTGTTCTTCTTCAACATTAGTCTTACACAAACAGTTCACGAGCCCACGGGCCTCTTGATCGTTGTGTTTTGCTGTACTCCCCATATCATGGTAAACCCGAATTTCTTGAGTTGTCCCCCCCCCCCCCCCACCAGCCCTCCATATATTTTGTGTGTGTTTTGCCGTTGTGGAACTCCGCCTATGGTGGGGCACCTATGGTGCCCTAGCATATGGTGCTCTAGCTTATGGTGGGGCGCCTATGGTGGGGCGCATATGGTGCCTTGGCATAGCAGGTCCCAAGCCCTGGCAAAGGAGGAGGGTTGTGTTAGGCTTGGCGAGCCAATGTAAAAACCTAGCTACTCTTATGGAAATAAAACCCAAAAGATTTTCGTTGGGGCGTAACCCTCTTAGCGACGCGCCATGCCGGAACCCGGGTATGGTGTTAAATATGCAAGGGCTGGGTCGTCACCCCCGTGACGCGCCGTGTCGTGATCTGGGCGCGGTGTCAAGTAAGCAAAGATCGGGTCGTCGCATCCTTAGTGGCGCGCCACATCGGCGCCCGGGTGTGGTGAAAAATGAGCAAGGGTCTTCGCACTTCCCTCGACGGGTGCGAAGGGTAAGGAAGTTAGCCGAGCCAACTAGGATTCGTCTAGGTAGTTGGAACGTAGGGTCCCTAACGGGTAAGCTTCGAGAGCTAGTTGATGCAGCAATTAGGAGGCGTGTAAATATCCTGTGCGTTCAAGAGACTAGATGGATGGGCCAGAAGGCGAAAGAGGTGGAGGGTACTGGCTTCAAGCTTTGGTACTCGGGCTCATCATCGGGTAGGAATGGTGTAGGCATCTTGATCGATAGAAGCCTAAAGGATGGAGTCGTGGAGGTTAGGAGCCGTTGGTGGCCGGATCCGGCTCCCCGAAGCTCGGTCTACGGCGCTGTGCGGCTAGGGCACGCGCACGAGGATGGTGGCCTCGGCGGCCTGGAGGCACAAACAGCGACGAGGGGCCGCCGCGGGAGCCCAGATCCGGTGTGGCGGGGAGGATGGTGGCCACGGCGGCCGGATCCGCTCCTCGCTGGCCGGGAGGCGCGGCGGCCGGTGGCGCCCGACACCATGGCGGCTGCTGCTAGCCCGTCGCGGCCCTTGCCAGCAACCCCAATGGCTGCGGCTCCCCTGTTGACGCGGCGAGGGGCGGCGGTGGTGGGTACGGCGACGTGACTTCAAGGTTCCTGCTTCGTCGTGCTGGATGTGGGCAAGCATCGGCAAAAGCCATGTCGGAGCTGCCGACAAGACGACGGCGGCGCCTTCGGGCGTCGTCTTCCTCCTTGGAGGCGTTGTCATGATGTGATCCCAATCCGGCGTAGGTGCGTCGGCTGTGCCGTGGTGGTGTGGCTGACAGCGGCTTGCTTGACTAAGTGCCAGTGACGCGGTGGTGGTGTGGCTGGCAGTAGCCAAGCAGGGACGCCGGTGACGCCATGGTGGCGTGGCTGGAGAACCAAGGTGCTTCTTGAAGTCCAAGTGGCCGTGGCTCAGCGCGGCGCAAGGAAGGAAGCTACGATGGCAGTGAGTGGGCAGCGCGGCACGGTGGTGGCAGCGAAGTGGAGGCTCGTGTCGATGACCCAGTCCGACCGAGTGAGGCGTTGGCCAAGGTGGGGAGCTAGCGCGGTGGCAGCATGGTGAGGGAGAGCTTGATGGGGGTTGCGGCACTCAAGCAGAGGTGATAGCAGTTGTGGTGGCGGCCAGGGGTTGCCGCACGAGTGTCGGGTGGGCTGCTTGCAGCGGACCGCGGCGGCTGGCGCTGCTTGGTGGCTGTCAGTGCGGTGCGGGACTACGTCGGATGACGGCGCTTGCGGCAACGGCATCGTGGGAGGACTAGGTTTGCAGCGGACTGTGGCGGGTGGCTCAGCTCTACTGGAGCTACTCCGGTGCATTACATCGTCAGTTGACGGCACAAGCGACTTCCCTGATTCGCGGTCGTGGCGGTGGTAACCATGCAAAGGGTTTAGCAACGAGACGAGGTCGACCTGCAGCGGCGACTTGGCAGTTTGACAGGGACATTGGGGAGCAGGGCGGCTGTGCCCACCATTCTGATGGCAACAAAAGAAATAGATCCGTGACATGGAGTTTCGAGGCGACGAGAGTGAGGTGGAGTCCAACGGCGGATGCGGCGAGGCCCCCGCGCGTTGTGTTGTCATGGGTTAGGCTGCCAGCCTGCAAGAGGTCCGGAGCTGGTGGTTTTCACTCTGTCAGGTGGTGGGTGGAGTTTTGCAGTGGCACTACGGCGTTGGGTCTCGCATGGCGGTGGCCTCCTCGGTGCAGTGCTATCTGCTCTTCTTGGTTCTTGTTGATGCGGAGTCACGCGTGCAGGCTTCGACGACTTCTTGAGCTTGAGACTGTTGGAATTGCTGCGAGCCCCTTTTTTTTCCTGCTCCCGTAGAGTGTTGTGGCCGCGTTGATGCCCCAATCCAACCGGCCATTTTTTATTTGTATGCTCACCCGCGTTGACGTCCCAATCCAGCTGGGCGAGACCTTTTTAGTTTGCATTGTGTAGTTTGGTTGTGTTGTTTTGTCGGTTGTTGTTCTACTTAGTCTGGATTTCTTCTTTTTAATATAATCGGCAGCTCTCCTGATTCGTTTTAAAAAAAAAACTATCTTTAGTTTAGTTCGACTGAGTCTATAGAAAAAATAGTAAATATTAATATTTACCAGATTACAGGATAAATTGCGAAACTGCATTTTATGATGTAAATATTATTGTTCTTTGCTATAAAATTAGTCAAACTAATAATAATTTGACTTTGGTAACCTTTAGTAATCCTTTTGTGTTTTTATTAAAACGGAGAATGTACTAGCAGAAGTGTAACACGGTTGAGCCCCACGAAACACTGTACTCCTGTGCTAACCTCGTGCTTCTCGTGGCTCCGGCCCGCTCTAATTTAAAACCTGCAGGAGCAGGGCAACAGATGGCCGGACTAGCTAGCTCCTTCCATCAGCTAGCAAAACACACACAAATTCGTTCACAGCTGTAATGGCACCGAGAAGGAACATGAGGCTGACGACGCTCCTGGTTGTGGCCGTGTGCCTCCTGCTGGCCAGCGGCGGCACGGACGTGGCCACGGCGGCGTGCGGCCGGCGGCGGCGTGTGCACCTGCCGCTGTACATGCACGACGTGATCGGCGGGCCGAACCGGACGGCCATCCGGCTCATCTGGGGCGTGGGGCCACCGCACGAGTCCATGCCGAACCGCACCTTCGGCGACACGGTGGCCATCGACGACCTCGTCACCGACGGGCCGGGCATCGCCACCAGCAGGCCCGTCGGCCGGGCGCAGGGCACCTACATGCTGAGCTCGCAGCACGAGGAGGTGATCGTCGTCTCCATCACCGTCGTCCTCACCGCCGGGCCCTACAACGGCAGCACCCTCGGGTGGCCGGCCGCGACAGGATCTACGACGAGACGAGGGAGGTCGCCGTCGTCGGCGGCACCGGCGCCCTCCGGGGAGCCTCAGGGTACGTGCTGTGGACCACGGCCAAGGTGTGGTCGGAGGTGCACATGGTGCTCGAGCTCGACGTGCACGCGTCCGTGCCACTACCGGAGGAGGAGGAGGACGACGACGACGACGATGACGCTGCTGCTCTTGGTCTTGGAAGCAGCGAAGAGTAACAACAGAGACATGATGAGACATGCATGGTCTCTATCTCTCTCTCTCTCTCCCCCCTACCTTCGATCCCATTATATTGATGAATAAATATATATGCATAATATAAAAAGAGCTTGAATTAATGTACAACTTTACAGTAAGGTGCTGTCGAAGCACAAGTTTATATATTTTACAGCTTTCTATAATCAAAGCTTGATGAGAAATACTATATAAAAGGAGCTTGAATTTTAGCTCACATCAAACTATTCTCAATGCATGAGAAATATATTACAGCTTTGAAAATTTATCCCACCTCGCAATTGCATATTATTTAATGGACAGATATGTATTAGAAGAACATATATAGTCTGAACTCTAAGTTGCTGAAAGATGTACACGGAATTTGGATTTATCTGGCCGTTAGCATTTCTTTTTGCAAATAAAACTCCAGTTGCTTTAGTGAGCGGCCAGTTTTAAGACACCGATTCTCTGGTGATTACAAAATGGCAAACATTTCCCACGCGTTTACATGGCCGCACCTCATCCACATCATTCTTGTGCACGTACAGCTTATCCCACAATCTTTTTTTTTTCTCTCTTCTTGTGAAGGTACGATCATGCATTGTTATGTCTCGTTTATTTAGTAGACATGTCCATTATATTCAAACCATGTTCTTGATTTGACACTACTGGTGTACAGTATATAGTGACTTGGTTAATTTCGAAATATCTCAGCTCAATCTTTAGAGGGGTCCATAGGGATAGCATTTGCTCGCATATATTCATGGAGGAAGTGTGCGTGCGTGTTTGTGAGTTCAAATTAAACCTACTCGCTCTGTCCTTTTTTATTTATCGTTTGCGCTTTCCAAGAAATAACTTCAATAATTGAACTTCATATCTTTACTAGATGTGAGTTATTCTACCTAATATGAGCACGAATCATGAGTTTAGATCATATATGAGATACGGAGTACACGATCCAATACGTCTTACAATCAGACTTCGTATCAATAATCGCTAGATATGATTTGTAACTCGTACATCATCACGGGTCATGAGTCCCTATCACATATGAGACATAAAGGGACTAGGTATTGTTTGGAATGTTAAAAAAGTGTGAGGGAAAAAATTTCATTGTCCGGGTAGTTGCAGCTAGGTAGAAGAAAAAAACGAGGTGAAATTGGGGGTGGGGGTGAAGGAATTATTGGATCTTTAATATTGTGTTAGGAAATATGCATGTGTGTTGTAACAAATAATATAACATAGATGACCTTAACTAACCTGATGATGAATTAATGATAAATTATGGATAAATCTATATCTTAAATATAGAAGTTATTGGTTACATTATGATTAAATTTAGATTCTTAGATTAGATATGGAAAGGGGATGATGTGGAAGGGCAGACATAGGCTATTTTGGGTGGGAGATACTAGCGCCCGGACGTCCGGACCGGCGCTCGGCTGCTGCCTGCACCTGCCCCGCTGCGCTTGCGCTTCTCCTGCCTGGTGCGCCTACGCCTACACCTGCCATGCTGTTGCTGCTGCGCCTGCATGCCATGCACTGCAACTGCTAGTGGCTACAGTACTTGTGGATACGAGCATGTCTACTGCTACCATGCCAAGATAAAAGTCCAAAATTGATGACATCACTAAAAACCATACTTTTTAGAGTTAAAAAAAGCCATAGCGTCTAAACTAAGCATTTAAACTAAAATCCGATTGTACCATTGTGTTCCTTACAATAAACTCTTCAAAACAAGATCTCACATAGATATATTTTGAAACATGCATCTCAAACACTATCTATAATACCAGATTTAATTTTAAAACTTTGAAATGCAACATTTACAACATATGTACAGAATATTTGAAACACTCTAAATATGCGTATGAAACACTTGGAAAAAAACACCTAAAAATACTTGAAAATCATTTGCAAACACACGCAACATCCAGATAAAACACTTGCAACATACATGCGAAAACATACGCAATATTCAGATGAAACACTTGCAAACATTCATCTAGAAAACAAAATGAAACATTGAAAACCTACACTTGAAATATACGTCCGAAAAATATGAAACATTTTAAACAACATTTACAAGATACATCTGAAACACTTACAAGATAAATCTGAAACACTTATAACATGTGCAGCAAATATAATATTTTTGATATATTTTACAACATCGATATAAAAAATATATAAATGTTAAAAGAATAATAAAATAAAGAAAAAGGGAAAATAACGAAAAAATGAAAACAAAAAAAAGAAAAAGAAAAAGGAAACGAAAAAGAAAAAAAAAAGCAGTGCGGCGCCGGGGCGGGCGGCACGCGGCCCACGGCGCTGGGAGCCGCGTCCGGCCCGGGCGGACGACCCAACAGGATCATTGGCTCTGTTCGCTGGAGCTGATAAGCTGAGCTGATTTCGGCTGTTGCTGATTTTTTGTGAGAGGAAAACACTGTTCCAGAGCTGAAAAATAAGCGCTTTTTAGACGAAGCGAACAGGGCCATTACCGATTTTGGATTGGCAGAGCTGACATGTTAAGCAGGGTCTTGTTTGCACTTTGTGGATTACTAATAATTTATATTGAGTGGAGAGACATAATATTGTGTGTAGAGAAAAAATCATGAGTCCGGATAAGACACGTCATACGTGCTAGGTACAGACTTTTTTTTTCTAACTATTTGTTTTCTCCGCCGCTTTGGTTTCATATTACGCTTTCCTTTTTCTATTTTGTTTGCCTGTTTGTAAATGCTTATTATCCTCAGCAAAAGAAAAATGAATGACAGAAAAAAGAGTAATGCTTATTATCCTCAGCGATGTACTCTTGATCATAATAAATTAACGTCATTAAAGTTGCCTCCCTTTCTGCAACCCAGTGGTGTTTGGATCAATTGGACTAGACTTTATAAAGGCCAATATAATGTCAAATCAAACATTTGATATCGATTAGGAGTATTAAACATAGGCAAATTACAAAACTAATAATTGTATAAATGAAGGCTAATTTGTGAGACGAATTCATTAAACCTAATTTGTCCATGTAATGCTACAATAAATATATATTAATCATAGATTAATTAGACTTAATAAATTTATCTCGCAAATTAGTCACCGTTTATGTAATTGGTTTATAATTAGCTCATCTCCTAGTTAGCCTGCAAAGATGAAAGTATAGGTCCAAAGATCCAAACACGTTGGTCGTTCAAGACAAGACTGCATTTCGCTGGTTTTTTTTTCTCCTAGGAGCACATGCTCCCAGTGTGGTTATGTGCAGATCTAGTGGTTGTGAGTATGGGAGCATGTGCTCCTAGGAGCAAAAATAACTTTCCCTGAAATGGCCAAATAGGTGCTGCAGCAGCAGCAGCAAGCTTAGCTATTTATTCTCGGTTCCATGAATTTGAAGAGACAGACGAGAGAATTTGGTAGAACGTCACCATCGATCATCGACTCATCGTTGAGAGAGAGAGGGAGAGAGAGAGAGAGGAGCCATTGCTCATGTGCTACTCATCGCTGCTGTCAGCATCGTCGTCGTCGTCCGGCAGTGGCACGGACGCGTGCACGTCGAGCTCCAGCGCCATGTGCGCCTCCGACCACACCTTGGCCGTCCTCCACAGCACGTACCCGGAGGCGCCGCGGAGGTCCCCGGTGCCGCCGACGACGGCGAGCTCCCTCGTCTCATCGGTGATCCGGTCGCGGCCGGCTACGACGAGCGTGCTGCCGTTGTAGGGTCCGGCGGTGAGCGCGAGCGTGACGTCGACGATGAGCACCGCCTCGCGCTGCGAGCTGAGCATGTAGGTGCCCTGCCCGCGGCCGACGGCGGCGGAGCCGATGTCGGGCCCCTCCGTGAGGAGGTCGTCGATGGCCGCCGTGTCGCCGAACGACTCACCGGGCACGGTCGCGTGCGGCGGGCCCACGCCCCAGATGAGCGGGATCGCCGTCTGCCCCGGCCCCTGGATCACGTCCTGCATGTACACCCGCAAGTGCACGCGACGCCGGCCGCGCGCCGACACGCCGGCGGCGAGGACGAGACCCACGGCTGCGACGACGACGAGCAGCAGCTGCTTGCTTGGTGTGCCCATCTTTTTGGCTAATGTGCGTGGCGGTGCTTGATTGACTGGTGGCTGGAGCTGCACATATATCCCATCCCATTCCCATTCAATAGCATTCAACAGTTATTGCCACGAGAAAAACGGGTTTGTTCATGCCAGGCGAGACGAGCAGTAAGCATGAGATAGCACCAACAACTACGGAAGGAAAAGCGTCACCAACACCAACAGTCCAGCTATTACTGCTCAATAAAGGAGAGAACGGACAGGGAGACAACGACGAGCAGCTGCAGCACCTCAGCACAAAAGTCACAAATTACCACAACATTGATTCAGGGCCAAAATTTTGATGCGTCAGCTTACTTGCTGACTCAAAACTAAATATTATGCTCACAGAGAGGATTTAGAAGAAAATTCAAACAAAAATTGCACTATATGTTGGAATAAATTGGATGCTGCTAGTTAGCACCGGGGATCGGTCAGGCCAGTGGAGTCACCGAGCACCTTGCGAGCCCGCGAGTACACGGCGTTCACAGACTCCGATGTTCCCATCTGGTAATAATACAATCAAGAGCAGCATTTCAGCGACTTGAGATAATATGGCAAGCATTTTAGGGCCTGTTTGGAACGCATGAATTGCGCAGGAATTGCACAGGAATCAGTTCATTTTACACGAAAACGAAGTAATGTGTGTGGTCTCACCTTCAGCTCCAGGTTGTAGTAGTTCCTCCACACTTCTCTTTCCTTGGGGTACAGGTCCAGCGCTGAATCATATAGCCGTCGAGCATTTGTGAGGGCACCATGGTCTCCGAGCAATGCAAGGTTCGCCTCCAACTCCATGCAGTACTGCATGAACTTGAGGCTTGGCCGAGGTAAAGCAAGCAATCTGTGTTGAATTGAAGCAAAGGCCAAGGTGTCATCAGGTCCCAATACTAAGGACGCAATATCAACTACAGCTACATTTTTGTTTTTTGAACTTCAATCACAAGCAATGCAAAGAACTGTGGAGAAAGACAAAGATACAGATGGGCCATCAAGCCAATACTACATATACAAATTCTTAAAGAACAAAATATGCATAGTACAAGTGTTATTTCAATGACACACAAAAGAAGCAGCCAGATGAATGTCATCTGCTCTAAAATCTAAAATGCTAGCCCACCTTGTCAATATTACCTACTACCCTCTGTCCCAAATTATAGTTCGTTTTGGCTTTTCTAGGTACATAGCTTTTGCTATGCACTAGATACATAATGAAAGTTGTGTATCTAGAAAAGCCAACGACCTAGAAATTGAAATGTAGGGGGTACATAGGCAGCTCGAAATGATAATTGAAGAACATCATCATGTGAGAGCATACAATTACATGCTGTATGCCAAATGGCAAGTTTACAGTTAGTTTTCATACCTCTTATACATCTTCCTAGCATGCTTCATACCATCTCTTTGCAAATACCACCCAACGATAGCAGAAGAAACATATGCTCCTGAATCACTTCCACCTGCCAAACTTAATGATAGCATTGCAATCTTCACTAACTTCTCAAAATAGACCTTATCATGGAAAAACAATTTCATGGCCTGAAATGCATCACGAAACAATTTCAAACACAGTCCTAGTAGTAAGGTAAAACCAAAGTTTGCCAATTTTAATCTAAGGAACTTACCATATGCCACAATCCCTCAGCCTCAGTTACAGACAACTTAGAAAGTACAGTGCTAAATAGATCAAATAGAGAGCTCAAGTTCTCCTTGCTCAAGGAAGAACTGCCAGGAGCAGTCGCAATCGAATTTATCTCCATAGAAGCTCTCAGACTCCACAATTTCGCAGCATTTGAAAGAGGACCATCACAAAGCTTTTCTGCAAGAGTCTTAGCTTCCTCCAATCTTTCTAGTTTCAAGTAAAGTGATATGTGTTGGCAAGCAAGATCCTCAGTCAGACACCCACATGATTCTGCATTTTCATAGACTTTCAAGATGGATGAAGTGAACTCCGAAGCATCAAATTCAGAATCTTGGAATAATGTGATGGAATCTTCTCTGTCAGGATATAGAACATCCATCCAAAACTTTGCATACAATGAGTACATTCTGGAATTTGGCAGCCTTTTCACAGCTTCATCATACACCTAGAATCCACACAACAATATAAATTTAGAACTCTTAGAAAGGTGTGTCAGACCTAGTGTCCAGTGTAACTGGCTGAGAAATGAGAAAAGAACAATTGTGCTCTAAACTGCAACAGACGGACATACTACAAGGCTGTTACAAAAGGACAGCTTTAAATGGTACACCATATGATATACAAGTATACATATTAGTCAACCTCTAATATTATAATTGCAAATGCCATTAAAGAGTTTCCCTAACAGGCATACAGCAACAATTACCTCATAAACAAATTAGGTAACAATCTTGTGCATAGCATACACAAACTAACATGCACTAAGCATCTGAGTACACAATGCTACAATTAAAATCTTGCATCTATGATATGAATTGCCTCTAGTGAATTGACATAGAAAATGTAATATTAGTGCAAGACAGCCACAGTGCATTCAACTACATTCTCTATCTTTTTATTTTCTTTCGCTAAATAGGAAGTTTGAGATTTCAATAATAATCATGATGGAGGTTTATATTTATAGGGAAGAGGCGATATAATTCCTTTACCTGGATTGATCTGTTCAACTTACACGACAATGTATCCTTTCTATTTGAATCACTGGAATCGTTCGAGTTGCTAAGCTGAAGCCTAGCAAACCAATCCCAGTAGTCCTCGCTATGAGAGAAATCTCTCTTAAGGTCATCCAGGACCTCCAGTTTCAACTCATCAGAATGTGCCAAGTCAACACTGTTTAATATCTCCAAGAATTTCTTCCGCAAGGTTAAGCTTGACGGAAGAGCTTCTACTGCACCATGATATATAGTCTGAATGATTAACAATCCTTGACGCCAAAACAGGTCTTCCTTCTCCAGGGAATCTCCAGCCGAGCCTGACTCTTTGGGATCTTCGCCCTGTTCGTTCAGTGGCATGAACAGTTCCTTGTTTTCCTCTTTCCACTGGCCCGCGTCGTTATCATTCTTTTGCAGCGTCTTGACATCCTCTCCAAGAGCAACCTTCCGAGCCTTGAGCTTGTTAAGGTAGGTAAGCTCCATGCGCAGGTACTCGATCCACATATCCTCAGACTGAGGGCAAGACCTGAGACCGCTCTGCATCAGTGCACGTGCCGCGGCGACGTTCAGGTTCTGATCGAATTCCCATGCTGCCGCATACATCCAAAGCCCAGGAACCTTGGGATGGAAGCGAATAGCTTGTGCCAGAACCTGAAGTGAGAAGACAAGTGAACAGACAGACAACATTAGAGTTTGCCCGTGTATGCAAATAAAGGTGTTCCTTCTGATCATAGCTCAAAATTGAACTTTCCTACTTGATAAGAAATATGTGAAGAATGTGTAATGCAATTTCTAATTGGCTAATAACTTGTTGGCCAAATTACAGTGTGTGGCCCTAAGATCCAAGTCGAACAAAATGTGTAGCTAAAAACCTGAACGGGAAACTGCAGGCATAGAAAGGTCTCAACTTCCCCAGATTTTGTGAGCACCAGTGTCAGTGCAAAGAGGAACAAATATTGAAATCGAGCAGAGCAGTAGCAAGTAACAGAGGTGGCAGTTTGAACTTAAATGGGTAGCATAGCATACAAAGGTTACAACTTTTCAAGATTACAGTGCGTTGCTCCAAGTCATACTAAATGTGCAGCAGAAATAGCACATTATGGTTAGCAGTACAAAAAGGTTTCTGCTTTCCCCGATTTCTTACGAGCAGAGCACAATGTCAGTATATAGCCCAACATGAGAACAGATGTTGAAATCGAGCAGAGCAGCAGCAAGATACAGAGATGAAATATAAACTTAACAACCAACTAAAGATAATAAGGGAGTACATGATCCAATTCGCATGGGAATGACAATAATAAAAGAACCGATTTGGTGTTGGACTGTTGGTAGTGGCACATGGCATACCTGCTTCATCCTGCCGTGTCGCTTGTCGCGGCAGAACTCGAGGTAGCGGAACCAGAGGTCGAGGTCGCCCTTGAACCTGACGGTGGCCATGCGGTAGATGTCGAGGACGCGGAGGACGCCGGCGACGTCGGAGACGGACTTCTTCCACTTCTTCTTCTTGGATTTATCCTTCTTCCTCTTCCTCCGGCCTCCCTCGTCGTCGCTGCTGCGAGCGTCGTGCTGGGGCTCCTCGTCGTCGTCGTCGTCGACGGCGGCGCGTATGATGGCGCGCTTGCGGAGGTTGCGGAGGGAGTCGAGGCGGAGCTCGTAGGCGATGTAGTCGAGGAAGTCCTGGCGGAGCGGGGAGTGGCGGCGGAGGCGGTACTCGAAGTCGCGGCGCTTGCGGACGACGTCGGCGAGCTCAGCGCGCGTGAAGAGGCCCCGGCGCTCCAGGTCGTCCAGCTCGTCGGTCATCCGCTCCAGGCGGTACTGCACCGTGTCCGCCATGGCGACCGGCGGTGGAGGCGGCGGAGGAAGTGGGGGAGATTGAGGCTGTGTTTAGGGTTTTGGTTGCAGCGGCGGCGCAGGGGGGAGAGGAGGGAGGGCAGCAGGACAGCTGGAGAGGGCAGGGCAGTGACGCTCGCGCCGCCGCGGTGGTGGCGGTGGCTGCTGGAGAGGGAAGGAGCGAGAGCGAGCCAGGGTTGGGGCGGCGATGCGAGATGTCGCCATGCTGGAGAGAGCAAAGAAGGCCAACAACGTGCGCTAGCGGACCGCAGAGGCCCAAATTTACTCTGCCCTGGCCCATAAGATACGGCCCATCTGTGACATCGATTGGGCCGCTTGGGAAGATGGTTACGCCGAGATTGCAGCCACGCGGCTATCCCGTTCCCAGAAGAAGAACAGCGGGCGGCAGGAGCTGCTGCTAACCACGAATGCGTATGCGTTTTGGCGTCGGGCAACAGGCAAGAAGGGATAAGGGGCAGTGTTGGGAATTTGGTCTTTTCTTTTTAGCTTTGGATTTTTTTTTTAATTCATCTATTCAATGTGCATCCGACGGACATCCAAAGCAGGGGTTGACGGATAGCATTTTAATGATAAGGGTAAAAACACAGAGTTGAGAAAATAAGGGTAAAATTCTAATCCTCTTCTTGTTTTTCCTCGAAGAGATTTCAAAAAAGAAGACGATTTTTTATATTTCAGTTGAAATCTGAGAAGAAGAAGAAATTGAGCAGGTTCAGGAGAGATAAAAAACTATGCCACACGAAAACAAACAACCACATGGTTATGGTTATTTTAAGGGAAACCAACAAAACCCAATAAAGGCCACAGCCATCATGCCCGGCACAGGTGTCATCGTTGTCAAGCTTCGTCATAGTAGTGACATAACAGCTTCAGCTTGTTCTTTTGATCAATCAGCGCTTATTTTTAGCCACGAAACAGTATTTTTCTCTCACAACAAATCAGCACGAGCTGAAATCAGCACTTATTTTCAGGCAAAAGAACAGGCTGTTCCAATTTACATGGTAATAAGTTAGAACCACCAAGATACCACTTGCTACATACAATTAGCACCAAACAACACACCTAGAAAAAGATTATAGTGCAATCGCTGACATGCATAAAAGTTAACACTGGCTTCGGCTCAGCCTTTGCAAAGTGCATGTATACCAGGAATGTCGCACATTAACATGCACCTCAGCATGTCAAGTGTGACCACAAGGATAGGGTATGTTGCCAACCTCAGCCCAATTGTGAAGAGTAGCTCCAGGATCCTAACAACAAGACCCAAACTTGCCGTTGTTGTTTAATTTGTTTAAGAACTAGGCAAGTTGTATCCTCTGAGAAAGGCCAGGATGGCCCATCAATGATAACCATAGCAAAGAGAACAACACCCACTTACATTAACACTAGTACACTTAGGCTGCGTTTAGTTCCAAAAATTTCCTTCTCTCTCCTCATCACATCGATTGTACTTTCCGTCTGCATGGAGCACTAAATGAAGTAGGACCTGTTGCATGTTTGTACTTTTTGCCTGGCTATCTCAAGATGAATCTTTTGAGTCTACTTGGGCCATGATTGGATAAAAGTTGTCAAATACAAACGAATGTGCTACAGTTACAAAACTTCCCAAAACTTTAAAAAAAACGCACCCTTACATACGATGGAGTCCGTGGGGGAGGTGGGCCCCTTGTTTATTTCACGAATTTCAGTGGCATCATATCAGTGTTGTACACTCGCTCCGCAGCAATAGTATTCGTGTTGACAGTTTCATATGTCCTGCATGATTATTGCGCTGAGGAAGAAGTTTAAACCTGAAAGGGGCGGGGTCAATAACGGCGCGTCCTCCGGGCCATCATGTTGCTGTCAAAGGGGATGCATACAGCATTGTCAAACAGTCTGCAAGCAGTAGCTACAGACGCGCGCAGCAATGACCCATCCCATTGCATGCAATCTCCATCTGCATTAATTAATTTTGCTGGGGCTGTCAGCTGTGACAGCCAGGTATAAAGAAGATCACAGACGAGACAAGATGAGACGACTCCAAGAGTTGACTGTTGACCTGCAAGTGCACCCAATGCAAAACCAAAACCAACTTGCTGCCGCTGCCAGCAGTAGTAGCAGAGACGAAACTAGCTGCCGCAGAAACACAAGGCACTACTATCATGCAGTTGCAATGCACTGGGATTTGGGGCATTGGGCCCTCTTTTTTTTTTTAACGAAGGCATTGGGCCCTCTTGTCCTGTGCTTATATTTTCTGGCTCAACTAACTCGGTTCATCAATTACAGCCACCGTATATGCATGTATGTAGATATGTATATTGTCGGTGTGAAAATGAAAATAGAAAATCAGCAGCATGACGTTGGGAAAGTAAAAAATGGCCGGGGCCGGAGAAACTTGACCGCCGTGCAAGTGTTCACTGTTCACCGCCGCACGCGCGCGTGCCTCTGACCGCAGACTTTAATTTAACGAATATTCAGCGTGCGACGTTTATTTCTTTCTTTCTTTTTATCATTTCACATCCATCATTGCCTCTTCCTGCCAAATTACTTAACTAATATTTTGATTTTTCTCAGTAGTTGATAGAGACACTTTTCCTGTCATAAGCAATTTTAGTTCTGGCTAGCTGGTATATACTCGCTCCATCCCAAAATAAATGTCGTTTTAAGATTTTAAGTATCATCTTTTGATCATTCGTTTTATTTAAAAATTCTATGAAAAAATTAATTATTTTATTATGAAATGATTCATTATTAGAAACATTTTAATCTTGATTTGTTTAGTTTTATATTTTTATAAATTTTTTAAATAAGACGAAATGGTCAAATGTCGATTTTAAAAAGTCAAAAACAATATTTATTTTAGGAGGGATGGAGCATGTAAAGTGGGTTATGTTCATTTCTGAAACAGCGACAAAAATGACTCCTTGACATATATAACAGTTAGCTGGCTAGCCGTTGCCTCCACTTGCACTTGACATGATCATATTTTTTGCTCAAATGGATCGATATGAATAGCTATATACTATATATAATATAATATAATTTGTGGCTAATGACCCCACTTGAGCGTCGCTGATCCATGTCCTGATTTTGCGCGCCCTCTCCCTCTCTTACTAGTACAGCGCGCGCTAATTCCTAAGAGCATCTCTAAAAGTCCCTAAAATTTACTCTCTAAATTATCATTTAGAGAGTCATTTATATAAAGTTGATTTCTATATTTTATCACTACTCTCCTAGAGCTTTTCTATTTTGCGTAATCTAAAAAGCTATTCTCGATATCTATGTTTGGCTAACGAGAAACACAGAATAGAAGATGGCTATATTTAGATGACATATTAAAGATTTTGTTGTAAAGTAATTTTCTACCCGAATCTATATTCTTATCAATTAGGAAGAATTTTGAGAGTCTTTTAGAATTGCTTTAAGTGCCTTTCTTCCAAAACCTTTGATTTTTTTTAAAGCTGACTTCTGGTTGAAACGGACCAGTGTACCAGGGTGATAAATATACTACATAATAAGAGCCAAAATACACCTTTATAAAATCATTACAGCATGTCAAAAAATATCAAGCACGTCTCTCTTCTAATCTGTCTTCTAGCAAATCAAATCCATAGTTAATCATCTCCGCCAGTTAAATCAAAATCCACCTAAAAAATCTCCCTTGAGCTCTCGCGACTTCGCGAGTAGTACCTGCTCTGACTAGTACTCACCTTCAGCTTTTCTTCCTCCTCCCTCCCATCGGCCACCACCAAATCTCGCGCCGGAGCCGGGAAAGGGCCCCCACCATCTTGTATAGCCTATAGGATCCCCGTTATGGGTACCCCCTGGTGGTGGTCTTCACCGTCGTCGTTGTGGTCGCCGCCACTGCAGCTCCAGTCGCCGGCGCTGAGGATCCACCCAAGGTATGTCTAAATAAAAAAAAAAAATCCACTCCTCTGCAGCATGGATCTCCCCTCCTCTACATCCACTCCGCCTTCCTCGCGTCGACTCCAAAATCCATGCTCCTCCGACCCGCAGTCACTGGCTCACCGCAGCTCGCCTCCACCTCCGCCTCTACCAAGCAGTCATCGATCCTGCAGATCCAGATTCCAATCATGCAGCTCTTCATCCAGCGTTGGATTGACGACCTCGTCTCCACCTGGGTATCGACTTCGAGCTTCATCTTTGGAGGCCGGCGACGACAACAAACTTACCTTTCGGTCGCCTGGCATGTGCTTCTTCACCGGCTCCGTCGACACTCCTTTAACCGATGCTTTGCGAGGTCTTTTCATTCGGGCGTATGCGCCTTCGACGCCTCTACGGCCCCTCGCCGGCAAGCTCATCGTCGTCGACGTCTCCGATGTAGCTGTTGTTCTTATCCGGTCGTAGGACCTCAATGTAATTTGGTCTTCCGTGGAGGACCTTTCTGTAAAATGGCTGCCTAACATATAATATATGCCATTGTCAAAAAAAAAAAATCAGACCTATCCCCTGCATAAAAAATCAGCCTGAGCTCGTCTTCTTGGTACTATTCACGGTCCAAATAAACCCCTTCCAAAGCCAACGACATTTCAACAGTAGCGTCTTCGTCCAATATGAAGGCGAGTGTTTGTATTAAGTCCACTTTTGGTCCTGAACTATTGGCTCGGTCTAATTTTTCTCCCTAACTATAAAACTGTCCAATGCTAGTATCTCAACTGTTAAAACCGTTCAGTTTTAGTTCCTAGACACGAGAGGAGCTCTTTTGACCGACGTTGAGTTGTTTTCCTTTGTCCTCCCGTTCATGTGCGCATCAGGGAGGTAATGATGTCTGAGCAGGCTATGTCAGTGGCGCACGAGCAGCATGGCGGTGTGCGAGCACGCTGCAGCGGCAACGCGCGAGCAGGCCGTGGCGCAAGAGGCTGCACAATCTGCAGCGAGCACGGGCGCATGCAACTGGGCATGGAGCGCAGGCACGAGGCGATGGCGTCATCTCCATCTCCGGCAAGATGCAACTCGTGCAGCTGCAGAGGCAGGGGCGGTGTGCGCTCTGACGGTGTACGGCGTTGGGCCAGTGCTTGTCGTGACTATTTGTACTACTCCGCCGGAGTAGCACAGCAGCAGGAACATGCAGCCGGAGCCTAGCGTGCACGAAAACGGATGTCTTGGATGCCATTGGTCGCCTCCCCACCACCAACGCCGCTCGCCGGAGGGAGCGCAGCTGCCTCGTAGTCGCGTTATAGGAGTTGCCGCCGCCACGTTATAGCTCGTCCCACACCGTTCCTCCGCACCTCGCTCCACTCCTCGCGTCGGCAAGCCCCCACCATCCGTGCTCCCTCTCCGCGCTCGCTCGCTTCCTCGATCCCACTGGCTCCATGTGCGGCCTCTCGGTGATCGCGCCCCCGGCATGTGACACAGCGTCGCCGCAGCACCGTGTGGCGCACCGCGTGTTCCTCGTATCCAATTACCTCATCCTGGGGTGCGCCTCCGGGTGCGGCTTCCTCACGCTGTCGCTCCGCCTGGTGCCCTCCGTGAACGGCTTCCTCCTCTCCGACGGGCTCAGGTCCTACGTCCGCGAGGAGGACGGCACCATCATCCTCCACATGGTCGGCGGCCTCGGCATCGCCATCTTGTGCCTTGAGTGGGTCACGCTTGCGCTCGCGCTCACCTTCGTGCTCAAGTACTACATCTAGGTCGACAAGGAGTGCGGCGGGAACCCGCTGCGACGCATGCTGCTACAGTCACCACATGCTGCTGGAGCTAGAAGAAGGAGAGGGAGGTGATGAGTGGTTGACATGTGGGGCCTTACATGTCAATGAGAAGGAGACTGATGTCCTATGTGGCGGTCAATGCAAACGTGTAGTGGTCAAAACCGCTTAGACAAAACAGCTCTGCCCACGCTCAGGTACTAAAAGTGATTGGTTTTGATGGTTGAGGTATTAACGTTAGACGGTTTTGTAGTTGGGGGGAAAAATTAGACCGAGCCAATAGTTCAGGGGTCAAATATGGACTTAATCCTTATCTAAAACATCTAAAACAAATTTTCAATTTAGGCCCTATTTAGTTGGCAATATTTACCACTATTCACTCATCACATTAATTGTACTTTCCGCTTGCACGGAGCCCTAAATGAAGTAGCAGCTATTGCATGTTTGTACTTTTTGGCTGGTTAGGTCAAAATGAATCTTTTGAGTCTATTTAGACCATGATTGAACAAAAGTTGTCAAATACAAACAAAGTGGTACAGTATAACTTTTCACCCCTTTCCCCCCAACTAAACGGGGCCTTAGGGGATGTGCAAGGATTATGGATGAGCTCATCCATGCATATGGCAGCATAGTAGACTACTGGAAACTCGATTATTTCTATGCATACAAAAAACACATGGAAAAATACGAATATACATGGAAATACGATGACAGAAAAATGGACGGTTGTTTTATTTTTTGTGCGTGTTTACTTTTTTTTCCTGTGCATTTTATACAAACCCACAGAATAATAGCATTTTTTCTGTGTGGTGCATATATTTTTTCTGTGAGTTTTTATAGAACCGACAGAATAATGTAAAATTTTTTGTGGGCATATATTTTTTCCGTACGTGTATTGTCACGCACAGAAAAATAGTACAATTATTCTGTGAGTTTTCGTATTTTTCTGTGGGCATATTGTGAAACCCACGGAAAATACATATTTTTCTGTGCGCATCGAAAAAAACTCACAGAAAAATTCATCACCCTCAGAAGTATTCGAGTTTCCAGTAGTGTAGAGGGTCTAGGATTTTATCTCAGGGTATGCTACTTAAAAGGTATTCACATACAATTTAGTAAATCTATTTTAATAATTTATTAATAATTGTAAAATTTAAATTCAAATGTTAGATTGAAACCATTCACAAAATACAATATAGAATAGTTCAAAATCCATAATGATAGTTCAAAATATATAAGCGTGGAAATGTAAAAAAAAAAACTTACTATGCTATTTATCTAGGTTTTTTTTATTCAATGCTTTTGAGGGGATACAGATCTCTTGATTAGTATTTTAAGTTAATTCCTCCGATCCATTACTCTTTCTTGAGGCTGCTCTTCCACCACTGTTTCAATCACATTAGGGAAGGCTTTGAAGTAGCAGCCGCCGCCTACGAGTTGGCGTTATTTATCCACAGCACAGGCACAAGAGATACAACGGTAGCTAGCCGTTGCCTTCACTTGCACTTGATTCTGTGCCACCAGTATATATAAAATTTTCTGTGACAATTTGACCGATGGGATTACTGGCGGCTAGTGATCATGTATTTGACCCTGACACTGATCCATGTCCATCCTCTGCTTTATGAGTTTCCTCTCTGGATATCTCTCCCTGCAGGCTATACAGCTTGTGCCTCACAGGCTGCACGTGCATCAGGATATACTCTAAATCTCAAGTTGATGCGTAGTGTATATAACTTTAGGCTCTATTCGTTAAACCTTAAAACCGCTTATTTTTTAGCCATTCTACAGTATTTTTCTCTCACAAGAAATCAACATCAGCGTTTATTTTCAGCGGCTTTCAGCTTCAGCAATCAGAGGCTTAGTTTGACTAGCTTGTCCTAATTGTGCTCCGTGATTCTTGTACATTATTGTTAATCATCATTTTTCATATCATCGTAACCTCAACTCGGATAGTCAGATTGAATGAATATATGCATGTGCACAGCCAATAAAACAATATATTGCTGCTGAAACCAATGTATAATACCTATCGGCTGTTTCGGAGTCCACGCTTGATGATGAAAATAAAACCAGCTTTCTAGACTTATTAGCGGGAGACTAAACCTCCACTACACGTTAACTTGTACTCGCTGTTGGCGGTATGCTTATTTAGCAACAACTAGAAAACTAGGCGCAGCATAGCTCTCGCACGTCTCCCATATCACGCCGCCTCCCTCTACCTGCACACCGCTCAGCCTCCCTCCTCCCTTCTAACCGGCAATCTCGCCGGTGGACAGAGGAGTGGGGACTCGGTCCTTTCTCATTTCTAGTTTTTTAATTAGGTTTATTAATATTTGTTTTAGGGTTGGATTTCTTGTGTCATAGACGAGGTGATGGTGACGATCACTACTTCATAAAAGAATTTTAGCGGCGGTCAAAAGTTATCTTTAGAAACAGTCTATAGAACCGTTACTATGCCAGCGATTGTAAAAATAAGTGATTTTCAAAGCGTCCCTAAAAATCGATTTTTATAGACGGCTAACTTGAGTCAACCATTCCTAAAAATAATTTTTCATTAAAAAAATCATTTAGAGTCTAATAAAAATATTTTTAGTGTGGCCCAGAGGGCTAAGGACCAACCACTGTTTACACGACTTATTATGCACTTGTTTTGAATAAGTGCCGATATCAGGATTCGAACCACAACCTCTCCCTCACACGATCTCTTGTACCACTACACCACACATTCACTAGTCATATGATCATATCTATTTATACTAATATGCATAAATCTTGTTATCAATATTTTAACTCATAAATTGTAATACCCCGGGTATTACGGCTAATTAATAATGTCATGTCATCATGTTTATTATTAAGAATCTGCATATGATTGTGCTTAGGGACTTTAGAGAGACTTATTTATGAATGGTATATTGGTGTTGCAATTGAATCCCTAATTGGCAAGTAAAAATAAATCAAAAGAAAAATCTGAATTTAAGCCCTAATCGGACCCTAAAATCCTAACTCAAAAACTACTTATAATCAGGAGATGGTGTCTCAACAAAAGTTGTAGATCTTTTAAAATGGAATAACTTTTATTTTGGGTGTTTTTGAAGCTCTTTAATATAAATTTAGGTTAAACCCTAATTACTACTTTGAAATTCAAATTTGAAATGTTAATTTAAAAATTATTAAGAATCTACCTAAACTGCCTTAATGAAAGTTGTCAAGCTCAACTAATAGAACAACTTTTATTTTGGAAGATTTTCATGTTGTAGAAAAAAATTCAGAGAATTTAACAGGATTAGAAATGGATTTCAAATAGTAGTTTTACCCCCTTTCAAATATTTTCAAAATTATTCAAAATTTTGATTTGGTCCCAAAACCAATATTGTTCATAATTTAAAATCCCACAACTTTAGTATTTACACTTTTTCGAGTTTGAAGCATCTAGGCTCTAGTGGTTTCGGTGATTAATGACAACAAGACGGTTATTATGACTAACGTGTGTTTTGTAGGATAACCTAGAGGTTATGTCATAATAACATGTAGGTTCAAGCCCCTAGCGATGTAATTCGATTCAGTTTTCAAAGGATGGAAGATAAGACGGTGATAGGCTAGTGCCAAGTGTCGTTTGGAGTTGAGAGACACTTGGCGTAGTCTTCGGTTTTGTTTTTCTCTTTGACCGTACTATTAAGAGGGGTTTGGATGGGTAGCTTGACTTAGAGCAAGATTAGAGAGTGTAGATGTGATGCACACTTGTCCAACATAGCTCTAGACAGCCCAGGGAGACTCTTGAGAGAGAGAGGATCAAACTTCGTTTTGGAAAGTTTTCGATTCGGCGAAGTTTTGATCAAATTAGAGGCGTCGGACTCTACCTAGTATGGGCGTCGCACCAATAGCTAGAGTCCGACGACACGTGGCAGCCCCTGGACGTTTCTCAGCGTGCCAGGGACATTGGCCAGAGTCCGACGGTGCCTCTGGGTGTTCAGCGAGCGTCGGACCGTCGAGAGAGTGAGTGTCGGACTAATGATTCTTAGCGTCCGACGCTTCCAGAGAGGTTCCCACAGCGTAAAAGAGCATCGGACTTGGTCCGACGGTGTGCGTCGGACCATTGATCCGTGTTATAGCCGTTGAGAGGCACTGTGCCAGCTGTTCTTAAGCGTCCGACTGAGGAGCGTCGGACCATCGAGTTCGGTCCAACGCCCCTCTGGCACAGGGCTGAGCACAGTGCGACTGTGAGAGTCAGACCGTGGTGAATGGTCCGACGGTCGAGTCTCAGCAGCATCCGACGGTTCGCAGAAAAGTGAGAAACGGCTAGTTTTGGAGAGGGTGAGTATTTATACTCCACCAAAGCCTCTATTCTATCTCTCTTGCCACTTCTAACAGCTGAAGTAACCCTTGTTGATCTTGTGAGAGAGCAAGAGCCCTAGGGAGCATTGAGTGAACTCCATTGCTTGTGAGCTTCTTCCCTAGAGAGATCAAGAGTGACTTGTGTGCATCCATCACCCTCTTTGGCCTTGTTCTTGGTCAAGTGAGAGACTAAGCTTGTTACTCTTGGTGATCGGCATCACCTAGACAATTTGGTGGCGATCGGTGGCTTGGTGACCGCTTGGAGAGCTTGTGGGCGGCCCAAGTCGAAGTTGTGAGCGGTTGTGGGCGATCCACCGCGTCGGAGAGGCAAAGGATCTGCCCGTAGAGAGCACTTGATCTTTACAAAGATCAAGGGGGAGCTACACCCTTGCGCGGGTGCTCCAACGAGGACTAGTGGGGAGTGCCAACTCTCCGATACCTCGGGAAAAACCGGATTTGTCTTTTTAATTCTTTACATTCCCGCATTTCCTTTGTGTTCTCTACTTTCCTAGAGTAGTATACTTGTAATAGGACTTGGCTCTATGTTACATAACTTGTTTTAGGAATAGAATTGACACAAGCACTTGTGGGGTGACATTGGGCAAATTGCGATAGGTTGAATTGATTTGCGAAAAATTCATTAGTTGCCCAATTCACCTCCCCTCTTGGGCATCCTTGATCCTTCCAGAGTTGACGCACAAAAATTGGGTGGATTGAGAAAAAACCGATTTGAAGGCAATTCAATGTCTACAGTGCCCTGCCCCTCTCCTCTGTTCGCGCACAGCCCCGGCAGCCGACCGCGCCGACTGCGCGCGGCGCCGCCCGTGCCGGCCAGCCGTGTGCCCCCCCGGCCGTAGCCGAGCTAGTAGGGGACCCTGTGCCGCCCCGAATCGCCTCTGTCCCCTCCCCAAACCCAACTTAAAGGCACCTGGTCGCCTCCCTGCCTGCTCTTCTCCATCTCGGCACGCCGGCGACCACCTTCACTGCCCGGCCGAATTGGCTAGCACCCAACCACCACTTCAAAATTGTCCGAGCAGCTGATCTTCCTACTCCCTTGCGCACCCAGCGCATCAATTTGTGCTTAGGTTCGTGCCCCGTTGGTCCGGGAACACCGGTCGTCGTCCTCGGGTCCCGCCGGAGCGCCGCCGCAGCCATCCCTCACACATCTAGCTTGCTGTGGTGAGCCTCTCCTCCTTCAGCCTCCCGTTTGTGACTCTCTGTTTCATGCTTTAGCTCATGCTCGCGACGGTTTTCCATTTCGTCCCCCAGCATCACCGGAACGGGATTTCGCCGTCGAGGCCGAGCCGCCGTCGTCAAGCTCGCCGCTCCGCTCCGTCTCATCCTCAGCCAGTCGTCGGTCTAGAGTCATGGTGAGCCTCTGGACTTTTCCCCGCGTTCTTCTCAAACGCTACCGCATTCGTATGGCCGGAACAGGGTCACCGTGCCGCCGTTTCCGCCATGGGCCGGTCAAGGCTCGTCGGAGGCACGTAGCATAGAGGCTAACCAAGCTTGGGTGTTCGTTAGGCTCTAGGGTTCACATTGGCACGCTCGGCTTCGTTACTGGAGCCGCTGGCGGCGAGATCCACGGCGGAACGCCGCGTGTGCGCGCGCGCGCGAGCGCACGGGAGGAAGAAGTGGGAGCTGACAGGGGGGTCCCGCCTGTTAGCTTCCTTGAGAGAGAGCGCGTGCGGGGGCGAGTGCTGGGCCGCCTGCTGTTGTTGGGCCGCCGCGGGCTGGAATCGTTTTCTTTATTTTTAGTTGAATTTTTGTGGCTTTTCTAATATGAATTAAAATGAATAGTACTGCTATTTGTTATTTTCTTAGGAATATTTCTGCTGAGCTAAAAATCATGAAAATATTTGTGGATACTCTCTGGAGCATGTAGTATTTTATAAAAAATATTAAATATAAGATTTGGACACTTTCTGCAGGAACTAAAAATCGGCATGTTAATTAATAAATGCAACTTTGGGCAATTTTAATAAATTCCAGATTAATCTAAAAATCATCAAAATTTAGGTGGCACTGTTTTAGAGTAGAATCTATCTGTTGGTTAAGTTTGGGCTCAATTGAAAACTGTTTGATCACTTGTCAATTAACTATTGGGTTAATTGGATAATAAAATTGATTTAATCACATAATCCCTGTAGTATGTGTGATTTTTGGATTGATTGGGTTCATGGATCTTTCACCATAGTGATCCTTGACAAAAGTAATGATGTCACTTGTAGTTGTAGTAAAGCTGTGCAGCGGCTTTCTATGATTGTTAAAATGGTCAATAAAACAAAGCATGAAAACCCCGTTTTGCTTTTCTGTAAAACGTTTACAACTTTACCGTGAAGGAAAGTTGTACTCAAGGATTTAATGGTTTACTTTTGAGCATTGCATTCATTATCTTCACACCATGCTAAGCATGCATCATTGCATACGTGTAGTGCCCGTCACCGAGGAGGTCAAAGTCGAGGCCACTGCTGAGGAGGTCACCCCGGAGGTTGTCCAGGGATTCGACATCTGCGGAACCGAGCCCGACCCGACACTTTTCGCAATCCAAGGCAAGCCTCGGTGCATTCAGCCCCGCCTTGTGTTTTATAAAATATTTATAACTTGAGTCTATTATTGCATTAGGTTTTTAGGAGTTGTTTGTCACCTATACTGTTGCATTACCTGCCTTGATATATAATACCACGGAAACCTGTTTAAAAATAAAAATGTTCAAAAATGCTTAGCACTGCTTAATCAATTTAGATTTGCATAAAAAGGCTATTTTTGACATATGGAAATATGATAATTATGAATCATGAGAAAGGAGAAAGGGACATGAGTCCGTTCGGAGATTGTGTACTTGGGTAGCAGCCCCAATGCATCGTAACCGACGGAAAGGGGTTTTCCGTTCGTTGGTTGTGAATTTGGGTTTGAGTCCTAATGCTCGACCATCGGCAGAAAAGGGATTTGAAAACCGTTGGGACACTTGTATTTGGGTTAGAGTCCCAATGCAATGTCGCTGGCGAAAAAAGAATTAGGGACCGTTCATTGTAGGCCTGCTGTGATCGAGACTTTGCAACTAGCCACATACTACGGAAAGCTCTGACTCCGGTGGCTCTACTATTTGAACCGACAACCACACACTGGGAGTGGAGAGATGGCGAGAGCAGCGTATACCCTCGTGGCCGGCGTGCCTGGAGAGGAGAGGAGTATTGTGTTTTCGGGTGGCGCAGGACCGGTTCAGGGGTAGAAAAGCCGTGGTAGCTGGGGTTGGTATATGCAAGGTTAAGTGCTACATATGCAGTGTGGATAGGAATCCCCAGCTGGGTACTAATCGATTTGAATCATCGTTGCTCCTTGGATATGGAGACTTGATCCTTTGACCTACAACTGAAAAGTGGTTCGGAACTAGGTGTTTTGAGAATGATTAAAGAATTGGAAAGTATGATGAATTATGATGAAAAATTTGGAATATTGTATTATGACTAGAATAAAATTGAGATAAAATATGAAGATAGGGTAATAAAGCTTTTCCGCAAAAACTCTTTGATTCTTCCTCAAGTCTTACCTTGAGTCCCCTCAGCTTGCATTCCTGAGTCTCACTCTTTTTCTTTAGTCGGGTAAGTCTTGCGGAGTACCCCAGTACTCAGGGTTTGTTAAACCCATGTTGCAGGGATACAGCAGTCGGAGGTCTGTTTCGCCCCCTGCTGTGTGACCGTGGTCCAGGAGGGAAGTGAGAAGGAGTAAGGTTGAACCCATGGGCAGGGTTCTTATCATCAAATATTTAATTATGTTGTATCGCCGTTCCACTGCTACTTATTTTTATTTATGGTCTGTAATAATTGCACCTTAATCTTATCTGGACAAATGGTTTGTAATCTAAGTACCTTATAATCTTTTCGCGCTTTTACTCTGATATAATTTGTTATGAAATGTTGTAATTCTGTAATGGCTTCGCAATGGGATCCTGTCGGAGGAAAACGGGCGCTAATGTAGCCCGGCAGGACCTCCGAGATCATTTGGGACGCGGGCTCGGCTGTCAGAGGTCGTTAGTGACAATGATAGGTGCCTGTGGGCCATGTGATTTAGGCGGTTCTGTTACATAAATAATCCTAAATGAGAAAATTTTCAACTATAAAGTCTTAGATGTCATCAAGTACTACAACTTTAATACACATCTAAGGTCATTTGAAAAATTCAAAATTGGAATTCAAAATCTGAGACTTAATTTATATATTTAGAACTCTAAAATGATCTCAAAGGGAAAATATATCAACTATAAAGTTTTAGATCTCATCGAGCTGTATAATTTTGATATAAAGTTTATCTTGATCTGACTTTAATTAAAAAAGATATGAATTTATTTGTGTTATTTTAAGGCAACCGCCTCTAAAAATTACTCATTTTTCTTAATTGAATCACCCCTAAAAATGGATTTTTAACCGCAGTTACGGAGCTACAGTGCTCCCATAAGATGTTAGAGGCGGTACGGTGTGCTAGTTAGGATGGCTCTGATAGAAAAAGAATGTGTTTCTAAAAATCTTTTATGTACTA
Source organism: Eremochloa ophiuroides (assembly GCA_038502445.1). Classification (NCBI taxonomy): domain Eukaryota; kingdom Viridiplantae; phylum Streptophyta; class Magnoliopsida; order Poales; family Poaceae; genus Eremochloa; species Eremochloa ophiuroides. The sequence continues at coordinate 611,993 of JAHLJS010000001.1, read as the reverse complement.
GTCGATGATGCTTTACAATATGGTCTCTCTGGCCTCTTTCTACATCGACGATGTTCAATCTGGTATCGACAAAGGTCATTGAGAGTTTCGTGTGTCAGATCTGTTGATCCTCTTAAGATATTGGCAGTTTATGTCCATATCAAAGGAAGCAGTTGGTTGGCTTTCGATGCGGCAACCTCTATCTAAAAAGGGAAGGAAGCCATCTCTTTATTTTTTTTCACAGTTTTTTTCTAGTTGTTAGGGTTTAGTACAAATAAATATTCCAGTGAAATCAGGTGATTTTTGTGGTCATGTTTTCTATGATGATTTCGATGATTGTTACGATGAGATCGAATTGCAGGCGTCGATTTCATCAGTAGGAGACCAATTTGTGGCCTTTATGTGTAAGCGGAGGTGTGCTTCTAGGAGCCCATTATAAGGATAGCGACTTCGGGTCATCGATCTAATCCGTCGATGGTTGCGGAGAGGAAATCATGGTCTCTAGGTGTTGATCCTACATTCTATGTCATACCTGACGATGTAATTACCATATTTTTTTAACGATTTAGATGCATTTTGAACTTGTTTCAAAGCGTTGAATCTTTGCTTTGTTGCTTTTTAGAATGCTAGATTCTTTCCACCTCCTGATTAATAGATAATTGAGAAAGAATCAAGTAGTTTCGGTAGAGTTCTCGGTTATTTTCACCCAATATCTGATTTTAAGCGATCTCAAACACGCCTTTATTATCAAGTGGTTGGATGGCTGATTGGCTGGTACCAAATCCTATCATCGTGTAATCTGTTTGACTAGGAAAAAAGTTTAAACGTTGATCTGTTTCAGGAACGAAGGAAGTATAATAATAACAAATCCAGAGAAACAAAATGCGCACACAGAAAACTGGAGCAGGATAAGCGTGAATACGTATGTCCTAGTATACGTGCAGGCATGGCACACGAGATAGTCACCAGCTTTAATTTTAGGGATCAGATCGATCAGAATTTATGCTTGATGCATGCAGCAAAACCGAAAAGGTATCGCCTTTGCCTTTTCAGTCACGAGGAAACTGCTTCTGCACTGCAGATTCTATCTTGGTACGGTGACAGGCATTATAGGTGTGATTGGTTGCAAAAGGTTTGGGGAGCCGGGATGAAATGCCAATCTGGGATGTTGATATGCAGTCTCAAATCATACAACTAGCTGTGTTTGGTTGTATTTGTTGTTGGTCCAGTGTGATCCTAGTTTTTGTTTTCTTGCATGCATGTAATATTATTTTGAGTGTGTGACATGTGGGCCTCTGTGCCACACCTGCACCACACTGGCCGGGATGGAGAGCGAAGCTTGATCCCAGAAGATGGAGTCGTTCGGGATGGAAGGGAGAGGAGAACGAGAGCATACAGGAAAACAATGCGGGAGAGGCAATCAAACACACACGCTGAAGGCAACCATTCAGGGAAACGATGTTGGGACCGAACCGTCGGACAACCAATCAGCCCCTATATCAATGATGATCCTATCTATATATAGCTCCAGGTGTTGTTTTTATACTTTGTCTGACTTGTAGTAAGTAGTATTAAGTACGTAGCCCCTATATCGAGTATATTCTGGCAAACGTACGTATTTCCTTATTCAGGTTAATCGGTCACTCTGCAGGGTGAAGTACACACCTACTAGAATGCAGTGGCAGAGAACATAGATGGAACGACTATTATTATATTGTTCAAGGTAGCTAGAGCAAAAACTAGACAGATTCCCTCCATATGAAATACAAGTATCAAGTTTAAAACTGGATAAAGTGCATTTTCAACCTTCAACTTACAGGATACTTCGAATTTCGACCTTAAACATGAAACCAGATATTGGGCAACCTCCAACTATTGAAACTGGACAAATTTGACCCTTTAGCTAGTTTCAAAGGTGGTTTTCTATTTTTCAATAATAAAAACATGTTTTATTCTCTCAAAATCCATTTCTTATGAAAGAAATACCAGATTTTCCTAAAAATGTTATATATGGGTAATCTATTTACAATTATGTGCAACTTATTTATTTATGTTCCTATGGTTTTATTGCTTGTGGTCTAATTTATGAGAAACTTTAACAAATAAGATTCAAATGACTCTAAATAGAGCACCAGTGAATGAAAACATTTTTAGGAGAAATGGTATTAATTTCACAATTTTCTTGATTCAAAATTAATAAACTATGAATTCTTAGAGACTATCTAATCTAAAAGACCTAATTTGTCTGGTTTCGACAGTTGGAGGATGTCTAGTACCCAGTTTCGTAGTTTAGGGTTGAAAATTGTAGTTTACCATTTAAAATTTGTTCTATATTGACCTCTACCTCACTTTAAAAAACAGCACTCATATACATACCTACCGATTTGTGTAATCACATATAACCAAATTTGGTAGCTATATATTTTTCTCCTAACTAAGAGAGGATTATATGTATAATTTACTTTAATTTAACTTTTTAAATTTATAGTTCCTAAGATGACTTGTATTTTAGTATTGGTGGAGTAGCATTTAGAATATTATAAGGAATTCTAACCAGAAGTATATCATGTGATCTGTCATGTCCTATTGTGAAAGAACAAGGTCCAGAATATGAGGCGCCATATATATATATGAAGTCCCCCAATATATGATCGCCGATTACGCAAGTGATGTGACAGGCTCACACGATTGTGTTCGGCTAATATTCTTAACTGGATATGTCCAACAAGCATGAATATATATTTTCTCGCTTTCACATGTACTTCTATTAAAGTATCTATATATCGGTTGACACATTCAACAGATTTTTCCTAGTCTGAACAAACCAAGGTTGAAAATTTGGGCTGGCTTATTTAATTGTACGCAACAAGATAATAAAGTCACAAACGTATATATCCGCACGTAGATGACATAGGGCTTCCATCATTTCACCATATATATACCAAAATAATGTATATCACTATGTAACATAAAACTAAATCAAATCAGCAATAGTTTTCATTATGGATATGATAACATCAAATTTGTATTAAAAATCATGTATTAATAAAGAAGTTTTGCAGTTAAATTCTTTGTATTCCAACCGTTCATCCTCGTTGGACTAAATCTGTTTTTTCTCTTCTTGCTTTTATTTCCTATCCTGGATGAGTTGAGCCTAATGGCTTAGAATTTTTCGAACTCTCAGTTGTGTGCCAATCTCGGATGATAGAGGCTAAAACTTTGTTCTGTTATCTAAAATAATGTATTAATAAAGAAGTTGAATGTTCATTGTCAAAAGTAAAAATGCCCAGGATGAATCTAAATGGACATTAAAGAAAAACACATTAGAAAATTGTCTTTTTTTTTCATGTAACACAATTCTACTAATGTGGCATCTAGATTCAACCCCCAACTATCATGATATTTAAGTTTTTCAACCTTCAATTTTGAAACCAATAGCTAATTTGTCAAAACTGCTCCACACAAGTGCCACGAGTGGGATGAAACTAAGGGGCATTACCGTGGGGTTGTGTTCTGTCTGATTCAAACAGTAACAGATATTGTTAGTCGTCTTTGGTTTTGTCGTTTATGATCGAAAACCGTACAACCATAATAGTTGAAGTCTAAAAACAGACTTTTTCCTAAATAAAAACATAAATAAGTAAATAGAAGTAAACACCCTGGAAAGCTATGTAAAGTGCTAAAACAGACAAGAGAAAGAAAACATAAGGATCACGAATGCGACAATGCAGACAACACTAGAAACCCACAAGGTAGAAGTAGAATCATTGACATTCAGCAGTGAGGAGCTTTATTTTCAGCTTATTAGAACCCACACAAATACTGCAATTGCTCTCACATGGCCACCGGTGAGGTGGTGACCATGTCCTCCGAATAAGTTTGATGGGAGTGGGAGGAGATATCGGATTGACTCCGTGCATTATCCATGTTATGTAGCTGCATACTAGCTAATGTTTTCGCGTGTTGTAGTGAAACATATAATTTGTTGCATGGTCACCTTGACAATTTGCGGCTTTGAGATTTTTTTTTTATGATCACGATCTGTTTTAGCGTTTTTGGAATCAAACTCCATACCATCACTTGACACATCTTGGAATCTCGATCTATGTACCATCATTTTGCTTGAATTGTTCTAACTTTGTATGAGGATGGGTCGTGAGTCTGGGGTCACGTACAGGAAAGGGAGACATGATGAGGGCTCTGTGTGATGTAAAAACTAATAATAAGACTGACGGAAGAATTACTTGTATTTTGATATCATTAGATATTGATATAGATATGTTTTTGTCTGTTGCTCTTAGTAATAATCATCCAACTAACCAATTGGAGCAGTTGATATGTTGTGATATTAAGGAATCGCCAGGGCAGCAGCAAGTCAACCCTAGGTAGCTAGCTCATGCATGCATCATCACCTCATAATAATCGACTGGCGGCGATCGAAGTGGTTGTGGGAACTGAAACGGATTAGATAAATTCTCCAACTCAGCAGCACTTGAACGTACAGCTAGGTCCTGCACCCGTAACGGTTACTCCAAGTCTCCAACTGGGGCCTTAACTTGTTGCTTGTCTGACCGTTTATTTTTCTTCAATATATCCAATCACCACATGTGTATCGAGCTAAGGTAGCGTTGACTTGCCAACCATGCATTTCGTATGTCGATCAGAGACTGCGTGCTAGCTGCAGCCAGGATTGCGCCATGCATGGACCACACTAAACCATGTACACACACAAGCATCATGCAACTACATATCAATTAATCATCGTATAAAGAATATATAGAACATCATCAGTAGCTAGCTTACTTATTAGCTAGGTAGCTCAAGGGAGGAATGGATATGTATATATAATCCTTTATATACAGCATGTCCGTGCCTATATAAGGAGCAGCACTCTAGCTCTCCTCACCCCTCCAGACGACCTCACCTGCTAGCTGATTGCATCGTCGAAAAGAGCCAGCTACACAGCTCTCCCTCGCTCCCCTCCTTAATTGGTTTCTCAGCTCAGATCCATCCATTGATTAAGCCCATCCAGGTAGCTAGCTAGGTGTTCCTCGATCGATCTCCTTAGCTTCTCCGGCCTATCGAGATCAGGATACGATGGCCGGCGGTGCCATCGTGAACACGGGCGGGGGCAAGGACTACCCCGGCAAGCTCACCCTCTTTGTGCTGCTCACCTGCGTCGTCGCCGCCACCGGCGGTCTCATCTTCGGATATGACATCGGTATCTCAGGTCAGTCGTCGTCGTCGCCATCGTCCTACGTTTAATTACATGCATCTTATTATTGCTTAATTCTTTAATTTCTCCGGCCAGCCGGCCGGCAGACTGTGTACTGATGGTTCATCATCGATCGATGCCCGTGTTAATTGTTGCGTTTGCGTGCAGGCGGCGTGACGTCCATGGACCCGTTCCTGAAGAAGTTCTTCCCGGAGGTGTTCCGGAAGAAGCAGGAGGCGAAGACGAACCAGTACTGCAAGTACGACAACCAGCTGCTGCAGACCTTCACCTCCTCCCTCTACCTCGCCGCGCTCGTCGCCTCCTTCTTCGCCGCCACCGTCACCCGCGTCCTCGGGCGCAAGTGGTCCATGCTCGTCGGCGGCCTCACCTTCCTCGTCGGCGCCGCCCTCAACGGCGCTGCCCAGAACGTCGCCATGCTCATCATCGGACGCATCCTCCTCGGCATCGGCGTCGGCTTCGCCAATCAGGTACCGTACTACTACCATCGACGTGCTACTACTGCTAGTTAATTATAAACTACTATACTTATAATAGTATATATGCGTACAGTGTATTTTACAGTACGTAGCAATAATACATAGTACTATACGGTAATAATATCTTGAATGCCTCCGATGATCCTCTCTGATCAGTAGAGAATTCTACCGTGTCGTGACTAGTAGTAGTGACAGCTAATAAGAGCGAGCGATCGATTCCGTCAAGGCGTCAATGATCTTGCGTACATGATAAGGACATACGTACATAGCTGTCCCAAGGGTTGCTTGAGTTTTGAATAGTGATTCTCTTCATTAGGTGCCAGTTAACCAACGAAAACTATACACATACATGTATATATATGTTAGTATATAGTTCAACAGATAATAATAATTATAATATCAACAAGTTGTACACATACATACTACATAACGTGCATGTGCAAAGTCCAAGCTGGTAGGCTAGTTTATTTGGCACCAATCACGGCTCATATATATAATAGTATCTCCGTTGTCCTGATACTCCGCTGGAAGCATATGCATATGCATGCTTCCCAAAGTCCAAGCTAGCTACAGGTTGTAGCAACACAATTCAAAGATGTTTACTTAATTTTCTTCTCTTCTTTTTTTCTTTGAGAGAGAGAGAGAGAGAGAGAGAGAGAGAGAGAGAGAGAGAGAGAGAGAGAGAGAGAGAGAGAGAGAGAGAGAGAAACTAAAGATGTTCACTTGTGTAGGATGGAGGTTGACTCTTCAGTATGTTTATCCAGCTATACCACCTAGGCAGTAGCTAGATAGATGAATCATGTTGACACATCACTATGCTTGCCGCCGGTTTCTTGGCTCTTGCTGCCTTTGCTTGTTCATTGTCCTCCTCAGCTCCTCGCTCTCACAGCGAGTTGCTGATCTTGACCCCGGCCCTTGATTTCCTACCTGTTCCCAATAATATAATTATGTTCATTATATACATATATCTCTCAAAGTGAATTATATTCTCATATACATATAATAGCTAGCTTCTCATCATCTGGTTTAATATAGAATTTGCACTTTTGCTTCATCTGGTTTAACAATCATGTCATTGGCGGCAACGACAAGCTGTTTGCATATATATAATATATATGTATACTCTCTATATAGACTAGCAATAGTTGTATCCAGTAACTGTACGTAGAATCCGTGGGTATGGCGTTAGCTGCCTAGCTAGGTAGCTAGCTGTGCACGGCACAATAAGCTAAGGTCGGTCGACATCGCCAAGGTTCACGTGCAACACTTAATTTCATTCAAAAGCAAACTTCTTTTATTTGCAAAGATCATTCAAATGCATGGTTTCATGTGACGCTATGGATTACAAGATAAGATCAGACAAGATTAGTTAAGCCCTGGAGAGAGGGGGATATCAACAGATAATTAATTAATCGATCAAACCACATCCATGTACCACTAGTCCACTACGTACGTACTTCGTATTTCAATTTGATGATTTCTTCTTAATAACTGAATAGCAGAGTCCCTGTCCTTTTGCTTTCAAAAAAAAAAAACAAAAAAAACCATCAGGCAGCACTTTGAGTGTGAATCCACTGTCCACGCAAGCAACAACGCAAAGATGCTGTGGAAAATATCCTGATTCTTGGATATTTTGGACCTCCGATTCCAGCTTCAAATTCCAACCACAAAAAATTTTTGGTGGACCGTCCTGCTTGACTTGAGGGAGATTATTCTACCTGCTGCCTCCCTATCATAACACAATTAACCATTATTACTGGGAATTTCCTCTTTTTTTTTCCGAACCATTACTAATGGGAATTTCGGTCTAGCTTGCCAGTCAAACTAAAAGTTCGGTCTAGCTTGCCAGTCAAACTAAAAGTTCGGTAAAGTGATTAATCGATTAGTGATAAAACTAAATTGTCGACAAAAGTTGCAAGGAATTCTTCCACAGGCATGCATTGCTTTCTTTATCTTGATTCCTACAAAGACTTGACTTGGACTATTGTGTTACAATGTCATTTTCAGTGTGCATATATTAGTGCATCTACATACATGGACAGAGATGGGCAAACAGTAATTAACCAGCTTAGAAACTGGCATTATTGTTAGTAGACTATTGATTTACATAATACTATCTCTATCCCTGGAAAAAAATCAATTTCTAAGCTTGTCTTAAGTCAAACTTTTAAGTTTGGCCAAATTTGTAGAAAATGGCGCTAAATTTATGAAACCAGATTAGTATCATTAGATACACCGTAAAATATAAGTTCATAATGTGTTCACTTTTGTGTCATAAACATCTGTGATATTTTCTTTAGATTTGGTCAAATATGTTTAAAAGGTTTGATTTAGAAAAACTATAGAAACTGATTTATTCTGGGATACAAGGAAATGGTAAAACCACTGGTAACAATATTAGTTAACTGTATCTGAGTGCAAAAGTAGTCCAAAAGAACACAAGTTTGATTAACTGAAGAATATTGCAACTGGATCTTACGCTCTGCAAATTAATCATATAATTTAACATGCGAGTTCAGGCTATGTGAGTAGAATTAACAAAACTCACAACCAATCATCATTTTAGTTTGGCTTAGTTTCCCTGTCATGTCCATTTCCTTTGGTTTTATTTATTTTTGTTTTCACTTGGTCAAACAGTAGCTATCCTGCTGTTGCTGCTGTCATATATTCATTCATATCCGTTTATACTTGGTCAATGAATCAACGGGCCTAGCTAGATTGTGAGGTCACATGCTTGACTTGCTTGGTTGCCTGCCTGTCCAACATGTCGGCATGACCAGTAATAGTGTACTCCTAAACTGCAAAGCAATGCAATGCAATGCAATGCTTTGTGTTGTTGAATGATCACATTCGCATCAATTTTGTTACAAGGAACTACTGCATGCTAATGATGATGACCGATATTGGCAAGTAGTAATAAGGAATGAATGGAAATTATTGATTTCTGCAGTCCGTGCCTGTGTACCTGTCGGAGATGGCGCCTGCTCGTCTGCGTGGCATGCTGAACATCGGTTTCCAGCTGATGATCACGATCGGCATCCTGGCGGCGGAGCTGATCAACTACGGGACGAACAAGATCAAGGCCGGGTACGGGTGGCGCGTGAGCCTGGCGCTGGCGGCGGTGCCGGCGGCAATCATCACCCTGGGCTCCCTCTTCCTGCCGGACACCCCCAACTCGCTGCTGGAGCGGGGGCACCCGGAGGAGGCCCGGCGCATGCTCCGGCGCATCCGCGGCACGGAGGAGATCGAGGAGGAGTACGCGGACCTGGTGGCGGCGAGCGAGGAGGCCCGGCAGGTGCAGCACCCGTGGCGGAACATCCTGCGCCGCCGCTACCGCGCGCAGCTCACCATGGCCGTCGCCATCCCCTTCTTCCAGCAGCTCACGGGGATCAACGTCATCATGTTCTACGCGCCCGTGCTGTTCGAGACGCTGGGCTTCAAGAACGACGCCTCCCTCATGTCCTCCATCATCACCGGCCTCGTCAACGTCTTCGCCACCGTCGTGTCCATCGTCACCGTCGACCGCGTCGGCCGCCGGAAGCTCTTCCTCCAGGGCGGCGCGCAGATGATCGTGTGCCAGCTCATCGTGGGCACGCTCATCGCCGCCAAGTTCGGCACCAGCGGCACGGGGGACATCGCCAAGGGCTACGCCGCCGTCGTCGTCGTCTTCATCTGCCTCTACGTCGCCGGGTTCGCGTGGTCCTGGGGCCCGCTGGGGTGGCTCGTGCCGTCGGAGATCTTCCCGCTGGAGATCAGGCCGGCGGGGCAGAGCATCAACGTCTCCGTCAACATGTTCTTCACCTTCTGCATCGCGCAGGCCTTCCTCACCATGCTCTGCCACTTCAAGTTCGGCCTCTTCTACTTCTTCGCCGGGTGGGTCGTCATCATGACCGTCTTCATCGCGCTCTTCCTGCCGGAGACCAAGAACGTGCCCATCGAGGAGATGGTGCTCGTCTGGAAGTCGCACTGGTTCTGGAAGAAGTTCATCGCCGACGAGGACGTGCACGTCGGCGGAAACCACCTGCCGCAGATGGCCAAAAACGGCGGCACCAAGGGGGCCGACGCCTGAACGAACCTGATCTGATCATCGCCTAGTGGCCCTAGTCCATCTATCTATCTGTCTGTCTGTCGTCAGAACTCAACTGTCCGGATTGGATTGATCCAATCCAGCCAACGATTGTACATGTGGAACCCCCTCCCCTCCATCAATCATGTCTGTAGTCGCTACATACTCTCCTAGTCCTAGTACTTGTTTGTGCAATGTTTGTTACGCCGGCCCATTATTGATTCTTGGAAAAACACGTGCCATTGTCAATTATCGCCTCAATCAGATCAGTTTCTAATTAATTAAGATGTATCACGTATTTGCTTCTAGTCACTTGAGTATGAACATGCAGGATGGATGAACTGCAAGGTGAATCGATCATGTCCTGAATGGTGCTCCATTCCATGAAAGAGCAATATGGCGCCGCTGCAGTGAAATGGTAGCACAAGTAGGTAGACACATTCCAGATGGAGATGGAAGCAAAGGGATTATCTTCCTTCATCATATATGGACTACAAACTAGCCATTCATAATAATAATAATAGACAACAAAAATGCACCACCAATTGTCATCCGAAAGGTACTTAACATATATGTATCAAAGCATGCACTCACAAAATTCAAATATGCTCACAAAAATTATCACCAACCAATATTAGTCTTACAGAAGATGTCTTGAAAAAAAAAATGCCAGTCTTATTGTTTCATTCAGGCTTTATTCGTAAATAAAGGAAAAAAAAATCATACAATTCCCAATTGTCATCAATACCACTCAACAGTATATGGGCTGATATGAAAGCACTGCTCTGCTTATTGTTTTGAGCTTTATTCACATGAGACAAAATCGATCAGCAAAACCGGTGCCTCACTTATTTCACAACATTGACATGGTATATCGATGGTCGTGCTTGACTGATCTTACTGCGCCTTTCCCTCTGTCTGAGCTTGCTTCGCCAGATCTATGGCACTCACATGTTCAATGGGTCTTGGCCCCAGCAAAGTCGTGGGCGCGTTGCGGGCTCTCGTGTACTTATTGAGCGCTGAGCTTGAGGCATATCCAGAGCGGGCGTGCCGTGAGCTCTGTGGCTTGTGAGAAGATGAGGCACCCACCAACCTGGAAGATTTGCGGTCCGATCTGCCACCACGGTCGGAACGGTGCGAAGAAGAGATCTTGCGGGTATGGCGGTCTGAGACGTCTTTCGAACCAGTGGCCCTAATAGGCTGCTTGTTGTACACGACGAGGTTTGGCAGGAGACCAAGCAGATACTTCTTCAGGTGCTCATCACCTACATTCTTCTGTGCAGGGTTGCCGTCAAGGTTAATGGCTTCTAGAGAGTTGTAATTCGCAGCTAGCAGCCCGAGGCCCTTCGATGTAGAGATCTTGTTGTGGCGCAAGTCCAGAACCTTAAGCTTCAGAAGCCGATGAAGACCATCTACCTCACTGATCTTGTTGCCGGCCAGATATAACTCCTTCAAGGAGGAACAGGATGCCAATCCTAACAGATGATCCAAAACACAAGTCAATGCGACATAAGAAATCTTCTTTTAGTTGGATATATAAAATTATACATAATTCAGCTTATTAGGCAATATCCATGAATGAGCTTCTCACACAACTTAGTTAATATGAATCCAAAGCATAACGAACTTTAATGGGGGAAAGGCGATATGAACAAAATAAGAACCTACCATGTGACCACAGCAAAGGAGAAGCACATAAAAAACAAAGGAGAAAATTATATAAGATGCTAAAACACATACCATGGCCAATTCTAGATATCCTATTATAGCTGATATCCAGCAAGCGTAAACGTGTCAATTCTCTGAGGCCTTCAATTGTTGATATATTATTCTTCGACAGGCTTAACATGTGAAGGCCTTTTGGAAGAGCTCCTGCAGTTACTCGCACTGCACAGAAAGACAGACATTAGAAATGCAATGGTGTAATCTTCTTGAATGATGAGCAGTAAGCTGCAAAAGAAAAGAAGGAAAGGAAAACAGCATACAGCATGCCACTAATAACTAATGTTGAACTAATAATGAGAAAGAAAAAGGACTTACCAATTGAGTTCCCTGATAAGTTCAATACGCGCAAACCTGAGAATGCGCTCAGTCTTGGGATCGCAACCAAACCAAGGTTTGCCAACTGCGCCGATGATGAAGCAGGAGTTAATTTTGAAATATAAGTGTACGCTATCTCCATGCCAACTGGGCTTTTAGCATCAGGCCGCACAGCAGGAACACCAGCCATTGGTTCACTAGATTTGGCCAAAGCAGAAGTTGAACTTTCTCCTTGCTCATCCAAAGCAAGATCATTGATATCTATTTGGTTGATCCAATCCTCGATCCTTTTAATATTGTAGGTTCTTGGAGTAAGTTCACTTGGGTACTCATCCATATCAGTTTTACTGTGTTCAGGTTCCCCACTGATGTCATTTGTATCAGAAATGTTCGCCGACTCAGGCACTTCAGCTACAAGGGACACGTGGAGTGTGCTATCTCTATTCCACAGCTTCTCTCTCTCTTGATCTGTAGCTTCACTGAGGTCACCGTCATTCCCAGAATGGTGATAAACATCCCCTGGATCTGCACAGAAAGTGGCAACTGGATCCAGTGAGTGATCCCCACAAATGTATTTACCATCCCAGTATTCATGACCTACTAGGATCCCATCCCCAACAAAATTTTCTTCTGTGCTTCCAGTGGACCGTTGACCCTCTGCAGCAGCGTCAGAGCAACCTACTGAACCACGGGCGTCGAAGTATGATGCCTGGTACACATTTGGAAAAGAAGGTGCACAATAAACATCCAAATTCGATTTACAGCGATGCATTTCACCACCGCTCAAGTAGTCAAACTTCTCATCAGTCAGTGAACATAAACCATCAACAGATCTGCAACGAGACCCTAGTACCTCAGAATTGACAGAACCTTCTGGTTCACTGGTGCAATCATTCTGAAATATTGCAGACTGTGATCTTGGGAATTTCCTTTGGGAATAAGACATGCGATGATGGCTATCGGAATCAACAGTGTGATCACCCAAAGGTTCACAAAAGTCATGGCTGATTAGGTCAGATGAGGCATCAAAATCGTCCTCATTTTTCAGGCTGCACGCCTTAGTAGATTCTCCAACAACTTCACCTCTCTTGAAACTAGAGAGGTCGCATTTGTGTTCATGGTTTGTAACGTCAAACTCAGAGCCTTCGCTAGAATTATGATCATGATCCTTTTGAAGCATGTTTCCAAGAGACTGGCTCTTCTTTAGGTGCCCAACCTCCTTGCCCTCATCAGAGCATACATATCTATTCAAGTCTTCTGATCTGCAGCATTCTTGATGAGATGATGGACTACTGCCACAATGCCCACTCACAGCTGAACGGTTATTTTCATCTGCCATCTGGTTTGGACTGGCTGAGCCAGTCATGGTCTCCAGCTGAGAGTCCGTATTTGACGCTGCACGCATGGTTTCATCAGCTGGGGGAAACCCCTCCTAATAAGAGAACAAAAGAAAATGTGAGGAGTAGTAAAGTATGATCTAAACTAGTTGCTTCTTCGTGGGAATGCAACGGGAAGCAGTAAAAAGCACAAGAGGAATTTGTCTGTACCTTGGATCTGCGCTGTGCAGTAGAGGATGAAAAGCAAAAGAACCTAACCATAAGAAATAAACTCTGATGTCAACTGTGCAAGCTTACACCAATTGCTTTGATCACCAACACACCAAAACCCCTATGAAACCAATCACATTGCTGAACCAAAAGGACCTTTTTCAAGAGAACTGAGCTCAGCACATTTGTTACATCTCAGCCGCCGTTGGGAATTAGCCGTAATCAACAAAAAGACCTTCCAAGGCTCTGCGCAGCCTCCAGATGTAAGTCGGGCTTACTCCCAAAGGCAAGGATAAGGCGGTTGCAGAATTGTTGCAGGCCCACACCCACTTAGAGGTGCGAGATGTGTATGACCTCTTGATACCTGCCAGTCTGAAAGAAGGGTTTAGGAACTAGACAAATCCAAGAGGATGCATGTGTGTGGTGGAAAATCCTGCAAAACAAAAAGGCATACATAAGGGAGCAAGCATTACTTGAAAGAAAGAAACTCGATAGACAAAGAAACTCGATAGAACTTAGCTTCATGAGAAAATGCAACATTATACAATTTTTCATGAAGCTAAGTTCCACCATGCAAAACATTATTACAACGCAAACATGTGCAGATTCTTTTGTGCTACATTGGGAGCAGTGCAGCCTGTGAGTTACGAATAAATTCAGCTGGCAGCAAGCATTCGCTGCTGATTCCAATACACATGGATTAATTAGCATCCAACTGAGATAAAGGACATCCAAAATTATTCAGTTTATTGTAAAAAAAAAAAAGGGATAGAGGAAAAGACTGAATGAACATTGTAACGCCAAATTTACTGCGCATACGGCTGAGGCAACTAACTAACTAAGAACCTATCGAATTCCAACCTGCCATTTAGGATGACATATTGTTCCTCAGCACAGACGTTGCATTGAGGAGGGCAATGGTATGCATATTACACTTTACGCCATCTTGAATTGTTTCAGATGGGTGTTGTGTTTAGATGGCAAGATCCCAGGATTAGAAAAGGGAATCCCCATCAGCCATCACAGTTTGCAACCAAAAAGTGTGCAGTAGTACTAGGGGGATGTTAATCATTGTTTGCAACCGAGTTGTAGGTCCAGCACTCGGCTCCACCAGAGCATCAGCAGCAGCGCCATACAGGACAACAAGAGCTCTCCTTTTCTTCCCCCGCCAGTCCGCACTTGGGTGGGGCCGGTATCGGCGACAGCGCAAGGGAAAGACACAAGAGGGTGGGCCGCGCGACAAGGACAGCGCAATTACTGCGTCAATCGCACACGATTCCTGTCGTCAGGAGGAGCGGGAGAGAGCTCAATGGAATGGAAAGGTAGGATGCCGTTTGCAGATCGCGGAATCGAAACTAGACAGCTATGATAAAATGAGACAATTAAATCTCATAATCTCGGGGATGAATATCAACAGCAGCACGTATAGTAACAACAAAGGAGATCCGAGTCCGTGCATGAATTCGGCCAGCAAGAAAGATGTGGTGGTCCATGAGAGTAATAATCCAGGTTAGTGAGAGGGGGAGGGGGAGGGGATCTTACCAGGAGATTCTTGGAGAGCAATCCAAGTCCGGCTGGTTGGATGGATCTCCAGAGGCACAGGAACGGCGGCTCCGTCCGTGGACGGGGTGACGAAACGGATGGGGGTGGCGCGATTGGAGGAAGGTAGGAAGAGGTTCCTCGAGGGCGTTGGGGGCGGCGGCGGCGGCGGCGGCGGCGGTGAGGAAGAGGAAGAGGAACGTGGGGCGGGGAAAGGAGAGGAGAAGGATCCCAAGAAGAAGAGGCCAGCTCCCCTGCGTATTTTGTTTCTTGTTTTGTTCTCTTCTTTTCCTGTTTCGCACGTAAATGCTGGATTTTTTGTTATTATTTATAAGTTCGTTAGATATCGGCCATCCGATCCGTCCATGGGTTGTCGTTTTTTTTTCTTTTTTGTAACGTGCACGCGTATATACAGGGGAAAAAAGCTTAGAGAATCTTCAATGGTTTTCCGAAAAAAAAACAATTGGTACAATTCAAAAAGAAAGAAAATCAACCGGTAAATTAATAATTTTCCAAGTAGCTCAAAATTTTGGAGCATATTTATTGGGTTCTCTAAATTCTCAATCCTAAGAACATATCACACTCTATATTCTTGCTATCCTTTCACCTTTAAATTAACCGATTGGATACACGCATGTATAAAGTGTGGAAATATAGGAGTTGCGATAAAGGTTGTTGGAGAGATTTGTTTTAATATGCCAAGATTCTCCTACTACGTCATTACATCACGTAGATAACTCCGCCCACATGCCTTCTTCCATACATGCATCGTCTCTTCTTTGTGTGATCCTCCGCCACATCCTCACCATGTCCATCTCTGGCGACATCCATGTCACCTCCGCCGATGCCCTCGACCATGACCAACTTAACTCAAATCATCTTAGTTACAAGTACAAGCACAGGGTCGAGAAAATGGTTGTGTCAGATTTCCTCCTAGTCAGCTTTCCCTCAAATCATTCCTCAGTGAGTATTAGGGGCTGTTTGGTTGTTAGCTACACTTTACAACTATTTGCTAACAAAAATTGCCACATTTACCTAAGTTGAGGTGTTCAAATTCTTTGCCACAACCTAGCAAGCCTAAGGGAATCTTGCCACACTTTTTTAAATCACTGACGTGTGAGACTTAGTTTGCTGGAAGAGAATCTTACCACAACTGTGGCTGCAACCAAATAGCTGCCAAAGTTGGTCAAACTTGGCTAACTTTAGGCGTGGTGTGGCAAAGTGTGGCTGACAACCAAACACCCCATCGTTCAGCAGCATATTCCCAAACATAACCTAATTGACATACTGTCTGATTTAGAATGGCGTCAAAGTAGCAACCTTCGACATTCAGATTAGCATGTCGATACGCACATGTATATTTCTGCACGATTGGACAGTTCTGACAAAATGCCAAAAGATTACAAGTTGAGATAAAGAGTTTTGGGAGAGCAGATTTTTTTAATCTTGCTAAAAAAAATCTAGATTTAGTTTGAGTTTTAAAAACTCTTAGAGATGCTTTAACAAGTTACATATTTGTTTTTTTAACAAAATAGTCCACCTATTATCCACTATTTAGATTTAGATGGATTATTAGGCCATAGTCAATTGGCTAATAATTCGTTGTATGCATCTAAATAAACCTCTATTGTGTAGTAGTAAAGACAAGTATCAATCCACGTATTGGCACATTTTCAGTTAACCATGTCTCGCATTTAACTTGATACATAAGTTTTGCGACAAACAGGTTAAGTGTTATCATGTTAGAGCAACTTCTGTCGATTAGCTAATGGAAAATCTTGCTAAAAATCTAGATTGGGTGTGATTTTGAAAACACTTGGAGATGCTCTAACAACTAGTCAGTGTTATCTTAAACACTAAACGGTAAACAGTTGATCCCTTACTGTTTAACCCATTATTCGAGCAAAACAGGTGTTCAAACAGGCTAAACGGTTGATTAAAACGGCCAAAACAACCGATTAAACGGAAACAGTGTAAACGGGCTATACTAATTATAGATTTGGTTTCTTTTTGTTTAATAAATTAGTCCACCTATTATCTAGTATTTAGATTTAGATGGATTAGGCCACAGCCAATTGGCTAATAATTCATTGTAGGCATCTAAATAAACCTTTATTGTGTAGTAGTGAGTAATATCAATCCACGTGCTGGTATTTTTCTCTCAAGTATGTAAAAGATTTGTATCATGAAAAAGTGAGTTATACACGGCTGGCTGATCAATAGTGAGCTAAGGAGTACTAGAATGATTACATTTCAGCGTATCCTCCCTAGTTGATTCGACATGTTAGCACATTTTCAGCTAACCATATCTCGCATTCAACTCGATATTCCAGTGCTACGACAAGCAGGTTAGGTGTTATCATGTTAGAGCAACTCTAAAAGATTAGCCAAAGGACAATACTAAATTTGTTGATGTAGTATTCTCTAAAATAAATCTCACCTAGTGCTATGTAAATTTGGCCTTCTATATATATATTTTTAAACCTGCCACATCACAATTGAAATTTGCCCTTTCCATCTTGTCTAGAGAGACGTCTCCAAATCTCGCGTCGATAGGGTGGCCAACGCCAGCGCTCCCTCCATAGGTTGCCGTCGCCACGCGGACGAAGGCTCACCCTTGCCACGCATGCAGGGGCCAAGCCATGTCCTACTCTAGCCGGCCGGCAGCAACCAGCAATGCCATCACCTTGTTGCGGCAGCCATGCCATCAACTCTCTAGATGACTTGCTATTCTAGAAAGCGAGATAGAAGAGCTATTGGAGCACCATTTCTCCTAAAAAAATTATAAAATATAAAATATAGCTTAAGAACATAAATAGCTCTTCTTTTGGAAGTTGCTCTCGCCAGACACTATATATACCTAAAAGATAGAAAACAACGGTAAATATATAGATGGATATACAGTGCAATCATGTACGATCATGCAAAATACGAGTAACAATTCTTCGTTAGGATGAACAAGAAGAATTATCTCAAAAAAAAAACAAGAAAATGAGGGGAAATCAGCCGCAAATATTAGAGGGTAGTTGGTTTGAGATATATAAACATTAGAAATCTGCATTTAACATGAAGATGGTACTCTCTCTGTCCTAATATATTCTCTCTGTCCTATTATATACAACGTTTTAGCACCCTACCAAGTACAAGAAAGATTCTTTAAGAGAAAGACTCATATGGAGTGTGCTCAAATGCATTTAATATTATGTGAACCTACACATCTAAATGAAGTGCCAAAACGTCAAATAAAGTCTAGACGAAGAGAGTACATAGCCATATTTCTATGCATCCATATTTCTTTTGGACTTTTCACCATGTTTTTTTAATGCAATTACCGTGTTATAATATTAATAGATAATAACAGGGTGAGCTTTGCGTCACCTTTTTGCCCGTTTCAATATACTACCATCTTAAGAAGGTTGTTTTGGTTGGATGGCCCATACAAATAGATTAGACTCCACATTTTACCCCACCTAGTCCCTGATTATGCCCAATAGAGTAATTAAATTTGACTTTTTTTTGTCATAAAGAGAGAAGGATTGACCATGAAAAAAGAAACACTTCTTTAGTTCATGCGCTTCTCCCATGCATTGGTTGAGGTTTTATTAAATACATATTGTTGACACCCAGAAATATCCTAGAAGCAATTATATACGTCATAAATGTGTTGGAGGCCAAGTGGCACGTCCAAAGGGCAGGCAAAACATGCGAAGAAGATGGCAAGCCACAGTGGGCCGATCTGGTTGTGTTAGCCGACTCCTCCTTAACCTGTCTCGCGGGCAACTCCACGACCCCGTAAAAGTCGGCTTAGCCAACTTCCCCTGGAATCCAAACCGATTTGTTTCTAAATTGTGTTTTGGTAGTTATTTGACATGAAAAACTTATGAAACATATTTTTGAAAATGTTTCCTACTAGCATAAAACCACCCCCTATATATATATATATATATATATAGAGTGCATTTTCTATACTCCCGGGAGTAGTTACTCCTATCTTTAAAAAATCACCTTGCGTATATGTTTATACTTGTTTATCACTTTGATAATGTTTACATACTCATATTAAGATGCTTCAAATCTTCCTATGCGAAAAAATTTGAAGGGAACCCATACTTTTTAATATATTACGAAAATGCCACTTACTGTAGTATATAAAATAAGTATGACCATATACTCGGTGTATGTATGCATACTTCATAAATATACTAACATAGATGGTCTAGTATGATCATATACTTCATGTACATACACTTCATTTGGTCATATATGCCCTAAATCTGAAGATACAAGCATAGGAGTAACTACACCCTGAGAGTAGGAAATAATTTTCCTATATATATATATATATATATATATATATATATATATATATGAGATGATCACGGTAAGTTCCCATATAACCAATCGAATAAAAACACATCTACTACTCCTTTTACCCATTTTACTTCTTCTCCAACCCCTCTCGTTGTTTGTTGAGTTTCCCGGTAAGATTCATCATCATTCTAGGCGGCCTTGGTAGTCCTAGGAGATCCTCGATGTGCTCCTCCATGATGGGTCCTCCCGGGAGTAGTTAGGGAGCATTTTTAGCCGAGAACAAGCCCTACATCAGCCCTTTTGGTCTCTAGATCGGATTGGCCAGTGAAACTGCATTCTTGTTGCATGCTAGGTTGTTTACAACCTCTTTGGGCGTTCAAGGCCCTGCTGGTGTGTGATCTAGAACCCTTCCGACGTAACACGTACAAATTGATCTATGTAGAATCAAAACAATGAATATCAGTAGAAAAAACATTGAATAATCGATAAATTTATTACAAACGGACCAGACAAATATTGTAGGGTGTGTGTGGGTGGGTGTTATGTTCTATAAATAAATTGGTTGGGAGGCAAAAGATAACTAATTTTTATTATTGCAAGGCACCAAACACAAAAAGCTCTAATACTTATATCTCCTAAGATTCTCTATCTCGTGCGGGAGCACGGGTTAATTGACTAATGTATGCACACAAAAAAAAAAGCGTTCTAGCATTGTAGAGGTGTTTAAAACTGAGGCTACACTAGTGAGTGAAACAATATATGATATGCAACAACGTAAGCTTCATATAGAGCTCATCGTACGAAATTGGACTTAAATCCGTTTAAAAGTTCTGTTTCAATTGCAAAGAGAAATAGTTAAAATCGTACATATATTGGTTTCATTCACATAGGCTTGAACTCATATATAATACTTAAAATTTGCTACTCAATTGAGTATATATATAATTCAACTGTAAAGTAATTAAGGACAAGCTATAGTTAGACGTCGCTGTGGCCACCGTCCCAATCTGTTACGATCACGTGTATGCCGTAGCAGGTTAGTTGGTTGATTTGACACTAATGCATATAATCCAGTAGACAATGAGCCGAAAGCAGCTTGGCACTAGTAATTAATAGTTCCAACGAGTTAAATTTCATGTAAAATACATGGGTTGAATAGCTAACTCGATCGGAGCGAAGCAGCAAGGCACGGACTTTATGACTAAGACATAACTATTTTAAAGGATATGGCATCTGGGAGCTCTAGCTTTTTTTTTTTTTCGCGAGCATGCCCAACCGGAGATGTGTTTCATTAAGTAGAGGATAGAGTTGCCAAGTTAGTGACCCCCTTCCGAAGTAATCCTCACATTACCGCGGATTGGGGTAACTAACGGCAAAAAAAGGGAAAAATATAAAGCGTTTCGTCTAGATTACAAGATGGTTTTGTGACGCATTAGCGAGCACCAACGGCAGGAGTGCACGAACGTGGCGAAATTTGGCAAGGTACCCGAGATTGGCCTCATCAATGACGGAGGCGAGAAGCGCAATGTGACTCGTGGTGATCCCCTCAAAAGTTCTTCGGTTCCTCTCCTTCCAAAGTTGCCAACCGACCAGCAATGTCAAAGAATCGAAGCCCCGCCTTAAGTCTTGGGAACACTCTTCCGTGAGGTAGTCCACCAATCCCAAAAGGAGGGAGTGCCGGTCGGGAGAAGGCGAGGCAGGCCGATGCAACGCAGAGTCGAGCTCCAAACCTGCAAGTTGAAAGGGCAGGAAAGCAGGAGGTGGTCGATCCTGGGAGCTCTAGCTTAAGAGAACAATAGAGATTTAGGACCTGTTTGGTCCGACTCTCATACCGTCTTCCCCGCTGCTAGCTTTGCACGTGGAGCGACCGAAGCCGCACGCAATGGGCTCTGGCTGACAAAGCATAGAGTCGAAGCCGTTTTTGTGTACAGAGATGGAGTCACGAAAATTGACTTTGCGTGAAGGGCTCCAGCTTTGTGGAGGGGAGTAGTTCTTAGATGTGTAACTAGAGGCATACAGAGAGGCCTTAGATAATTAGCTTTTATTAATTGTTGTTATGATCAAATATAATTTGTAAACCACTTTAATTTATTAGTCAATTTATAAATCGGTACTATATCTTGGATCTCTCAGCTAAAGGCCAAAACAGTGTGAGTAGGATCAGTAGCCTCTAACTAAATCAGAGATACTTGAACCTACAGCAGGTGGATCTTGTTTAATCAGAGCTACCACCTATCGTAGGCTGAATCCCTTGTTCATTTAAACAAGAGGAACCACTTCCAACTGCTACTGTACCTGTACGAATCCAAGCAGCCGGAGACGTCAGGATGACGCCATGATAGCGTCTAGCACCTTAATTACTTTATTAGCTTTTGTTGGAATTATTAAGATGGCAAGGCAAACCGAATCAAACTATCGAAGCTGGCGACGGTTAACAACTCTGAACTCGGAGAGCAGACGAAATGGCACACGGCAGGCAGCTGATGCCTGATGGGGGATGATTTCAGGCTGTCGCTGATGGGTGGAATGGTCCATGAGTGGCAGCCGGAGCCCCCGAGACGTCAGGGTGACGCCATGATAGCGTCTGGCACCTTAATATTAGCTTTTGTTGGGATTAACATGGCAAGTCAAACCAAACTCTTCTCAACTCCATAGATAACTCTAGAGATGGCACGGCTCATGGCAGGCAGCCATCGACCATCACCATCGTGGTCCGAGTCAAAGTCAACCCAACGTCCCCGGCTGCCCTTGCCCTCCTCCTCTATAAGTAATCATCATCACCACATCAGAGCAGAGCACAAGAACTAACACACACACACACACACACAGAGCAATAGCAGGGCAGGTGAGCAAGACAAGACAGTTCCTTTGAGCCCAGCTCGATTAAAGCAGAGGAGAGGAGCAAGTCCTTCTTCCAAAAACATCGCAAGAGCCAAGTGAAGCAATGGCCACCAAGATCTACATAGTGTAAGCAACCTCTGCAATTCGATCGAAATACAAGTTTCCATTTCGTCTCCTCCATGCATGTATACAATACACTATGCTTGAAAACGCTATGCCCATGCACCATTCAATCCACCCTGCAGGTACTACTCGACGTGGGGCCACGTGGCGGCGCTAGCGGAGGAGATGAAGAAGGGCGCGGACGCGGTGGCCGGCGTGGAGGCGACGGTGTGGCGCGTGCCGGAGACGCTGTCGGAGGAGGTGCTAGGGAAGATGCACGCGGCGGCGGCGCGCGAGGACCACCGCGTCATCTCGCCGCGGGACCTGGCGGACGCCGACGGCGTGCTGCTGGGCTTTCCCACGCGCTTCGGCATGATGGCGGCGCAGATGAAGGCGTTCCTGGACGCCACGGGCGGGCTGTGGCAGTCCCAGGCGCTGGCCGGGAAGCCCGCCGGCGTCTTCTTCGCCACCGGCACGCAGGGCGGCGGCCAGGAGACCACCGCGCTCACCGCCGTCACGCAGCTCGCGCACCACGGCATGCTCTTCGTGCCCCTCGGCTACACCTTCGGCGTCGGCATGTTCGGCGTCGACGAGGTCAGGGGTGGTAGCCCCTACGGCGCCGGCACGTTCGCCGGTGCCGATGGCACCAGGACGCCCTCCGAGGTCGAGCTCGCCATGGCCAGACACCAGGGCACCTACTTCGCCGGTGTCGCCAAGAAGCTCAAGGTCGGAGGCGCGGCACTCGCCGCCGAAGAAGCCTCTGCTGCGTCAGCGTCCGCCTGATGATACCCTTTTATTTATTTCGTCATGCCTCACCTCGTTGTCTTTATATTTTATTTTTTTCATATAAATAAGGATTCCCTATTTTTTGTTAATTAATACAGTAGTAATGTTTACTTTATTGTATCTGTGACTCAATAATATACTACGTACTTACGTACATGCTTGCTTGCTCCTCAACATATAATATAATATATATAATATAATATACTTCTCTTTAACGAGGAATAAAATGGAGATCAACTGCCGTGTCCACGCGTCCCTCCTGCTACAGTGATCAACAGTGTTTACTGTGCATACTGTTTGTGGGTTCTGTAGCACTGACGAAAACACTGTTCATCCGCCAGATTTTGCTGTTCATCCGAATGAACATACTGTTCATGCAACTTTTTATATACTTTTCAGTTACTGTTCATTACTGTTTACGCGAATAAAAAACTGGCGCGCCTGTCCATCCTAGTATCATATAAGCGGAGATGTCTATGCGAGCTCCGTTGGCCCGACACTGCTTGCAACTACAGTTTTTTTTTTTTTTTTTTTGCCGTGGGATTTCAGGAGAAAATTATTTATTTTGTATACATATCGTTGAAGAATAACACGATTTGGAAAATACTACTACCATTGAAACAGCTAGCGGTGACGTGAAGATTTATGGGCAGGTTCGTCTTTGCAACATCAAATCTATTACATGACTCTACTTTCGCAGCTAATGAGCTTCACTTTTAGCCTCCTGTTTGGATTTGGATACGCTCCCGATTAAAATTTAGCTGTCGTCATACCATTGCGCAGCATCGAATGCCTGTGCTTTCACGATATTTTTAAGAGCCTAAAGCTAAAGAGAAAAGAGGTTAAATAAAGTGAAAGGGAGGTCGTGAACCGAATCGTCTTAATTTACATACGAGAAAGCTACATCTTGTCCGGGCAAAATTTGGGGCGGCGTCATCCGAATTGGTGGCCGTCGGATGCAGCTCCCTGGCGACGCCCATCACCGAGCGCTCCTTCCTTTCAGATGAGTACTGTTGTAGTATATGTTCATACATTAACGTATACCACACACTATACACGCACATCCAACACATACTACCAGTGTACAACTAGACCTACAACTACACATAGATTAGAAGACTAGCAAGATCACCGGGACCATCCTAGCCTCGTAGGCGATGGGTGCGTCACAATCCCTTTGTGGTTCCACGCGATGAAAGACTGTAGGTTATTAATGGGAATAAATCCGGTGAGGGACGAGAATTCGATTCTAGGAATCGAACTCCCGTTGGCCACGAGCACAATTGGCTGCGCTAGCCACCCGAGCCTGGCTCGGTTCTCTGAGCGCTCCTTCCTGGTGCAGCATAGACACCGTCGCCTGCAGGCTGCAGTGCCGGGTGTCCCAGCCACGCCGCCGCCTGCGCTGCTCGAACAACCAGAGTCCTCGGCGCCCGTGCTGCAGGAGCCGCTGCGAACCAGAGCCCCTGAATGTTGGTGAACGCTTGCGGTGGTTGGGGATAGAGATGGCAATGGGTTGGTACCCGATAGTTATTGTCCAACTAAACCCGTATCCATTAAAATAAATCATACCCATTAAGAAACGCATGCTCATGTATGGGTACAACTATATGCCCATACCCATGCCCATGTGGGTATCGGGTACCCATGGGTTACCCATAACCGAAAACATACGTAGCAAAAAAAAAAGACTAAACAATTAAACCATGTTGTAAACATACACGGCAAGCCAGGAACCTAAGAAATAAACACGGCAAGGGTTAGGTTAGAGCCAGCTGCATGCCTCTTTTATATGACATAAATTGGGCTCTTGTTGGGCCATGTTTTGGGGTACATGTGAACTCATCAAATGACTGAATAAATCGGATATATGTATGCCTGTGAGTTTGCGGGTTCGGATGATATAATACACGCCCACACCCGCATGCCCGATGGGCGTGACTTTTTGTCCATTAGTAAATCCATGGGTAA
Organism: Eremochloa ophiuroides; assembly: GCA_038502445.1. Taxonomy (NCBI): domain Eukaryota; kingdom Viridiplantae; phylum Streptophyta; class Magnoliopsida; order Poales; family Poaceae; genus Eremochloa; species Eremochloa ophiuroides. The sequence continues at coordinate 587,102 of JAHLJS010000001.1, read as the reverse complement.
GGATTTGAATCCACACCCATGCCCTAATAGGGTAAAAACCCATCAGGTCTCGGGTCTCGGGTACCTATTGCCATCTTTAGTTGGGGATGAGAACGAGATAAAGATAACGCAGGTGGTTGGAATCGAGTGGATGAGTATGAAGATATATGTGCCATTTGTTTTTTTAATCTCGTGGGACCAACCTAACCCATACCCATACTCAGCAAAAGCCTTACAGTATGTTAATGTAATTTTTATATTATAAATGGAGGTGTAACTTTCTTTTATTAGTGGTGTAAATTTGGTTTCTTTGATTGCTGCCTATTTGAAATCTGTTTATCTTTTTATCCATTTGAATTTCTTCCAATTTGCCTTTCATAGAACAAAATTTGGCATTTGATTGTTGCCTATCTCTGAAATCTGTTCGTATTTTTGCTATTTGAATTTCTTTCAAATTGCTTTCCATAAAAAAAATCTAGCATTTGGCTTTATGTAAGTTTATGTTTGATTTGTTTTTATTTGTTTTTCTAATCCATTTGATGTAGATTTTGTGGTATTAGATTTTTAGGTGTTGAGTGGACTTTTGTCACCCAAATCTTAGGCATTTACATAGTTGGGTGTTCGAAACCCTTTTATCACCCGGGTGACTTAAGGCCTAAAACACCTGAGTGAGCAATAGACAAGATCCTTTAGTCCTTGATTTAGTTTTTGTGTGCATCTCTCCGGCCAACCTCATGCATCTGATGTAGGTAGGATTGAGTGCATGTCCCCCAATTGCTCATATAGTATATTCACTCGTTATAGATACCAGCACGGTAGGCGCGCTAATGCCGCGCCGGTACTGAACGGCGGATCAGGTAAAAAAATCTGGACGGGAAAAAACATGCTACTGACACGTTGGTGCTGAATGGTGCATCCGGTTAAAAAAAATCTGGACGGCACAAGGAAACCCGAAAAAAAACACTATGTGTTAGGAGTGCTAACGTCGCGCCGGTGCTAAACGGCGAACCCGGTGAAAAAATTTAGACAGAAAAAAGCGCGCCAGTGCCGAACTGCGGATCTGGTGAAAAAATATAGACGAAAAAACGTGCTACCGACACGTTCGCGCTAAATGGTGCACCCGGTAAAAAATAAGGACGACAAAAGGAAAAAAACACCGCATGTTAACGCCGGACCCGGTGAAAAAATCTAGACGAAAAAAAACACGCTACCGACGCGTTGGCGTGGAATGGCGCATTGGTGAAAAAATCTAAACCATAAAAGGGGAACCAAAGAAAACCACTCGTTGAAAAGAATTTGGGCAGCAAAAAAAAACCGGTGGGAAAATCTAGGGAGGGAAAAAATTTGCTGGCGTGAACAGTGGCTCATGCCCTCTCTGAGCTCTATTTTATTGGCGCGTTAGGAGTAGTATATAATATATATATATATATATATATATATATATATATATATATATATATATATATATATATATATATATATATATATATAAAAGTACTAGCATAGTTGGGCGCGCTGATGCCGCGCCGGCTACAGAGGAAGCGCCAAAAAAAGCGCCCAAGAAAGCGGTACTGATAAGGCTTCATTTATGCTTAGAACATAATTATAAAAAACTATTTCATATTTACATAGTTAAGTGATATAATATAGGGGATATACAAAAGAGTACAGAGGATGTTCAGTCACTTCCATCTTTTCCGTGTAGTTACCGATGCTAGGACCTGGGACAACACAATAAGCTATACACGCCACGCTTTCACAATCGTTCAAATAACTCGAAATACATTAGCTGCACTACAGACACGAAAAAGAAAAGTGTAGGAAAATGAAATAACATGAATTAATGCTGCGTAATCAATGAAAAATTCGTGAATTCATAAGTAATAGAAATCGTCTGATGGTGAAACTAACATTTTGCAAACTATTTACCTACTATTGTACATAACTACAGTTTGTATTTGAAACAGTAATGCAATGTTCTTTTTTGTAAGCACGCTCTGATCACGCACCTAATGAATAATGTGTTTGTAAACATGAGCGTTGTACTTCATGAAGTGGATACAGACCTCTCTGTGCCTTCTCTCTATGCTACCAGACCTGCCAAGTGTAATTCATGGTTTATTGAAAGTTTGGAACACATTGTAAAACAAACACTATAGAAGTGATAGTGTTCGAGGTCTTATGGAATGGAAGGCAAATAAAGAAGAGAAGACTCCTGAATCCTCAATTCTATTTAATTGTCTATTGAAGAAGCCTAGTGTTGATGAAAGAATCCACGGTGGTGGAATTGTTGATCCCTGGGAGATTTTGGAGATGACTCCGGTGAATTGGCATCATTCTTATCCAAGTTATCTATTGCATAGTCATTGGTGCTGGATACCTCTCGATAGCGCTAAGCCTAAGTTGCTGCACGCCCAAGTTAGATCACGGAATGTGCTGGAAAACTTAAAGAATGCATAGAAAAATATATGAAGAATGGAGCCTAGAATATTTTACCTAAAGTTTTGATTCCTTTAGCCTGTTTTGCCTAAAGTTCTGATTCGTTTAGGTTGAGTTTGCTGTTATACTTTCATGCCACTGATGCACTGAAGTAGCAGATATTGAATATAGGAACAACTAAAGCTACCGTCACAACTATTTTAAGAAACATGGAAATGTAGATAAAACAGACCATGTGACAAAAAGAAGTGGTAATGGATGGTGTGTGTGTGTTTTTTTTGCCAGAATCATATAAGAGTACATGGACAGAAGACCGAACAAAAGATTTGAAGGTACCAAGCAGGGCTAAAAGCAGGAAATACATATCCAATTCCATGTGTTGTTGCATGGACGCACAGGTTACCAAGTGATTAGAAGGCTATCATATCATTAATAAGTTTTTTGGGGAGTGAAGGAATGGCTGTAGTGAACACATACTCAGCTTTAGCATATTGGATGATTTCCTCTTTGTTCCCCTGAACATAAAGGTGGTACTTATCTTTGAGTGCCTCTATGAGTTTGATGTACCTCTCTTTCTGTATAATTTGTATCTATACAATCTTAGGATTCCACTTTTGTTTGAACCACTACTTTAATTTAACCCCATTAAGTGTTATGTGTTGATTTCAATATTTAATTCAAAAAGTTTGTGTGGGGGTATAAGCCCGTATACCCGCATAGTCATACTTGGCCCAAGTCTATCGAATAGGCCTGAACTACCAAGGACGCGTCGCCCATACGATCTCCAGGAGATCGCGTATATCCGCCGAGTCCTTGGCGGGCAAGGAAATAGCTTTCCTAGGATCTAGCTGATTGATTTCCCAAATCAGCTAGGATTGTAATCTGTTATGTATGGCAAGATCAACTTGTAACCCTGTCCCCCGGACTATATAAGGCGGGCAGGGGGTCTACTCAATTCATCTAATCTATTAGCAATACAACACAGCAACGTACAGGACGTAGGGTATTACGCCTCGTGGCGGCCTGAACCTGTCTGAATCTCCATCTTGCACGAATTGTGCTCCCTTGTTTGTCTCAGGCGCACCCTCACCGTCTCATCTACTACCGCGGGCATACCCCTCGGTAGACTATCGCCGGTATTCGGTCGACAGTTGGCGTACGAAGAAGTCCACTCCAACGATGCCATAGCAGACGAAGTTGACAAGCTAGAGGAAGAACGCCTGATCTCCTGTGTACGAACAGCTAAATATCTGGAAGGGATCAGGCGATATTACAATCGCAATGTCAACGGCAGAGCCTTTGCAGTCGGCGACCTCGTTCTCCGGCGGAAGCAGAGCAAGGAGGGGATGCATAAACTGTCGTCTCCCTGGGAGGGGCCATACATGGTCAAGGCAGTTACTCGACCAGGCGCATATAGGCTCTCCGACCTAGACGGTGTCGACATCCCCAACTCCTGGAACATCGAGCACCTGCGACGCTTCTACCCCTGATCTAGGGATCAAACCAGATATGTGTATTTCCATTTTATTATAAACAAGGGCAATACATTGTTATTTTCGATATTTTTCCTCCATTACATTTTGTACAGTTAAAACGTCTTCGACAATGTGTAAGCCCCGCCACTGCTCGGGCAGCACGTCTTCGCCTACGCGTAAGTCCCGCCACTGCTCGGATAGCACGTCTTCGCCTACACGTAAGTCCCGCCACTGCTCGGGCAGCACGTCTTCGCCTATGCGTAAGTCCCACCACTGCTCGGGCAGCATGTCTTCGCCTATGCGTAAGCCCCGCCACTGCTCGGGCAGCACGATTTCACCAATGCGTAACCCCCGCACCCACCGGGCAGCATCTGATTCGACGCCGCGTAAGCCCTAAAAATGATAGGCCGCCCAACTACAACACTTCATCGACCGCCCCGATATATCGGGTAGCCTTCGCCCACGATAAGCGTAACCCCCGCCTAGCGCGGGCAGCTTCGCCACCACGTAAGCCCCGGGGACGCCTAGGCCGTTGAGTCTTCGCTAACACGTAAGCCCCGAGGACGCTTGGGCAGTTTAGCAGCGTCTCCAAAAGCCCCGGCAAAAGCACGGGCGACACGCAGGGTGTGTAGGATTATTCGTCGACCATACAAGACCTCGACCATGCTCGTGCGTCTCAATTCAAATTCCCTCGGTGGGAAAAAGCTGAACATCAGCAGTCAACACCTTGGCGGCTTCCCTGGCCTCTTCTTCAAGCTGGTCTTCCTGCTCTTCGGTGGTTTCCCGCGCATACCCGGTCTGCACTCGGTCGTTCTTCACTCCTGAGTAGTGCGATCGGATGACTCCAAGCACATGGGCGGCCACATTTTCAGCAGCATCCACGCAGAAGTCCTTAAAGAATCGAAGAGCTTCCCATCCACGTTGCACGATGTCGAGGACACCAGGACCTACGGCAGGCGGTACGGTGGGCGCATACTCAATGATGTCAAGCACAGGCTTAACACCACCAACCAAGGCGTCAAACCTTCCGTCGGCGGCCTCAAGGCGACCCGCAAGGTCATCGACCTGCGCACGATGCCTACGTCCCATCTCTGACAAACAAAGCACGTCAGTCGCACTACAAAAAAAAAGGAAGGGGAAAGCCGAACATAAACAGGCAACTTGTCATCGTGTCCAGGTTCTTCCGGGCAGCCTCTCGCATTAGCGCCACCTCAGCCTCCAGCTCAGTGGCTGCACGTCACAAAGAATACAATCAGATCATCAAACCACGACATCTTATAAATGGCGAGACGTCACACATACTCCGCTTCGTGGACACATCCAGCAGCTCTTGAAGACCTACATGCCACACAACTGGTGTTCAGAGAGCAAAAGCGGGACGAATAGCTATCAAGAAGAACAAGAGTCAAACATACCTTTGTTCTCCCGCAATAGACGCTTCTCGGATTCCATAAGGTCCGAGCAGTGCAACTCCAGGGTTTCATGCTCCTCGCACATGCCTGCCATCACACCTTCTAGGCAAGTCATCTCGGTCTGCAGCTGTTTGTTTTTCTCTGCTACATCCCAAAGGCGGTGTAGGGTTTTCCGGCGATCTTCAGCGGTCTCATACACTGCTTGGAAGACCAAAGGAGCGACAGATTATCAAGTTAATATATCGTCGGGATAAAATATGACAGGCGTCACCTGCACACGCGACGAAAGGTTTCTTAAGTCTGCACCAGTATCGCGGATGTCATTCTTCAGTCCATCTATCTCGGCATCAGCAAGATCTTCCTCCGTGGCGACAGCGTAGGTGCTCCCCACCATTCGATAGGTGCGAATCAATGGCACGGGCCCCCTGCGGGTGACTTCTTCGATATTCGCACCCTCCGGGGAAGCGCTTGTAGAAGGCCGAGGACATGGCTCTGCTCGCGCCTCCGAGCTGGTCTCCGCTCCATGATCAGCACTCCCAGGAGGAATGGTGCTACTGTCCCTTGGCGGCGACGTCCGAGTTTCATCTTCACGGCTCAGCTCCTTGACATTCGGCCCTGGAGGAGAAGCCGGAGGCGGCGGGGTAGGCATGCGCAGCTGCTTGGGAGGAGATGGCGAGCCTTACGCATCAACCGTTGAGGGCCTCTCGGGCGACCTTTGGGGTGATTCATGTTCTGAAGTCCAGCCAGCGTGGAAGCTCTCGGCTACACCAGCTTCCGAAGTTGTCATCTTTTCAGCGCCGGGATTTTCAGCGTCTTCATTAGAAGGGTCCCTACATTTCCAAGACAAAATCTCAACACTGTTCGGATCAAAAAGGGAGAAATATGGAGAAAATCCTACTTACATTTCTGAGCGACGACGCTTTCGGCCGAATTTCTTTCTTTGACCGGAAGCTCCAGCGGCAGCGGCAGGCGCATCGCCCTTATGGCGTTTTTTGCTCGGTTCATCCTGATCCGAGCAAGGGGCGTCGGCGGCGGCTTGGGCACGGTCCTCGGAAATCTTTACCGAACCTTCCGTAGCTCGGACGCCACTGGAAGATCTAGCCTTTTCTGACACCGGCTGTTTTCCCCGAACAGTTCTTTGGGCAAGTGTCTCCTCATCTTCTTCGTCAACAGACTCTCTTTCTTCCTCGAATAGTTCAAAAGAGTCGTCCTCGGCACGTCTCTGATGATAACTGTGCATCGCGTCAACTCGGCCCGGCCAGTCAATGGTTGGTACATCGGAGAAGTACACCTTTCGGTCCTGTCCATTTATCTTCAAGAGATCAAGCAGAAGTTATGGTATAAGTACAATATGAGCGATGGAAGAGCCAGGGCAGTTCAGAACTTACCTCCGGCGGGGGATTCTTCAGATTAAAAGCCGCCCTTTGGCCACAGTTGCCTATATGAGAGCCTTTCCCAAAATATTCTTCCAAGACTTCTCTGACTTTGGCTTCGGATAGATCTCCGGATGAGCACCTGGTCGGATCATTCCGACCAGTAAATTCAAAGGCAAGATGAACTCTATCCTTGCAAGGTTGGACGTGATGAAACACAAAATTGGTAGCAACCCCAACTCCATTCAGGGTCAAACCCTTGATGATTTCCAGCAATTCATTTACTTGTCCCAGCTCGTCTACATGCGGTTTCTCCGTCTAGCTATTCTGTTTTTCTGGAATCTGATCCACGGCGCAACGGACGCTCGGTTCTTGGTTGGGGATATAGAACCATCTCTTGCTCCAATCACGCACACTGGTATTCAGAGGAATTTGGAGGTAATGTGCGAACATTCCGTCACGCATTTTCAGATACACTCCACCAGCAACTCGAGAACCTGTGCCGCTCGATTTCACAAGAATGAAGAGGTGGCGGAACAGATTGAAGTGCAGGAGAATGCCAAGGTACGCTTCGCAGAAGTGGATAAAGATGGAAATCAAGAGGATAGAATTGGGATTCAAGTGGCACAGGGAAATTTGGTAATAATCAAGTAACTTGCGAAGAAACGGATGGCATGGCAAACCAAATCCGCGGGTAAAATAGTCAGAAAAGACAACTATTTCTCCAGAATTAGGCATTGGATATGGTTCACCTTGTGATATTCTCCAGCCACCGGTTGCCTGGTCAGGAAGGAATCCCCATGCCACGAGCGCATTGAGCTGCGATTTTCCTAATACCGACGGCTGCCATTCGTTCGACATGCGGAACTCCCCCGGTTGTGCCTCCTTTGACTTTTTTGATTCGCGGGTGCTCTTCCTGGTGCCCGTCATGGCAGATCTGGGCGGGGGAGTGGTGGAATCGATGATTTTTCTGTGGCGGCGACGGAAAAAATGGAACCCTAGACGGCGGTGGAGGAATAGGCGGAGACGGATGTGGATTTTGGGATTTGAATGCGCAAGAAGACAAACCAACTGTTCGCCTTTTCTACTTATTCCCCTGTCAAACAGCACAGGGGTATTTTCGGTTCACAAATCGTTTGCTGCAGAGAAAAGATATCCCGGGGACTCCGTCGTCTTCGTCAAGTGTCTTCGAGCAACACTGCTCGGGGACTCCGTCGTCTTCGTCAAGTGTCTTCGAGCAACACTGCTCGGGGACTCCGTCGTCATCGTCAAGCGTCTTCGAGCAACACTGCTCGGGGACTTCGTCGTCTTCGTCAAGCGTCTCTGAACAATAAGCACTGCTCGGGGACTCCGTCGTCATCGTCAAGCGTCTTCGAGCAACACTGCTCGGGGACTTCGTCGTCTTCGTCAAGTGTCTTCGAGCAACACTGCTTGGGGACTCCGTCGTCATCGTCAAGCGTCTTCGAGCAACACTGCTCGGGGACTTCGTCGTCTTCGTCAAGCGTCTCCGAGCAATAAGCACTGCTCGGGGACTCCGTCGTCATCGTCAAGCGTCTTCGAGCAACACTGCTCGGGGACTTCGTCGTATTCGTCAAGTGTCTTCGAGCAACATTGCTCGGGGACTCTGTCGTCATCGTCAAGCGTCTTTGAGCAACACTGCTCGGGGACTTCGTCATCTTCGTCAAGCGTCTCCGAGCAATAAGCACTGCTCGGGGACTCCGTCGTCATCGTCAAGTGTCTCCGAGCAACATTGCTCGGGGACTTCGTCGTCTTAACCAAACGTCTCCGAGCAATAAGCACTGCTCGGGGACTCCGTCGTCATCGTCAAGCGTCTCCGAGCAACATTGCTCGGGGTCTTCGAGCAATAATCACTGCTCGGGGATTCCGTTGTCTTCATAAAGCGTCTCCGAGCAACACTGCTCGGGGACTCCGTCGTCTTCGTCACGTGTCTCCGAGCGACAAGCTGCTCGGGGACTCCGTCGTTTTCGCCAAGCGTCTCCGAGCAGTAAAGTGCTCGGGGACTTTGTCGTTCAACCAAAAATGATCAGCGATATCATCAAAATTTATGACCCTGACACCACGTGACTATGTCACATGCTATCAGGCTCGGGGACTAAGTGGATACACTTCGCTAAAGAGAAGCTTCTTTCAATTTTTTCTGAGCCCCTTACATCCGTCTGGTCAAGCAACGCTGAAGGTCTGCACCTCTCGACGAATGCAAGGCGCTCGGGGACTAGCTGTGGGGGTATAAGCCTGTATACCCGCATAGTCATACTTGGCCCAAGTCTATCGAACAGGCCTGAACTACCAAGGACGCGTCGCCCATACGATCTCCAGGAGATCGCGTATATCCGCCGATTGGTTTCCCAAATCGGTTAGGATTGTAATCTGTTATGTATGGCAAGATCAACTTGTAACCCTGTCCCCCGGACTATATAAGGCGGGCAGGGGGTCTACTCGATTCATCTAATCTACTAGCAATACAACACACCAACATACAGGACGTAGGGTATTACGCCTCGTGGCGGCCTGAACCTGTCTAAATCTCCGTCTCGCACGAATTGTGCTCCCTTATTTGTCTCAGGCGCACCCTCACCGTCTCATCTACTACCGTGGGCATACCCCTCGGTAGACTATCGCCGGTATTCCGTCGACAGTTTGTGCTCAAGTTTTTTGGAATTGTAGCCTTGTAGGTTCTTCCTAAGATGATTTTGTGGATGATGTAACTATATGATGGCTAGAGTATGCGCCGCACAAAATGGACAGGAAACTATCAAATATCGCGTCACAGACCACAACCTTTCCATCTATTATATATGGATGAAGTGCTGAATTGCTGTCTCACCAGGTGAGGCTGAAGAAAGTTGTTGCCCATTGTACCTTTGAGAAGTCATCACTGCTAGCATATATGAAATAATTAGCTGTGGTCACAATAGGTTGAGGTTTACGCAAACATCAAGTGCTGTTATAAATCATAAAGATCCTACACAATTGACTGCTATTTGACGTTGTTGTTTCCTTTCTTTCTGAAACAGCATGAGAAAACATGTCATTTCAGTTTCCGTGTTTAGTAATCTGCAACTTTTACCACCCTACTGAAGTTATGAGTAATCTGCAACTTTACTACTGAAGTATCTGAGAGGCATAATACTGAGAACATTCATGTAAATTCATATCTTGGAAAATAATAAAGAGCTTTTGCTTACTGTGCAATGGCACTGCATATGCAGGTCATAAGTTGATCTAAGTTCCGATTACAATCTCGGTAGCTTCGGATATGGACAACTCCATTTTAGCCCTACATAGCAGAGCACACCATAGGCACGTAACAAATTACACAAGAATGACTATAAAGCAATAGCAAAGTGATTCAATCTACATTATATGTTGTAATAAGCCAATAGTTGAATAACCACACCATTTCTTAACACTCCAAACAAATATATTGAGGTATTCTCTTGGAAACCAAATAACAGGTGGAAAGGACAACGGTAATGGGGAGCTAACCAAAATAGTTAGGCATCAAGAATTTTCTTGTTTGTCATTATTCATTTTTTTTGGCACATCACATCAAGGAAGCCTTGTGTAAGAAATCAATAATAATGGAGAAAAGCAAGTGTTCCATGTTGTTCACTACAACAGCTACACATCAAATTATCATCCATGGAAGAAAGTGTTATTCATCTTCTTTCGTGTTTGCAGTCATAAAACTCAACTCATGTATGTAAAATTAAGGTACAGAAAACATAAAAAATGTTCCTATTGTCTTCCAAGTCAATTGTGCATGGTGTAGGCAACATGTAATTAATATCATGTAGCTGGAGAACAACCTGAAAAGCATTCATGTCTGAAACTAATTCGTGCTGTATTAGCGGCATGTGGTAAAAAATAGGAGACATGAACACTACGTATCATTTCATAACGCCCCTTACCATTCCAGAGTGCCCTATTAAGCGCTCATCAATGATCCATTTAGTACGGCACATTGTCCACCATGAGTACAGATTAGCAGCACAGGCTCCCAGAATAGTTCATTAGCCTGAAAAAAACAAAGAGGGACCATGCAAAGCAATGAGGATACCGTAAATACAATAAGGAAAGATAATTATGGTAATAATACATGGTCCTGCAATTAATCTGATAAAGGTACTTATGTGAAGGAGACTACAAATTTGCATAAGAAAAAAATGGAGAACATAGCACATAGAGAAGAGCAGGATAGGGCACCTGTCAAGGATCTATCGTCCCGCACAGAAGCCTGACCATCTCTTTTCCATCTTTTGTTGGACCTGTCCCAAAACCAAATAGAGAAAATAAAAAATAAAAGGAACACACATTTGAGTTCAGATCTTGGTCGAGAGGGAGGAGTACCAGAGGATGACGGTGGTGCTGAGGTTTAATTAACAGGAAAATTTACAGGTGTACCCAATAATCATCTTCGTGGTTTTTTTGAAGATTTCAAATTAGTGATTACAGGGGTCCTAAAAATTTTAAATGGTGGATGAGAAAACTGTAGAAGGAGCAGTAACTGATTCAGTCTAGTAGAACCAAAATGTGTTTCCTTACAAAAATGAGTACATTATTGTAGCAGTTTCATGAAGAATGATAAATTAGAAGTAAATAGAAATATAGAATGAACATATATTAGTACCTCCAGTGTCTTTGCCTAAGAGGCCAATGATGGAAAATCTGAACAGTAATTATGTTAGTGCATGTAAATATGAGAATGTAACTTGAGCAAATTCGCTGCTCTAAAACTGTATGGCTTCAGAATTAAGAGCATGTATATATGCAATCTAAAATTGTGAATAAGCATTGCCTGTAGGAAGCCTGTCACTGATGGGAAGAATAGCACACATTTGTCATTAGAGCATTTGTGAAAAGACCAAACCTTGGAGGGTCTGACTTAAATTCAGCTGTGTCAGTCAGAAAATAGCTGGAAATGCTATATAGTCACCTGTCGCTTTATCCAAACCTGCAAAAGGTAACGACAAAATTTGCTTGTTGCATCTCGTCGCCATTAAACTATGAGGAATAATGTTGGGAAAGTTTTTTTTTCAGCGTATAGATATGTCGCAGAGCTAAGCATTGAAGACCTAACCAAACCGTATTTTTGTGGACCCGGATCCCAGATCAAAATCGAGATCGAGATCGAGAAGCACGAACCTACGGACGGCAGCGAGGTACTCGAAGAGGATCACGAGATCCAAGGCTAACGGTGGGGATGAGGATGACGGCGGCCTCCAAGTAGTGCTTCCACCATGTGGTTGCCTGCGCCCCAAGTGTAGTCGCAAACGCCGGGATGGTGGGGAGGAGACGGCGCCGGACGCTGCATCTTGGCACGCCGTTTGCCGTGAAGAGGAGGTCAAAAAGATCCGCGTGCGCAGTCGGCTGCAGGGCCAGCCACCGCAGGAGCGCACGCTGCAACTGGGAGAGAGATGTATGGCGGGCCGAGTCATCTGCTCGTGCGGTGCTCAGGGAAAAGGTAGGAGGCGGGGGCGGTGGTTGCGAGGGGGCCGGGAGAGAGAAACAGGTGGAGGCGGTAATGGCGGAGGCGGCGAGGCGTTGGTGCGCCCCCCCCCCCTTTTTTTTTTTACTTTTCACTCCGCACCGAAGACGCGGAGGCGGCGAGGCTCTGGACCTGTGGCCAGCGGCCCCCATTTACACTGCCTCTTTTTTTTTTCCTTGAGTGAACGCTGCCTCATCAATGATACGTTGGAACAGTGATACTGAACAGTAGCATGATGGCTGAGAGGCCTCCAATTTATTGGCGGTTTAGGATCTCTATTATATTATTAATAAGAGAATTGATCACAAAGCAAGCCATATAGACTGAATTACATTTGCAAGCTTGAGTTGAGAGTGCGGCAAGCCGTGCTGGACGGCGTGCTAGGCTACGCCAAGTCCATGGCGGCAGAGGAGATGGCACTGCAGTTTGGCATGGAGCACGACGTGAGCTTCTTCATCACCGACGAGCTGGAGATGATGCAGTCCCTGCTGATGATGACAAGGAGTGGGAGCACAATTAAGCACAGCCAGGTAGGCTGCGCAAACAGGTTCGGGACCTGGCCGACAATGTTCAAGACAACCTCGTGGATTTCACGAACAGGTTCAGGTTCGGCTGATGATGACAAGGAGTGAGGCAGTTTTGCACAAACATTGTTTTGAGGATGACCGGAATATGTACAACCTGGTCAACTGCAGACACTGGATATATCAAAAATACATGGATGTTGACGTTGCCAACTGCTGTCACCAAGCTTCAGAAGCTGCAATACCTTCATGCATTTCCTTTTGATGACCCGCCAACAGGACAAGACGATGATGTATTTACCGAGTATGGGGACCTCATGAGTCTTCAGGACAATTCACCGACTCGTATATGTTATGAAATGACCTCGATTTCATGGAAGGAAAATCTATAGGCTCGTAGCGTAATTAAATAGATTACGTCGAACAATCCATAAAATTACCTAAATCTCAGTTAATACCAGAATCCATACAACAATTAGCAGAGTATAAAACAGGGTTTACATAATTATTTTATCGCCACACTGGCGGAATGGTTCATTCAGAAAAGCTTGAAGATGCCGAAGCGAAATCGTCCATCTTGCTTGGCCAAACTTGAGTGTAGAACGCGACCCTACTCCTTCCAATCATCGTCATCAAAGTCGTACTCTTGCTCATCACCTGACAGCAAATTTATCAGTACAGTTTGTACTGGCCACGGAGCCCACCTATGATTGCATTAGCTTTGTGGAAGGTGGATGCAAGGCTAATCAAACAGACCTAAAGGCTGGGGTTTCCTATGCATGTGTCTTCATCATTATAGTAGTCAAGTTTTAACTCATCCCATCATTATCCATCCATCCGGTTCAACCCGTACCATTCCATTCCATCCTCATCCCATACACCACATCTCACACACACCTCGCTCTCAGTCAGCAGGCCCAACTCCCTCTCGGCCCTGTCTCAGCGGCACACTGCCACGACGGGCACACTGCCGGATAAGCATCATCCAGGGGGAGAAAATAATATCCACTCACTACACTAGTAGAAGACCACATGAAAGGTCCATACCCGACGAATCGGCATATGTATCGATCGATCAACCATACACTCTGCAGAGGTTTTTACCACTCATAAGATTAGCCATCATAAATGATGCGCGAACATCTAGGCAGAATTCTGGGTGCTTATTTGCCTAGGTTGATGCCACCCTACCACTCAGCCCCGGGACATTCTGGATCCTACACCATCACGCTAAGACTGGGAGACGCAGTACCGGGCCCAATCAGTGGAACTGCGCATCTAGAACGGTTCAGGAATCCCAATATCCGTCACCGCCTACCCTTATCACCTCTCAACCTAGCAGTAGTGGCACCGCCCTACCAAGTAGTCCAGCCGTTCCCCGCCCACCGAAGACGAGTGAGCAGTGAATGATTCCTATGAGTCTGAGTACCAGTAGATCCTAGGTTGATCAAACAGGCATCTCCACTTAGGGGATACTCTCCCCGTGCCATCACAGCACCTCCATTCACGGGCTTCAAATCACACAGGCCATCCAACCCGGAACCACCTCATAAACCATTACCTGCCACAGGTATCTCTCGTGGGAATGCCCAGGTTGCATCCCGGCAAGACTTGCTTACACAGCTCGTCGTATAGCCCACTTGGTCGACTCAACCCTCACCACGCACCCAAAACGCACGCAGCACGCTCTCCCAGTGGAAAATTCCTAGTGTTGACACATGGCAGTCTCTGGGGCTATACGCGTGGCTTGTTGACGTCAGCATGTCATCCCTGCTGACGTCAGCGTTGACCAAGTCAACGATGGGGTCGGTTATGGCACTGCTGATGTCATCATGATGTCAGCGTGACGTCATCGGTGTCGACACGTGTCAGTATCAGGGATCGCCACGTGGCAGTCTCTGGTCTGCAAGGGTTCAGCCCATGGTGCACCCGGTGCACAGTGGACGTGCTGTAGTGGTCTATGGACCACAGGCATGGTCCATGGTGGACTAGGTTCTTTTCGCCCCTTCGCTTTCACGGCTCACGATGGATTAGGCGCATAGCGGGTGTGATTTGGGAAAACACCCTCCGGCTGACGCAATGGTCGGACGTCAGCGACCACCAAGTGTTCGACGCCGGTCCCCAACGGCTTGCCGGCGGCGGAAGGTCCTGGCGGTGGTCAGGGGTGCTCATGTCATCGTCGGAGGGGTTTCCCATTGCCTCCAGGAGCTCCCTCGGGGCGGTTTAGAGGCTTGGCGGTGAGCTTTTGGGTTCGTGCTTGACCGACCGTGAGGTCACGGCGGCCGGCGGCGGTGCTACGTCGTCGTAAAGGCTCTGGCGTGCTTTGGTGGACTTCCCAGACGGTGGATTCTCGTTCCTAGGCTCCCGTGGCTACGGTAGAGGCCTCAATTCCAGCTAAAAATGTCTCGGGACGACACGACCGCGGTGGCGGCCGGCGAGGTAGTCATTGGGCTCACCCACAGGGCCTATTAGGGCTGCCTAACTTCAATTAGGATCATCAAAGGAGTCTATGGCTCAACGTCGACGACCATTTGATACGGCAGAGTCCGTTCTGCAGTGTGTGCACGAGGCGGCGCTCTGGTGAGCTACGGTGTTCGTGGGTAGGGCGAACAGGGTTGTTTCCGGCTCGTACAACTACGCGGTTATTTCGAGAGGGTCGTGGCATTGCTCCATGGCTTGCTGGTTTGTCCGGTGGCGGTCGGAAATGTCCGGAACGCGCGTGTCAAGGCGGCGCTCCGGCGGTCATCGGTGCACGCAGATGTGGTGGACGTGGAGGTCTATGGACGTTCTCGACGTGCGATCAGGCCTTAGGGTGCCGCGGTGGTCGATCTAATCCAGATGGCAAGGCTGCAAATAGCTGCTACGCGCGGGAATGCCGACGAGACGGCGGCGCCCCGGGTGCACGCGACGGCGATGCCCGTCGTGGTTGTTCTACGCGTCCATGTCTCGTCATCCAGTTGGCTGGTTTCAGTCTCGTGCCCGTGAGTGCGTTGTGTTCATCCTAAGCCGGTGATTGCTCTGCTAGCCATTCTCCACGGTGCGGAACACGACGACGACATGGCGGGGCCGAGAGGTGTAGCGGGGCTCACCATGGTGTCAAACGAAGAGAGGATAGTGGTGCCGAGTGTTCGCTGTGCCATGCCGAGCTACAACGGGGAAGAAGACGGTGGCGTCGTCTCCAGCTCCGGTGGCCCGAGCGGAGCTCCGGTACGGTGGCTCCTCCGTTCTCTTCTTCTCTCCCTCTCTGTCGACGAAATACTGGCAATAGTCTACCGAGGGGTATGTCCAAGGTAGTAGATTGATCGGTGAAGGTGTGCCTGAGACGAGCAAGAGCTACGCTGGAAGCGCGAGACACGAGATTTATACAGGTTCAGGCCGCCGCTAGGCGTAATAGCCTACGTCCTGTGTGTTGCTGTATTGTATTGCTAGTTGATCACATGTTTCGGGAGGATCCTCTGCCCACCTTATATAGTCTGGGGGACAGGGTTACAAGTCGGTTTTACCATGCATATCAGATTACAATCCTAACCGAACAAGGAAGCGAATCAGCTAGATACAAGGAAAGCTATTTCCTTGTCCGCCAATTCACCGGCGGATATACGCGATCTTCAGAAAATCGTATAGATGACGCGTCATTGGCAGTCCGGGCCTGATCAGATGACTCGGCCCATGTTTAACCATGCGGGTATACGGGTCTATAACCACACAGCTAGTCCCCGAGCACTTTGCATTCGTCGGGAGGTGCTAACCTTCGGAGTTGCTTGACCAGAAGGATGTAAGGAGCTCAGAAATTTTTTTAAAAAACCTTCTCTTTAGTGAAGTGTATCCACTTTTGGTTCCTTGGAAATAATACCTTCACCGTTAGGTGAAGTGTATCCACCTAGTCCCCGAGCCTGATAGTAGGTGACGCAGGCACGTAGTGTCAGGGTCATAGTCATTGTTCTTTGTAACCATGTAAAGCATTGACGAAGTCTCCGAGCAGTTCAGTGCTTGGAAACACTGACAAAGCGACGACGAAGTCCCCGAGCACCTCCTGTGCTCAGAAGTACAGCGAAGCCACGAAATCCCCGAGCAATTCAGTGCTTGGAAACGCTGACGAAGCGACGATGAAGTACCTGAGCACCTCCTGTGCTCGGAAGTACAGGCAAAGTGACAAAGTCCCCGAGCAGTTCAGTACTTGGAAACGCTGACGAAGCGATGACGAAGTCCCTGAGCACCTTCTGTGCCCGGAAGTACAGGCAAAGCGACGAAGTCCCCAAGCAGTTCGGTGCTCGGAAATGCTAATGAAGCGACGACGAATTCCCCGAGCACCTCCTGTGCTCGGAAGTACAGGCGAAGCGACGAAGTCCCCGAGCAGTTCAGTGCTCAGAAACGCTGATGAAGTGACGACGAATTCCCCGAGCACCTCCTGTGCTCGGAAGTACAGGCAAAGCGACGAAGTCTCCGAGCAGTTCAGTGCTTGGAAATGCTGACGAAGCGACGATGAAGTCCCCGAGCACCTCCTGTGCTCGGAAGTACAGGCGAAGCGACGAAGTCCCCGAGCAGTTCAGTGCTCGGAAACGCTGACGAAGCGACGATGAAGTCCCCGAGCAGCTCCTATGCTCGGAAGTACAGGCGAAGCCATGAAATCCCTGAGCAGTTCAGTGCTCGAAGACGCTGACGAAGCGACGACGAAGTCTCCGAGCACCTCCTGTGCTTGGAAGTACAGGCAAAGCGACGAAGTCCCCGATCAGTTCAGTGCTCGGAAACGCTGATGAAGTGACGATGAAGTCCCCGAACACCTCCTGTGCTCGAAAGTACAGGCGAAGCGACGAAGTCCCTGAGCAGTTCAGTGCTCGGAAACCTTAAAGCATCGTGTGGGCCTTGTGCAGGAAGCTGAACCGCCAGACTTCCCTTTATAAGGACTTGTCCGCAGACGAAATGATTCGTCTTCCCTCTCGCGCCGCCACTCAAAAGCCATTCAAAGAACCGTTACATCCAGCCCTAGCCACCGCCACCTAGGGCTCCGAAAGGCCTTGATTCAAAGCTTGATTCCACCAAAGTTTCTTTGATTTGAACTTCTAGTAACCCAATCCCCGGTTTAATTTGAAGAAATAGCGCCCAGGAAGAGTTCGCGCGTACCCTCGAAGAAGGGTAAAGAGCCGCAGCCTGGAGAACTCCACCTCGATAATGAGTGGCTGCCGTCCACCATGACGGAGAGGGCCATCTTAAAGCTGGTGGCAAAAGGACTCCTCCCAAATCATGCCACCGCCGGATAGAGGCCATCAGAAGGTGAGCCGTACCCCATGCCTAACACCAGTGAAATAACCATTTTCGCCGACTACTTCCTCCGCGGGTTCGGTGTTCCTTGCCATCCGTTTCTTCGCAAACTCCTTGACTATTACGAGATTTCACTGTGCCACTTGAATCCCAACTCCATTTTTGTAATCTCTATTTTCATCCACTTCTGTGAGGCCTTCGCCGGAATTCTTTCTCATTTCAATTTATTCCGTCACCTGTACATGCTTGTAAAATCGAGCGGCGGAGGATCTCGAATTGCCGGAGGAGTATACCTTAAGCTCCGAGATGGCATGTCCGCCCATTATCTTTCTATCCCCCTCAACACCAGTCTTCGTGATTGGAACAAGAGGTGGTTTTATTTGCCAAATCAAGACCCTCCTGTTCGGTTTGCTGTCGAGCAGATACCAGAAAGAAAACCGAGCTGGTCATCGAGACCCACATCCGATCAGATGGTGCAAGTAAATGAACAACTGGAAATCCTAAAGGGAATGACTCTTAATGGAGTTGGAGTTGCTGCCAACTTCGTGGGGCGCCGAGTTCAGCTCTGCAAATATAGGATTCATCCTGCATATGAGTGGGTTGGCAAAACTGATCCAACCAGAGAGGTCCCCGATCCGATGTCGGCCGAGGAGACCATGGTAAGGCTGAAGGAGTTGTTCGACAACAAAGCGTCGATCAATAACCGAGGACAGCAGAAAGCCCTGCATATTACGAATCCACCACCCGAGGTATGCCTTTATAGATTCCTTTGCTTACGTCATCTGTCTTGACGTTGATCCTTAGCATCTTATTTGATTTGTTGAAGATACATGGCCAGGACCGGAAAGCCTACTTCTCAGAGGTGCCCAGTGCGGAGTGGCCTGAAGGAGTTGATCCTCGACACCGCTACCAGCCTGGCAGTGATGATGAGGACTTCTCAGAACCCTCCGATGGAGAAGCCAATGAAGAAGAAGTGGACCAGGAGACCCCCTCCCAACGGGAAACTCGCGGCAAGCAGCCCATGCCTGATAAAGCTGGGACGTCAGGCAAAGTCCGGAGGCCTGAGAAGCCAATAAAGCTGTCCGAGGAGCGAGCTCGTCGCCAGACGGTGATCCCGAGCTCAAGTGATGATGACGGACCTCCTCCAAAACGTCAGAAAGGGGAGTTCCCGTCGACCAAGAAGCCTGGCGATGAAGAGGGGACTTCTGGTCCGAAAAGAAGCTTCACGCGAAAACGTCGCCGCTCAGAACTGTGAGTATCCAAATCTTCTTTGTTGCTGCCTTTTTCTGATCAGTATGCTCCATTATATGAAGTATGTATTATTGTTCAGGGACCCTTCGGCCGAAGATGTCGAGAGAAAGGCCGGTGGAGAGACTGGTGGTGATGCCGCAACGAAGTATGGTGGTACCGCAAGCTGGCTTTCCGACCAAGAGTCACCGAAGACGCCGCCAGAGCAGCAGCCGAACTTGGACTCGCATAAGCAAGCGCCACCATCCGACCAACCTCGTGAGTCTACTCTGCCACCACCGTCACCACCCTCAACACGGGGTACAGAGCGGCAGTCTGAGGACGCCGGAAGAGGCCATTCTCCAAGCCGAAACTCGCCCACGGTTTCCGACCAGGGAGCAGATACGCAGACCGGCGGGCCTTCTTTCAGAGGAGCACCAGGGTCAGGCCAGGAGATCCCCGAGCAACCACTAGCGGGCGCAACCTTTCCAGAGCAAGACATCGAGGAGATCTCCCGTCAGGCTGCGGATGGGACTTCGCCGGTGGTGCTTAGAACCTTCAGGCGGGTCGGCGATCAGTTTGCCGTAAGGAGCGGCGGACGAAGAGCTAGAGGCCTTAAAGGCAGATATCTCAAGCACCCGCTCCGATCTCAGGAATGTGCTCCGCCGTCTGGGGCAGTTGTCCTCACGAGTCCAGGTAGCTATACCCTTCTTGAATTTTCCTGAGGTTTCTCTGCTTGCCCTTTCGTCATGTTCTGTGTTTGTCGATCAGATCGAAGGAAATCTCTGCAGCGTGTGGCTAGACTTGCAGTGGAGAATCCTCGGCTGGAAAAGGAAAATGCTCGTCTAGAGAAGGTGATGGAGGACCTCCGCGATCAGCGCGACACGTTGCACTTGCACTGCAACGATTTGATGGAGGCCGAACAGAAACTTCTGCAGGACAAGAAAGGTATGGGGACCATTATGACTCTGGTTGCTGTATCCCATCTCCTTATTGCTAAGCCTCGAAGTCTTTGACTGGCAGATCTGTCCGATTTGCTGGAGGGAGCCACAGATCGAGGTATATGCTTATTCAGACGTCCAACCTTTGCCCGACTTGCTTCTTTAAAGGAAAGCTGATCCGTCATCTTTCTTGGTATAGTTAAAGAGCTGGAAAGTGAAGTGTCCATGCTGCGGGAAGCTGCTCAGAGGAATGAAGAGGCACGATTGGGTGAGTTTCTCCTGCTTGTAGGATGCATTAATATCTCTTATTGAGACTTTTAATTTTCGCCTTCTGCCTTAACAGACACTGATCGGAGAACCCGCCATTATGACGCCGTGGTGGAAGGTGTCAAACCTATCCTGGATATTATCGAGTATGCTCCAGGCGATCCTCCTGCGGACATGCCGAGACCTTTTGACATCATTCGCCGTTGCCGCGAAGCGCTGCGGCACTTCAAGGCCTTCTGCACTGATGTAGCAGAGAATGCTGCAGCCCACGTGCTCGGTGTAGTGCGCTCCCATTACCCCGAAGTGAACATTGATAGGGTAAAGGGAGGTTACGCTCATGGCACCACTGAGCAGTAGGAGGATCAATTGGAGGAGGAGGCGAAGCCTGCGGCGGAACTCTTGGCAGCGGATATGCAGCTGTTTCCCATGGAGAATACTTGAAGACACCTGCACAGGAGTTGTAGATTGCTTTGTGCAACAAACGATGTTTAACGTGATCGGAAATCATATTATGTAAAAACCACTCTGGATGAAGTTTATGTAGATTCGCTTTTTGTTCTTATAATGTTGGTTGGATTTTCATCACGTAGTAACCGAGTAGTACTTCGAACGCTCTCATAGTGTTTTTTTTCTTTGATTGGTCGGCATGAAGCCAGAGCGTATAGCTCATTAGCGTGATCGACGACCGGTGCCCGTTCCTTTCAACGGGGCTTTTGGAGACGCTGCTAACCTGCCCAAGCGTCCCTGGGGCTTACGTGTTAGCGAAGACTTAATGGCCCAGGCGTCCCTGGGGCTTACGTGGTGGCAAAGCTGCCCGCGCCTAGCGGGGGTTACGCTTATCGTGGGCGATGGCTTCCCGAATCTATCGGGGCGGTCGATGAAGTGGCGAAGTTGGGCGGCCTTTCGGAGACAGGGCTTATGCGTTGACGTGACTAAGATGCCCGAACGGGTGTGAGACTTACACGTAGTTGTAGTTGTGCTGCCCGAGCAGGTGCGGGGCTAACACATTGGCGAAGTCATGCTGCCCGAGCAGGTGCAGGTCTTACGCATTGGCGAAGTCGTGCTGCCCGAGCAGGTGCGGGTCTTACGCATTGGCGAAGTCGTGCTGCTCGAGCAGGTGCAGGGCTTACGCATTGGCGATGAACTTACTGATCTGTGATTGTAAACATACATATGTATCAAGGCAATATGACTTTTATTGAAGTAATGAAACAAAAATACACATATCTGCCTTGACACGCTGTCAAGGATAGAAGCGACGGAGGTGCTCGATGTTCCAGGAGTTGGGGATGTCGACGCCATCGAGGTCGCACAGCCTGTACGAGCCTGGCCGAGTTACAGCTCTGACCATGTATGGTCCTTCCCATGGAGAGGAAAGTTTATGCATGCCCTACTTTATCTGCTTGCGCCGAAGGACAAGGTCGTCGACCATGAAGAACCTATCGTTGACATTTCGGTTATAATATCGCCGTATCCCTTCCAGGTATTTGGCCGTGTGTACGCAGGAGGCCAAACGCTCTTCTTCGAGTCTGTCAATGTCCTCTACTCGTGTGCCGTCGGATCTTTCTTCATTGTAGTTCTCAATTCTAGGAGCTCGGAAAGCGACGTCAGCTGGTAGCACTGCTTCTGATCCGTAGACCATAAAGTATGGAGATACGCCAGTATCCTGGCTAGGTTGTGTCCGCAAGCCCCAGACGACTGCTGGCAACTCATTGATCCAGTTTCCCGGACTTCTTTCGATGACTTTGTGTAGGCGCTTCTTGAGGGCGTCGAGTAACATTCCGTTTGCTCTTTCAACTTGTCCGTTGGCTCGAGGGTGAGCCACCAAGACATACTTAACCACGATGCTTCTTTCGTCGCAGAAATCCCAGAAGTCGCTTCCGGTGAAGGTAGTACCGAGGTCGGTGATGATGCTGTTCGGAAGGCCAAAACGATGAGAGATGTCATTGAAGAACTCTGCAACTTTGGCCGCAGTTATTTTCACCAATGGCTTGTACTCAATCCATTTGGAGAATTTATCGATGGCGACGTACACGCAATGGTAGCCCCCTTTAGCCGCCTTGAAAGGACCTATCATGTCGAGCCCCCACGTGGCGAAGGGCCAGGATGCAGGTATGTCTGTACCTCCTGCGCTGGGACATGTATCTGCTTCGCAAAGAACTGGCACGCCTCGCAATGGCGTACAATCTTCTCAACGTCCTGACGGCGGTAGGCCAGTAGAATCCTGGTTGGAAAGCTTTGCCGACCAGGGTGCGTGAGGCTGCGTGGTTTCCACACATGCCTCCGTGCACTTCTTGGAGTATCTTGATGCCCTCTTCGCGCATGACGCACTTCTGGAATACTTCGCTCTTAGCGTTTTTACGCATGAGTTTGTTGTTGACGAGGACATAGTTCTTGGACCGTCTCACGAGACTTTCTCTTCTATTTTATCTTCGGGGATTTTGGCTTCGAGCAGATAGGCAATGAAGGATGCCCTCCAATCATCTGTAGAATTCGAGATGCAACTGCTATCTGACCGGACGGATGCGCTTCGACCTCTTCCTCTTCTGGGATGGAGGCACGGACCAAGTCTTGGATGAAGACGCCGGGAGGAATATCAGCTCGTGACGAACCGAGCTTAGATAGCTCGTCGGCTGCTTGGTTTTCTGCTCGCACGATGTGGTGAAACTCAATGCCCAAGAATTTTCCTTCGAGTTTTCTGATTGCGGCGACGTAGGCGTCCATTTTCTCGCTGTTACAGTCCTAATCTTTATTCACCTAGTTGATAACCAAGGCAAAGTCCCTATACACCACCAGCCACCGAATGCCGAGCTCGGAGGCGATCTATAGGCCATGGATGGCAGTTTTGTATTCGGTCGTGTTGTTGGAGGCTTTGAAATAGATTCTTAGTACGTAGCGGAGGCGTTCGCCGGTCGGCGATATGAGGAGTACGCCGACACCTGCACCACCAATGCTGAGGGACCCGTCGAAATACATCGTCCAGTGTTCCTCATGCTCGGTGGGTACTTGCTCCTGCACTTCCATCCATTCGGCGATGAAGTCAGCCAATACCTGAGACTTGATTGTTGTTTGGTTGTGGAACTCCAGAGAATAAATCTCCAGCTCCACAGCCCACTTCATGATTCTACCGTTGGCATCTTTGTTGCGTAGGATGTTGCCAAGAGGATGTTGGGTGACCACTACAATTTGATGAGCCTCAAAATAGTGACGGAGCTTGCGTGATGTGACGAGGATGGCGTAGATCAGCTTCTGAACCATCGGATAGCGAGCTTTGGACTCGTTTAAGACTTCGCTGATGAAATAAACTGGTCGCTGAACCGGATATGCGTGACCATCTTCCTCCCGTTCGACGACTATCGCCGTGCTGACAACATTGCTTGTCACGGCGATATAGAGGAGCAGAGTTTCATCCTTTTTAGGTGCTGTAAGGAGCGGAGGATGTACCAAGAACTGCTTTAGGTCTTTGAAGGCTTGGTCGGCTTCTTCCGACCAGACAAATTTTTCGCCTGCCTTGAGGAGCTTGAAGAAGGGGAGGCCCTTTTCGCCTAACCTGGAGATGAATTGACTTAGGGCCGCCATGCACCCAGTGAGCTTCTGAACGTCCTTGACGTTGGTCGGGGGCTTCATTCTCATGACAGCCTCAATTTTTTCTGGATTGGGGAGTGTGCCTCGTTTGCTGACGATGTTGCCGAGCAGGTTGCCCGACAGTACGCCAAAAATGCACTTGGAGGGGTTTAGTTTCCATTGAAATTCATCCAACTTCTTGAAGACTGCTTCAAGGTTGGAGACAAGGTCTTCAGCCTTCCGGGTTTTTATGACGACGTCGTCGACATAAGCTGCAGCGATGTCGGGAATGAGATCCTTGAGGCATGCTTGGATGGCCCGCTGGTATGTCGCGCCAGCATTCTTCAGACCGAAGGACATGGTCTTGTAGCAGTAGGCCTAGAAGGGAGTAATGAAGGAGGTTTTTCTCCTGGTCTTCTTCCTTCAAGGCGATCTAGTGGTGGCCGGAGTAGCAGTCGAGAAAGCTGAGTAGCTCGCACCCGGCTGTGGACTCGACGACTTCATCGATACGGGGGAGACCGAAGGGGTCTTTAGGGCAGTGTTTGTTGAGATCGGTGTAATCAACGCACATTCTCCATTCATTATTCTTTTTTCTTACAAGAACCGGATTGGCTAACCAATCGGGATGATACACCTCTTTTATAAAGTCGGCAGCTAGGAGCTGAGCTATTTCTACCCTAATAGCCTTCTTCTTGTCTGGAGAGAAACGCCGGAGCTTCTGCTTGACGAGCTTGGCGGTCTTCGAGACATTCAAGGAGTGCTCGATCAGCTCCCTCGGTACGCCAGGCATGTCCGCGGATTTCCACGCGAAAACGCTGACGTGCTTTCTGAGGAAGCTGACGAGCACGTCTTCCTATTTGGGATCGAGGTCTGCCCCGATGCGAGTAGTTTTACTCGGGTCACCGGGAACGAGGACGATGTCCTTTGTCTCCTTGCTCTTGGTAGCAGCTCTGGGCAGGGTCTTCTCCGGGATGACCAGTTCTTCGGGCGCCAGCTTCTGTGCGTCCACTGCGCACGTATTCATCAGGATGGAGACATCGGTGGCTTCTGCCATGGCAATGGCCTCCCTTTCGCAGTCGTATGCGACTTGGAGGTTGGAGCGGACCGTAAGGATGCCGATCTCCGTTGACATCTTCATGATGAGGTAGGTAAAGTTGGGGATGGCCCCAAACTTAGCCAAAGCTGGACGGCCGAGTATGGCGTGATATGCGGCGTCGAAGTCGGCCACCAAGAAGTCGATGTGCTCGATACGGAAGCACTGTGGTGTCCCAAACTGGACAGACAGATTGATCTGTCCCAGGGGATAGGAGGGCTGCCCGGGGATGATTCCCCAAAATGGAGCCATGGTCGGCTCCAGATCTTCTGCTCAGAGTCTGAGCTCCTTGGCGGCTTTGGAGAACAGGATGTTGAGGCCGCTGCCACCGTCGATCAGCACCTTGCGGAAGCGTGTCTTGCGTATCACCGGGTCAAGGATCAGTGGGAAGCACCCTAAGTATGGGACCTCCGTCCACTGGTCTTCTCTGCTGAAGGTGATGGCCTTGTGAGACCAAGGGGAAAATCTCGGGTCGGTGATGGAGGCGTCATGGTTGGCGACGGAGTTGACGCGTCTAGCGACGAGCTTCTGCTCTCTCATCGACTCCATGGCTATGCGGCCACCAATGATCGTGGAGACCGTTCGGTGAGCTTCAGTGAAGCCTGGAGGCTGGTTGTTGTTGTCATCGCGTTTCTCTCTCTCAGACTCTATGCGAGCCCTCGTTTTGTCTTCTTTTTGGAACGCCCTGGAGAATCCATAACATTCTCTCATGGTATGCTTGTGGAACTTGTGGATCGGGCATTGACTATCGAGGAGCTTGTCATAAGCCTCTTCATAATTGCGCTTCGGGGCTAGTCGGGTGTTGTAAACTTGGCAGTGGCGACGTCTTTCTCTAGCCCTGGAGCCTTCTGGTTCATCGTGGCGACGCCGATCGGAGCGATGTTGGTCGCGGCGATCGCGTTCGCCACGGTGGTGGTCTCGTCGGGCTCCTCGGTCATCATGGCGCTGATCAGATCGGTGGTCGGCGTCCTCGCGACGTGGTTGATCGGGGAAGTGGAGGTGGCTATGAACGGAGTGGCGGGCCGCCTCACTCCCCTTGCCGTACTTGTTGGCGATGCGCAACATCTCGGCTATGGAGTCTGGTCTGCTGCAGTATAACTTCCTCTAGAGCTCCTCGTTAGGTCGAAGGCCACGTATGAAAGCAGAGATAGCCTCCGCATCCGTGATGCCTGAAATGTTGTTTCTAGTTTCTGAGAAGTGCCGAATATAATCCCGCAATGATTCTCGCAACGCCTGCTGGAGCTTCTCAAGATCAAATTTTGTGTCAGGCTGCTTGCAGGTGGCACTATAGTTATTGATGAATTGCTCCCTCAGCCGGTCCCAAGTATCGATGGAGTTCGGCTTCAAGCTCAGCAGCCAATTGTTGGCAGATGTGTTGAGCATAACAGGCAAGTAATTTGCCATGACGTCTGAGTTCCCCCCCGGCAGCTTTGACCGCGATCTCGTAGACGATAAGCCACTTGGTGGGATCAGCGGTGCCGTCGTAGGTCTCGACACCAATGACCTTGAAGTTCGCCGGCCAGCGTACTGCCTGGAGTTCTGCCATGAAGGGGAGTCCAGGAGCATTTTTGTCGTTAACCGGAGAACCGTGCACCTCATCATATTCTTTGCGGCGTTCAGTCTTTGCCGAGTGCCTAGCTTCCCTCCGATTCTCGATGCGCCCCCGGAGATCTCTGATCTTTAGCTTTTCGTGGAGGTCGGACTGGTTGACCTCCTGGTCTCCATCTTGGCGACGACGTCTCCGGCCGCCGCGGGAGTGACCACCATCGTGTGAATGATCTCGGTGGCCGATGCAGTGGAAAGTGATGGAGCTAGAAACTGGCGTTCTTCGTTGATCTGGACCTGGGCTGCCTGGAGGTAAGCCGTAAGGCGCTCCACTTCAGTTGTTGGAACTAGCCTTTTGGCCTCTTCTATCGTGACGGCGACGTTTACACTTGGTGTCTTGTAGACCTGATGTTTGCCGACTAGATCAAATTCTGGCTCTAAGTTCCGCACGGTGGTCTTCCTTGCCTCGGCTTGCAGTTCGCGACGCTGTCTTCGGTGGGTGTTTCTCCCCTCGCGGGCTGCTCGGGCCTCTTCAGTTTCATTCGAGGAGGAGCGCTATCGTTGCTGATGGCGAGGATGGGTCCACCGATGAACCATCCGATGGGAGGTGGCGGATCAGTGAGATCATCGCCTTCCACGTCGTCGAGGTCGGAGCAGTCGTTCTCGGCGATGATGAAGCTGGAGCTGGTGCCGACGTGCTCGGGGGAGGTGTGGTCAGAGGAGCGTAGAAGATGCGCGAAACTGGAAGCCACGTTCCGCAGACCGAATGGCATATAGCCACTTGGGAGGTCGTGGTCGGAGGCCCTCGAAAGCGTGACAGCTCGGGGCCGTAGCTCGACGACGCGTCCCCGAGGAGTGATGGTGATGGCCAGAGTCATGTCCTGGCGAAGCGGAGAAGGTCGCTGCGCCATCGATGGGTGCTGAAAGTGATCTGCAATCGTCTACAAGATCTAGAGACTCTCGGACAGGCCTTGGTAGATCCGATCTATGGATCCGATCGGATCGTCGTTGTCGATGGCCTTCCGAATGTAGCGTGGCAGCTTTCTTACTGGGATGGAGGTTGCTGGAGGAGTCGGAGTAGATGCAATCTGGGCCGCATCCAGGATCTTTCCTTCACCATCGGGACCGATGATCCAGGTGATGGATCCCACTGTAAAGATCTGGCCCGGCGTCGGGAGCTCGATGGAGCTTGAAAAAATCACCTTGTTCACCATGGATCAGGAAGCACACCCCCTATCTGGCGCGCCAACTGTCGACGGAATACCGGCAATAGTCTACCGAGGGGTATGCCCAAGATAGTAGATTGATCGGTGAAGGTGCGCCTCAGACGAGCAAGAGCTACACTGGAAGCGCGAGACACGAGATTTATACAGGTTCAGGCCGCTGCTAGGCGTAATACCCTACGTCCTGTGTGTTGCTGTATTGTATTGCTAGTTGATCACATGTTTCGGGAGGATCCCCTGCCCGCCTTATATAGTCCGGGGGGCAGGGTTACAAGTCGGTTTTTACCATACATATCAGATTACAATTCTAACCGAATAAGGAAACTAATCGGCTAGATACAAGGAAAGCTATTTCCTTATCCGCCAAGTCACCGGCGGATATACGCGATCTTCAAAAAATCGTATAGACGACGCGTCCTTGGCAGTCCGGGCCTGATCGGATGACTCGGCCCATGTTTAACCATGCGGGTATACGGGTCTATACCCCCACACTCTCTCTCCTCTCCCTCTGGATCTCGATGTGCGGCGTGGTGCCACCAGTGGCGGCGAGTGGGTGGAGGGCTAGGGTTCCCTGAGAGCTCCCCTTTTTATAGATGGGCTCATGGCTGTGTCACGGCGGACGATCGGGATCTTCCGCCATTGGATCGGAGTGCTGACTGAGAGCTGGGCTTGGGTTCTGTGCAGCGGCAAGGCCTCGTGGCGGTCGCGGCAGGGGCAGGTAGGGAACAGCGTGGGGCCAGAGTCATGCAATTTGCGTGCTCTTGCCGGCCACGGCGTCGACACAAGGAGGAAGAAGAACAGTGGTGCGGCGCTGGCAGGCGTGGCCGGGGTGTCAGTGGCTGTGAGCGGATGTGCGCGCGTGAAGGCCGTGGCGGGCCGCGTCGGCTTCACGCTTCTTGGGCCGGCCTGAAGCGAGCGTGTGGGCGCGCGTGCAAGTTGGTGCGGGCCGCGGTGCTGAGTGGGCCGGATGTGCTCGCGCGTGTAGTGGGAGGGAAAGGAGCAGGCCGGTTGGGCTGGCTGCAGGCTCGGGCCGATTTGCTTCTCTCCTTTCCTATTCTGTTTTTCATTTCTTTTCTATTTTTCTTATATACATATATATACACATATATTCATGTTTAAGGTATGTTTATTTAATTCAAACATGAGTAACAATAAAATCCAAATATGCAGTATGGGTTGGTATGCTTAACTTTTATAAATAGGGTGCAAGCATTTGTAAAGTATATATGTATATACATGTATTACTTGCAACATTTGTTTCCTATATGCATGCACAAGAGGTGGGTTTATTTGGAAATTTTTTTGATGGCTGGTATTTTTAGTGTAAGGATTTCTAGGGTTGTTACATGTTGTTGCTGTGCAATTCATCTTTCCACATGCTGCCTACTCTTATTCCTCTAAAAGCATGTTGAAAGCCCATGTTTAGTTTTGGCTAATTGATGAAACCTAGTTTGTTAACGATTGCTCTAAGTGTTTTATGAGAATTGATTAGCAAACAACAAGATGGAGCAAAGGACCGGGTCGGTGGAGGCCACAAGTGAAGGGAAATGACGGCGTCCATGAAAATGGTGTAAGCCCATCAATAAAGGAGAAAGCCCTATTGACGGCATCCATGCAAATGATATAAGTCCATCATCAAAAGGAGTCCACAAGCTTCATCAAGAGATGGTGAAAAAGCTAGGAGCTCAAGGAAAAGGTATAATCTATAGGAGCTCTTTTGCTTTTGGTGATCAAGACTCCATAGAGGGAGTGATCACATTTAGGATAGATAGCCGTACTATCAAGAGGGGCGAAATCATTAATGAAATACGGTTATCAAGTGCCACTAGGTGTTCATGATCATTGCATTGCATATAGATGCTAGTGATACTAACAAACCCTTGAAAAACTCTTTTGAAAAGGCTAACACACGTGCACAAGGTATAGAACACTTGGTGTTAGCACATGGGAACAAAGGGTGAAAGGTTTGAGTGAAATTCCTGAGAAAATAGAGCGTCGGACTGTGCTAACTCGCAGGCGTCGGACCATTGCTTGCAGTCCGACGGCTAACACTGCTGAGAGTGTCGGACGCTCAGTTTCGGAGCGTCGGACTATTGTCCGAAGTGTCCGACGGTGCAGAGCGACGAAGAGGTGACACGTGGAGAGCAGGTGAGCGTCGGACTCTCGGCGTCAGTCCGACGGTGAGCGTCGGACCAACGTCCGATGGTTTTCAGCGCTCGGGGAGCTCTCTGGAAGCGTCGGACGGCCGCGTTCGTTAGTCCGACGGCTCCGTCTGGCTGAGTCCGACGGTGGTCAGCTGAGGGCGTCGGACCGTATGGTTTAGTCCGACGCTCGTCCGTCCGACGGTTCGTTTAGCGCGAGAAGTTAGCCGTTGTGATCCAACGTTCGACTTCAAACGGCTAGTGACACGTGGCGTTCATTCGGGGCGTCGGACCGTGCAGATTAGTCCGACGGTCTGGCCGTCAGACAGTCCGACGGTACGCAGAAAAGTCTGAACGGCTATTTCTTTGTGTGTGACTTATAAATAGTCACTTGGCTAGTTTGGGGAGTAGCTCTTGGCACTCCTGAACATCATAACATACTTGTGTGCCTTCCCACTCCACTCTCACTCATCCTACTTGATTGTGATCATCATTTGGCGAGTTTGGGGAGCATAAGTGTATTACATTGATAGAGATCATCTAGAGGCACTTGGTAGCGGTGATTCGCAGCGGTTTCTCTCATTACTCTTGGAGTTTGCCGACTCCTAGACGGCTTGGAGCTGCGAGGATCGTTGAGGGGAGTTGGTGATTGTCTCCGCCTCCGATCAAGGTATTGTGAGGGGTTCTTGAGCCTATCCCCGCGGGAGATCGCGAAAGGCATCTTTAGTGGATTGCTCGTAGCTTGGTGCATTCCCGTCTTGTGTTGGTTGTGCGGCACCCTTGAGAAGGGTTTTGGCGTGTGATGCCAATTAGCGCGTGAACCTTCAAGTGGGTGTATCGCTACAACGAGGACTAGCTTGCCGGCAAGCAAGTGAACCTCGGTAAAAAATCTTATGTCATCTCTCTACCGAGGATTTCTCTTGTATTTGATTGATTGGTTATATTGGACTTCATATCTTCTCTACACCAGGGGTATTGAAATCACCTTTTCTCTTTATATTTGTGTACTTACTCTCTTGTGTAGTTTATTAGTTAGTTGCTCACTTAGGAGTAGTGTTTAGTAGTGACATAACCTTTGAGTGTGAACTAGTGATTATAGTGTAGTATACTTGTTTAGGTGGCTTGCATAGTGTAGTTTAAAGCTAGTGCTTTGCAAAACTTGCTATTGTTACTAATCGGTTTGTTAAGTGTTGTTTGTAGAATTTTATAAACTATTCATCCCCCCTCTAACATTTAGGACCTTTCACATGTTCAGCGGCTGTCTATGGCTGTGCATCATTCTTGGAGACCTCATCTGCTAGAGGCTCGTTTGGGGAGAAGTGGACCACATCTTCCCGGGCTACAAGCCGATGGATGCACCTTGGTGCAAGGATTTCCCGGGCTACATTTTCTTACAAGCCTCAAGGAGGTTCAGATGGATCGTTATGGGCCCAAAGAAATAGTACAGAACCAACTTGCAGAGCATCCAAACCATGTCACCTTGAAGGTGCTGTAACCCACAGACAATGGCCCTGTTTAGATGTACTTCAAAATTCCAAGATTTCAGTCACATCGAATATGCCGAAACATGTATAAAGTATCAAATGTAGGTGAAACTTTTACATATTTGCACAGTTTGCATGTAAATCACGAGATCAATCTTTTAAGCCTACTTTGACTATGATTGAATACTTATTAAAAAAATCCCCGCTCAAAATTCTATAAGTTTTTGCATCTAAACACGGCATGTAAACTTGCAGAGCATCCAGACAGCAACTTGCAGACAATGACTTGATGTATTCTTCTTCTTCTTCGTCGTTCCTTTTTGTAACTAACGAGGTTGCAAGTAAACAACTGAAACAGCTGCTGTGTTCGGCACAGCTGAAACAGTATACTGAGTATATATATAATATATCTGCCAAATCTATTTAACGATTTCTGTATCTCAGCCTGATTTCTGTTGGTTTGCCTATAGAAGAAAAAAAAGAGAAAATTATTTGCTTGGCCCTCAAAATGTTTGACTTAGTTTTTTTTGCCTTGTTTGCACCAAACTTTATTATTTGGCCCTAAAACGAAATTTACTTAATTTCTTGGCCCTTCCGATCAGACCAAAATAATTCGAAATATCATAACTCTTCAATATGACATTGGATGAAGATGATTTTTAACATGAATTATAGATCCCAACGAGATGTACAACTTTATAGTTTTAAGTTTTTCATTTGAGAGATACTCAAAAAATTAATATATTATTTTAATTTATTTGAGCATCTGAACTTTCTCAAATGAAAAACTTAAAACTATAAAGTTGTAGATCTCATCAAGATCTATAATTTTCATATAAAAATCATCTTCATCCGATAATGTAGTGAAGAGTTATGGTTTTTTAAAGTATTTTGGTCTGATCAGAAGAGCTAAGAAAAAACTAAGCGAATTTTATTTTAGAGCCAAAAAATAAAGTTCGATGAAAATAGGATCAGGAAACTAAGACAAACTTTTTTCAAGGATTGGATTTGTCCTTTTAATTGTGCTAGCTGCAGCTGCGGTCTTGTGCACAGCTGAAACCGTATATTGATTATATTTGTGGTTTGGGAGGAGAACAAGGACACTAAGTCTCAAGGCCTGTTTAAGTACCATCTAACTTCTAATTTCAACTAGTAAGTCTACTTAAGTTATGATTGGACACTTATTAGAAAAGGTTTCCTGCTGCTATAGTATCAAAATTCCAAATTCCAACTGGATCTAAACGCAACCTCAGATGCGCTAGACAAGCTTCGTTACTTAATTTACTCCCTCCATCTCCAAATAAGTTATTTTTTTTTTACTTTTGGACTTTACGTTTGACCGTTCGTCTTATTCAAAAATTTTATGTAAATAATAAAGTAAATAGATCATTAGTAAAGACGAAATTTTTGAATAAGACGAACGGTCAAATGTGAAGTCCAAAAATTAAAAAAATAACTTATTTAGAGACGAAGTACCTGTCAATTGTCATGTTCGTTAACAAGAGATTGACTACGGGTTCACATGGGCCATCCTTGGGCTGAATTGAATGAAGACCTGTTGTCTTTTCTGGGCTGCAGTCCCCATGCCCGGGAGGGGAGGGAGTGAAGGATATTCTCTCGGGTTGTGCTGCCAACCCATGCGGATGCGGATGTCGGATGCGGATGCGCTCCCCTCTCTCTCTTTTTCTCCTTCCTCCTGCCCTCCCCCCTCTTCCGTTCCGTCCCAGCAGCCGAAGCGAACAAGTACCAATCACACAGGCTGCTCTCCTCTCCCCGCGCATCCTTCCTCCCCTACCCTGCCCCGCCACGCCAGCATTTGGATTGCCGGCCGTCGAGTGGTGGTGGAGATCCATCCGGGCTCCGGTTCGTTCCCGCCGCGCCTTTTTTTCTTTCTTTTGGTAACGCACCCCTAACTGCCATTCCATTCCTTCCTCCATTCTTGTTTCCTTTTCCACTACATACAGTGGTGAGCAATCGAATCCGAAACCCACTCTTTCTGGAGTAGTTAGATACACGACAGGACTGCTCAGGATTTTCTTGCTTGCTGCATTGCGGCACTAAATTTTACTCCTTTTTCATCCACCCGCCCTGCCCACTCATGGGGTGTGATTGGGCAGGTTATTCTCCCCCTTCTCCATAGCGGGCCTCGCATCGTTAACCACCCATCCATCTCACTTCATTCATCGATTCACGCTCTAGGACTTCGGACCCATCCAATGTGCAGTGCCTGTTTCTTTTTCCTTCGTTTGGTGCTGGTGGGTTATATAATATACTAATACAACGGAAAAGTCGACTTGTATTGTTATGTTAATAAGTAAACCACACATTGGTAGTACTAGAATATTTGCCCACTTTTTGCACTAGTTATTACTTGTTGACTAAACTCATGATACCTTTGCTTCGGCACAGCTGACTCTGCCCACGTGCTACCACAGCCTCGCTCTACAGTTCTTGATCACTGCATACCAATGGTACTAAGGATGCCACTTCTCTAGGCTTTAAGGATTGTGCTTTCTTTGCGGTCAACCTCTGAAATTAAGTATCCCCATCCCGATGCCGGTACCTTGTGTGCTTCAGAAATGTGCAATATGCATAGATATTAATGACTTCAGAAATACTATGAAATAAGCATAGGCATTAATGACCGGTCATTTACTCTGATACTTCCAATTTCGTATAATCAGTTTTTTATTTTCGCACAGATCTGACATTATAATATGAAATCATTCAGGCATGCATCACATCACATCAGTTCAGCTTCATGCCTGAAGGACACCATTACAACAAAACAGCTGGTCTGCTTGTGTAAAAATATCCAGGTCCAGATGGGTTCAGACAAGCAGATTGGTAGCCCACGCCCACTCTTGGGAACACTCAAGATGGGCAGAGTTAGGACTATCCTGACGCATACATACCCGTACCCTCATGAACACTCCAGGCATATTATGACTGCAGTGATTATTGCCTGTCTCTTTTTTATATCGTCTGACAACATGCATACGCTCATACATAAATTGGACAAGAATATCAAGTGGTGGTCCATGTATGTTTGCCTCATTGGCTTCTTCTATTTCTTCTCATCTCCTTTTCTTGGAAGGACCATTCAGCCAAGCTACTCGAATTTTAACCGCTGGTATGTATCCGCTTCAAGGCTTCTTCAAGAATCAATATTCAATGCTTTGGCTTTTCTTC
Organism: Eremochloa ophiuroides; assembly: GCA_038502445.1. Taxonomy (NCBI): domain Eukaryota; kingdom Viridiplantae; phylum Streptophyta; class Magnoliopsida; order Poales; family Poaceae; genus Eremochloa; species Eremochloa ophiuroides. The sequence continues at coordinate 552,455 of JAHLJS010000001.1, read as the reverse complement.
ATTGGCCAGAGAAAGCTCACCACTCATATAGTAATATACTGTAAAATTGCAGGTATGTCGCTTGGATTTGCTTTGCATCCCTGTACCATCTTCCTAGCTTCCAATCAATGGGGGTTGATATGCGCATGAACCTCTCACTTTTCTTGACAATATATTTCTCCTCAGTGCTTTTCATCACTGCCTTTCATATCATATTTATTGGTCTCTGGTACATTGGGTTGGTTGCACGCATGGCAGGAACGAGGCCAGGAATATGGACAATTCTCCAGAACTGTACAGTAAGTTCTCTAGAATGGCCATCACATTCTTTTCCTCCATATTGATCCTAGCAAGATTCATCTCTTTTTTTCCCTTTCAGGTAATCAGCATTGCATGTTGCGTATTCTACAGTCATTGTGGGAATCGTGCTGTGCACAAGAGCAAATCTTTTGGTAGTAGTTCTGATCCCAATTTGCTTGCGTTCCTTAAAAATGAAAATGGTAGTACCTGGATATCAAATTTTCTCCGTATGAATCAGTTGAAAGATGAGATATGTTCATCTTGGTTTGCTCCTGTTGGATCTGCAAGCGACTATCCTATTCTGGCAAAATGGGTTATCTACGGGGAGGTACTGCTTGCTTCTCCTTTATTCAGCTATTACTTCTAGTCCCACTTTCTTACGGTGACATCCTTGTTGCACTTCTTTGATCATGTTTTTCTCCAGTTAGTTTGCAGTGGATCCTGTGCTGGCCCATCGGATGAAATATCTCCTTTGTACTCATTGTGGGCTACATTTGTTGGCCTTTATATCGCTAACTTTGTTGTGGAGAGATCGACTGGGTATGCCTTTAGTTTTTCACACTGTGTGTACTAATATTGCTGAATTAGTTGTTTCCACGTGGAGGCTACTAATGTTTCTTTCTGATACCTTAAGTTTGCTCTCTGAATGGTTAGTGATTGTGTAATTCTAATTCTTGGTTATGTTCTGTAAATACTTCAGATGGGCTCTTACCCACCCATCAACAGATTTGGAGGATGAGAAGCTGAAGAGGCATATGAAACCAGATTTCCTGGAAATGGTACCTTGGTATTCAGGGTAGGCCCTTCTACAACTTTAACTACATCAAGTTAGATGAAACCAACAAAAAAGACCTGACATGTTGAATTTATATTTACACAGGACATCAGCTGATTTATTCAAGACAGCATTTGATCTTATGGTCTCTGTGACTCTTTTTGTTGGGCGATTTGACATGCGCATGATGCAGGTAAATTTCCAATTTCCAGCTTTATTATCTGCGTCTTTGCATATTTTCATGTCCAAATATTCTTTTTCTCAAACTAGTTTTTACATCCTTCTGTAGGCTGCAATGAAAGGACCAACAGACAACACTCCAAATGATGACCTATTGTATGACTACTTCAATGAAAGGGAAGAACTTTGGTTTGACTTTGTTGCTGACACCGGTGATGGAGGGAATTCATCATATACAATTGCCCGACTGTTAGCCCAACCATCTATTAGGACTGTTATCGGTGGCTCTATGCATACTCTTCCACGAGGGAACTTACTTATTATCGGCGGAGATCTTGCGTAAGATTGTACATATTTAACCAAACCTGGTTCTTCTCCGCAGTCGATCTACTTGTGCATATTTACAAAGCATTTCTTGTCTGCTTTTGCTTGGCTAGGAGGAACACATGATTAACTTCTTCCTAATACCTTGGGAATTATATGTAACTAAGTTCTAACTGAGTGTTGGAATATCTAGTCAGTCTGGCTTGAGTTTTTGTCCTATTTTTGGAAACTCTTTATTGACTCTGTACACCATAATATTTTACATATTGTTTTCTGACTGAAAAAGGCTATTCTGGTATGATTCAAGCAATAGTACTTTTGGATAAGATGGCATGCTTCTTTTTTTCAGGACGAAAATATGATATTACTTTAGATATAGGATTATGTGCCTTTGGCATTCTCCATTGGCTCCATACAGTTTAACCTTTTCTACTTTGTAATTCCTAATACTTGTATGGCCTGTAGTCACTAGATATCAGCTCATATCACTTGCATATTGAGATCTGTATCTTTATTGAATACTGCCCATACTTATGGCATAATCTATAAACTAGACATGACTTAGTCCATTGCATTAGTGCATCATAGTCATAGATTCGTCGTTTCTGAACTTGCAGGTACCCAAACCCTTCAGCATTTACATACGAGAGGCGCTTCTTTAGGCCTTTTGAGTATGCTCTACAGCCTCCGCCTTGGTACAGGGATGAACATATAGCTTTGGATAAGCCTGAGCTTCCTCTTGGTGTATCAAAGATGACTGAATATGATGGACCACAGTGTTTCATAATTCCTGGAAACCATGGTTTGTAAACATTCTTGATTAATCTAATAATATCTCATATTATTTTCTTTCTTGTGTACTTGTTCAATGATGTAAGGAATACACAATGCATGTTTGTGTTTTGTTCCTTTTCCCAATTTCTGATACTTTTTTAAACAGACTGGTTTGATGGGCTTCATACTTTTATGAGATATATATGTCATAAAAGCTGGTTAGGTGGATGGTTTCTGCCTCAGAACAAGAGTTATTTTGCATTGCATCTTCCCAAGGGTTGGTGGATATTTGGTCTTGATTTATCTCTCCATGGCGATGTTGATGTGTACCAATTCAAGTTCTTTGCTGATGTTTGCCGGAATAAGGTGCATTTTTCTTTGCTTGCTCATCTTTTTTTTTTTCTTTTTAACGAGTTTCATTTCCTTATTTTTTGTTTCACATGGGACAACATGCGTTAGTAATTGCTTCAATTCTTCAACCACATATGCCGGCTAATATTTGCATGTACAGTAAACACAAAAAGACTTGTTGCAAATTCTTTGTAATCTTAGGCTGATAGGCTCTTAGCCCCCTTTGCTTTCTAGGAATCCCTCTTACTTTCCAGAGTATCTCTTGGAACTTGGAAGTTGCAGGTATTATTTCCAGATTTAATTGATCGACTTCAATACTAAAGCTGTGCAGGTTGGAGAGAATGATTCTGTGATTGTAGTAACACATGAGCCAAACTGGCTTCTTGATTGGTATTGGAATGAGACTACAGGCAAGAATGTATCACATTTAATTCAGGAATACCTGAAAGGAAGATGTAAACTTCGCATGGCAGGGGATTTGCACCATTTTATGAGGCACTCTGCCACTCGATCTGAAAAAACTAATTTTGTGCAACACTTGCTTGTCAATGGATGTGGTGGCGCCTTTTTGCACCCAACACATGTTTTCAGAAACTTTGAGAGGTTCTCTGGAACCACCTATGAATGCAAGGCAGCTTATCCATCTTATGATGAGTCTAGTGGGGTATGTTTTTTTTCCTGTGTTGATGAAATAAACTCTTTCTTATTTAGTTCAATGATCAGCTTAAGAAGCTTTTGTGTACGATACCATCAATTGTGAGATGAGCACGATCTAATTTGCTAAATTCACAGATTGCATTGGGTAATATATTGAAGTTCCGCAAAAAGAATTGGCAGTTTGACATCATTGGTGGTTTTATATACTTCATATTGGTGTTTTCAATGTTCCCGCAGGTTTGTTACAGATTCTCAAAATGGCCCTTTTGTTTTAAAGATAATCCTTTGTCGCACATTTGAATTAGCAGTAACTGTGGAGGTTAGTTGCTAATATTAATCTTGAGCCTCAGTTTTCCTCTGATTTTTCTGAAATAAAAACCCGGAAGCATTGAACTGAGCTCCACTTTATTAAATATGTCTCTAATAAATTATCTAATCATCTCTTGAAGAATTAGAACTTTGCCAACACATCTGTAAAATATTCATGTAACAAGATGAGCTGACAACATCAAAGGGTTTCAACTCATCCAAGTAGGGCTAAATAACTGAGAATAGAGCAATTAGTCATTATCAGCTGGACTGTACCAGTCGGCCACAACTAGCAAATTTATTTCCAGATTTGTAAACTAAGTAGTACTTGCACCTTTCTTGCTTCTGTGGGCCAAACTCTGTTATTTTTTTTTTATTTATTTATTTTTTTTTTTTTGCTTATTTCTGCCTTTTCTTTTCGACAAATGTTACTAATTACTGTAAATCTTGAAGTATGTTTGTTGACCAAAAGTTAGCTGGTTGGTACTGAACATGTCATATTCTTTTATCCAGCCTCAGATGAATATTTTGCATCACATAAATCATCCGTTACCCTTTGTGCTCTTGTTTTGTATTCATATTTCTACTATCACTTGGAAGGTCAAATTGACCAACATGTCCATTTGTATTCATATTCTTAATTTCATTTCTATTTGTTCCAGTGTAATCTTGTTCATATCTTAAATGAAGAAACTTGGTCTGGGCGTCTGAAAAGCTTCTTAGGCACAATATGGAGTGCTTTGCTTTATATTTTTGAGCACTCTTATGTCTCTTCAGTAGGAAGTATTACTTTACTGATGGCGTCATATTCATTCGTACCATCCAAACTATCAAGGAGGAGAAGAGCTATTATAGGCGGCCTCCATGTTTTGGCCCATTTAACTGCAGCGCTACTTTTAATGTTGCTGCTGGAGTTGGGCATTGAAATTTGTATTCGAAATCATTTATTGGCAACTTCAGGTATGCCATGCCAGTGTGCTTCCTTAATTCTTATCATAGGTGATGGATCGAAATCCAAGTGAAAGTTTTATTACAAATAATTTTTTTTTGTAGGTTACCACACTCTGTATGAATGGTATCGATCTATGGAAAGCGAGCATTTTCCAGATCCTACTGGTCTTCGTGCTCGTTTGGAGCAATGGACTCTGGGACTGTACCCAGCATGTATAAAATACCTTATGTCAGCCTTTGACGTCCCTGAGGTAATAAGATTTTCTGGAAATGTTACAGTGTGCTTGTGTGGACATTCCTTGAGGATAGGATCTGCAGTTGTAGAATTAACTATGATCTACTGTAAAGAATTTTTATATGTTATATGGGCAAGAACTAGGCATCTAACTCCACAAATTCAGAATTTAATTATTTTGAAAATGTGATGCACTACACTATAGAAGATTAATCTGTCAAGATTTGGTGCATGTTACTGTTTCATTTCCAATTCACTTTTTGTAGATTTTAGCAAGTGTCTAACAGCTTAACCTTTGCTCAGGTCATGGCGGTGACAAGAATAAATATATGCAAGAACGGGATGATGTCTCTTTCAAGGAGTGTTCTGATCATGTACTACACTTCCGTGTTTATCTATTTCTGGATTTTCTCGACTCCAGTTGTTTCCCTCATATTTGGCAGCTACCTGTACATCTGCATCAACTGGTTCCACATACACTTCGATGAAGCCTTCTCATCACTGCGCATCGCAAACTACAAATCTTTCACAAGGTTTCATATTAATAAGGATGGCGATCTGGAAATATTTACTCTTGCAGTTGACAAGGTACCGGATCAGCCTGCGTTCCTTTGCTACCATCTGCTCATAACTCTGTCGCCTTATGTAACTGCACACTGGTAACAAAATGTTTATTTGCTCTGATGTGAATAAACAGGTCCCAAAGGGCTGGAAGTTGGATCCGAGGTGGGAATCAGAGGGAAGAGGGCCTCATCAGCTCAGCCATGACCGGAAGCATCCAAGCAAGTGGAGGTCAGCCTCATCACCGGATCCTGTGAGATCTGTACGGGTTGTTGACCACTTCACCATTGAAAGAACAAGAGCCCCAGATATGGAGCCTTCTTCCTGATTCTGCAGCCCTTGCTGTTCCGAGGAGTTGCTACGGCTAGCTTAGCTAGAAAAATGACAATAACTAGCTTCATTACACACTTTTGTTTTTGTTTCTGATGATCTGCCTTTGTCGGCGTCCCTGCTTTACTGACCTCATCTGCAGCATTGTAATCTGTTTGTATAGGAAGAAAATCCACCTGCTGCCTACTGCTTGTATTCATCAAAGGAATTTTAAAAGAAACAAAAGAACTGGAGTGTTACAGAAGAATGTTTTGAGAAAGCAAATGGATGAATCGATCGATTTACTAAAGATTGGTTCTATTCTGTTATCTTCTTTTTGGCTTGCTGGTCAGGAACCATGTGATGATCCAGGATGGTACATTTGGTGGATAAGGGATCGCTTGTTGAGAGTTCCGCCAATCAAGCTGAGATCAAATGCTGGTTCCTTACTTGGGTGCCACTCTTTGGTAGGTAGGTACACAGATTTGTTCAAAGTTTTTGCTGGGTTAGCAGAAGCAGCCACACTGGCCGGCTTCAGTTCTGCTGAAGTCGCCTTGTCTGCAGAAACAAGCAGGTGTGCAATGCAAGGTCTTTTTGTATCTTGTCCAAGGTTAAAGCTAAAGCCCCCCTGGGGAGAGGATCGCATATTTGCTTTGCTCATCAAGTGAGCAAGCATCTGAGGATGGCATGTCATGCTACTGTTATATAAACCAAGCATGGGCGATCAGTGACATCCATCTCCATCAATACACTGAACAAAAGAAACATGGCGAAGCAGACTGAGAGTGGAGAAGAGACCTACAAGCTGCAGAAACTGCGGCCCCAAGTTGAGGATCTGTGCAAGGAGTTCGACGCCCTGGTCGACGCACCTCTGGATGACAGGGAGGACCTGGCTGCAATCTTCAAGGTCCTCGAACAGATCAGGGCCAAGATCTCGCCGCCGGCGCCCCAAGACGGTGGCAAGAAAGTAGACGACGAAGACGACGACGACAAGCTCCTTCCCCGGAGCAAGAGGGAGGAGCTGTGCACCGTGCTGCCCCTCATCAGGGCTGCATTGGAGCAACGCAGCAAGAAGCGGACGCACGGGCAGCAGGAGAGCTCTGCCGGTGCCGGTGGTGGCGCCGACGACAGCAAGCCGGCGGCGCTGACCGGCTGCATCCCCTGCAAGCCCCGGGCGTCGCAGCAGCAGCAGCAGGAGGAGAAGGAAGAAAAGGAAGGCAGCAGTATTAGTAAGGATGGGGTGTCACTGAAGCTGCTGCTCCGGCTGACCCAGAACGTGCTGGAGCCGGAGCAGTACTACGAGTGGACGACGAGCTACGTGGACGAGGAGAAGATCTACGGGTGGGACAAGGAGGCCGGCGAGGTGATGGACGCCCTGGTGGCGCCCGACGGGTCGGAGCGCATGTTCCGGGCGGCGGGCATCGCCGGCATCCACGGCAGCGGCAAGACGGCGCTGGCGCAGAAGGTGTTCGTGCACGACAAGGCCAAGGACAACTTCGCGCTCCGGCTGTGGGTGTGCGTGGGGCCGCCGGACTCGGAGGACCGCTTCAACCTGCTCTACCGGATGCTCGACAACCTCGGCCTCGACACCGCCAAGGTCGAGGACATCGTCGACAACTCCAAGGTCGTCAAAAAGGCCATCGAGGTGGTGACCGCCGCCGTCGACAAGGAGCTCCGGGAGAAGGCGGCTAAGACGGTGGCCGAAGCCAGAGGTGCCGGGCAGAACCAGGCGGTGGAGACCGCCAAGAAGGAGGAGGGGAGCGTCGTCCCCGAGGCTGGCGCCGGTGACGGCGCCAGTAAGCAGGCAACGGAGGAGGAGGATCGCATCTTCAAGGAGCTGCTCAAGGAGAAGATCGACAACAGCCGTGCCGTCGAGACATCCAAAATCGGTAGGTGCATGTCAACAATTAATTGATGGCAACAATGCAGTGGAAAATAAATAACGCGATCGAGACACACGATGATGACACGACGAACAGGGGTGCTGCTCTACATCCTCCACATGTCGCTGTCCAAGACGTCGTACATGATCGTGTTCGATGACATCCGGGCGTACCGCCGCGACGACGACGACGTGCACACACACGGGTGCTGGTACAGCAACCTGACGCTGCCGCCGCCGGCGGAGGGCGAGTGGGGGGACCGCCTCGCCTACGGCCTGCCCAAGGGGGAGCACAGGGGCGCCGTGCTCGTCACCTGCCGCAAGGAGGACGACGCCAAGACCATGGCGCGCACGGGGCTCGTCGTCCGTCCGCCCAAGCTGCAAGTGGACGACGCCTGGAAGCTCTTCAGGAGGGAGTACGACCAGGCCAAGGAAGACAAGCGCAAGGACGGCGGCGGCGGCAAGGTGGAAGAGGACCTGCTCCTCAAGCAGCTGGAGGAGATGAAGAAGGAGATCGTGGACAAGTGCCTCGGCCTGCCGGTGGCCATCATCGAGGCCGCCAGGGGCTTCGCCGGCCTCGAGCCCTTGCCGGATTTGCCGGATACCAGTTCCCTTAAAGAAGCTGCGGCAGAAGTTAAACCTGCAGCAGCAGGGGGTCACGCCGAGAGCAGTGAGGACATGCAGCGTCCTGAAGAAGCAGCAGCAGAGGCTGCTGCTGAGTCTGAATGAAGATTAATAATACAGTACTTAATTCAACTCATGATGCATACATATATGTATCTATGTCAACTACTTCGTTTTATGTAAACTAGCTTACATATATATACTGTTGCGTTGCAACGGGGTTGTACTTGCGTGTGGTCACTCGGACATGGAGCTTTGTAGCCCTATGATTGGATATTAATATATTTGATTGGATATTAATATAGTTGACTGGATATTAACAAACACTAAAACCCTAGCCCACACTACTCTCTCTGTCTCACGCGCCACCCTCGGCACCCGAGCGGCAGCCTTCCCCTTCACTGAGCGCGCCCCTCTCCCTCCCTTCCCCCACCCCACTGTTGACAGGCAGGACGCAGCGGCCTTCTTCTGGAGTTCCAGTTCCAGCAGCAGCCGCCTTGTTCGTCTGATCTTGTTCCATCTTGATGGGCTTCTGGGCGGCGGCCTTCTTCCTCTCTTCTTGATGGGTAACAGTGACGTGGCTGCCACCACCGCCGGCCTACCAGTACCACCTCCTGCAGCCACCTGAAGAAGAATAAGAACAGCCGCCGCCGCTGCCTGGACTTTTGGAGGAAGACCGCCGCGCGGTCGGAGAGTAGAAGCATTGACAGCGCCACCAAGTCGAGCGCCCAGCAGCAGCGCGTAGGTGATGCTCACGTCCACGCCGCTCATCATGTGCTTGTCCTTGTCGAGTCGGAAGAAGACGACGAGCGAGCGCGGAGACAAGGCAGGCGGAGCAGACGGAGCGGAGCACCCAGCCTTTCGTCGTGTGGGCCGGCGACGGGGCCGCCCTTGGTGTACACCATGTCGTAGACGAAGCCGAGCTCCATCTCCATGGTCTCGAACGCCTCCACGGCCTTGCTCTCCATGAAGAAGGCCTGGGCCATGCTGCGCTGCTTGGAGCTCAGCACCAGGTCCACGAAGAGGCGCCGGAAGATACCGAAGAAATAGTAGGCCTGCGCCTCCTTGCCCTCGCCGACCACCATGCTCGTCGTCATCTCTGATTCTTTCTTGCTGCTGTTGTCGGGTATCACGATCTCCACGTCCAGGCCGGCCTTCTTCTTGGAGTCGTACTCCGTCATGAATCTGGCGTAGTTGCGACCAGGGTCCGGGGGCCCCAGGATGTTGGCGCGGAAACTTTCCAGGCTGCCGCGGTAGAGCAAGTAGGTGCGCTCGCCGTACTTGATGATGCCGACGACGAACATGAGCACGGTGGCGTGGATCAGGGGGTTGCCGTGCAGGGAGCAGAAGAAGACGACGCACGCGGAGAAGAGCTCGAAGAGGAGGCCGATGAGGTGGCGGAGCCACAGCTCGTTGTCCCTAACAGGGAAAAGTTAGCAACTTACAGGGAAAAGTTTTGTCCTCAACAAAGAAACGGAAAAGAAATGCACCAAGTAAGCCAGAGCCAAATACATACATGTAGCCAATCGCTGCAGCAGGAGCCAAATGAAATTCCCTCAGTTGTCACTTTCAAAAGATAAAGTTCTGACTTGGAGGTAGGTTCGAGTTACTAACCTGTGGCCATCTTGATTGACATAAAGAAAGATGCCACAAAAGATGCAAGTGCAATCTGCAAATTTATACAAATGAAGAAAAAAACAACTTGTATGCTATATTCATTTACTCTGAAAAATTGAGACCTGAACAGAAGAAGGCTAGTTAAGACAATGAAGATTTATTTGCCACAACAGCATATCCATGAGTAACACTGTAATACAATTACCTATCAAGGAGCCAAGAATCATAAAGAATAACATATAGAGGATTGCTATAGCAAGGAAATAAGAATATGATATCAGCCAGTAAGGCCCATCCTTCAGACCATGCATTTTCATCATAATCCTTAGAACAAGTATTTCATCAAGGTAAGCACACCATCTGTATTCAAAAGATCTTTGCACTGGTTCTATTTCTCTCTCTACTGTCTCCTAAGATCGGTGTCCTGTTTTCATTGTCTCCAAATAACAGTGCTATAGTTCTAAATCTCTATCTCTCATCTCACCTAAAATTATTGTGTGCTGCTTTCGGTTTTGCCCTAACAAATGCCATTTTCTACAAGTAATAGTCTGAGCACAATTTCCTGATTATACCATGTTTCTTGAGACATGAATAATAGAGGGACCAGTAGGACCGAAAATTGCGAAAATTAGCGAAATTTTGGTTATTTCCAAAACTATTTGAAATTTTGGCTAAAATTTTAAAATCCCGAGTGAAATGGAGCCAAAACTACCAGTATGTATATTTACTGAGTGTCACCAGAGTAGGATCAAAAATTGGTGAAAATCAGCCAAAATTCTGAACCCTTTGCATCTCATGTTTCTATGGTGGAAATTAAGGATGGCAGTGGATCAGGTTCGGGATGGATATCCGCGGGTTTCGGTTCCAGCGGGTTCGGATTTGGGTTTAATTTTTCGCCCAAGGTTTTCGGGTTTGGGTACCCGAAACCTATCGGGTTCGGTTTCGGGTTTCGGTTTTCACCCGCGGATATCCAATGGATATCCGAAATATAACATTTCGAATAAAGACTCATATATTTTTATTAGTAAATTATTTATGAAAGCTATTAAATTTATTCTAAATTGAGTCACTAAAACAATGTGTTGTTTATTGTCTCTTGTTTATACATTTGAATACGTAATATATATCATATATATGTTGCTAAAATTTTATTATTATTTTTCTCATTGCTATATAGTGGCGGGTTTCGGGTTTCGGTTAATCCATCGGGTTTCGGGTATCCGTGGGTTTCGGTTTTGGGTATAGATTTTCACCCGAAACGGTTTCGGGTTCGGGTTTTGAGTTCGGGTTTCGGTTTTGGGTGCCTAGAGACTCCATCCGATCCGAATCCGACCCGTTGCCATCCCTAGTGGAAATTTATTTCAAATTGTGTTTGGACTTCTATTTATTTTTGTAGAGCTCAATCCATTTTTGGAAGATTTTAAAGATAGTTTTAGGAACTGTAAATAATATTTTTCTTGGATTTTTCGGAGTCTCGAAGATGTTTTTCGCGTGGTTTTAAAACCTTATCTAGTGTTCTATCGGAATTGTTCTGTTGAACTATAGAAATACCATGTGGATCAACAACATTTTTAAATGTTGAAGGGAGATGCAATTTGTCTAGTTTTAAAGGTTAGAGGAAGTAAGATGTCTGGTATTTTAGTTGACAAGTTTTTTAGACTTGGTGACAAATTAAAGGGGACAAATAGACTTTAATTTTAAAAGAATATTGATTGAGCAATTAATCTATGAAGCAGGACATTTCTTGTGCATTCACCTTGTTTATCCACAATATTCATTACCTTGATCCTCTAAAGTGAAGATAAATTTCTTTATTTTTCTGCTATTTGCAGCTAGATGAAAGAAGGCAGTGTTAGAATCTGCTTCAAGTATCCATTTCTCTTGGGGGTCTGGAGCAACGTCCGGAGGCCCTCGAAGGGGCAACAACTAGTGAAGTCTTGGGGGCTCTACAAATAGATGTTGGCTGGCTCTAGCTCTCTCTCTCTTGTACATTTTGATCAAGTATACATCTTTGTAAGCTAAAGCAAACCTCTCCTACTCATCTCTCTTGCTTGATTGTGAATCCAAGTGAGTTGGGAGTGATCCTAATGCTAGTTGCTTTAGTGATTGCATCTAGAGGCACTTAGTGATTGCCGTTGCTGTGGTTTTCTTGTTACACTTGGTGGTTGCCGCCACCTAGACGACTTGGAGTAGTGGAGGAACATCGGCACGAGTTGGTGATTGTTCGTGGCCGGTAAGGGGTTGTTGCGCTTATTCCCCGGTGGTGAACCAAAGCGAGTCTAGTGAATTGCTCGTAACTTGTGTACCCTATTCTTGTGTTGGTTGTGTGACACCCGGTTGCGGGTTAGGCGTGTGATGCCTATTAGCGCATGAAACTCTAAAAGAGTGTGTCGTCACAACGAGGATGTAGCTTGCCGGCAAGTAAGTGAACCTTGGGTTAAATCATTTTGTCATCTTGTTTCGAGGATTTCATTTGTCATTCTCTGCGATTGGCTTCATCGCTTGCCCGTCGTTTGGTGTACCCTCTCTTAACTTGTGCATTACTTTCATAGCTTATCTTGTTAGTGCGCTTGTGTGATTTAGTTGCTAGCAGTAGCTCTAGTTGATAGTTTATTTCTTGCTCCTAGGTTGCCCCTAAGAACACCGTGATTATGTGATTGATTGATTCATCCTAGAAGATCATAGTGTTTAACTTTGTGGTAGGTGGCTTGCTTGGGTGTTTAGTAGAACTAGAGAAAAACCACTTACCACCGTTTTTGTTGCTAACCATTTGCTCTAGTGAGTTTGTAGAATTTTAAATTAGGGTATTCACCCCTTCTAGCCAATTAGGATCCTTCATGGTAGTCTTTAGTCCCGGATTCACAGTCCCGTTTGAAAAACCGGGACTGAAGGGGTTTGAGAACCGGTACTAGAGCCCAATTCTGTACTAGTGGTGTTTCATGATTTCAACCTTAGTAACCGGCTATGTGATGTTAATTGGATTAGTTACATAATCAAAACTTGTATTTTATTGATTGTTTCTTCACTACAACCTGTAAAATTTCTTAAGTCTTGTATGATCCGATTTCTGTGTTGGATGATTCTTGATGGTTGGTTTCGTGGCGTGACTTCTACAACTAGATCCGTTCGTGGATAGAACCTCCAGCGATCCTCCTACGACCATCGAGTTAGTGCCGCATTGGTCAAGAGGACGATGTGTGTTACTTGCTGATCGTTGGGGTGGAGTCCTCACACCTAATTAATCAATGACCGTTGTACCTAATAAGTTTTCCTCTAGATTCTAACCAACAACCTCATGACAACTAACATTAGTTATAGCCAACACCATATAAGCAACATTGCTATTTCCTCCAACATAAAACAGCTAACCCTAATCCACCAATGAACAACTATTTTAGGGTTCTAGCCACAACTAGGCAAACCGTACCAAACAAAGTTAGCACAGCTGACAGCACACATAGGTCACCAAATCATTCTACATACATTTCACAAATGGGCTTTGCCACGGTACCTCTAAATGACTGTGGGCCATTCATTTATTTCGATCGGATAGTGACGATCACATATTACCTTCTAGGAGGTAATAGATGAAATGTATATTTGTTTAACTTTTATTTTGTAAAATAGGACATATAAGGAAAGTTTTAGATATAAAAAATCTTTTTTTTCAAGATTTAATTGATGCATGCTTGATCTCTGACTGATATGGTAAATCTTTTTTATTTTATAACCTTGTACTTGATGTATTTTAACCCTGTTCGTTTGAGTTACTTTCAGCTTATTCAGCCTACTTTGTAGCTATGGAATAGTATTTTCTCTCGTAACAAATCCTCTCGCCCACCAACAGTTGAGAGAGGCGGTCGCGGGTGCCCCGGTCTCCGCCGGCGGAGCCGGCGGTCTTCCTCGCCTCCTTCGACCTTCGGGCCCGGGGAGGTGATGGAGACCGTCGCACTACCGCCGGTTGGAGGTGTAGTCCCTAGTAGTAGTAGTAGATCTAGGGTTAGGTTTCCAGTGGCGTCGACGGCGAGACGGCGGCGCCAAGTTGGAATAAGGTCCTCTCGCGCTTCTCCCCGTCTCGGCGGCGTGCTTCTCCGGTGTCGGCGACGAGCGCGTGGAGGTAAGGTCTGCTTCGGTCGGATCTTGTACAGGAGATCGAGCCCGGTGGTGGTTCATCGTCTCTGCGAGGTGGTGGATCTGGCGGCTCTGTTTTTGAAGGATGATATGGCGGCTGCGATTTCTGCGGGAAGGCGGCGAGAGGACCGAGCTCCATCTCCCTTCGGCGTTGGTCGACGGCGAGCTTTGGTCCGGGAGCTGAGGGGCTCGGGGCGTGTCCCCGGCCGAGGTTCCTCCAGCGTCTCTATCTCTTGCGGCTCACTTCAAAGCCCTAGTGTGATTGGGGCTCCTCTGCTCTGCTGGTTTTGCCTCTGCTGCATGGACGACGGCGACCGGTGCGATGGCGGCGGGCGGCGTCGGCGATGCTGGGAGGCTTCGGGAAGCACAAGGCCCAGGGCCTTCTTTGTATTTTTTTTGTTTTTGTTAAGGGCCTCTGTGCAAGATGGGTGGGACAGCTGTCCATGTATCCTTGTACGTATCCGTATTTCGTGTTTGTGTACGTTTTCCTTATCTAGAAATACAGATACGTATTATAAAAAAAAGATTTGTCATTAGCAACTGCTAATGACGGTTCCCAGGAGACATCACCGACAGGCACCATTTTATTGGAGTCACAGACAAAAGCAACCGCCTTACGTATACATATATCACTATTCATCATCAGAGAATACAATCGCTTTTCACGGTTCCATTTTCATTCTACAATGGCCCTCCCGTCATTCGGGGCATCCGGAGAAAGTTCATGGATTTTTGTTTAATTTATTAAGTAATTTATAGAAACTGGAAAATCAATGGCTCAGATTGATTTGAGATATTGTATATTATAAGTAAAAAGATTGTACTTTAGCATTCCCCGTTCACAACTACATCACAGACACCAGCCATCTAAACACTCCCTGCTACTACATGTAAGAGTAGTATTATGTAACTAGTAATGGACGATGAGCTTTGCACTAGGGTCCTGTCGCTGAAACTCGTACATGTCGCTCAAGCCCAGGTGCTGCATTAGCAACCACACGAGTGTGATGAGCTCGCCGCCACGGTTGAGGCTCCGCACGTGCGTCCTCCCCCGGCCAGTGACCGCCGCGAAAGTCAGCATCTCAAGCCACACCCTCGTGATGAGATCCCACATGAGCGCCTCGTCCAGCTCCCGGAGCACCTTGGCCAGGATGACCGCGTCGAACAGCACCGACTTGCTCTTGTCGCCCTTCACGCACAGGAGAAATTTCCGCATGCCGTCCTCCTTGTCGATCCCCAGCCACGCTTCCTTGGAGGCAAAGAACCGCCGCGCCTCTGCGCACGAGTCTCGGTAGGGCCGAAGACCGATTCCCGCCGTCGCCGCCAGCATCTCCGGCTGCTTGACGAGCAGGTACAGCATGTACTCCGACAGGGTCTCGCCGATGGGCCGCAGGTGTGCTCATGCCCTCGACCTCGAGGCGGCACAGGTCGGTGGCGATGTGCCACAGCAGCAGGGACTCGTCGAAGTCGCTCTTCTCCACGCTGTCCAGGATCAGCTTGAACTTGTCCTCAACGACCTCGGCCTTGACCTTGCCGAAATCCTCCAGCACGCCGTCCTTGTTCTTGTTGTTCTTGATGATATCCATGGCGAGGCGCTCCACGTCTTCCCTCTTCTCGATGGCTTTCCTGATGTCCGGGGCAAGGCGCAGGATGACGCGCTTGCCACGGCAGTTGCACATCTCCATGATGTCGTTCTTCCCCTTGAGCTTCTGGGCCTCTGGCTTGAGACCGTCGAAGATGAACTTGAGGAGAGGGGGGGACTTCGTGTCACCGTCACCATGACCGTCCTGCTGCTGCTTGCGCAGTCGCTCGCGGCGGATGAAGGCGAAGTCGTCGACGATCTCCTCGATGTGCATCTTCTCGGCGATCGTGTGGAGCCACCACCGTCCACCTTTGTTACTGTAATAACTGTGAGGGCCGGGCTTTTCTTGGCAGTAGCGGATAAGGTTCATCTGCGAGACAGTCCCCGACCAGCGCCGCGTCTGCCACCGCTGGGTGACCGCCCGCCGCAGCCACGCCAGCCAGTGCAGCCACCGGGACTCCTGCAGGTACAGCTTGGCGCGGTTGGAGAAGAAGATCATGAGCAGCGCCGCCGCGTCAAGCGCCAGCCCGCCGAGCAGCAGCGCGTACGTGATGCCGACGTCGACGCGCTGGATCTGGTGCCCGGCCTTATCTAGGAAGAAGAAGATGAGCAGCGAGGAAACGAGGCACGCGGAGCAGACGCAGCGTAGGATCCAGCCAGTCCTGGTGTAGGCGACGGGCGCTTTGGTGTACACCATGTCGTAGATGAAGCTGAGCTCCACCTCGATCACCTCGAACGCCTCCTTGGGCGTCAAGTCATGGAGGTCCAGGAAGAAGGCCTGGCTCAGCCGCCGATCCTTGAAGCTCAGGATGATGTCCACGAAGAGGCGCCAGAAGATGAGGAAGAACTCGTACGCCGTCGCCTCCACGCTTTTCTTCTTCTTGTCCAACACCATCCGCGTGGTCTCCTGATTCTCCATCTCCTTGCGCGCCTGCGCGGCCTCGCCGTTGGCGATGTCGATCTCGACCACCAGGCCGGCCTTCTTCTTGGAGTCGAACTCGGTCATGAATCTGGCGTAGTTGGGCCCGGGCTCTGGGGGCCCCATTATGCTGTCGCGTAGGCTCTCGTGGCTTCCGGAGTAGAGGGAGTAGGTGCGCTCGCCGTACTTGATTACGCCGGCCACTAACATGAGCATGGTGGCCGAGACCAGGGGGTTGTTCCGGATGGAGCAGTAGATGATGACGGAGGCGGAGAATAGCTCGAAGAGGAGGCCGATGAGGTGCCGGTTCCAGAGCTCATTGTCCTCCACGGAGTAGGCGGTGATGGTGTCCGGGCCGCCCAGGTGGAACAGCAGGAATGGCGTCCAGAAGACGAAAATGACGGGGCTGCTGCTACTGCCGGCGGCGTTGTTGCAGTCCGTGGTGCTCGTGCCCATGTTGCCCATGTTGTTGAGGAGGAGGCCCAGGGCGAGGTCGGCGACCCAGTCGGCGAGGAGGTAGCAGGACCACACGGTGAGGCGGAACAATGGCGCGGAGGAGCGCTTCCGCGTGGGCCCAAGGAAGATGAGGAGCGCCTGGAAGAAGAGGCTCAGCACCACGGCTGCCCTTATCTCCCAGTTGCTGTCCTGTTGCGGCACCGGAGGGTTGAATCCCATCACCCGCCGCCGCGCTAGCTTGTTGCCGTTGCCGATACGGTAGAGGCGTGTCCAGGTACGTCCAGCTACACAGCCATCCATGATCCATGGACCATGCATGCACACATATATAATTGTGACATTAGTTATACTATTAGTATATCCCTATATATATATATATATATATATATATACACACATGTATTCATTCGTCATTCTCCCTTCTGGGAACAATCACCCGGCTTCTCCTGAAAACTAAAGACGACGCTGCAAAAATACAACAATATAGACCCATTTATCTGCTTGACGTTAGCTTCAAAATTTTTCACTTTATATTGATTGCCTAATAGCTTATTGCACTAGTATAAAAAACACATTAGTACCGGACGCACGTTTGGATATTTTACTGTTACTTTCCCCTGGTGTTATTTGAGAACCGCCAGCGTAAATAGTTACATTGGCAGTTACCTTAACGCTGCAGTCAGTATAGATCAATTTACAATAGCAGAATGCGTATATAAACTGCCTCTACAAGTGTGGTATCTAGAATTGGTAAATTGGACCCAAAAAAAATATTTTTCCCTAGGAGAGGCCACTGCCCACTGGGAATCAAAACTCACAACCTTATGCCTCGTGTGTTTTCCTTACTCCACGCCTTAAAGTGACTTATGACCAAGTGGTTGGTATATTCCTTTTGTATTCGCTTAAGTGAATATTGTAATAAAAAAGGTTTGAACTCAAAAGTTTTAGATCTTATCGAGTGCTACAACTTTAGTTTAGGTAATTTCTCCGTCAAGGATCATTTGAAAAATTCATAAAAAATATTAATTTCAAAATCATTAATCTTAAAATAAAATTTTTGGGCCTAAATAATTGCAAATGAAAAGGTAGTCGATTACAAAGCTGTATCTTTTCGAGTACTACAACTTTGGTGTAGGTCATTAATCCATCCAATATGATTCGAAAAATTTAAAAAAATGATTTCAAATTATTATACGGACAGTAGGTTAACAAAACCGCCGGTGTTAACATGCTTACACAGGCAGTTTTTTAGGTCTCCACTCATACAAATCGTAGATTTATAATAGCGATAGGCTTAGGAAAATTGCGTGTGTAAATCTAATTTATACTTGGGTTATATTAAGCCTATCGTCAATATAAATAGAGGATTTATAATGGCAGTTCATAGCCACGGGTCCATAGTTTTATTTCTACTTGCGCCTGTCCGAACCGCGAGTGGAAACAATGTCTGGCTTCGACAAAACTGTTTTTGTACTAGTGTAGGTTTCACTACAAGAAACTGGAATTGCCTTGAGGGCCAACGATTTTCTTGAGTGCCAAAATCAAACCGCCAATGAAAATATAGTTTTCTTGGCTGTGGGCATCGACCTCCATGGAAATATGTATTCTTTGAGGGTTGACATAAACCGCCAAGGAATAAGGGTATTTCCCTTATCTTCTATTCTTAAGTGCGTTTGCTCGATGATTTGTAGCCAATGATCATTTCCTTGGCGGTTTAGCCTCTTTCCTTGGCGGTTTTTGGCACTCAAGGCAATTCGGGATTGTGGTAGTGTTTCAAGCAGGGAATTGCCTCAAACAGCATGCAATCAACTAGTCATGCGTCAACATAAAGTAGAGCACAAAATCAATACTGGTGTATTTTTTTTATTTATAAGATAAATAAGTTATGAATTTTAGAGATTAAACCATGTTTTAATATTTTTTTAAAAATGAAAACCCATCTTTGAAACCAACTAGATGACAAAATTTGTTTGGTTTCAGTAGTCAGAGGGTGTCAGATACCTAGTTTCATAGCTCAAGTTAAAAATCAGACTGCCATGTAAGTTGTAGGTTGGAAAATAAACTTTGCTTATATATAAATTTAGCACAAATAGATAGAGAGATTACAAAGTAATCATACACATATTGTATTAAAAATGAATAGTAGATAGGTAACGCAAAGGTAAGTGTTCTTTTCCAAAAAAAATGTAGGGATTAAACAAAAACTTGTAATTGAGAATGGCCTCATCCATAGGAATTTAAAAAAACAATTATATTATTGGGAAGCATTCATTTGTTCCAAAGGACCCGTAGGAATTTTGGCTATATATAATTGAATCCTTGAAAAATCGTTTTTACCTTCGTTCCAAAGGAGCCCTTGCAACTTTCAAGTTGTACGCCATGCAGGAGCATAGGTTGAAGGACCAATACTATGTAACTAACCAAGCCAGATCCATATATATATAGTAGTAACTTATCGGGTATATATCTTTTCAATAATGATAAAATAGATTTATTAGAGCTACGTGCACATAAACATACCGTGGGTATTTACTATGTGATTTTATAAAATATTGTGTAGCAAAAAATAGACTCCAATAGATGTGTTATCTGATTTTGTAAAATAGAAAGTTGACTATTCCTTAATTTTCACTGGCCATGTATAGCCAACCGTGGGTATTTGCTATATGATTTTATAAAATAGCAAGGCTATTGTGGATCTCTTCCTTTTGAAGGGTTTTCTATTTTACAAAATGGCTAAACACCGGAATTTGGATGTTAATTTTAGCTAAACTGTTGGAGTTATACTCAAGATAACAACATAAGGTGAAAACAGACGCACCTGCTGCAGTCGTCGTTCTTGCGACCCCGGCCGGCCCCCTTTATTTGTTACTTTATTTGGTGCCTAATAATAATAAGAGTGGCCGGCCTTTGTATATGTATCTATCTGCATATATATTATGTATATACATATGCAAAACGTAATGCATGCTTGGTAGCTAGGTCCTGGTGTGTCTTGTATATATAGAAAAATCTCGGTGGTGTTTGCTTGGTGTAGCAGCTAGCTGGCCGGTAAGCTGGAAATGGAATAATACGTTACGTGAGTGCATGCACCACCTTGCATTGCAAGCTTGTTGTTCCCAATAGAATAAGTCCTTTTCTGCCTGCAAGAGGAGGAGAAATAAAGGCAGCACTAACAAAGTGCTACTAGCTAATTTGTAGGACCGTACACAAATTGTATATATAATGCAAGGTATATACGTATCTACGTACACGTAACAGGCAAGTTATATATAGCAAAATAAATTATACACTACCGGATTCGCCCTCTTTGCCGAGGGCTTGAAGGTTTGCCGAGGGCTAATTATCAGGCACTCAGCAAAGGACCTCTTTGCCGAGTGCCTGACAAAGGACACTCGACGAATATAGACGCTCGGCAAAGATTCTTTTGCCGAGGGCTCGGCACTTGGCAAAGAAATGGCACTCGGCAAAGACTTAATTTGCCGTGTGCCAGGCCGTCAGCAAAGAAACCCTCGGCAAATCTGGCCGGGAGGGGTTACGGTGGGCACTGCCGTCAATCTTTGCCGAGTGTCAGCCGTTAGGCACTCGGCAAAGGTTTTCTATTTTTTTTTGAATTTTCTTTGCCGAGTGCCCCCTCTTTACCGAGTGCCAAACCTGGCACTCGGCAAATTTTTTTTGTTTTTTTGTTGCCCCTTATTTGTGCAGCCCTCCTACAATATTTACAACCACATTTTCAAATATGGAGTTTTTTTGAGTTTTTTCTATATTTAATTAATTTAATTCGTTTCGTTGAATTTTAACGAATATTTCAAATTTGAACTGCAGGTGCATGGAATAATGTAATATAGTGATTAAAAAAATGATATTCATGATATTTAGTCTATATATGTTGAGGCCGTATGGAGAAACTCACATGAAATTTCGAGCATCTTGTTCACGTATCGTGACGAGGAACTTGCGGGAAAAGTGTTTTTAAATTATATAAAATCCATACAAAATCCGAAAATCGCAAAACTTGTCGAGGTGTCATGTTATTGCACGTGCAGGCTATGATAAAAAGTTGATATGGTTTCGAGTAAGTTGTGACGTCGGATGCCTAGGTTTTAGAAGGAGAAGAGAAGAAGAAGAAGAAGAGAAGAAGGAGAAGAAGGAGAGGAGGAGGAAGAGAAAGAGAAGAAGGGAAGAGGAGAAGCAGAGAAGAGAGAAGGGAAGAGGGGGAGAGGAGTACTCCGGCGCCGCTCGACCTCGCCAGACCGCCGCACCCCGACGCCCGACTCCACCGCAAGCCAAGGTATAACTATCGTTGTGAATGTTGGCCTTCGTGCCGTTGTTGTTGTTCTACTACTTTGACAATTTCGTCTGCATGGAAAGAGAACTTAAGTACATGGCTTCTGTTAGTATATGTGTGGTTGTTGGCCTTCGTGCCTATGTTTTCTGCAGGTTTTTGGGAACCTCCCCGTGCAGGGGAGGTGCTGCCAAAATTTTTGGTTGACACTAACCTATTGCCCTTTTTTGCAGGAGGACCCGTGGGAAGGACTCGGTGACCCCGATCGTCTTCGTCAGCGCTGCGGGTCTGCCTGCACCGCGTCGACTCGCCACTGCACCGACTCGCCACCGCCCCACTAGCCTGACCTCACCGACACCCTAGGTATAATCCCTCTATCCGTATCATGTTCTTAGGTCGTGTAACCCAGTTAGGCGTCTCCCGTCCGAAAGAGATACAGTCGTAGGTATGTAGATCTTTGCATATCTGTGACCGTATCTGTTTTGGATTGTCCACGTTTTTTGGACAGCCTGCGGATGCGTAGATGGGTTAGTTTTCATGGTCCACTCTGGTCCGAGACGGAGTTTCGGCATCACCTCCCTGTTATTCTTTGGATACACACTCTCCCTTGCAGGACGTGTATCGGGAGAACAGCGGGGAGGTGTGTAATACCCCGGGTATTACGGCTAATTAATTTTGCCATATCATCATGTTTAATTTAATCATCTGCATATGATTGTACTTAGGGCTTCTAAAGTGATTTAATTATGTTTAGGTTTAATAGTGTAATTAAACCTTTAATTGGGAATTAAAGATATTAGCAAAAGAAAAATTCCAATTAAGCTTTAAATTGACTCAAAACCCTAATTTAAAAAATATTTGGAATTTGATGAAAGTGCCTTAATAAAAGTTGTAGATCTGTTGAAATGAAACAACTTTTATTTTGGAAGATTTTGAAGTTATAATATAAAAATTTAAATTAAACTCAAATTACTATGTTGAAATTCAAGTTTGAAACTTCAAATTCAAAAATATTAGGAATTTGACAAAACCTCCTTAATAAGAGTTGTATAGATCACTGAGTAGGACAACTTCTATTTTGACAATTTTTCAAGTTGTTAAATAAATTTAAAATTAATTTTAAAAATTTAGTTTGAAATTCAAAACCCTCTTTTACCCCCTTTACTGTAGTTTCAAAACCATATAGAATTTGGGTTTGGTTCAAAAACAAAAGTTGTCCAAAATTTTGAAACCTACAACTTTTGTGTTTTCACTTTTTCAAGTTAGTACAAGAAATCTGGTGAATTGAGTCAAAAACCGAGAGGGGGGCACTGCATTGCTGCAGTAACCCGCCCCCTCCCTCTCTGTTCGCGCACAGGAGCTGGCCGCCGGGGCGCACGCGCGCGCGCGGCACCGCCCGGGATCCTGCCCCCGGTCGCGGCAGCGCGTGTAGGGGACCCCGCGCCGCCCTATGCCGCTTCTGTCCCCCCCCCCTCGAACCGACTTAAAGACGACGGCCACCCTCCCGTTTCCTTCCCCTGCCCGCTCGGCGCACCGGTGACCACCTTCACCGCCCCGACCAAATTGGCCTCAACCCGTGCGCCACTCTCCAATTGTTTGAGCACCCAACCTCCCTGCTCCCTTGCGCATCCTGTGCCTCCGCCTGAGTCGACGTTCGTGCTTCGAGGGCTTCGGAACGCTCGTCGTCGTCCGTGTGTCCGGCCGGAGCTCCGCCATAGCCGTTCTCTCGGAATAGCTTGCTGTGGTGAGTCTCGTCCGCGCTAGTTCTGCGTTTCGAGCCCCTTAACTCTTGCTGATCTTCCTGCGTGCGGTGATTTTTCGTTTGGTGTCCCAGAGCGCTCGGAACGGAGGGTTCACCGTCGTGGAGCACCGCCGCGGCCGCTGTCGTCGTCAAGCTCACTCTCTCCCATCACCGCCGCTCCCACCGTCTGCCGGTTTAGGACCGTGGTGAGCTCCTGGTTCTCCCCAAACCTTTCGCCTAAGCGCTAACGTACCCTTGCGGCCGGAATGGGTTGGCCGCGCCGCCGCGTCCGCCATGGACGAGCTCAGGCTCGTCGGAGGCGCGTAGCTCCCTAGTTTGAGATTCTAGGTTGTCGGCTGGGCCTTAGGGTTCGCTGGGGTACGCTCGGTTTCGTCCCGGGGGTCGCCGGCGGCGAGCTCCGCCGCAAGCCGACGTGTGTGCGCGTGTGCGTGTGTGCGCGAGTGGGCGCCGGCCGTTGTAGGAGGAGGAACTGACAGGCGGGGCCCGCCTGTCAGCGCCTCGGCGTGGCGCCTGGACGCGGGCCGGTGCAGGCGCGGTCGAGTGGGCCGGCCTGCCTGACTTGGGCCGTCCTGGGCCAAAAGGCGTTTTCCATTTTCCCGTTAGAATTTCAAATGGATTTCTATTTTAAATTACTATGAATAGTTACTGTGTTTGTTATTTTTGTAGTATTATTTATGTTGATCTAAAAATCATGAAAATAATTGTGGATACTCTCTGGAACATGTAGTATTTTATAAAAATATTATATATAGGGTTTGGACATTTTCTGTGGGAACTAAAAATCAGCATATTAATTAGTAAATGCAACTTTGAGCAATTTTAATAAATTCCAGAATTATCCAAAAATCATGAAAATTTATGTGGTACTGTTTTAGGGTAAGACCTATCTGTTGGGTAAGTTTGAGCTCAATTGGAAACTATTAGGACACTTGTTTATTAGATATGGGGTGTTTGATTAGTAGAATTAATTTACGCAAATAATCCCTGTTGTTTGGTGTGATTTTGGATTGAGTGAGTTCAGGGATCTTTCACCATAGTGATCCTTGACAAAAGTATTAGAGTCTCTTGTTGGTTGTAGTAAAGCTGTGTAGCGGCTTTCTATGACCGCTAAAATGGTCAATAAAACAAAAGTAAGAAAACACTGTTTTTACCTTCCGAAAAGCGTTTACAACTTTACCGTGAAGGAAAGTTGTACTCAATATCTTCATGGTTTTCTTTCAAGCATTTCATTTGTTGTCCTCATGCCATGCTAAGCATACATCATTGCATACGTGTAGTGCCCGTTCCCGAGGAGGTCCAGGTCGAGACTACTGCTGAGGAGGTCACTCCAGAAGTCATCCAAGGATTCGACATCTGCGGGACTGATCCCGACCCGACGCTGTACACGATTCAAGGCAAGCCCCGGTGCATTCAGCCCCGCCTTGTGTTTTACAAAATATTTATAACTTGAGTCTATTATTGCATTAGGTTGTTAGAAGTTGTTTGTCACCTATATTGATGCATTACCTGCCTTGACACATAATATCCCGGAAAACCTGTTTTAAAAAAAATAAACATATTCAAAAATGCTTAGCCCTGCTTAAACAATTTAGAATTGCATAAAAAGGCTATTTGTGACCTATGAATATGTGACAATTATGAATCATGAGAAAAGGGAAAGGGATTTGAGTCCGTTCAAAAATTGTGTACTTGGGTAGCAGCCCCAATGCGCCGTAACCGTCGGAAAGGGATTTTCCGTTCGTTGGTTGTGAATTTGGGTTAGAGTCCCAATGCTTGACCATCGGCGGAAAAGGGATTTGAAAACCGTTGGGACACTTGTATTTGGGTTAGAGTCCCAATGCAATGTCACCGGTGGAAAAAGAATTAGGGACCGTTCGTTGTAGGCCTGCTGTGATCGAGACTTTGCAACTAGCCACATACTACGGAAAGCTCTGACTCTAGTGGCTCTACTACTTGAACCGACAACCACGCACTGGGAGTGGAGAGATGGCGAGAGCAGCGTGTACCCTCGCGGCCGGCGTGCCTGGAGAGGAGAGGAGTACTGTGTTCTCGGGTGGCGCAGGACCGGTTCAGGGGTAGAAAAGCCGTGGTAGCCGGAGTTGGTATATGCAAGCTTAAGTGCTACATATGCAGTGTGGATAGGGATCCCCAGCTGGGTACTAATCGATTCGAATTGTCGTTACTCCTCGGATATGGAGACTTGATCCTTTGACCTACAATCGAAAAGTGGTTCGGAACTAGGTGTTTTTGAGAATGGTTAAGAATTTGAAGGTATGATGATATGTGAAAATGAATTTGGAATTATGGATATGATTAAAATAAGATTGAGTTAAAATATTGAATCAGGATAGTAATGCTTTTCTGCAAAACTTTTGACTCTTGCTCAAGCCTTCCCTTGACTCCCCTCAGCCTGCATTCCTGAGTCTCATTCCTTTTCTTAGTCGGGTAAGTCTTGCGGAGTACCCCAATACTCAGGGTTTGTTAACCCCATGTTGCAGGGACACAGCAGCCGGAGGTTTGTCTCGCCCCCTGCTGTGTGACAGTGGTACAGGAGGGATGTGAGGAGGAGTAATGTTGAACCCTTGGGCAGGGTTCTTATCGATAAATACTTAATATTGTTGTGTCATCATTCCACTGCTACTTCTTTTATTTATGGTCTGTAATATTTGCACTTTAATCGTAT
This sequence comes from Eremochloa ophiuroides, assembly GCA_038502445.1. Classification (NCBI taxonomy): domain Eukaryota; kingdom Viridiplantae; phylum Streptophyta; class Magnoliopsida; order Poales; family Poaceae; genus Eremochloa; species Eremochloa ophiuroides. Next base: position 526,809 of record JAHLJS010000001.1, on the reverse strand, counting down.
TTGGACAAATGGTTTGTAATCTAAGTACCTTATAATTTTTCCGCACTTTCACTCTGATATAATTTGTTATGAAATGTTGTAATTCTGTAATGGCTTCGCAATGGGATCCTGTCGGAGGAAATCGGGCGTTAATGTAGCCTGGCAGAACCTTCTAGATCATTTGGGACACGGGCCCGGCTGTCAGAGGTCATTAGTGACAATGGCAGGCGCCTGTGGGCCATGGGATTTAGGCGGTTCTGTCATAAGGTGCTACCGAAATTCTGTCTCGGAGAGGAGCGGAGCATGGAAACTGACCTAATCTATGCATCCGTGGGTGGGATTAGGACCTATCCTCACCTATTAGACAGTAGGAACACCGCGTAGAGGCAATTAATGGTCACAATACTCTGTGATGTATATGTTAAAGGATGGAGGACCGTCAGTTGGATGTACACGGGTTGGAGAAGCGGGAGTGACTACGACTATGAATGGGTGAACGGGACGGATCATTTCTTAAAACATGCATTTGGCCCTGGAGCAGGAGGACATTCTCTAGTTTGGTGTCCCTGTAGAAAATGTGACAACAGGAAAAAGGTAGACGAGAAGACCATAGGTAGACATCTTGTGTTCAATGGTTATACACCTGGCTACCACCAGTGGATCTACCATGGTGAAGCAGATCGTATAAGAGCGGAGGTGGTGAGACCACGCCTCGAGGCTTTTGACGATGATGCCGGGGTAGCAGACATGCTAGATGACGCCCACCAAGCTCACTTCGCTGAACGACGTAAGAAGGAGGAGATGGAGGAATCCGCAAAGGACTTTGTGATTGCAGGTGATTGAACAAAGATGGTGAGCAGCCGTCCATGCCATGACACGCCCTCGGTTTACGGGAGAGACCACCCTCTCCTTCGAGGTGATGGGTCGTCATCCGGGGCAGGGGCGTCCGCAGGAGGTGACGAGAGGAGGACTAGGGGCAGCCGCCACAGGAGGCAGCTGTCTCTTCTCTCGCCACGTGACGAGATGCTGGAGTAGGAGCACGTGACCGCCACGGCCATGTCGGAGGACTAGGAGGGTCCGCAAACGGGCGAGGGAGACAAGGCGGCCGAGGGTAAGAAGGGAGACGAGGCGCCTGAGGGCGAGGGAGGGGGTACCGCTGCCCGGACTCCCTACCAGCGCGGTCCCGCGAGCCTCCCTCCGGTTCCGCTTGCTAACAACTGCCCAGTGATTCGGCCAATGGCGAAGAGGTAAGTAACTATAGATGTTATCACAACTAATTCATAAGATATATTGGAACTCATAAGAGAAACTCGTAAATTTTCTTAATCACTTGTGCAGGGCCTGGTTGGTTTTGTCAGGTACTGTAGCACGCTCCCCCGTGAGCATCCTTGGTGTTTTGTGCAGGCAATGGTACCCCGGCCTTGTGGAAGTGTCCCCGGGGGTGCGGCAGCCGGCCTCCAAGTGGGACAGGTACGCGCTAGTCACGGATGACACTTACCGCAACAGGCAGGAGCGGGTATTGGCGGAGTTTTGGGTAAGTCTCTCTCGCACAACATTGCTCAATACATCGCATTCATCGGTTAAATTTTTTTCTTGAAATAATAAATGTATACTAACGGTTTTGTATGCAGAAATATTTCAAGGCCGAAGAAGGACTTGAGGCCCAGGCGGATCAGGTGGCTGCCGCAGCTTGTAGGAAGTACGTCACCGACATGCTCCACGAGGGACGCATCCAGGCCCACATAGACTACTACGCGTCGGTACTTAAGCTGTCCCTCCCCAAGTCCGAAGCCAGACGGATTACGCTGACACGGGAGCAGTACCTTGGGGTAGACGAATATCATTCATAATGATTCATTTTGATATTAAGTAGATTCAATTTCATCTTCTTATATGTCAAATACTCGATGGCTTGTAGGTCATTCCCTGGTGGTGCCGATCGTTTCCCAAGTGCTGGACCATGATTGTGGATAAGTGGTTGTCACAGGACTACGAGAGGCAGCGGAGCCAGCCTCTGCTGAGGCAAGGTGCAACTCACCATCAAGGCAACCGCAGCCTCCCCGCATACAAACAAGCATACGTAAGTGATTTATTTCATTTATTTTGACGCTCAATTCTGCCTGATTTCTTACCATCTTCCCCGTCTTTCTCGCAGGAGGCAGCGCACCCGGGTGAGGAGGTCTCGGAGTTCTCTGCGTGGGCTTTGTCCCACATGGGCAGGTCGTCATCCTCTGTCTCCTTCAACCCGGCTGCCCCGCCCGAGGCGTACTCTGACCCAAACGTGTACACTAAAGTCCAAGAGTACACGTCAACGGTAAGGGAGCGCCATGGGGATGATTACAATGTGCGCACTGAGCCCATTGATGCAGAGGCGATCATGAGGCTCGGAGGAGGCAAGAAGCACGGGCGGATGTGGATTGCAGACGGCGCCATCGACTCCACCACTGTTCCCTCTCTCGACGCTATCCGAGCACGGAGCACGAGCTCCAGCCAGCCCATACGCCCACGGCCTAGTGCCGCACTGCCTAGGGTCGAAGCACTCGAGGTAATTCCTGTTTTAATAGTCGTACATTGATCTTTACACACCTAAATTAGGTTTGCACTACTGAAACATTGAAGTGAAATATTGCAGGCCGAGCTAGAAGAAACAAAAAGGCAAAGTCAAGAGCAGAATGCAGAACTGACCGCAGAGCTTCGGGCCACGAAGGCCGCGTTCGAGGCCCAGCAGAAGCAGATGGCGGAGATGATGCTGATCATGCAAAACCTTAGGCAAGCAACGGGTGTACCTGTGCAGTTGTCGGCTCCTCCACTTCCTACTCCTGCAGCTACTCCTGTAAGTATAAAAGTTTACTTCTCGCTTGTGCTTTGCATGTGTGTCGGCCTTCGTGCCGTTATGGATGTCGGCGTTCGTACCGTTGTGGATTTCGGCCTTCGTGCCGTTATTTTTTGCAGGTTGTGAAATCTCCCCGTGCAGGGGAGGTGCTGCCGAAATTTTTAATTGATTATAATCTTTTTGTATTCCTAGATTACTAGCTGCAATCTCTAAGTTCCAAAACTGTATTCCAAGATTACTCACTGCAATCTCTGCTCCTTTGTGCAGCCTCCGTCCGTGGGTTCCAATCATCCCGCCAATGCGTCACTGGGTGATCACGCCTTTCCTTCATCATCGTATCATAGGCAGTAGGTTGATGAGGACTCGTGCTAGGTGATGTGCTTGGACCTAGCGTGGTTTATGGTTGTGTCTTATGCTTGGATTTGATGAACTTGTTGTAATAAACTTGTGAATGATGATGAACATGTGACTTGTGGTTGTAATATATTGTGATTTGTGGTTGACAATTACGGTTGTGATATATTGTGAGAAAATGGTTCCTTTGTGATATATCCATGTGATGGTTGATATATATATATATATATATATATATATATATATATATATATATATATATATATATATATATATATATATATATATATATATATAGAGAGAGAGAGAGAGAGAGAGAGAGAGTATTTCCATATACAACCCTGGTCACTACCCGTGCCCAAGTCACCGAGCCCGACGCAACCCACGGGCGGACCGCATAGGTCACCCCCATCCGCTCCCATCGGTCCCAGGCCACCACGGCCACGAGCCTTCCCTGCGCCCACCTCCTCTCTATCCTATCCACATTTTCAGATCGTGGGTAGTACGCGCCCGGCGCCCAGACGCCGGTTCCGCCCAGACGCCCAAGCGCAGCTCGCCCCCTCCCTCTCGCCTCCGCAACCTTTGACCCCTGCCTCTACAGCTCCGGCGGCGGGCTCTTCGGTGGCGCTGCGCGATGGCGTCCTCACCCTCCCCGTCCATCCCTCCGGTGATGGCGTCGACGGGATCGGGGGGCCAGCATCCAGCGGCGCCCCCCTTCTCCCTCCCCCACCGCCGGTGCCATTCGCATCAGGGCTACTCACCGGCGCACGCACCGGAGGTCCGCACCGGCGAGTGGGTCTAGCTGTCCGCACGGGCGACCTCGCACGCCAGCTGTTGCCTCTGGGCTTGCACCGCAACTCGCCTCATCGCCTCTACCCGGCGCCGTTTTCCTCCCCGGTTCCCATCAGCTCGCCATCGCCATGCCCGCGGTCGAGATGCCCCATCAGTTTTGGCACTGGCGAAATCGCCCCAACCGGGACGGCCATGCCACATTCCCTATCCATCTTTGCAACCTCCTCGACGACGGCGCCTCAAAAACAGTGAGCGGACTGAATCCTCTCTGCATCCCTGCTGCTGATTCCATCTTTAATTTGTTTAGTATCACCACTGATTAGGGAATTACGGGGAGAAAAGTTCGTGATTTGATTTGTACAGATAGGTAAAAAACGGTGAGCAGCCTTGAATCCCCTCTGCATCCCTGCTCCTGTTTCCATCTTGGATTTTTGTTTGGGGAATTATGGTTGATAAGTTCATAATTTGTACATTTTGGAGTGAGATTGAGCTTTGGACTGAGATTGCCCAGTATTCTATTGGAAGGTGAATATCAATATTATTATTTTCTCAAAGACGTCATGCTCTGCCCCTCATCATCCCATTCCTGTATGTGTTGATAACTTGATATATTAGCTTCAGGACTACTGAACCGCCAAGAAATATCTTGGCTGAATAGGATAAAGATGCTACTATGATGTAGATTTATCATTCAATTCTTGTCCACAAGTTCAGGTGACATATTTAATAATTTGTTTTTACTTGCAAATCCTTTTTGGAACCATTTATTTGCATGCTATCATCTCCTGTTGAAAGGAGTGTTATGCCATCCATTACTCCCTAAACCATCCATTATTCAACCATTGATTTGCATGTTTGTGTTGGACTTTGCATAAAGGAACATGTGCCATGTTTCCTCAGAGTGGCAAATGTTTTGAAACATCTGAAGCTGTCCCGATGAATTAAGCCATTATCTCATCCTCTGGAACTTTCTAGGACTTCTAGAAACTGCAGGGTTAAGCCACTGAATCCCCAAACAAATAAAGCCAAGGGGAATGGCCGTACTATAATATTAATCTGTTGCAATATGGAGTTAGTTTCTAAATGAGTAGACAAATTAGATACATTCATTTACAGCTTATCTAATCTTGTTTATGATTCTTTTTTTAAAAAAATATGTCTATATGATCTGATGCATGGGCAGATAATTAGAAAACAATTTAATATGCATGGATTCTAAATGTTGCTATCCTATACCAGTATTCTTTCACTGCACTTCGGCTTATCCTTTTGTCAGTTAACACTTTTCATCTTGCGCTGAAAGCTCACAATATTTTCCAATCTTTAAAATTATCTACCTTTCCCACAGCCAATATTTCCACCTTTGTTGCTTATTATGATCTAGAGTTAATTTAAGTTGATTGAAGATCTAGCTATCCAATCATCCAATGTGTCAGAAACTTCATTTATTCAGCTTATGTGTTTTTAATCTGTCAATCAAGTTGACTCTTTTGATGGTTTGGTGTTTTCTTTTTTGTAGTGATGGAGCTGATGCCTATGATCACTCGTGCTGAATGAGAAGGGGTGGTCAGTTGAGACATCACTTTTCCATGTTTATGTGCTTCCGGCAATTTTGTCTTCCTTCTGTATTGCCCTCAATTGACTCTGCCTTCCTCTGTGCTACAGTAGACTATGCTTTTTTTTATCTGATCTGAATGTGCTATGCTGAAGGGCGGCCCTGGTGCAAGTGGTAGTGTCTTACCACCTGTTACCGGTTGGTCCAGGGTTCGAGCCCCAGCCTCCGCATATTTGTGCGGGTAAGGCCTGTGCGCTGATTTCCCTTCCCCAGACCCCGCGTCGGTGCGGGAGCCTACGGCACTGGGTACGCCCCTTTTGAATGTGCTATGCTGTTTTGATTAAGTAAGGGAGGAATCAAATTAGATAGATTGATTATGAAAATCTTGATTGGTGCCTTCTAATAATCTTATATTCTAATATATTGGTATGATGGAAAGCATCCATCCCTGCACAAAATTGTGTTAGCCTCAATGTTTAAAACTTTTATTGTAAACAAAAATTTAGACCCCATCAATGTCCAGTTTGACATCCCCTTTTTCCTGAAAATATATTTTGCAGTTTATAGTATTCAAATTGAACCTGTGCTTCTGCTAAATTGCACCTCCACGAAGATACGAACAAATAGTATGGTAGCGCAAAATTAGCTTATGAAGTTTGATTTGTTTCGCTGACTCTCTTCGAATTTCCTGTAATGCTCACCTCCATCCTTGCATTTTGCAGCTATTTTTTCTAATCTCTTATGGTTGCTATCTAATTTGCTAGGAAGTTTCAGTCATGAAATGGCTGGTTTGTGTGCTTTACTGTGAAAAAATTAAAATATCTTTTGTAGTGCTACTACTACTGAATGAAATTAGCAGGTAAGGTAACAAAATGAAACACTGTACGTTTTTACTTCTGAGTCATGTGCAGACTCAGTTCTGTTGACTTTACAGACCCCTTAGTTTTTGGATTTATGATTGCATATATGAATGCCTTTTATGTGTGTTGTCGGATTCAGCCTTAGTATTGCATAACTTGATTTTTTTTTTTTTGTGTAGGTGTGGATGATTTTTGTTGCAATTCTGATAAAAATAGCTTCTGTGTGGCACTAAATTATGTTTTTCAGAACCGCTATGTGCAACCAAAGTATAGAACTATGTTGACATGATTCATAGTGAGTGCATCCTCAAGTCTCCAACCACAAATCCATAAATTGTTGCAATTGGATTTGACTTGCTATTTCTGTATTTGGTTCTTGGTATTTTTTGAAATAATTTATGATTTGAAAAGTAGATCTACATTTTAATAGCTTTGTGCTTTAGCAAGCATTTAATGGTGCAAAAACAGTTCTAAATTGCAACAGCGACAATGATAGCATGGCAGGTTGTCCCATCTTCTTGCTAGCCGGTAGCTGCAATGGATGCATGCATTTGGCAAGATGCCACATGATGGGACGTGTTGGATGCATGCCTCAATGAACCACAATAGCTGGTGGCTGATAATTTAGAATTTGTCAACCTATTCCTTGATTACACTAATCAAGTATTTTAGTAATCATTTGCATGATATCTTAGTTAGTTTTCATACTAGTTTTGTTTTGGTAATATGCATCCTGTTTAGATACTTTTTGACTGAATAATGACGCTAATCATGTCTTTTCAATATTCATTGTATGCATTTGTAGGGGTTTTTCTAGTAATTTCGCTGTTTATGCCTCAGCACACTTGCAGATTGGAGGCTGTAGAGCAGATCTGATTGCCATTAGTATCACTTTGCCAGTCCTCTGCTATTTGTAAGACCATTAAAAATTAAGAATGTTGCATTATTTATCAGTACAAACCACCAGGGAGTTGAGAGAATTTTCCAGTACATTCTGCCAGAAATAGCAACATTTTAGTGATTTAGATTTAGTGCATTTTTTATAGTTTCGAGCGACCCCCACTTTTTTGTTTGAAAAGAATTAATGTCCTGCAGTTGTGCTGTTTGGATAATGTCAAGTGAGATTTTTTCCGTTCATAAATGCTTGCATGTCTAGGAACCATATGTGAATTGTTTGGTCAACCAATATACTGATATTTCTAGTGAAATAGCTATGTGTAAGGTAGATAGTGATTAGGAATTTAGGATCCCCAAATTTGTTAAGTATTTGGTTATGCCATATTTAACTCGGTTTATTGGTTCTATCCCACTATAATAAATTACATTTGAGATTCCATTTCCTGAGTGTGGGAAGTATACAAGTTATTCATTTCTCAGTATACTATTCTTTTCAATCATTAACATGCTGCTCTATACTGGCTCCTTTGATGGCTTGATGCTTGCACATAAAAAGCTAAACTATTTAGATTATAGATTGTTGACTGCATCTGGTTTTGATATTCCATTATTGCACATCAACTAGCTAGTTAGGTTCCATCACATTGGTTTCAATATTAGGTTCCATGATTGTGTACTGTTTGTGTGCTTAAAGAATGATTCTGTTAAGATTTCATTTTTTTTCTTCTGTTATATTTTCATGTCACCTCCTATTTCCTTTAGCTTAGCTTCTGTTCTACTTGGATGTCTCCTATTTTCAGTCATGCAGAACCAAGCTTCCAATCTTTCTCTGCTGGACTGACAGAGTTGGGTTCAGAAGAGTCCAGGAAAGGCCATTTTTCTCTGCATTCAAAGGTGGTATCTTTTACTTCTAAAACATATATTTTTTAGATGTTCAATCATGAATGGGAATGACACAGGGAAGAATATAAATTGAGCAGTTATTATTTATTGCACTTTTGGGGTAAGGTAAACACAAATAGCTGTTGGTGGTGCCTCCTAACTTTTGTTAATTAAAATCATAAGTGATTAGAAGGATATGAAGATTGGGTCTTGAAAAATAAAATACTTATTTCCCACTTCCATTCCTACCACATTACTGCCAGACCCAATAATGTATTCAAAGGGAATAATTACGAGATTTGAGATTTTCCGCACGTGAGATTTGAGATTTTTTGTTCCCTTGTCTCTATCAAGAACAGTTTGCCGTTGCTGTTTGTATTTTACAGATGTATTTATTGGGGATCTTGGAACGCTCCAAAGTTATAGCTGACTCTTTCTGACTAGCTAAAACTTTTATATTGCAATACTATATTGTGAATGGAGAGAACTTTTCTCAGTCTAAACACCCTCAATCTACCGGCCTGGAAATAATTGTATGATTACCTTTCATATGCAGGTTTATGCTACTATCAATTAATTATGGAAGATTCATGATTTATATCAGTGATACTTTTGTTACAAGATCTCTTAAACAGATATGAAAGCTGAGCTACCATATTACCTGAAGAGAACCAGGCTCACAAGATACAATAAATTTCTTTAATTCTGCCTTGAAGGTGTCTATTTTAGAAAGTTGTGTGATCAGCATCCTACGATTGTGCTGCTCATGAACACCGTCATGTTGTCAAATAGTCTGAAGGAGATATTTGTGGTTTGAATAATGTCTAAATAAATTTATTTGTCTTTAAGGATTTGGCGATGCCACATGTTTTATTATAACGTCTGTTTTCATTATCATGGATCAGTTGTCGATCAAAAGGAAAGTTTTTAGTTTGACTATTCCTTGGCAAAAGAAGAGAAAAAATTGTTTTAATCACAAAATGAGAAGAATTGAAAAATATTAAATTATAAGGTACATAGGTCAGTCAATCCCGTCTTTTGATATTTGCAATCTTGTTCGTGTGAAAAAAATTGTAAATATTTACGTAAAAAACCAAGAACATGAAAAAAATACAGGGACGAAAAAATCAATTCGAAAACCTATCTGTGTGGAAAAAAGAACGTGTGAAATATGAAAAAACAGGTTGCAAAACTTGCTCGTATGAAAAAAAAGAAAAAAAGGCAGCCCAAGGAGGCGTACGGACTGTAAACCGCTGGGACTGTAAACTCATGCTGCGGGCGTGTGAATAGGCGGGCTGGTTGGGATGCTCGGACAGTGAATAATAATTACAACCCAGGGTGGTGATTAGCGCTACCATATATATATATATATATGAAATGCTTGTGTTAATGGAATGCAAAAAATAAAAAAAAATGAAATTTCTGCCTCTTTGCCGAGTGCAATGGTCATAGCACTCGGCAAAGGCATTGTTAAAAAATCATGCAAAAAATCTTTGACGAGTGCAATGGCCAAGGCACTCGGCAAAGACATTTTTAAAAAATCCTGCAAAAAATCTTTGCCGAGTGCAATGGTCAAGGCACTCGGCAAAGACATTTTTTAAAAATCCTGCAAAAAATCTTTACCAAGTGCAATGGTCAAGGCACTAGGTAAAAACATTTTTTAAAAATCCTACAAAAAATCTTTGCCGAGTGCATAGGTCATGGCACTCGGCAAAGTTTTTTTCAAAATAAATAAAAAACATTTTCTTTGCCGGGTGTCCTGTTCAACACTCGGCGAAGGGTTTTCGAAAAAAACAAATATTTTCTTTGCCGAGCGCCCGCGGAGGCGGCACTCAGCAAAGGCTCCGTCCAAGGTGCCGGAGCCGTGAGATGCTTTTCTTTGCCGAGTGGCGCTGAGGCACTCGGCAAAGGCCCTAAAACCCTTGGCAAAGCCTTTGCCGAGTGCCCGAAAAATGGCCCTCGGCAAAGACCATCTTTGCCGTCTAAAATTTCCCCCGAGCGCTCTTTGCCGAGGGCCGCCCTCGGCAAAGGCTTTGCCGAGGGTTTTTGGGCCTTTGTCGAGTGTCTGTGGCCCTCGGCAAAGGAGACGTATCCAGTAGTGGTATATATAGCGTCGTCGTCGTGCACCATACGTAATTACATATGTAGATGGTAGCAAGGCACAGATAGGACCAACATACACGTGCATGCATCAAAACTGGCGACTACGCACGCCATGCATATATTCGCGTACATGCGTATCCTTTAATTGTTGCGCAAGCAGCATATTTGTTCTTTATTCACTGTGGCTAGCTATCGATCGGATGAAATGGCCTATCTATGACAATATATAGCACGCTTGGAACATATGGAGCAATCTAGGATAAATTGCCATTGGCCGGTCGACAAAAACTCATTAGTCATGACACTAGCTAATTGTATATTATAATAATCTAGCTAGCACCGTAAAAACATAGATAAAAAAAAATGATGTTATAGTGACTTAACGCAAAAACACTAGTTCAAGTTTCTAAACTACGAAAAATGTCTTGATGCCTCTGAAAATTTTGAGAAAAAACCTAGGGATATATTGGGATACAAAGAAGCCCAAATACAATATTTGAAGCTCGTCAAGATTAAATATCTCTGAAAGCTTTCAGAAATTGGATTTAGCTCTAGAAGAATGGGAAAAGTATCAAGAAAAAATAGAAATTTCATGGAAGTCATAATGAATGTCTAAACACATTTAGAAATCTTTTCACAGTAAAAGATGGGTTGCAACAAGTATGAATGCAATTAGTATAACATTACCTGTGTCGCAATCAGGATTCAGAGGGGACCAGTAGGACCGAAAATTGCGAAAATTAGCGAACTTTTGATCAAAATTTTAAAACCCCAAGTGAAATGGAGCTGAAACTACCAGTAACTAGAGTAGGACCAAAAATTGGTGAAAATAGGACAAAGTTCTGAGCCCTTTGCATCTCATGTTTCTATGGTGGAACATTTTCAAATTGTGTTCAGACATCAATTTGGATGCTATGAACAGTTTCTACATTTTTTAAGATATTTTTCTATATATTTTTATAGAGCTCAGTCCAATTTTTGGAAGATTTCAAAGATAATTTTACAAATTTTAAATAATTTTTTGGGTGCCTCTTGTCCTAATAAAGTTATAATATGTTTCTTGGATTTTTTTTTTGAGTTTCAAAGATATTTTTCGTGGTTTAAAAACCTTATCTAGTGTTTATCAGAATTGTTTTGTTGAGTTATAAAAATACGACGTGGATCAACATCAATTTTAAATGTTGCAGGGATATGAAATTTGTCTAGTTTTAATGGTTAGAGGAAGTAAGGTTAAGGTGTCCGGTATTTTAGTTGACGAGGTTTTTTAGACTTGCCGACAAATTAATGGAGTCAAATAGATTTTACTTTAAAAAGAATATCGATTGAGCAACTAATATATGAAGCAGGGCATTTCTTGTGCATCCACAATGTTCTTACCTTGGTCCTCTAAAGTCAAGATAAATTTCTTTCCATTTCTGCTATTTGCAGCCAGATGAAAGAAGGCAGTGTTGGAATCTCCGTCAAGTATCCATTTCTCTTGTCCTCTTTGTTGCCAGTACATTTCTTCCTGAGTCAGAATTTCCTCCAGTTCCTCTTCTAGCTTGTATCTCTGTTATTTCTAGAATCTACACAGTCCCCTTCCTTTCTTCTTCTAATTTATCTAGCTCTCTTATTTGGCATACTATGTCTTCTTTAATCCTCTTCATTTCCCCTTTGATATTGCCCTTTTCAGAAACTATCTCAGACCAGCAATAGGAGCGTGCCATTTGCTTACTGAATAGGTTCCTGAGTTGATCCTCTGTAGTCCAGTATTCTATTTTTGCTTTAACAGTTCCTTAAAACCATCTTTTTTTTTGTCCAATGTTTTTCAAACTTGAAAGTTATGCATCATTGTTTTTCAAACTCGAAAGTTCTGCACTGTCTGTTATTTCTTACTTTTGTCTACCATCACGAGGTGTTTTGCCAAATGAGTCACCAAAACGGCTTCAACTTCACCCGTAATTGGTAAGTTGTGCCAATCGAGGCCTTAATTTGTGTTGCGCGATATATAAAGTGAATGGTACATGAACATATTAGCAACTTTTTTTAGAAAATGGAAGAGACTTCCGCTTCTGCGTCTCCGCATATAACATTTACATTATTACATAGTTTCAGCGATATTGTTGATAAGTCAAGGAAATAAGAAGTGCAAAAATTATGCATGATAGAGTTCATTATTAAATTTCCATCCATTAAAGTGAATGGCTCCAATGCAATTGTCTCTAATTTTCTGCTCGCTAACTTGGAAGACTCCTTTGTTTCATCATCACGCTATAGCAGTGCCCAAAATCGTAGCCAATATGTTCTCCGAAAAATAGATTGCATAAAAGATGTATATTTACAATTTTCAAAAATTAGATCATTACGATATCTTCAAATTGTCCAACACAAAGCAGCTACCCTAACCAGAATATATTTCTTCTCTTTTAACTCGAAATTTGATAGCCAACTCCCTACCATGTGAGATATAGAGGTGTGAGGGTCTAACCAGTAGCTATATGACAGTCGTCCAGACTCCAGATTGTCTTGGCACGATGACAATCAAAGAAAAGTATATAATGGTTTCATTACAATTACAGAAACAACACTTTTGATTGCATTTTCAATTCTTCTTAATTAGGTTGTCCTTTGTAAAAATTTAATGCTCATTGGAGGTACTAAAGGAAAATCTTGATTTTTTAGAGGAATTTTTAATTTCTAAATCAATGTATAAGAGAAGGGTGTGTGTTCCGATTTATCATGTAAAGATGACGTATCAGCGACTTCACCATACAAATCCGAGGTCGTAACTAAGAGGAAATAAAGCAAGACGTACATGTAAGGCGAATATTGTTTATGGTGCAAGAACTACTTTTGGCCACAATCACGATAAACACTAATGAAATGAAGGCACCGATTTGAGAGCAGGACAGGAGCGTGAAACAATGAAGATAGTATATGATAGGGTGGTCTTATTAGTTGACGACTAGCGACAAACAGCCAAATAATATGTGTATGATAGTACTCATCGCTCGATAAATGAGAAACGTACGATGGGAGGGGAAGAGAACGCATAGCGGCACAAAGGCGATGATGAGCGAGCTGTGCTTCCTACGTACGTACTACTGGTCTTTGACGATGAGCTTGGCCTTGGCATCTCCTTCCTGGATCTGGTACATGTCGCCGAGTCCCATGTGCGCCATGAGTAACCAGACGAGCGTGATGAGCTCGCCGCCATGGCTGAGCTGCCGGACGTGCATGCTCCCACGGCACTTGGCCGCCGCATACATTAGCATCTCAAGCCACACCCCCGTGACCACATCCCACATGTGCTCCTGGTCCAGCTCCCGGAGCGCCTTGGCCAGGATGACCCCGTCGAACAGCGCCGACTTGCTCCGGTCGCCCTTCACCACCGACGGCTTCTCCGACGTGTTCACGCTCAGCAGCATCCTGCGCGCGTCGTCGTGGCCGTCTATCCACGCCTCCAGGGATCCGAAGAACCGCCGCGCCTCCTCGCACGTGTCCCCGTAGCGGAGCAGGGCGACGCCCGCCGTGGCCGCCAGCATCTCCGGCTGCTTGATGAGCAGGTACAGCATGTACTCCGAAAGGGTCTCGCCGATGAGCCGCAGGTGTGCTTGGGTTGGCGTCGCCGCCGTTGCCATGTTCTCGACGTCCTGGAGGCCGCACAGGTCGGTGGCGATGTGCCACATCAGCAGGGACTCGTCCAGGTCACTGTGCACCACGCTGTCCAGGATCACCTTGAACTGTTTGTTGATCTCCGTGGCATGGCGCTGGATGACACGCTTGCCACGGCAGTTGCACATCTCCATGACGTCCTCCTTCCCTTGCAGCTCCTGGGCCGCTTGCTTGAGGCCGTCGAAGATGAACTTGACCACAGGAGAGGAGTCGTCCTCGTCCATGCCGCGTACTGGAACTGGAACGCGGCGGATGAAGACGAAGTCGTCCACGATGTCCTCGACGTGCATCTTCTCGGCCATCGTGTGGAGCCACCGCCGTCGTCCACCTTTGTTACTAGAATAACTGCCTGGCTTGCCGAGGCAGTAGTCGATGAGGTTCAGCTGCGAGACAGTCCCCGACCAGCGCCGCGTCTGCCACCGCTTGGTGACCCGCCGCAGCCATGCCAGCCAGTGCAGCCACCGGGACGATTCCAGGTACACCTTGGCGCGGTTGGAGAAGAAGATCACGAGCAACGCTGCCACGTCGAGCGCCAGCCCGCCGAGCAGCAGCGCGTACGTGATGCCGACGTCGACGCACCGGATCCGGTGCCCGGGCCTGTCGAGGAAGAAGAAGATGAGCAGCGCGGAGACGAGGCAGGCGGAGCAGACGGAGCGGAGCACCCAGCCGGCCCTGGTGTAGGTGACCGGCGCCTTGGTGTACACCATGTCGTACATGAAGCTGAGCTCTACCTCGATCACCTCGAACGCCTCGCTGGGCGTCATGTCATGGCGGTCCAGGAAGAAGGCCTGGCTCAGCCGCCGCTCCTTGAAGCTCAGGATGACGTCCACGAAGAGGCGGCGGAAGATGAGGAAGAACTCGAACGCCCTCGCCTCCACGCTTTTCTTCTTGTCCAACACCATCCGCTTGGTCTCTTCTTTCTCCATCTCCTCGCGCGCCTCCTCGGCCTTGCCATCGACGGCTATGGCGATCTGGACGGCCAGGCCGGCCTTCTCCCTGGAGTCGTACTCGGTCATGAGCTTGGCGTAGTTGGGCCCGGGCTCCGGGGGGCCAAGGATCTTCTTGCGGAAGCCGTGGACGCTGCCGGAGTAGAGGGAGTAGATGCGCTCCGCATACTTGATGATGCCAGCGACGAACATGAGGACGGTGGCGCGGATCATGGGGTGATTGCCGTTGCCGCCACTGAAATGCAAGGAGCAGAAGAAGATGAGGGCGGCGGAGAAGAGCACGAAGAGGAGGCCGACAAGGTGGCGGAGCCACAGCTCGTTGTCCTCCAGGGAGTAGGCGGTGATGGTGTCCGGGCCGCCTAGGTGGAGCAGCAGGAACGGCGTCCAGAACGCGAAGATGGTGTGGCTTCCGCCGATGTTGTTGCCGACGTTGTAGAGGATGAGGCCAAGGGTGAGGACGGCGACAGCATCGGCAAGGAGGTAGCAGGACCAGAGTGCAAGGCGGGACCATATGGACGAGGACCGCCGCCGCGTGGGGCCGAGGAAGATGAGGAGGACCTGGAGGACGAAGCTGAGCAGCACGGCCACCTGGATCGTCCCCCAGTGATTGCTGTCGTCCTGCTGCGTCATCGGAGGGTGGTGGGTTGAACGTCACCTCTCCGCCGCCGCCGATGATACCCTGCGAGAGAGAGAGAGAGAGAGAGAGAGAGAGAGAGAGGTCCTCACTTTTGCTTGCTGACAAATTAAAGTTCGACTGAAAATACGCACCAGCAGTCGATCGATTCTTGCAATGCAAATGCAAGGCGCGGTGGGCTTGGGTTGTGCTGCTGCTGCTCAGGTGCTGCGTGTATAAGTGTAGCAGGCCATACGTTTCGTGAGTGCATGCACCACCTTTGTTGCATTATTATATTATATAATTGCAATTATCATATCTGTGATGCTAACCTGCAGCTTCTTGCCGCTCCTAGCTTCGATGGAATAAGTCCTTTTCTGCCTCTTGCAAGAGAAGGATCCGAGTCCGAGAAAATTAAGGGCACTAAAGTGCATCAATAAGCTTGCACTGCAAGCAATTTATCATTCTCCCAGAGGCCGCGCATGAAACCCAGATAAAGGGCTTGTTCGGGGAGCTCCAGCTCTTGAAAAAAAAAAAATCGACCTTGATGCATGTACCATGGATCTAAGCTTCTACATACCTGTTAATTTGGGAGAGCTCCAGCTCTAACATGGAGTGACATGTAATTATCAAAATTATCCAGGAACTAAATAAAATTAAAAATATGAAACACCACCTATGTTGTCCACGCCTGCCACCACCTCCACAGCCACCGGTGCCGGCGCCTCCCTCCACAGCGGGCAGCCACTTGGGATAATGAGCATCGCCTACATAGGCGCGGTGGGGGCGGGCCACGGCACGGTGAGGCACGACAGCGGCGTAGGCGTTGGGGTCACAACTGCACAATTGCGCGCAAGGCCCCAGCGCAGTGGGCGCAACAGCAAGATGGGGCGGGGAGGAGGCGCCAGGCGATGGCAGCGAGGTGGCTACCAGGATGTTGCACCAGTGCATGCTGAGAACGGAGGGCGACGGAGGAACGAGAATGAGAAGAAAAGGAAGAAATAATGAAACGGTATATATCCTGTATAACCAGTGCCAGTGATGGGTAATTTTCTCTAATTCCATCAAATTTGAATTTTTAGAGCGTCCTTTGAGGTGCTCCACAAAAAATCCTTGGATCTGGAGGCAGGTCCATGGATTTCCTCGGTTGCACTATGGTGGATCTGCGTGAATATAATCTAGAAGTGTTTGATTTGGAAAAAGTAGATCTCGAGCTGCTCAAAGTCTTCCAAACAAATCCAAAAAATTTAGAGCTCATCAATCTTTAAAATATCTCTAAAAGCTTCCAACGTTTGGATTTAGCTATAGAAGAATGAGAAAAATATAAAAAAATTCTAGAAAACTCATGAAACATCCTAATAAATATCTGAACATACATAGAAAACTTTCCAACATAAAGAATGAGTTGCAACCAGCATGAATGCAACTAACGTTGTTACTATGTGTGTTACATCTAACATCTCATGTTTTTGTTGTGAAAAGTTTAGAAAATGTGTTTAGACAACGATTAGAATGCCTTGAAAGGTTTCTAGATTTTTCTAAATAGTTTTCCGTTTCTCTAGACCTCAATCCAATTATTCAAAGCATTCAAAGACAATTTCAGGAACTCCAAATATTTATCTAGGTGTCTCTTGTCCTAATATCTATAGTTGTTCACTTTAGCTTATCAGTCAGAATCAATCTTACTTTTCAGCCATGCTATAGTGTTTTTCTCTCGCAACAAATCACCTTATAAATCAATCGTAGCCGCAATAAATCCTGTCAAACAGGCCCACATCCCACAATACCGGCCCTCACGCCCCTCCATGTCTCATACGCGACGTGGACTCATGGCGCATACTCATACGAGTTAGAACGACGTGCGTTCACGATATATGGTACGAAGTCCGATTCCAATGCAAGATGCATGAAGCGGTGTACAGAGTTCAATTTGAAAACATATTGAAATAGGTGAAGATGGTTGAATAAATCACTGAACCATAAATTTTCTAGGTGTCCGCACAAGAAGTTGTACTTGTAGTGTAATGAATGGGTACGTTTGTTAGTATCTAGAAATATGTTTCTCCATGTTTCGAGGGTTATTAATCTTTATCATGTATAAGGTTTGATGACGTGAAAACGGGCGGCTAAGACCTGCCTCCGTGTTAGCAGAGACAAATTTAAATTTAATTGGGACAAAAGTAAAAGAACAGATATTGCGAGTCCATACTTCCATAATTCTTATATTTACATAAAAATTATGTTAATTACATCTCCGTAGAGAACACCCCTGATTAAGAGTTCCAACATGAGTACATGAAAAGAAGAAGATTACATCATATGGTTTGCTATTACAAACTATAAAAAGAGAACAAGATCTTCAATCTTGTAGCCGTAGACAGATGAATATGCATGCTGGGCATAAGCTTTGACATGATAATTGTCATTTCTTTTTAGCATGGCATGAATTCATTTCTTGGTAACCAATACACCTTTGTAAATATAAGTGTATGGTATATGTGTATTTAATTCATGCACACTTTTTGAATGTCTTGTTATTTGTTTAGACTCCCATATGGCGCTAAGTTTTTATAACTCGGCATATGGTTGTTTGATAATTTGGACATGTGTATATCTTGAGTCGATACATGCAATTTATCATGTGTTTTGATGAAGTGCAGATGGATATGTTTGCCATTTATTTCTTTATTCGGTAGTGCTACATTTGGATCATATATATATGCATGTAATTTGCCTTGAAGACTAAATTTAGGATAGTCCCTTTTTTAATCATGCAAGATCATGGTTTGTTATATTTTTGATATTTTGGGATGCACTCAGCATGGTGCCATATTTTATTTGGGTTGAGACAACGTCAGGATTTGGCCGTAGCGAACTTGGCTGATTTATTTTATGTAACTGATCATGACATTGTATTTTAATTTGACCGTATATAACCAAGTATGAAGATAATTTAACTTGATCTAAATTATGGCTTCATGTGAATTTCAGTTATTTTAAACATGATGCTAGCTGCATGATCTGTCATTGATGCGATCTCTTTTGTAGTAGTATTATTTAACACTTCCTCCTATTGCATGCCACTAATGACGTGCATGGCATGGGCTGACATAGTGCACAGATATGTAAAGCAATATCATCTTATTACTTTATTAATTTGGTTAGGGAGGTCGCGATGAATTTGATCATGTCCCTTCTTAGCATACTACTATGGACGAATGCACTATGCTGTGATATGACAACTTTAACGTAACCTTAATTTCTTTTGGGTTTATCTTATATGCAGTGGTTTGATCATATATTGCCGTTCATGCAAGACAAGATATGCAGACCGGTTTGCATTTCTGCGAGGAGGATGCTAGCTAGCTAGTTTATGACTTGCACACAGCATGACTACCTCTATTTGATTTGGTTGAAAACTTTTTGAGGATGCTAGTTGGTTTAATACCGAAAGATGGTACTAGCTACCCTAGAGATGCCCGTACGTCATCCTAATGGACTGGATATAGCAGTACATGACTTTTGGAGGCCGGTGTCATGGCACAGTGTAGTATGATTTTCATGGACATAGTTTAATTAGCTAGTCTTAACAACCAGTAATATGCATGTCAATGTAGTGCACGAATACATGAGCTAGTATGCAAAAGCTAGCTAATTTGAGCAGAAAATGTTACTAGCCAGCGGATGAAAGATGCAATATACAACAATTTTTTGACAGCATTTCGACATATAATTTAATTTTGGAGATATCTTGCTTCTTCAACTAGCATGCCGGTGTTCTTGTTGGATTGAACCCACACATGTAGCATAGACGCGGCAGAATTTTGATGTCCTCGGTGCAACTCACGGGCAAGAGTCCTTGTTGATTTGAATCCATGCGCGGAGTGCAGTAAGGAACATCTTTTGGCATGTTGATGGATGACATTGCTCACGTTCTTTAGAACGAGGCGCTTCTTTGTCCGGTTTGTATGACAAATCCGGCTTGGGGCCTTCAAACATCTCATGGAAACTTGCTCAAGAGAGCGAAGCCGCATATGAGGCCTTGATCATGGAGATGATGAGGATGACATAGCTCACGTTCTTTAGAACGAGGCGCTTCCCTGTCCGGTTTGTATGACAAATCCGGCTTGGGGCCTTCAAACATCTCATGGCAACTAACTCAAGAGAGTGAAGCTACGCATGAGGCCTTGATCATGGTGTTGATGAAGATGTTGTTGCCGAGCGCCGTGGAGCCGTGAAGATGAAGAGAGGAGGGAAGGGATTAGAAGAGCTCCATGAGGTTCTGGTTCTCACCTTCCCAGGAACTCCGGCGTGCAGCGACGACGGCGTGCGTCTCTCCGGGACGGCAGTAGTAACCTCTTGCAGTTGTTGGCTAGATGAGAGCAGCAGCAGCGTATGTGAGCAGCCTGGCGGCACTACGGCGTATGAGCGTATATGGAGGCAGCCTGGCGGCGGTATGCAAAATGGAGCGGAGAATCCTTCTATACAAGATCGGCATCTATTTATAGCCATGGAGAGCAGTGCGGTTGCTTCCTCAGGCGACGCGCGCTTTCATTTGATTTTTGTGATTAACGCTAATGACGCCAGCGCGGGATTTGAATTGTTGACCGCGCTGGACGTGCCTGAGAACGTGTGTGCATACGTGGAGGACTTCAACCGGTGCTTGGACTTCGTTTGAATATCTAGAACGCGTTCAGGAGCTCCCAGGCTAACTGGTATTTGGACCATATATTTTCTTTTATTCTTTAATAACTGAAGCGATTAAGGAGAACAGGCAGTAGCTTATTTCTTTGCTGGCGTGCATTTACGTACTATACGTATATACGTTGCCTGACGACTACTCCATGCATGTGTGTCTTTTCTTTCTTCTTCTGTCACTTAGCCAATCAATAAAATACTCACTTAGTTAATCAATTAAGTATTTTATTTCTATATGTGGCTTTCAGATGGAATGGCTTGTTGGCCGGCCATGTATTCATGTGAATTATGGTATTTCGAGCATTGGTACGAAATACACATGTACACGCTCGTGAGCTCTTTGATTGACCGAATATCCTAGCCAATGTCATATTAATTTTGTTTTCTTTTGACGAATTATTTTATTATTTATGCATTTCATATTTAGACGGAATTTGACCATCTATATTATTTTATTTTATATGGTATAAATACTTTCAAATATTTTGGGCGAGCCAAAATTTGTGTCAACAAGGTTGTATCAGTTGTTAGATATATCTGATTGTTTATTGTTGGCTTACATACAAAGGAGTTTAAATTGATTCTTAATCAACTCATAGCTTAAATATCTTGTTAAAGCAGTTTACTTGCTGAGATTTCGCATCTCACACCCTTTTTTATCTTTCCAAGTTCTTAGTATGGCTTTTGCTTGAAGGGTGAAATGTAGCAGCACACGTCACACGTTCATGCAATCCTATAGTGTTAACTTGTGTTGTATTTTAATCAGTGTCAAAATTTGATAGTTAAACTAAACTTTAGACTGGTGGTTCATGTTGGATTGTTCTCTAGACATGATGGTGTTTATCTGCTCTTTAAGTTGTCATATCTTGTTTGTGTACAAATATCTTTTGTCTCTATGTGTGGTTGCTTCCGCTTTAACCAAAAACAAGGGAGATGCTGCTAAAATTTTTATTAGTCGGTCTAGCGCTTTGTGATTTTGGTGGCATCTTAGGTAGGGGTGATTTGGGGTGTTACATGGTGTCCTGGTGGAGGACGAAGGGAAGGGGAGGAAAGGGATAAGGTTGGAGAGGATGGGTCTCACCGTAAATTTGTGAGCAAGTTGTATTTTTTTCTAAAATTTGTGAACAATTTGACATATATTTTTCTCTGATATCTGCAATCCGTAAAAATAATTTGTAAATTTTTCTGAACAATTTAATATATATTTATCTGATATCTGCAATCCATAAAATAGTTTGTAATTTTTTCTGAACAATCTGACATATATTTCTCTAATATCTGGAATCCATAGAAATAATTTATATTTTTTTAAAAAGTTGGGCATATATTTGTCTGAAACTTGCAATCCATAGAAATAGAAGGTCTATTATCCCCATATTACATCACTTTATCCAATAAATTACACTGAAGAAATTATTGTAAATATAATATTAAGATAGAGTAAAAACAGCTAACAGACGGTGTAAATACATTAAAAAAATTCAGTTGTTAGGAGAGTCCAAAACAACTGAATGTTGTCTAGACAGATCCTTTTCAAACTCGACAACTAGTTTAGGGAGTCAAATATAATGGACTTCACTCAAAAAAGAAAATATAATAATATGTGAAGCGGGATATATAAGTGAATGATACATGAAGATATGGGTATATATAGCTCGAGGTCATAGCCAAGAATAATAACTATGAGTAGCGACAATGCAAACAACGAAAATTAGTGTGATAATAGTCAAGGCTCGATAAATGAGCAACCATGGCAAGGGAAGGGAACGCATAGATCGACGACGATGAGCAAGCTGAGGCTGAGCTTCGTGTACGCGGGTACTACTGGTCGTGTATGATGAGCTTGGCCTTGGCGTCTCCCTCCTGGATCTGGTACATGTCGCCGAGGCCCATGTGCGCCATGAGGAACCAGACGAGGGTGATGAGCTCGCCGCCGCGGCTGAGCTGCCGGACGTGCATGCTGCCCCGGCACTTGCCCGCCGCGTACGTGAGCATCTCCCCCCACACCCCCGTGATAAGATCCCACATGAGCGCCTCGTCCAGCTCCCGGAGCGCCTTGGCCAGGATGACGGCGTCGAACAGCACCGACTTGCTCCGGTCGCCCTTCACCTGCACAGGCTTCTTGGTCGTGTTGACGCTCAGCAGCATCCTCCGCGCGTCCTGGTGGTCGGGCTTCAACTCCGCCAGCATGGAGTCGAAGAACCGCCTCGCCTCGGCGCGCGTGTCCCGGTAGCGGAGCAGGCCGATGCCCGCCGTGGCCGCCAGCATGTCCGGCTGCTTGATGAGCAGGTACAGCATGTACTCCGACAGGGTCTCGCCGATGCCACTCATCCGAGAGGGCTCTGGAAGCATCGGCCCCTCGACGTCCTTGAGCAAGCACAGGTCGGTGGCGATGTGCCACAGCAGCAGGGACTCGTCGAAGTCACTCTTCACCACGCTGTCCAGGATCACCTTGAACCTACCGTCGCCGTCCGTCGTCACCTTGACCCCCTTGATGGCCTCCTTGTGCTTCTTGACGACACCGTCGCCCCGGCGCCTGCACACCGCCGCGATGGCATCCTTCTCCGCCATCGCATCCTTCTCTTCGATCTCATCCTTGGTCGCTTCTTCTGGAGTTCCAGTTCCAGCAGCAGCCGCCTTCTTCTGGGCGGCGGTCTTCTTCCTCTCTTCTTGTTCTTCCTTGAGCATGCGGAGCGTGTCCTTGAGACCATCGAAGATGAAGTCCTCCAACCGGAGGGACCCCGCCAAGCTGTCATCATTTCTGCAGCACTTTGGAACAAGTGTGAACCGGCGAAGGCGGCCGCACCGCCGGTCCTCCCCGTCCTTCTTGAGCCTCACGCGCCGTATGAAGACGAACTCGTCGACGATGTCCTCGATGCGCAGACAGCCGGCGACCTTGTTGAGCCACAGGCAGAAGGCGGCTCGTTTGCCGAACCGGTCCGGCATTCCCAGCGCGTGGCTGATGAGGTTCAGCTGCGAGGTCTTCCCGGACCACCGCCGCGTCGACGTCGTCCTGATCCTCCACCGCTTGGCGACCTGCTGCAGCTGCCTCAGCTTCAGCCACACCCAGCACGACTGCTTCTCCAGGTACACCTTGGCGTGGTCGGAGATGAAGATCATGAGCAGCGCCGCCGCGTCCAGCGCCAGCCCGCCCAGCAGCAGCGCGTACGTGATGCCGACGTCGACGGGCAGGATCCCGTGCCCGGGCTTGTCGAGGAAGAAGAAGATGACGAGCGCGGAGACGAGGCAGCAGGAGCAGATGCAGCGGAGGACCCACCCGCGCCAGCTGTAGGCCACGGGCGCCTTGGTGTACACCATGTCGTAGATGAAGTTGAGCTCCACCTCGATCACCTCGAACGCCTCGCTCGCCTTCAGGCCTTGGCGGTCCAGGAAGAAGGCCTGGCTCTGCCGCCGCTCCTTGAAGCTCAGGATGACGTTGACGAAGAGCCGCCGGAAGGTGCGGAAGAACTCGTACGCCCGAGCCTCCACGCTCTTGTTTCTGTCCAGCACCAGCCGTTTGGTCTCCTGATCCTCCATCTCCTTGTGCGCCTGCTGGGCCTCGCCGTTGGCGATGTCGATCTCGACCGCCAGACCGGCCTTCTTCTTGGAGTCGTACTCCGTCATCAGCTTCGCGTAGTTGGGCCCGGGCTCCGGCGGGTCCAGGATCTTGTTGCGGAACCCGCCCACGCTGCCAGAGTAGAGCGAGAAGGTGCGCTCGCCGTATTTGACGATGCCGACCACGAACATCAGCAAGGTGGCGTGGATCACCGGGTTGCCGCGCAGCGAGCAGAAGAAGATGACGGCGGCGGAGAAGAGCTCGAAGAGGAGGCCGATGAGGTGCCGGAGCCACAGCTCGTTGTCCTCCAGCGAGTAGGCGGTGATGGTGTCCGGGCCACCCAGGTGGAGCAGCAGGAACGGCGTCCAGAACGCGAAGATGATGGGGCTGCTGCTCCCGCTGCTGACGTTGTTGCCGGCGGTGGCGCCCGTGCCGCCTCCGCCGCCGCGCTTGAGGCCGAAGCTTGACGAGGAGTTGCCGCCGACGCCGATGTTGCCCATGTTGTTGAGGAGGAGGCCGAGGGCGAGGTCGGCGACCCAGTCGGCGAGGAGGTAGCAGGACCACACGGTGAAGCGTGGTACCGGGTGGGAGGAGCGCTTGCGCATGGGGCCCACGAAGATGAGCAGCACCTGGAGGAGGAGGCTCACCTGCACCGCCACCCGGATCTCCCAGTCGCTGTCCTGCTGCGGCACCGGAGGGTTGAAACCCATCGCCGCCGCTACCTGCATGCATGCAGTCCATATTATATTATTAATCAACAATTGCATGCAGCCATACGTACACTAGCTACTAGTGTAATAATAATATTACTAACTACTTCATTTGAGCATGAACAAGTATATATATAATAATACAAAAAGATCTTTGGTTTCCTAGATTCAAGACATGAACAAGTTTGTCACCGGAGAGCAATAAATAAAATGGCGCACCTGTGAGCGATAGAAATGGCGCACCTGTCAGTTAGTAGTTTATTTCCTGCTGCCTGCCTGCCTGTCACAGAAAATTGAGGTGTAGGCGCGGCCTTGCAGAGTTAGCATGTAATGCAATGCAATGGGATTGCTGTTCCGGCGGCCACGCTTCGCTCTATATGCTGCTGCTAGCTGCATTGTGTTGTGTGGTGTCTACTGGTTTGTGAGCTTGGTACCTACTGTGGCCTAGTCCATCGATCTCGGCTACTCATCTCCACCAACACATGGAATAAATCTTTTCCAATTTTTCTTTTATCTCTCTGCAAAAGTAAAAGAAGAAAGTGAAATATATTTAGGACCACTTCACATCACATGAGCAGACAAAAAGAATATCACTTCGGTGTGCATCACAAGGCATGCATGCACGAGGTGATTTATAGAAGAAGTATAAGGAGAGGGAAGCAAACCTCTCTCAATATATAAGTCATCAGTTTTGTCACAATAATGTACTATAAGAGCGAACTGAGCGTAGCTCGGCTGGTTGGGTTCTTATGGTGGAACCTACCCACACGTATTAAATGGGGCCCTCAGTGGCAAGTGACGTGTCCAACTGCGAGGCGTCTATGGTCTTCCACTACTACATAAAATCTTTTGTCAGGCGTTTGTAATTTTTTTTTCGAGGCGGGCAAGAAGTATAACCGCCTCGGTTAATGTCGGGTATTAACCGTGGCGGTCACTTTTTATTAACCGAGGCGGTTAGAAAAAAACTGCCTCGCAAAATTGATTAACCGAGGCGGACATATTATAATAACCGCCTCCGTTAATAATGGCGGCTAGGGCAGCGCTCGGGGCGGCCACCCCCGGAGGCGCTCGCGGGCCCCGTGGTGCACGGCGGCCAGGGCGGCACTCGCGGCGGCCCCGCGGCGCTCGACGGCCAGGGCGACACTAGCGGCGGCCAGCCCCGGCGGCCCTCGCAGCGGCCCCGGCGGCCCTTGCGGGCCGCGCGGCGCACGGCGACCAGGGCGGCCAGAGCGTCTAGATCCGCCGTCCCTCTTCCTCTCCGGTGAGCGGGCGCCTGGATCCGCCCTCCCCTTCCATCTCCGGCGAGCGGGTGCCCGGATCTGGCCACCGGCAGCGGCTGGTGCCTGGATCCAGCGGCGGTGGCGCGTGGATGGGCTCGACGGGCCCCTCAATGGGCTTGTCGGGCCTTTCCTGGGCTTTTCTCTTTTTTTCTTTTTTTAATTGATTAACCGTGGCGGGCAGGCAATCGCCTCAGTTAATGTCACGATTAACCGTGACCTTTGATCCGAGACGGTCGCAAAAACCGCCACGGTTAATCTAAAATGACCGCCACGGTTAAAAATAATGTAGTAGTGTTCGTCAATTTTGAGATTAACTGGTCCAACTCAATTCTTCGAAGATGCTCAGGGTATACTCCTGTATGTGAGTGTCTGCATCCAACCGGATCTCAAAAAAAAATATACTATAAGAGGGTAGTACAAGGAAGCCTTTCATCAACAAATAAAACGCTAAGCTCCTCTTTGAAATGCAGGAGATATTTCTGTTTGGCACGGTTTTTTTCTATGCAAACGAGTTGATTCCTATGAAATTTCGATTTTATAAAATCCAATTCCAAAGGAGGCATAAAAAATATGTAGCCTCGTCGTAGAAGAAGAATGTGCGAACAATTTTTAAAGACTGTACGTGGAGGAAAGTGGTTTGAAATTATATTAAGGCTCTGTTTAGATCCAGTGCAAATTGCAACTGCAACTAGTCACATCAACGTTGCGGCACATGCATGGAGCATTAAATGTAGACGAAATGTTTGCATGTTTGTACTTTTTGCATGTGCATCACGAGATGAATCTTTTAAGCCTACTTGGGCCATGATTGGACAAAAGTTGTCAAATACAAACGAACGTGCTACAGTGCAGAATTGCAACTGCAACTGGGATCTAAACGGAGCCTAATAAGAGAGCGTTTTTTCAAACAATTGGGATCTCGCATGCATATATGTACGTCAAAGTCATCATGCAGTACGCTGCTACTTACAATGAAAGCAAGGCATATATACTTGCTATATCCAGTAGCAATGCAACATGATGAGTAGTCACTGAGCAGGACCAGCTAGACCGTCCCCCTTTCCTCTTTTGCCCTTTTCCGTTCGTTTCGTTACTTGAGCGTGTTGCCAACGACACTCCATGCATGCATGCGTGATGGTTCCACCAAGCGACAGTCAGCAGTGTTACGCTTGGTAGAACAATCTCTTTTCTATATGCCTTATTAAAGCTGCTGCTTCTTCTTTCAACCTTATTCAATCATCCTAGTGTTTCAAATATAGTCCTGCTAATGGATTAAAACCTCACCCCATAACAAATTAACTTTCTTATTCAACCCACTCCACTCCAGATTCTTACAGCTTTAACCCAACTCATTCCAATCCATAAACTAATTATACACATGGTTTTATTATAAGAACCCATGGATTTGCATAAGATATATTTGTCCATATTAAAAGTTGGGCACTAGATTTAAAATTTCGTGTTCACATTATAAATTTTTATCAAAATTGACTAATATTTGTTGCAGATGATTTAATATAGTAAGCAACAACTTTATGACAACTGGCATTGCCAAATCAATATGTGGGCCCTACATCAAAGCCGGACCCTAAAAATAAAAGCTCGTGTTCACACCTTAATTTCTTATCAAGATTGACTAAAATTTGTTGCAGACAGTTTAATATAGCAAACAATAACTTCATGTCAAACGCATTGACAGATCAATATGTAGGCCCCATATTGTAGCCGGATCCTAAAAATAAAAGCTCGCTTTCACACCTTAAATTTTTTTTGAATTAAAAATTTGTTTCAAATGATTTAAAATGTCATGAAGCTAATCTGTACCAGTTAGCATAACAAATTCTACACATGGGCCTCACATCAAAAGGTAAGCACATTTCAAGTCAATATATATGTATACTATGATATATTGAAATTTAACATCAACCCAAAATTTAAACCCATTTAAACACATAACAAAAAGAACCCAATCCCAACCCATCCATTCGAGTTTTCTGTTAAACCCAAACCCAACCTGCTAAGTAAATCAACTCATTCATACCCATCCAAAATACATCCACTAGAAAACTCAACATATTAAACCCATTTGAACCCAATCCATTAATTAGCAGACCTACTCAAACATCAATTACTCATATAAATTGATTTATAGGGCAGTCTACAAAAAATTGCAGTAAAATGAAAGAAAAAAAGAAAGACTCTCGTATTTTAATTTTAAAATCCAGGAGAAGCCCACTAATCAAGCACATGGTTTTTGCATAGGCGCATTTCCTAGGAAACACCTTGCATGAACCCAGGTCTACCACCATGACATACAATCACTTATGGGTTGTGACCAAGTATAGAATAATATTCTTTTGTATTAGCTTATATGAACCTTGTACTGAATATTTTGGGTCTTAAAAGATTTTTATAAAAAAGGGTTCCAACAATATTTTTTAGCACTACTACTTTTTGTATATATACATATTCGTTTTCAAAATCTAACAAATTGAAACATATTTCTGGATGACTAGATCATCAAATAAAAATATAATCAGCTATAAAGTTTCGTATTTCAGCAAGATCAATAATTCCTTTTACAAATTTTGTTTTCACCCAACTTCATTTGAAAAATAATTTCATCCAACAAACAAGACTACCTATTTTTGACCAGGGCTACTTCTCTTTGGTGGGCATGGCTCACAAGGAGCGATTTCGTTTTAAGCAATGGTCATCCAAAAATAATTTTGTTTTTAGCAATGGTCATCCAAAAATAATTTTCCACGTCTCATGGATGGTCAAAACCGTGCAGTAACTTTTGATGTTGTGTATGTTTTCTTGTTTCTTCTTATGTGGACTGATGCTCCTTTTCGAAGAAAGCTGAAGCCAGAACTATTTTCCATTAGAGTAAAATACACAGGCGGCCCTTAAACTTGTCCCACTGTGCCACTTAGGTCCACAAACGCGAAATTTGGGCCCTTAAACTTGTCATGTTATGCCACTTAGGTTCACGAACTTGCAAACGTGAAATCTGGGCCCCTAAACTTGTCTAGTTGTGTCACTTAGGTCCACGAACTTGCAAGGGAAAGGCAGGGGGACTTAAGGCCATTAATTTTACGTTTGTAAAAAGTCTACATGACCCCCCAACTTTGAGGCAGTGACTACTTAAGGCCCCAAACTATAAAATCGTCTGTTTTACCTCCTGAACTTTTCAAAACCATTCAAATTACCCCCTACAGCGATTTTGGACGGCAGTTTTGCTACAGTAACCATGGTATTGCCACACTAACCGCGGTTTTGGCTTTTTCTTTTTCTATTTATTTTCGTTGAATCTTTGAAAAATCATAATAAATCGCAGAAAAATTATAAAATAGAAAATCTCATTTTGTTGGACTCCACATGAGTAGAGCTACACAATGAATATATAATATAATATGTTTTAGTACAATTTTTTGTAACTTTAAATTAGTTAGAAAAACAAATTTCGTTTGTAATTAATTGGAATAATTCGTAGCTGCAGCTTCTATGGTCCAATTGTGGTGAAGTTTTTATGGTAGGGTTACTATTATATGCTTGAACTATAGTAAAAATTTCATACTCATTTAAAGAAAAGATGGTACTGTAGCAAAACCACCATCCAAAACCGCTCTAGGGGGTAATTTAAACGGTTTTGAAAAGTTCAAGGGTAAAACAGACGGTTTTATAGTTTGGGGCATTAAGTAGTCACTGCCTCATAGTTCGGGGGTCACGTAGACTTTTTCCTTTCGCGTTTGCAAATTCGTGGACCTAAGTGGCACAATGGGACAAGTTTAAGGGCCCAGATTTCGCATTTGCAAGTTCGTGGACCTAAGTGGCACAGTAGGACAAGTTTAAGGGCCTAGATTTCGTGTTTGCAAGTTTATAGACCTAAGTGACACAGCGGGACAAGTTTAAGGGCCGCCCGTGCATTTTACTCTTTTCATTATTATACTAAAAAAACAACGCTACAAACTGTAGGAAGAGCGCGGCCACCCAATCCTCTGCGATATGGGCCTGTATTGCACATAAATAAACTGGGCTGGACTGGCGTTGCGGAGCGCACAACACGGCAGGGACCAGGCGGCCAGCCCAACTTCGGGGAGCGCCTCCTGGTGGGTCCCACCAAAATTTCGAGCGATTTCAAATCTCCCTCTCCCCGCATCGGCTCCATCGCGCTGCGCTCCGATTCACCACACCATTCTCCCCCCTTTCCATTTTTTCCATTCCATCCGAATCGAGAGGCACCTCCACCCCGCTCCTCAGACCCTAGATCCGCCCGCCATGTCGGCGCGAGGGCTGCGCCCGGGGGTGTTGCACAGCAGGGAGAACAACCCAGCGGACGCGCAGTCCGGGAAGCGCCAGCGCACCGCCACCGGGACCGGGAGGCCGCCGCTCGCCACCGCGCCGCCGCCGCAGCTACCGCTGGAGGAGCCCATGGTGTTCGCGGGCAGGGAGGACGTCGACGCCCTCCTCAACGAGAAGATGAAGGGGAAGAACAAGATGGACTACAAGGTCTGTCGCTCCATCCTTAGATGTTGTGCTTCGATTAGTACCTTGCCGTCGCTTGTTCCTGTCATCCTGTGTATCTCCCGTTAGCATCTTTGTGGATGCCTCGATTCAAACTCGGCAGAATGCATAAATGCCATTTTTTTGAGAAAAAAAAAAGATAAATAGCTGCTCGCGTGTTCCTCTGCTTCTGCTCATGTGAACTGGCTGTATTAGTTTCAGGCATATGCCTCATTCTCCAGTTCAACTCTGGACGCTAGGAGCTAGGTGATCCATGCGTCTACTTTCTTTACATTTGTTTTCCTTCACGCTTGTTAATGACCTGCATGCCCCTCTTAGCTGACCTACTAGTAACTTGCCATCTCTGACACACTGCTCTAATGTGTGTTCTGGGCTACTTAGCGTGTCAGCAGCGTTTCTGAACTACTGAAACCACAGAAAAAGTTGGATCATCAGTAACTTATAAGGCATTTACTGTTACCTTTCAACAAGTGAGCATCAGTGAATTGGATAAGAACTGTAATTTGGAAGAAGAAAAATAAACGCTTCAAACAGTAAGAACAGAGAGATATTTGATTTAAATATAAAAAAATGTTAAGCTTCTGTCCATGGTACTGACGGTGATTCCACTGAAAGCAGCTCCTAGGACCTTTGCAATGTTTTGACATCTCATATGTTATGTCTGACTTCACCCATTTTTTATGTATCATTTCCTGCCTTTGACAATTCGGTTTCCCTGGTTGCACAGGGGAAGAGCGAGCAAATGATGGAATACATCAAGAAGCTTCGAGCCTGTATCAAATGGCTTCTTGACAGGGAAGACGCAGATCATGCTGAAATCAAGAGGATCAATGATCTGCTCGAGGCCACACACAATCAACACTCTGAGATAGGTACCAACCTTTCGAAATTAGCACATCATGGATACTTCCTTTCTTCTACATTCGTTTGACTGAAGTTTGATTGCTTCATATAGTGGCTGACTTGAAGAATACTGCGGAAGAAACAAAATCAATATGTGAGGAACTTCAAAAACAATGTGCATCTCTGCAAGGGGCTTTGAAGATAGTGGAGGCTGAAAAAATGGTGGGCGACTTGTGCTTCTGGCTTAATATCATCTTATTACTCTTGTGTCACTCTCAGTTTCATTAGAAATGCAGGATGCCCTGAGTTCTCTAAGCAATGAAAGGGAGGCAAGGATGGGTGTGGAGTCTTTGCGAAATGGGCTTTTAGAAGATCTGAACAAGGCAAAGTTGGAGGAAAAACGCCTCAGTGACCAGGTATTAGCTAATGCCTTTTGTGAACCTCCCCTTTTCATAAAAAACAACTCCTTTGAATTATTATTTTATCAACAATGCAATCCTCATTTAATGTTGTTTATGATTTGTTTGTTCATTGATATTCTCAGATTAAGATGCTTCAGGACACAAATAAGAGGCTTCAAGAATATAACACAAGCTTGCAGCAATACAATTGTAACCTCCAAGCAGATGCAACAAAGAATGCCGAAACAATTGCAAAGCTGCAAAAGGAGAAGAATACTATGGTCGAGACAATGAATGGTTTGAAAGATCATGCTAACTCAGTAAAAATGCAACTAGACTTTGCAAAGGTAAAATCTGTGTTACATTCTGTTAGTATATCCTTTCTTTGTCCACACTTTTTTTATTGAATTTAATCTGTTGTCCTTCTAGTCTTTGCAAAATGAGGCTGGAAAACAAAAGATCGATTTATTGAAGGAAGTTGAAAGTCTTAGAATGGAGCTTCAACATGTAAGGGAGGACCGTGACGCTAAATCTTCTCAAGTAGATTCTTTGCTTGCTGATATTGCAACATACCAAGAAATGACTGGAAAATCTGTCGTTGCATTAGACAACGCCCAAGCAAAAACTTCTGCACTTGAGGTATAAATATGCGCCTAGATAATTTGATCGTTATCTAAGATAGGAAAAACTGGCTAACATGTTCTCAATGAAATAGGAAACATGTTCGTCCCAAAGAAAGATGATAGAGACATTGGAAATCAAGCTTGCAGCTGCCAATGAAAAGTCAAAGGTCTGTACATGTCTGTTTCTCATTAATTATTACATATAATGATGTTGTGTTATATCTCAGTAATAAGTACTCCCTCCATCCCAAATTGTAAGTCATTCTAAGAATCTTGGAGAGTCAAACTTTTTCAACTTTGACCAAGTTTATATAATAAGATAATAATATTTACAATATCAACTAAGTATTATTAAATTCTTCATCAAATATATTTTCATGGCACACTTATTTAGTGTCATAATTCTTCATATTTTTCTCTATAATTTTGGTCAAAGTTGAGATAGTTTGACTCTCCAAGATTCTTGGAACGACTTACAATTTGGAACGGAGGGAGTATAAGTTTGTCTATTTGTTTCTTAATGTATCAATTGTTCACATTATGTAGTAAAAATATTTTCTAGATGTTTAATATCTTGAACCTTGTCTTAACTGTATAGAGGGCTGATATGACGGCCTCTGAAACCCTAATTGAGTATGAGAACATGAAGAAAATGTTGGAGAGTGCTCAGTCACGCCTTGAAGAGGCTGAGCAAACAATTCTGGATGGAGAGAAGTTACGGAAAAAGCTACATAACACAATTCTTGTAAGAAGTTATCTTAAACTCTCAAAGATTTAGTATTTATACATATATGCTGTTTAGCTATTTCTGAATTTGGTTCTTTGCAGGAGTTGAAGGGAAACATTAGGGTATTTTGTAGGGTAAGACCTTTGCTGCCAAATGAATCAGGAGCAGTCTCATATCCAAAGTGTGGAGAAAACTTAGGCCGAGGCATTGAATTATTACATAATGGTAGATTAATCTTTACAGTCGTTTTTGTAGTTTGACTTTGATATGCTGTATTTTTAAAATATTGATTATGAAATAATTATATGTTCCTTATTCTTTTCAGCACAAGGATATTCATTTACTTTTGATAAAGTATTTGATCATTTGGCGTCGCAAGAACATGTGTTTATAGAAATATCTCAACTCGTCCAAAGTGCATTAGACGGCTATAAGGTACATATTTGTATGACTTTAATTGAGATCACCTTACTAACTCTAGAAATCAATGATATTCTGGTTTGTATTTGTTAATATCCAGTTCTCTTAGAATGCAACTAAAAGATGGTGCATCATTTAGGTCTGTATATTTGCCTATGGGCAAACCGGTTCTGGTAAAACATATACAATGATGGGCAACCCTGAGTTAGAAGATCAAAAAGGAATGATACCACGATCTTTGGAGCAAATTTTTCAAGCTAGCCAGGCACTTAATACACAGGGTTGGAGATATAAGATGCAGGTGTGTTTTTAGTAATTTATTTATTTAATTGAACTAACCAGAGAACAAGTTTTCTGTAATATCATGGTGTATGATAAACTTTCAGGCCTCAATGTTGGAGATTTACAATGAAACTATACGCGACTTGCTTGCGACAAATCGCATGGCGGCTCAGGATGGTGGTGCTTCAAAGTACAGTATCAAGCATGACGCCAATGGTAACACTAATGTGTCAGACCTTACGGTTGTTGACGTAACTAGTATCAACGAAGTTTCTTCTCTCCTCAGGCGGGCTGCTCAGAGCAGGTTACAAATTGTTTTCAAAGTTTCAGCATTTAGTATTTGGTCATAATGGTATATAATAGGAAAAATCTACTGATCATATGTTTTCATTTGTGTGTCCTAATTTTTAGCATCAGATCTATATGATGTAGCTATGTAAAAAGTCACAACATTTTATTCCATTGACTGTCACATGGCAAGACTTGAGTAGTCGGGTCATTTTGTCTTTAAACTTCAGGTGTGTCACTTGTTTAATGATACCCATTATATGGTCATGATCAACTCTCAAATATAAAAAATGTACTGATTGATATTTTCTTAAGAAAAAAAAGTAAATCTGGATGCTTTAAGTTCTCCATCATCCATTGTGCTGTGTACTCTATACTAGTTTGTCTTTTCACCACAGATGCTAATTTTCTTAAACTTGTATGGTAATATCTTCAAGTTTCTGTTATATCAGATTTGAGCATTGAATACTGCAGGATGAGTCGGTTCTGGCGTATTGGACCTAAAACAGTCATTTATTCATTTTGTTTCCAGATCAGTTGGTCGAACACAAATGAATGAGGAATCATCTAGAAGTCACTGTGTTTTCACTCTTCGGATTTCCGGTGTAAATGAGGTACATTCTAATTTACATGTAACATTGTTGGTCATGTCGTCTAGAAGTCACTGATCATTTTTCTTTTCAGGGAACGGATCAACAAGTGCAAGGAGTGCTCAATCTTATTGATCTAGCAGGCAGTGAGCGCTTGAACAAAAGTGGTGCAACCGGCGATCGTCTGAAAGAGACTCTGGTAAATTGCTATCTAGTCCCTTAGCATTGTTAACTAGTATATATTTTGTAATTTGTAATAACGAAGAAGCATGGTTTTGTTCCAACTTAGGCTATCAACAAAAGCTTGTCATGCTTAAGTGATGTCATCTTCTCGATTGCAAAGAAAGAGGAACATGTTCCATTTAGGAACTCAAAGCTGACATATCTCCTCCAGGTATTTTCCTTTTCCTGTGTAACTTGCAGTCTTGTTCCGATCCATTGGTTCCTTTGAAGTTGAATTGTAAATGTATCATAGTATTAACTGATTGTTTTGCCCCCTTTCCAACACAGCCCTGTCTCGGAGGGGACTCAAAGACGCTGATGTTTGTGAACCTGTCTCCTGAAGCGTCGTCGACTGGGGAGTCTCTCTGCTCATTGCGGTTTGCTGCAAGGGTGAACTCTTGCGAGATTGGGATCCCTCGGCGCCAAACCCAGATGCGCAGCTCACAATGATGAAATATGGTGAAGCGGCTGCCTATGAATTGCCATGTTCCATCTGGCTGTGGGCCGTGGCGAGTGTATGTCTATCTTTGTGTTGATTTGGTGGTGCAATCGATCATTTGCATCTGTTGTTTGTCGTGGTGTGAGTTGCTAATTTGTATGGTGTGTGGCCTTGTTGATTGCGCTGACGGCTGGCAGCGGTGTGCTGGCCTATTTAATCTTATAGGATCTGATTTGTATGTCGGCTTGTGTTTCCATTTTGTTTTTCCTTTCATTCATCTGTTACTGCCAAATGGTCATGCCTGTGAGCTGGGCTGGGCTAGGCGTGTATGTAAACAACTGTCTACTTTCAGACAGGCACAGGCTGCTGAACTGAGACTCAAAGCGTGAGATGATAATTATATTCCCCGCTCTCTGAATTCTGTCTGTAGACAGATACTACTAAGGTAGGAGTATTTATGCATACATGATGACATATGAATTGTGGCATGGTTTTTGCTAGGCCATCTTTGCCATGAGCTCCTGGAGTATGAGCTTGGTGTCGGCGTAGCGGGCACTGATCCTGTCGTCATCCTTGGCGGTGACGGCCTCCTGGAGCGTCTCGAAGCTGTCGAAGAGACGGTTGGCCAGGTCGACGAAGGGGGGCTTGTCGTCGGCGGCGGAGATGAGCTTGTCGAAGTCGTAGTACATGAAGGTGGACTTGAGGCGGAGGTACTTGTTGACGTAGTTGGAGGCGTCCTTGCCGAGCAGGTCCTCCAGCGCCAACAGGTCGAAGGCCGTGCTGCGCAGCCGGTAGGCGTGCGCCGCGAAGCTGGGGCCGATGTCCGCCATGTAGATGCCGTTCTTGAGGAAGGAGCGCGTCCCTGTCTCCGCGTTGTTGATCTCCTCTGCTTGCCAGTTTCCAGGAAAGCTTGGTCAGTAACTGTGTTTTGCCTGCGCTTGCTGAATGAACAATCGTCTGCGAGTGGTGAAGCAGGACGGCTTACTGTTGACGATCTTGGGAACGGGCAAGGGGAACTCGGTGAGCCACCAGCCGTTGTTGGCCGGCTCCTCGTCGCCGGCGGCGGTGGCGGCACGTGGGCGGAGCAGCACGGCGCACGCCAAGCTGAGGCCGAGGCCCACGCAGGCTGACCTCCTGGACGGGGACGGGGACGGCTGCTGCTGGGAGGAGGAAGAGGAGGCGGCTTGGCACGTCACGTACAGCGTGGGTCGGGTCGGCCGGAGCCGGAGTAGACGGAGGCTGCCGCCGGAGAAGCCATGGCAGTAGCTTGCAGCCGTGGTGGTAGCTGCCGGCGGTGCGTTGAGATAAGTGGCCATGGGGACGGACGACTCTGGCTGCGGAAGGAGGGAGTGGATAGCGCGGGCGGCGTGCACTAGTAGTCTGTAGTAGTGTAGAGTATAGATAGAAAAGGAAAAAGGAAGAAAGCGGCTGCGGCCGTTTTTAGATCCTTCCGTTCGGATCAGGTTTTGCAGTTGTATCTAGGAATGTGGGCTGGGCTGTAATGCCCTTTTTTTTTTCTTCAAATTCTATTGGGCTCTACTCTACTGGGCTCTCATATGACACGACCGACGAAGGGCCACCAGCGTCACATGGCAGGCAGACACACAAAACCAACGACCGACGAAGAGTACATGGTTATTATGGACTTATGGTTGTACTACAAGTAGTAATAATTTATTACTACATTTCACTTTTTTTTTTGGCAGTGACTCATTTACTGCGGTGCCTCTCTCTCCATAGCAGTAGTAGCGTTTCCTTTTCCTTGTGAAGCACAAGGCCAATGCGCCATGGTGGCAGGTCTCAAGCGTTAATGCATGGCGACGACCGACCAAGCCTTGCCTCTCTGTGCCACCGCCCACCCTGTGTGTGATCCAATCTGGACCGCACACAGCTGAGCTGAGCTGAGCTGATCACCACCAGCCGGAGACGTTCTTGTTTGTGTGACACCTCCACCTCCGCTGCTGAGCTGAAGTCAGAGCAATCAGGCTTCAGGCAGCCACCACCGGCCACCGCACCAGCCAACCACAGCACCAAAGGCCACGAGACACAGGCTGAGAGTGAGAAGGCAGAGCGGCCATGCGGGGCGGCTGCTACGTGGGCAAGGCCACCAAGATCTTCCTCGCCCTCCTCGCCGCCCTCGCCGTCGTCGGCGTCGTCCTCGCCTTCCGCGCCGTCCTCCACCGCGCCGCCAAGTCCAGCCCCGCCTCCGCCTCCGCATCATCCGCGTGCGCCGCGGCCGACGCGTGCCAGCCCGTCCTGCCGGACACCGACCCCGCCATCCAGCAGCCCGCCGACGCCACCGCCGCCCGCCCGCCGCCCACGCCCACGCCCACGCCCGCGCAAAATCCCACCTTTCCCTCCCCGGCCGCCGCCGCCGCCGCCTGGCCGCCGCCGCCCTCGCAGCCGACGCCTGTGCCCGAGGCCCCTCTGCAGCAGCAGCCACCGCCGGTGCCCGTGCTCCCACCTCCCCAGCAGCAGCAGCAGCTGCTGCCCCCGCCGGCACCAGTCGTCGTACCGCCCCCGTCGGCATTCCCGTCACCACCGCCGCCGGTGGAGATCGCGTCGCCACCACCGGACCTGCTGCTGCCGCCGCCAGCACCGCCTGCGTTGCCGTCCTCGCCTGATGCGCCGCCAGCCGCCCCAGTGGCGCCAGGCCCAACGCCGTCTTGACTCATCCTCGATGCCCACGAGCAGAGGTGGAGGCGGATTTCTTAGAGGAGTTATTAGACGCCGTTGATGCACTGTCTGTTCAGCTTGTCCTATACTAATTCAGTTGCAATTTTGTTGAATTTTCATCATCGCCGTCAGGATCTCACAAAAAATCTTTCTGCGCTCGTCTCTCTTGTCCAAAAATCGCTGCTGTTCTTACAGTTTATTGCACTACTATTCAGACTCTGAAATATTTCATGAGATACAAAATCTGTACCGTTTCTCGTGGAAATTTGTAACGGTACTAGGAATCCCTGCTTTTCACACCTGCATGTCGGCTGGATTGGCATGAATTGACCATGGTCTGGTCATGAGAGGAGTCTGTGTCTGTCTGACAGCAACAGATGCATGCGTCCGTGGCCTTGACTTGCTGATGACCACCTTGAGAGAGTTGGAGAGCGATTCCTCGGCTCCTCCACGGCTCCACAGATCTACCCACCACTCTGCATCTACCAAGCCGAGCACATGACTGCAGTAGCGCCTCCCTCCACTTGAAACAAGACAACAGCTAAAAATAAAAAAGAGAAGAACTTTCCAGAAATATATAGGTAAGAGTACTTTGGTACTAGTACCCAGTCATCTTCGTAATAGCAGAGGTAGTTTTGAAGAACTTTGCAGAAACTGTGCAGAGTGATGTTTCAACATCCGCAGAGCTAATACTACGGATCACTCAATCACACCCAACTTTATTTTAAGGAAGAAGTGAAGAATGCAGTGGCTTGCGGATTGTGCATAGTGCAACCTGCACAGAGCTACAGCTCACTGAATCACTCCCATAGTTTTTTTTTTTTTTAAGTTAAGAATGCAATAGCATGAACATGTCTACAGGAGACGAGGAGTAGATGCAATGCCTGAAGAAATGCATGGCAGCTACTAGATTCCATTCCACTTCTGGTGAACATCTGCTCGTCATCATATTACCTAAAAGAGCTCAGCAGCACTTGTAATGTAGTACACAAATGAAGCTCCTTTCATAATTAGAATAAGAGTGAAAATTATTACAAACCTCTTGCCGTCCTTTCTTTTTTTTTAAAAAAAAAAAGAGCTCCGGTCCTTTTCAGCAGAAACACCTGTTCTGAGCTTGGCAGCAGACATCAGTTCATTATTCTGATCTTAATTCGTCCTTGGTCTCTGTTTCTTCTTCACTATGCGGAGAACCTTGAATCTTAGTTTTTAGTTCTTTTCCTGGCCAGGTTCTTGTGTTGGGTGTTGACCTGGTTTGGTTTGTTTTTTCTAGTGTTTGGACGTGTCGGTGGGTGGTCTTATGGCTTTGGTCTTGTGGGACTTTTCTAGTGTTTGGTTGTGTCTGTGTGAGGCCTTATGGCCTTGGGTTGCTAATTGTACCGCAGTTGTGTACTGTCTTCGGATAGTAGAGGCTGAAACGATGTTCCTTTATCTAAAAAAATACGGAGAACCTTGAGTTTAGTTTTTTTAGCAACAAAGCTACTGCTGCATGGTGCAAAAGGGTGACTGATGCTCTTGTCGCATGCCCTTTACCGAGGGAAAAGGTTGAATCAGAAGAAAGTAAACAGCCAGAGTCAGGGATATGCTGAGATGTAGGGAATCAGGATGAAGTTTTCTTTTCTCCCCGTGAAGAAGAAAAGCTACCGCAGCTCTCTATCTCCATTGTAGCATTATATGTTCTGAAAGCATACATATGCAGGTCTCTGCTTCTGGGCCTGCCAGGAAAATATTTAGCATTCCTAATCCTTACCTGTTGCCACATGCCAAGTCCACGATTGTGCCTTTGCCATCTTTTGGGTAAAAAAAAAAAAAAAAAAGAGCAACAGGTTTGCTACACTACATCGAACTGAGACATGCAACTGAACCGCACACTTGCGGACAAGGACAGGAGGGCAGATTGTCGTTTCGTTGTTTTGTATTTGGACCAGCTGCTTCTCTGAACTCACACGCGAATGCCCATCGCACCAGACGATCTCGGGTGCTGCCATGGTAGACGCTGGGGTGGGGGCGACGCTCTCCTCTGTCTCCTCGAGCTTCATGTGCCTGAAGATGCCGGCGCAGCGAGCTTCACGGCCTTGGCCCCGCCATGCATTCTTGATCTACAACTTACAATTTCGAAGATTTGAGTGATCGAATGCGCATTGGACACGAGGCCACCAAGTTGGGCCGATGCCACCCAATAGTCAACGATGGTAATGTTTGACGACAGACAGGCGGCCAGGCGGGGCACTGCCATGGCCAAACGACAGGTGGCGGCTGAGGTGGCATGACCAAGCAAAACACAGGGAGTGTAGACTCATTGTTCCCACCGATGGCCTAGGAGTTATGTACAAAGGAACACAATGCGAGGGAGATGCTTCCGTGGCGCTTCAACCTCGATCCAGCAGATTGGTGCCATTTTAACTATTTGTTAATTAATTCGATCTTTTTTTTCCTACTCATTTGCACACACATCACAGCCACAACTGTCAGATAAAGCTCAAAAAAATTGTTTGGTATCAGTATTAGCATAATCATTTAACAACTCACAGCACACATATCATTCAGACCCGGCCCTAAAACAGGTCGGGGCAACAGTGATTGTAAATTTATTCGATCAACAGTGACAACAAATACATATTATACAGTAATAATAAATAAAGTAAAATAGTAGCAGTATAATAATAACCGAATCAAAAGCCAAAAGAAAAAAAAAAACCCGGCAGACTTGTCAGCACCAACAACTGTCGGTGCGCCGCACAATGCAATAATGAATGGCTGTGAATAATATAGTATTTATCTGCAAAAATCATGTGTGTCAGGACTCGATCGGTCTCACATGGCCAAGGCTGCCATGGCGACGGCGACGGCGAGCCCCACGACAGCCTTGGCTCCGAGCGTGGCGGCGGCTGACGACGACTTGGGCGCGGCGGCGGTGGGCGAGGACACGTTGGGCAGCTCGTCGGTGGAGGTGGCGGCGGCGTCGGGAGCCGGCGCGGGGGCCGGGGCCGTGGCCGGGGTCGGGGCGGCGCTCCGCTGGTGCCGGGGCTTGGTGGTCTTGGCGGGGGCCGGCGCGGTGCCGGTGACCGCGGGCCCGGCGGCGGCGACGGTGACCTCGAGCTTCATGCCGGCGGCGCAGTGGCCGGGCACGCTGCAGATGAAGTAGCGCTTGCCTGGGGTGGTGAGCTTCACGGTGGCGCTGCTGCCGGTGTAGGACTTGACGGGGTTGGCGCCGGAGCAGGCGTCGTAGCCGGCCTTGGTCACCTCCGTCACGTCGTGCGACGGCGAGAACTTGAACGCTGCAGGAGGAAGAAGCGACGTCAGTTGTGTGCTTGGCAATGGCAAACGACAACTGAGTGACAAATCTTACACAATGTGTCGCCCTGCTTGAACGTCTGCTTGGCGGACCAGGCGTCGTAGCCGTTGCCGCTGGCGTCCCAGGAGCCGTCGCCTCCCACGGGGTGGTCTGCCGCCGCGGCGAGCTGCACGGCCAGAGCGGCAACGGCAGCGACGGCGAGGATGGCGGCCTTGGCCATGGCCATTATCGATCTCTCTGACTCTGATCTGATGATCTTCTTCTTAGCTTCCTGATGCGGATCTGGCTGGCTGTGGTTAGAGGCAGCCGGCAGAGCTAACGGCTGCGCTAGCTACGACCTGATGAGCTGTGCAACGCAGCAAATAGAATTGAAGCTTGTGGGAAATGATGGACTGACCACTGATGGCTCCTGCACACTGGGTGGCCTCGCTTATATAGATCGATGGAACATGCAATGCAATGCAATGGATGGTGGCGGTCGTTGATCGTCGTCAGAGCCTACGCCTGATGGAGCCTCAGTGACTGACTGACAGATCATGCATCCCATACCATATGCATGGTTGACGGCCGGGGGTTGGTGGCCGAAGCCGGACACGGACAGGCCCGCGCGACGCGGCAATTCTTT
Source organism: Eremochloa ophiuroides (assembly GCA_038502445.1). Taxonomy (NCBI): domain Eukaryota; kingdom Viridiplantae; phylum Streptophyta; class Magnoliopsida; order Poales; family Poaceae; genus Eremochloa; species Eremochloa ophiuroides. Next base: position 485,141 of record JAHLJS010000001.1, on the reverse strand, counting down.
TGACTCTGCAGCTAGCTGTTGTTGGGCTTCAACTGCCCTCCTGCGTACGTTGCTTCCCGCTCTTCTTCGTCTTCTTCTTGCTTGGCTTGCAAAGAAGAGGGATCCATGGATGTCCATGTGCAGATGCATGATAATAATGTGAATGTGAACCAAACCAAAACTAGTGCTTACTAAACAATGGATTAGTTATGCCCTTCCGCGTACACGTACATCCATCATCTCTAGCTACTAGTAGTAGTATATGCATATTGTAATCCATCCGCCGTCGGATGGCTGGGCATGAATAATGATTGTTTACAGGTACGTCTCCACGTTAGTTTGGCGACTTGGAAGCCGAAAAGTTCGGCAAACTATACTCGATGTGTTCATGGGCTTCCACACACTCGCTGTGTTCACAAATTAAACTATTCTTTTTCTAAGCACTTGTGTAGGATGTTGCTTCACATTGCCGTTTGCAGCCAGGCCAGGGATGGGAGAGCACCACCACCTATCACTTCGTCAAGGCATATATCTTATTGACAGCTTGACACATTCAACTTTGCATTGGTTGGTCATAGTATATATACACGTATTGTTGTACTTTAGACCACCATGTCTCTGCATTCCGTTCCAACTCATGGAAAAGGTTTTATATCTTCATAATCATAGCATCCTTATAGTACTCCATCCATTCCAAAATTACTTTTCTAAGACAGCAAAAGCATTATTGTTCCTAAGAAACCAGAAGGACTTATGGTTTGTAGAGAGGGTGTTGTGATGAAAGCCCCCCAAATCAATACTACTTGGTGGTTCTTCTGCAAACTAAGGGCAAGTATAATAAATGATTATATGTCACTATATATATACCAAAATCTTTACCATCACTGGCTATCCCCACGAGGGAGAAAGAGAGAGGGGGAGAGTGAAAAGAAACAAGCTACAACTTTATAGCTAGCTGATGCACAAGCTCTAAAAATAAATATGAGAAAAGAAAGTAGACCGTGTTTTAATGTTGAAGCATGTTCTAATAGTTAAATACCGTATGGAGTTATATATAATTTAGGTCTTATTTGGAAGGGCTTTTTTTCAGTTGAAAATGGCTCTAAATAATTGGTAGAAATTGTCAGGAGAAGCCGAAACTGGAGAGGCAAACGGGGCCTTACAACTCACAAGGCTCCTACGTACAGTGACTCTGAAAAAAGAGACGTTGGGGCGCGGCTTGCGTTTATGTGGGGGCCGCAACAAGATTCCTAGTCGATAAGAGAGTTGTTAACAAATGACAAGGCTCGCTGGTCGATTGATGCGAATGAGAAAATTGTGCTCCTGCTCGTACGCGTCACATACACCTTCCTGCCTGCCTATGAATTTGGTATTGTTTGTGTATGTGCATGTGGGAGTGGTTACTACTCCGTACATACTTTCGAGCCACCATGTGCTGCCCTTTGCTTTGCTTTTCAATCTGGCCACAACTTGCATACCTTTGCAATATTGCAACAAGCCGAGGTGCTGACCATCAGCGCTTCAGATGGAGTACAGTCGCCGATCGATACCCCTAAACTGTGGGCCTGCTTGGTTCATACCCCTAAACGGTAGTAGTTATAAGAGCACCATATTGTTTGAAGATCCTTAACCATGTACCAAGCTTGGGCAGCCCTAACCGTTGCAACCTTTTGGGCCGAGAGGTCATTAATGGTTTGTTCTTTGGGCTGAACCTATTTGACCAGTTTGACAAGCCCAGTAGTTTTTTTTTTAATAAGGGAAGCCCAGTTGGTTTAAGTCGACATTGGTCACACCGCAGCCCAAATCATATGGTTATACAAACGGTGATCATGGGGGAAAAAAATTCAGAACAAGAGTCATGATCATGTATAATTAAGTTATAATTACAAACTGTTTTGTTTTACCACAAATAGCAAGCAGTGAACCACCGAACCAATTCGATGTCCTCTTTCATCAATCAAAATGTAATGAAGGCTGACATGAAAGTGCAGCAACGAACAAACTTGAATGAAAAAGAAAGAAAAGTGAGAGAAAGAGGCTCAGTCGGAAGAAGCTAATGAAAAATCTGAGATGAGCACGCATGCCATTGCCAAGCGATGGTCGTCGTCATCGATGGGACGGGTTATCAGTCTATATAGACAGCGCATGTGGGCCTGATCTCGCCGTCGGTGCCGGTGAGCACGCCGATCCTGCCCATGTTGATCATGGAGACGGCGAAGTCGGCGAAGAAGGTGTCGACGTAGGAGGCGTTGGTGGCCATGAGGGTGACGTAGGCGGCGGTGAGGCTGTCCTCTAGCAGCGCGGCGTCGGAGCGCAGCGGCACCCGGTGGCTGTACACGGACCTGAAGTATCCGGCGTCGAAGGTGTTGGCCGGCGCCTCCGTGTCCAGCGGCTGCACGCTGGCGACGTTCTCCGGCCCGCCGCACACCGCCGTGAGGTTCCTGGCGTAGTCGGCGTCCAGCGACGGGTCCTGGTCGCCGGCGCCGGTGAAGTTGTAGAGGCGGTCGGAGAAGGAGGGGCAGTGCGCGACGCCGATGGTGTGCGCCGCCGACAGCACGACCATGTCCTTCATGGTGAGGTTCTGGGCGGCGAAGTAGCGCGCGAGCACGGTGACGTTGCCGTCGGCGGGGGGCAGGGAGCGCAGCGCGTCGTCCTTCCGGGACACGTTGGCGTCGCGCCGCCCGGTCTCCACCTCGTACGCCGGGCCGCCGGTGTAGTTGACGGCGTCGCGGGCCGCCATGGCGACGATGTCGGCGCAGGAGACGGCGAGCGGGCACGCCGCCTCCACGGCGGCCTTCACGTCCTCGATGGCCTCGTACCCGCGCACCGTCGAGTTGGGGTCCGCGTCCCGCTGCGCCGTCCCGTTGTGGGACTTGAGCAGCAGCCCCGCCGTGCACCCGCCGCCGAAGCAGTCGTGGAAGTGGAGGCGGAGGAGACCCGCCGGGAGCGTCATGTCGGCGGCGAACTTGGCCAGCAGGGCCGAGCGCACCAGCTCCTCCACGCCCGGGCACGTCTCGTTGTAGTAATCGTACTGCAGCTGCGCCTGCGCGCCGCCCAGGGTCAGGATCAGGGTCGCCGACGACACCGCGAGCTGGAGCACCAGCAGCCTGCGGAACAAGGACGACGACGACGACGACAGGCAGGAGGCCATGGCGAGCTAGTAGAGTAGGTACGTAGCTGCTAGGTTGCTTTTTTGGATGGCGACGATAGATGACGGCGAGGTACTACAATACAACACGATGTATTTATAGGGAAGACGTTAACAAGAACAGGGATTATTGCAAGCATAAGCATGATGAGAAAAAAAAAATGTGGGCCGGGACGTGCTAGAGATCGAACTCGAATCGAACAGAAGAAGAATGCTGATTCGTCTGCGGTGGCAGCCGCGCGCGTTGACCTTAGCTCGCAGTTCATGGTGGGCATGACATGACCACCACCGGCACCGTCGTCGTCTACGACGTGCATGCCATTTCCATGTGCCCAACAAACGTAACGGGGCAACAGAGCAGACAGCCGCCGCAGCTGGAGCCTCAAAGGGGATAGATGAACCAAACCGAACGGGGTTACGAGGACTTGGGAGTTGCAATTGCGAGAGAGATGTACTAGTAGTTGCCACAATGTTATTTATGCATACATAATCTGAGACATGAGTACAAGATTCTTGTACATATACAGAAATGGCCAGTGACATACAATTTCCATATATGCATGTTCCGTTCTCACTTTATTCTTGCCCGCCGGACAAAGGATTGAATCGCGTGTTCCTTTCCTTTTGCGTACGTGCACAGCATCTTGTGTGAGTTTCAGACTTGCAACATGCGACTGCTACACATTTGGATCGATCGACTGCAATCTAATCTTTCAGCTGGTGATGAGGCCCTTGATGAATGAGGCACCATGCATGCATCTTGTTTAGCTGCTACAGGTCTTCTAGTACAGTAGTATTTGACTTTGGTATGTATATCTGTCTGTGCCTCTGCGTGCCTGGCAAAAGAATTGCATATGTTGCGCTGGCCGTAACTTGACAGCTTAGCTTGTTCTAGCTTGATGGCGTTGCTCAAATGCTGAATGTGCAAATTTAACACGGTTTCTTCAGGGGGAATGCTAAGGTTCTGCTCGGGGTATACACCTCACACGGCCTCACATCTGGAACTCGGAAATTGTCGGTGGCTCATTTCAAGATTGAACAGATTTCAAAACCAAAATCAGTTGCTTTTTTCGTTTGTCTCAGAACAACTCCTTTCCCTTAAAAATCTACTTTAGGAAATTCAGAACTGAATTTCAGAGCATAGGGGCCATCTGCTCCAGCAGAACTAAATTGCACTTGAAGAGTATGGCACTTTGAGATTCATGTCCTATCTTCTACTAGTTTGTGAACAGCCAAAGCTGTATTTGCCCGACGTGGTCAGCTAATTTGCTTGTCACTGGTCAGTGGTAGGGCCACCTGATGCCCTCTATGGCTCTATGTTATGCTGTGCCTATGCGAGTACAATTTTGCCCAAGTGCACAACGTGAGAAATCTACTTGCAGAGAGCAAAATCATGGAAGCCCACGAACCAAAGTGTGGCGAGGAAAACACACAACCAAATCGAAGCAAAAGTCTCAATTACTGACAATTAAGCAACAACCACCAATGCATGCACCCCCACTATGCTAGCTGGTATTAGTAGTCTATCGTCAGAGCACGAGAGCCGCAGGCAGAGCGAGTGCCAACAACCCGGCGGTGGCGACGGCCAGCAGCTGGTAGCTTCTGGCAACAGCGGCGTCAGCGCCAGACGACGACGGGGACGGCGGCACCACCACCGGCGGGCTCTCCTGATCCGACGGCGGGTTGACCTTGGAGCAGACCTTCCTGATCTCGCCCTTTTGGTGCGTGAGCACGTCGAGCCTGCTCATGGCGACGAAGGACTGGGCGAAGTCGGCGAAGAACTCGTCCGGCGAGGCGGCTTTGGCCTGCCGCTCGACGTACTCGCGGGTGGCAGGGTACCGGAGCAGCGCGGCGTCGGTCGAGAGGAGGCCCTTCTTGCCGGCGACGAGGGCGTAGTAGTCGGCGTAGAAGGTGGCCGGCGTGGTGGGGTCCAGGTCGACGAGCGTGGCGTTGTCGCCGGGCTTGCACTGCCCGCGCAGGGTCGCCGTGTAGTTGCCGTCCAGCGCCGGGTCGGATGCGCCGCCGCTCTGCCCGCCGAAGCTGTACAGCCGCGGCGACACCGAAAAAAAAAAAAGATCCATCACATCACATACTTGCAAACACAAGGACTAGTTAGTGGGCCTCATATTCAGGCCATCTAGCTCCTGCAGTACACGGCCCATTGGTTTGGAGAGGGACATATAGTACATGGCCCATTGTTTTTTTATACTTCGGATATGATATATTTTACTATTAATAACTTAGCCAAAAAGTTAAAACAACACAGGACACAACAAAAGACATCTTATATATTTTAAAATGATGAAGACAATAGAACTTTCTTTCTCCTTCGTATTTGCACTCAATAACAAGGTTTGTTAAGGCAAGTGTTATTTTCAAAAGTAATCAAACAATTTGTGAATAACCTAAAATGGTTTGTTTCCAAAGTTAACGCTTTCACTTGAGAGAGAATTGCAGTTGACACGAGAGGAGCCTGTATTATTGAATTGACTACAGAGAATGCCCAGATGGACGCTGTACATTCATATAAAAAAGATCGATCACCTCTGGTTGCTTAAAAAGAAATCCTCTTTTATGTAACTACTAAACCCTCTCAAGAGCATCTCAAGCGACACTATGTATGGCCCTTTATTACAAAATTTAGAAAGTAATAAACCAAAAAATCAGGCTATATATAATATAATTTCTAAACCATTCTTCATCTCTTTTCTCTCTCTAGAATCACCATTATTCGCGCTCCTCCACACGCTAGACAACATAGTTGCTTGTATACACTACCGAACATTTTGTAAGAGAAGTCATTCTTCAGTAAAACATAGCGGAGTCGAAGCCGTTTTAGAGGAGCTCCTCTAAAACGGCTCAGCTTCAAGAAGAGTCTTGCCAAACACTCTCGAAACTAGAAAACAACAACTCGACGAGAAATATATGTTAAGGGAGCTGCTACATTTAAGATGTTTGAGTTTGTGAGCAACAATTTTAGACAACCAATAACAAGTAGTACAATTAAAAAGACTACTCACAATAGAAAGTTCATATTTTTCTCTAATAAATAATAGTCAAACAATGATAATTACACGTTTTCTAAACGGTACAACAGAAAAGATGAAGCAACTGAAATATAGGAGAAATGGAGAAAGAGTAAAGAGTCGATGATCTATTTGAAGCAATCAAGGAGCATACCGGAGAGGATAGCGACATCCTTGGCAGTGAGGTTGAACCTAGTAACAAACAGGTCGGTGATGTTGGCGTCTGGGGCCGGCGAGAAGAGGGCCACGTCGGCGGCCACCGATCTGTTGCCGTCCCTCCGCCCGGTTGGGAGCGGGATGAATGGCCCTTTCGTCTGCCCATGCATCGATCGATCATGTACATATTCCGGCGGCCATCATCAACAGCAAATTCATTCATCAATACGATACTAATAATTCCTTGTATTGTATCTACTGTACTGATAGTGCACGCACCGTACCAGCCTGATTGAGTCACGCGCGGCGAGCGCGAGCGTGTCGGCGCAGGAGACGATGCCGGCCGGGCAGACGGCGTCGAGCCTGGCCTTGATGGCGTCCACCACCTCGTACCCGCGGACGCCACGGTTCAGCGGCGCGTCCTTCTCGGCGGTGTTGCCCGGTGTGGAGTCGAGCAGGATGGAGCCCTCGCAGCCGTCCACGAAGCAGTCGACGGAGAAGAGGCGGAGCACGGCGCCCGCCAGGTCCGGCTTCTCGGCGACGATGGCCGTCATCTCCAACGTCCTCCGCCTGCGGGCACGTCTCGTTGTAGGCGCCGATCACCACCACCTGGGCCTCCGCCGCCGGCATCATCGCTATCCCACTCCCACCGATGATGAAGATCTGGAGGAGCACGGCCGCCGCCGTCGTCGCGAGACCCAGTGGTGCTGCAGCTGCCATTGCTCTTGCGGCGGCCACTGGTGGGTGGGGAATTGCAATTGGGGATACTCATTTCTACTAGCTATTCATTGTTGTATATATCTGGTATGACGAAAGCGAGGCACAGCAGACAAGATTGGATTGAATTTTGGCTGATCATATTTGGGCACAGCTATGTGTATTTATAGCAGTACCAGCTGGCTTTGCATTGCAAGCAAGACACTGGTCACATGGGGATCCTAGGCAGCGACTTTATTGCTTGGCTGAATCGAGATAGATTTTACAAATCATATAGCTTTATATAAGAATTTTGTTTTATATTATTATTAGGTGACAGAGAACAAAGGATATAATAATGATTTTGATTAAAACTTAATTGTTTTTTTTATAAACATGAGTGAACTTATTCACAACCAATCCCTATATAAGGGTTTTTTTTTCTTTTTTTCTTTTTGAGTAACAATCCCTATGTTTGGAGACCACGTGCGTAGAGCCGTAGATAAGAAACAAAACATATGACTCATAATACATTCTCTGGGAATTAAGCAGGGACAAGACAATCCGATGCGTGTTCATTTTATTTAATGATTCACAATCAATACAAACTGGATTTGCCCAACGCATGCAATTCACAACGAGAAACCTTACAAATTAAAGCAAATTCCATGCGAAATCATGGAAACCAATCAGAGGAAATTAAATTGAAAAAAAAATCATAACAAACAGCTAGCAAGCACCATGCGTTGTCTGTCATATATGCTGTCGATTGTATACGCATGGCATGCAGATTGCAGAGTGGATCTGTGAGAGTCGATCGCTAGAGCAGGAGAGTCACAGCAAGAGCGAGTGCCACTGCCAGTGCCAACCCAGCGGTGCCGGCGGTGAGCTCAGCAGCGGTGGCGGCGCTGGTACTGTTGGACGGTGGCGGGTTGACCTTGGAGCAGACCTGTCTGATCTCGCCGTTGTGGTGCGTGAGCACGCGGAGCTTGCTCATGGCGACGAAGGAGGCGGCGAAGTCGGCGAAGAACTCGTCCGGCGGCCCGGCGGTGGCGGTGGCGTTGGCCTGGCGCGCGACGTAGGCGCTGGTGGTGGGGTCGAGGAGGAGGGCGGCGTCGGTGGAGAGGAGGCCCCTGTTGCCGGCGACGAGGGCGTAGTAGTCGGCGTCGAAGGTGGTCGGCGTGGGCGGGTCGAGGTAGAGGAGCGTGGCGTTGTCGCCGGGCTTGCACTGCCCTCGAAGCGTCGCCGTGTAGTTGCCGTCCAGCGTCGGGTCCGACGCGCCGCTCTGCCCGCCGAAGTCGTACAGCCGCGGCGACACCGTCGAGCACCGCGCCTTCCCGATGGTGTGAGCGCCGGAGAGGACGGCGACGTCCTTGGCGGTGAGGTTGAACTTGTCAGCAAACAGCGCGATGATGTCGGTGATGTTGGCGCCTGGCGGCGGCGAGTTCGCGGCCACGTCGGCGGCCACCGACCTGTTGCCGTCCCTCCGACCCGTCGGGAGCGGGATGAATGGCCCTTTCGTCTGCCCATCACATGCGATGCGAATCGTCGTCAGATTTTTACAGGAATTGATTCTTTCTTACTGATATCATGCTCGAAGCCTCGATCGAATGCATGCTTCAGCCAATACCCACCAGCCTGACGGAGTCCCGCGCGGCGAGGGCGAGCGTGTCGGCGCAGGAGACGACGCCGGGGCAGGCGGCGTCGAGCTTGGCCTTGATGGCGTCCACCACCTCGTACCCGCCGACGCCCTGGTTCAGCGGCGAGTCCTTCTCGGCGGTGTTGCCGGGGGTGGAGTCCAGCAGGATGGACGCCTCGCAGCCGCCCACGAAGCAGTCCACGGAGAAGAGGCGGAGCACGGCGCCCGCCACGTCCGGCGACTTGCCCACCATGGCCGTCATCTCCTTCAACACGATGTCCTCCCCCTGCGGGCAAGTCTTGTTGTACGCGCCGATCACCGCGTGGCCGTCCGCCGTCGTCACGACCAGCAGCAACACCACCGCCGCCGCTGCCGCTGTTCTTGCTGCTGCGACGACGCCGGCCATCGTATCTTAGCAAGTGCCTATACTACTACCATTATTACTGGCTACTGCACGTATAAATAGCTGCGCTGCTAGCCTGTTGTTGTACCTGAGTGTACATACCACATACGTACTGCAAGTACATGAGAGATCGATGAGTCGTTGACAAAGACGTACACACATCTGGATTGGATCGATCATAGTAGCTCGCAAGGACGAACAAGTACAAACAGGCACGCACATATACGGTACGTACTTGCGCTGCTGCGTTTGTACTACACGATAAACGAGATGAAAGGGGCCGGAGAATCGAATGTCAACACCTCTAAATTAATTCATAGAAAGTTTGTCTGGAGATAAGGTTGTATATATATATTAAGCCAGTGCCAACAAGAGCATAATATTATACTGAATATCAGTCACCATTTGCCGATGCATAAAATTCAACGAGTACCCGTTAACATATACATGGAGTATTAGGAGGGTGGTGCAGTGAGAGTGTGAGACAGGTCAACTTCGTCCATTCTGTACTCCATGTATACATTTCAGTTCCATATATATGGATATGGCTGTCCATTCTGAACCATCCATATAGATATCCCTGCTGCGGTAATCCGAGTCGCGATCCCGGTTATCTTCATCCGCCGCTACAAACAGAAAATAAGAAACTTCTTGTCAATTGGAAATATAATACATCATACTCTCCAATTGATTCAAGTAGGTTATTTTATTTCCGATAACCGATATATGAAACCAAGTGGATCAGCTTCAATCTTCTTCTCTTTTTCGCCAACAATGACGTGTGTCATATACTATTTGACTACATAGGTGCACTCCTACTATGCTATATCAATGAGCATTAATATATCAGCAGCACAAATGGACAATATATATTCTCTTTCTCGCTCTCTGACCTCTTGTTCCTGCAGGAGACTTTGGGGGAAAGAACCAAATAAAATAATAGCTGCCTATTGGATTATTCCCTTTTTGGTCTTTGAGTGGTGCAAAACAGAGGAGCGCTAGCTGCTGCATCAGAATGACATTTGGAGGCCACAATTATTGGAGTCTGTCAGGAATACCACAACAAGTTACTGAAGAGGGAAGCAGTAGTATGATGAAGGTTCAACTCGGATAGAACATGGATGTTAATGGGCCAAATTTGCCTGCTGGTATGGTGGCCCATGGGCCAGGTGGTTGTATAACAACCATCGGTTGTAACCGGAAGACAGATGATGAATAAGGGCACTTCCAAAATGGTAGAAATCGTGGATGATTTTCAAATCAGCCACGTAGGTAACAAACTATACATTGAAACTATCTCACATAGTGGTGGTACCTTCACGTAAAATAATATTGTATTTTATCTCTTTCTTAGTCCCAACTCGCTTTCTTCCTCAGCCAGCAGAACAAATAGAATAAGAGAAGGGTGAGCGTGCGGCTTCGGTGGGGGTGAGCGCGCAGCGGCCACGAACAAAAGCACGGTGGCACCGGTGGACAAGAGTGTGATGGCATGTGCTAGCGCGGCTCTGGCGGGCGAGCGCGTGGCTCCGGCGGGAGAGCGCGGCTCCGGAAAATTACTTTGTCATACCGTCCTCATCTTCATAGCGTCCCGCCAAAACACAAGTCTAGATGGCAGCGAGTCTCGAGGATTTGACGATGAAGTTTGAATAGTCGTTCTATTTCATGATGCAACAAACCCTTGACAAGTTAGTGAGTTTGACACTTGGTCGTCAATTGGGACACGTCTGGGGCAACTGCTGATGGAATTAGAAAAGACGGTAACACTGCTACAACACCTTGAGCCACCACCATTAGTCACCTTGACAAGCTAATATAAGCCACACTAGGTTTTGCAAGGAGCCAAAGGACAAAAGGGCAATCTTGGAGAAAGACTTCATTTTAGAGTCTGTCTACTATACGTTCGAGTGTTTTGGGGGGAGGGAGAGATAGAGAGAGAACTCGACTCGTTTATGCACTCTTCATCTTCCTCCTGCACTCCTGCCGTAGATGTCTTCTTCTTCTTCCCCCTCTCGTCGGAGACCCACCATGGTCATGCTCGCTCGCCGGCGACACCGCGATGCCCCTGCCCCTCCCTGGATCTAGGCTGCCTCCATTGTCGTTCGGGCCCAAAAGACACCCGCCTCCATCTCCACTGGCTGGCCTACTTACCTTCCCTGGTCGGATTTGGAAAACATGAACAAGAGAAGGCTGGATCGGCAGTATCAACGGTGGATCTTACATCCAGGAAGGAATCGAGTGCTTTGGTGAAGAAACACTCGAGTGCCAAGATTCTGGTGCTCTGCTGGAGCTCGAGGCCTCAGTAGATTGTTATCCTCTTCTCTAGCGTTGATCTGACTTGGGCTGTTGGGATTGGCCTCTTGGCCCTCCTTGTAACTTTATCGGTGAGGAGTTCGGGATGGGTCCTTGACCTCTCCTTTGTAACCCCTTATTATCTTTTTAATGAAATGACACGCAGCTCTCCTACGTTGTTTGAAAAAAAAATTGTGAAGATTCGGGTAACGTGATGCCTTCTCACGCTCATGGTTTCGTGTTATGTAGGCTGGAAACAGCCCCAAGCGTGGCGTCACATCTTGGCTTACAAGGAAAGAAATGAACAACAGATTACATCTTGATCTACTTCCTATAAAAGAAATGCCAATGGAAGCGAGGAGGTTCTTTTGTCGAGAACGTGGCAGGCACGATTTCATTAATCAAGGAACAAACACGAAGCCAAACGGCTCTAGATAACTTGAAATGCAATCAAATAGCAAATATATATATAACGCATGCATCAAATCCCAGGTACGGTATTGAATGGCCATGGCGAATATATAACGCATAAAAGAAAATCGATCGAATTAGCTTATAGGTCCCATGAGACGATCGATACTAATAATAATACCCAAAAGAAAAACAAAATGAAATGTGTATATATATCCTAGTTAGTTCATCATCATCATCATCAATACAGTACAAACAATAATGTAATTGCAAGTTCGCCATGAGATCGATATGACTATTGGCAGCTACAAGTTCTACACTACTGCTAGGCCGATAAGATAAGAAACAGGTGAAGCCAATCAATATAACTGATGCTCAGTTGACGACGTTGCACTTTCTCCTGATCTCGCCCTGGTCGCCGGTGAGCACGGCGATGGCCCCCATCTTAGCCATGGAGACGGCGAAGTCGTGGTAGAAGTGGCCGTCGAACCTGCCAGAGGCGACCTGCAGCACGTATGCCCTGGTGAAGCGGTGGTCCAGCAGCGAGGCGTCGGAGCGGAGCAGGCCGCGCCTCCGCGCGACGTGGCGGTAGTAGCTGGTGTCGAAGGTGGCGGAGCTGCCGGGGTCGAGCTCCGACGCCGCCGCCGCATCGGTGGCCGTGCTGTTGCTGCTGGGGCAGCGCATCCGCAGCCTGGCGGCGTAGCGCGCGTCGAGCGCCGGGTCGGGCGTGGCGCAGGTGGCGGAGGCGTAGAGGCGGTCGGCGTAGGAGGCGCAGTGCGCCTTGCCGAGCGTGTGCGCGCCGGACAGCACGGCGAGGTCCTTGACGTCGAGGCCCTTGGCGGCGAAGGCCTGGACCATGAGGCCGATGTCGCCGTGCAGCGGCGGGAGCTCCGCCACGCAGCTGTCGGCGCTGGAGGTGCGGCCGTCCCGCCGGCCCAGCGCGACGGGCCACGAGGGGCCCCTCGCCGCCCACACGGCGTCGCGCGCCATGAGCGCCAGGATGTCGGCGCAGGACACGGTGCCCGGGCACGCCGCCTCCAGCTGCTCCTTGACGCGCGCCACCACGTCGAACCCGCGCAGGCTGCCGTTGGGCAGCGAGTCCTTCTCCGCCGTGTTGTTGGGCGTCGAGTCCAGAAGCACGGACGCGTCGCACCCCTGGAACATGGAATGGATGATGCATGATGCATGCATGAGCGCCATGCCATGATCGAGTAGTGACTAGCGAGTGCCCAACGCCAACGGTGCTACATATACCTGGACGAAGCAGTCGTGGTAGTGCAGCCTGAGCAGCGCGGCGGCGAGGTCCGGCGAGGCCCGGATGGCGGCCGTCGTCTCGTTGCGCACGATCTGCTCCGCCGCCGGGCACGTCTTGTTGTAGTACCCGAACTGGAGCGGCCCCTGCCCGGCAGCTGCTGATGCAGCAGCAGCAGCAGCACATAGGAGTAGGACGACTAGAACTGCCACTGCAACGGCCACCATGCTGGGAGGTGCAGTCCTGCCGGCGGCGGCGGCCATCTAGATAGCTTGGCAGCAGTGTGCAGCGGCAATGCAAGTGCGCTACTCTGGCTGCCAGCAGCTAGCTATACTGTAGTGGCTGTGCTCCAACGGGCAGCATGCAAGATGGATGCCCATGCTGATATACTATACTAACACCGCTGAGCTGGGGTTTAATTTCGGCCGGCCATTACTTACTGCTGGCATAGTAAGCATCAAGTAGGAGTATAAACTAACTGAATTTTGTATCTGCTGCGTCTTCGATTCTAGTGCAGGAGTCGGTTGACTTTGCTGCTAAGCTAGCTAGCTAGCATGGAGATCGAATCTTCGCATCGCGCGCCAACGCCGCGCCGACCTCCATTGGCATGCATGATCCATGGCCGGTGATTCTGGGATTGCTTTGACTATTTATATCTTCATTACAACCTGACAGTTTTTTTTCCACATAGTAACTAGTAGTATATACTGTTGTGACGAGTACCAGAGATGACAGTACTCTAAGAGCAACTCCAGGGGCACCCAAATCATGGCCCCTACTTTTAATTTTGGGTGCCCCCCTATTTTTATTGGCTCAGGTTTTTTTTTAAGCTCCAACAGCCGCTCCTAAAAATTTAAGCCCCCAAATTCATTTCTATAGATAATGACAGACGGAATCCACTCGTCATTCTCTTTCTTATATCTCCTCCACGGATTGGGCAAGGCCGGGCACATCCCGTCGGCGCTGGGAGAGCTAGAATCCAATAGCTTCCCTTGGGCGAGCTCGGCTCCAGCCCTTGTTGGCGCCCCCGCTGCGTCCCTCGTTGGCGCAACGGTCTCTGCTAGCAGGGTAGCACGGGCACGGGCGGACGCGCGGTGGAGGGAGGCGGATGGCTGAGCGAGGTGTAGGGCGAAGGGCCACTAGGTCGAGCGAGTCGGTTGAGGTAGACACCATGCGTGGGATCCAGGTGAGTGGAGCCGTAGGAGGGAGGTGGAGGTGCTGCCACTTTCGCATCCATGAGCTGTCCGCGAGCAGTGTCGTTGCGTCGGCACGGGCCCTGCGCCACCGTGCATCGGGAAGGGAGGAGCCGCCTCGTGGGGGAGCCACAGTGAGGAGCCATGGCGGGGGAGCAGCGACGCTGGTGGAGGGAGGGGGAGCGGCAACACCGATGGAGGGAGGCCGCGTGGTTCCTTGCGAGCACGGGTGTGGAATGACGTGACAGTCGGATGGGGGCTGAGGATTGACCCAACAGGAATGGGGTCCTGAGAGGACGATTTAGGTGTCTAGCCAAATTTCGCGGCCACCCATATTTAGTTATGAGAGCTCAATAGAGACCCTGCTGGAGTTGCTCTAAGATCTATGACTGCAAATGCATATGGACATCACAAAAAGCTAGTAACACCTTGGATCCTCTTTATACTGGACCACAAGTCTTGCTAATCGCATGCATAGCTTTAGAATTATGGCCTCGGGGTTGTTCGCTTGTCTAGATTTTGGTTTTTTATCAGTCATAGAACAATGTTTTTCTCTTATAACAAATCAATTTCAGCCAAAATCCACACTTCTTTTCAGAGAAGTGAACATTTGTTTACACTTAGTATATGTATGGTATATACGTTGCCATGTGAGAGTAAGTAACTAGAGAGATGTAAAAGGCTGAATGCTAAGGTGTAGGAGAAAGAAGACGAGAGAAAGAGAAGAAAAGCTTCAAACCACACCACTGGCTGAGCCGATCACAGATCACAAAACTCGTCTACCATGTAATATTGTTTTTCAAACTCCAGTTGTTAGGCCTGGCTGGTTCTGTGATGTTGGCTCCTTGCCGCTGCTACAGATCATGGGTGTAATAATGTTTTAAACGATAGTAGATTGCCTGCTGGCTTTGCTTCGTTCATGGTCACTTATTTATGTATCGTGTGGACGATCGAGGCGATCCAGGCCATATGCATGTTGAGTTATATTACTTATTAGTTTAGGCCACGCCTTGCCCATACCATAATCCATGGCAGTGGGCAATGAACATCATCGTAACCGGCCCTATAGATCCATCCAGATGCATATATGGCACCTTCCCACGCTTGACCCTGGCTAGCTAACCACGTGGTCACCGTTCAAAATTTCAAACACATCAAGACAATCATGTGCAGTCATATGATTTAGCCTCTTATTAGTGTGCTAGCTAGAAATATGTAAATCTTATACATTCCAATTCCAAAAAAATAAAAAGGCAAAAGTTCTACCGGTCAATTTTTGTAAACCTACACAATGTGTTGGCAATAATATATAGCCACATACAAAGACAAAAGATTACAATGTTTGCTTTGGCCAGTGCTCGTGGGCACGACGTGGGAACGTGGTCATCGTGGTGACCGCGTGCTGACTGAGCGAGAACGGACTACGGTCCTTACCAATATTAATACATCCTTTTCTTTTTTTGAAAAAAGATTCGTGAAGCACTACAGATAAGATATAACAAGAGATGGCACTACTCAAAGCTAAGACGTTCAACTAAATACATGGGTACACACGAGGGTGTGATGATGCAAACGGAATATACAAGAAAGAAGATGAAAACATATAGTATCTATATGTGAATTTGTTCTTAAACGAATAAATGAGATGTAGTAAAGACAGGTATTTGGGCCGTGTGCTATGAATTTATAAATGGACTTCTAACATATTTTTTGTGTCTTATAGTTTCTAGCCAATGCAAGAGAGCATGACTTGATGGACAAGTGTCACCCTAATTAACTAAGCTGCTTGGCAAAAGGCAGCTTGAAGAGAGACAGAGAAGGGACTGTGGGAGGCGGGGAAGGGGGCAGAGACCACACATCCTTACTTTACAAAACTTAACTATGGTGGCAATTTTCACTCAGACTTTCTAAAAGGCTCACCTCTGTAAATTGAGGCCAACCCATGAAGCCCATCAATACCTAGTATCGGCTTTAGAATACAAAAGGGGCTCACTTCTCCCTTATTTTCCACACACTTCTCTCTCTCTCTCTCTCTCTCTCTCTCTCTCTCTCTCTCTCTCTCTCTCTCTCTCTCCATCCCTCCATCCATCCATCTCCCACACACTACCACTTGCCACACATTTCCCTTTCCTCCTTCTTAGACTAAGAGGCATAAGTCGGTAGTAGAGGCTGTGTGCTCCCTGACGGTGGAGGCAACACATGGATCTGATGGTGGTGCCGCGATAGTTGGAGGAGGCGATGCTCTAGTGCGAGCCTCCTCTAATGGCAGATCTAGTGGTGTGAAACGACCTCGATTTCCACGAAGGGAAATCCACAGGCTCGAATTGTAATTCAACAGATTGCTTGGGACAATCCATGAAATTACCCATATCTCAGTTGACACCAGGATCCATACAACGATAAATAAGTCTTACATAAATATTTATTACATCGCCACACTGGCGGAATCAACAATCAGAGAAGCTTTAGAAGATGCGGAAGCGATTCATCCTTCACGGCCAACTTGAGTGTAGCACGCGACCCTATTCCTCGTCATCTTCTCCCTCGAAGTCGTACTCATTCTCGTCACCTGACAGCAAATTTATCAGTACGATTTGTACTGGCCACGGAGCCCACCTATGCAGCATTTGCTTTGTGGAAAGTGGATGCAAGGCTATACAAGCAGACCTATAGGCTGAGGTTTTCCTATGCAGCTGTAATCAATGTTTAATTAGTCAAGTTTTATCACCAGTTAACACCATCATCCCTTTTCCCATCACCACACCTCACATACACACACCTCGCTCTCATTCGACAGGCCCAACTCCCTCTCGGGCCTATCTCAGCGGCACACTACCACAATGGGTACACTGCCGGAACAATGTTATCCAGGGGGAGAAAAGAATATGCTCTCATCTAATAGTGGTTGCAGAAACATTAGGAAAGGTCCATAGCCAACGAGTTGACTTATGTATCGATCGATCAACCATACACTCTGCAGAGGTTTTACTACTCACAAGATTAGCCATCATCGATGCTGTACAATCATCTAGGCAGAATTCCGGGTGCTTGCTTGCCTAGGTCGGTACCACCCTACCACTCAGCCCTGGGATATTCCGGATCCAACACCGTCATGCTGAGACTGGGAGACGCAGCACCGGGCCCAACCAGTGGTACTGCGCATCTAGGACGGTACGGGAATCTCTCCTTCCGTCACCGCCCACCCTTATCACCTTTCAACCTAGCAGTAGTGGTACCGCCCTACCAAGTAGTCCAGCCGTCTCCCGCCCATCAGAAGCGAGCGAGTAGCAAGGGAATCCAGATGTTTCCGGTCACTAGTCAGATCCTAGGTTGTGACCAAGCAGGCATCTCCACTTAGGGGATACTCTCCCCGTGCTATCACAGCACCTCCGTCCACGGGCTTCAAACCACCAAGGCTATCCCACCCGGAACCTCCTCAACAACTTTACCCGCCACAGGTATCTCACTTTGGGGATGCCCAGGTTGCACCCCCGGCACGACTTGCCCCATGGGCTCGTCTCACATCCCACTTGGTCGACATCAACCCTTACCACGCACCCAAGACGCACGCAGCACTCTCTCCCAGTGGTTATAATCAGTTATACACCGTCCCAATTCCACCACATAGCATATAGCAAGTAGAAAGTAGTGGAAGAGTAACAGTAAATTAAGCAGCAGCTAACCTAACAGCGGATAGCAGGGTAAAGTCTTATCAAGGCAGGGAATTCAAATATACTACCATGCAACCAATCCATACATAATCATAAAGCAATAGCAACAATGTCATTTGCAATGCGTAATAGGATCTAAGGATTTGGTGGGACGTGGCACCTTCGTAGTCGTCTCCTAGCTCTTGGAAGTACTCGTGGTCGTCTTCCTTAGTCAGATCCTCCTCCGGCTCTGAAATCGAACACGAAATAGTCGCGTCAGCGACTCCTATAGAGTATTTCAGAAAAATCTAATAAAATAAAGAGCCAAATGCACACAAACATAGTCTTAGATTGTAGATCTCATTTTCCTGAGAATTTTGATATATGGTGCGCAATTTTTGGTCATCGTATGAATAAGTTATGAATTTCCGAAGATTATCCTATTTTCTGAAAATGGGAAAACTGGTTGGTTAATAGGGGCAGCTCGGAATTGGTCCACGTGGCGCGTGGGTCCAGTAGTGCGGCGTGTGTCGCCTCATCAGAACACAAACCCGAGGGTCGCCCACCAGGTGTTCCATGCTGGTTCCCAGAGAGTTGCCGGAGTTGGCGTGGCTCGGCGTGGCTCGGCGGTGGTCGGTGGTAGCTCGGCTGTGGTTGGGGGTATCTCGGCGGAGCTCGGTGTAGCTCGGTTTAGCTCGGCGGGGCTCGGGCGAATCGGAGATTCGGGGCGCCGAGGGTGCCGCTATCCCGAGCTCTCCCGGGGAGGCTCGGGCGAATCGGAGATTGGGTGCGCCCGAGGGTGCCGTTCTTCTGAGGTCTCCCGCGGAGGCTCGGGCGAATCGGAAATTTGGGTGCCCGAGGGTGCCGTTCTCCCGAGGTCTCTGCGGAGGCTCGGGCGATTCGGAAATTTGGGTGCCCGAGGGTGCCGGTCTCCCGAGGTCTCCTGCGGAGGCTCGGGCGAATCGGACATTTGGGCGCCGAAGGGGCTGCTCTCCCGAGCTCTCCTGGGGAGGCTCGGGCGAATCGTAAATTTGGGCGCCGAAGGGGCTGCTCTCCCGAGCTCTCCTGGGGAGGCTCGGGCGAATCGGAGATTTGGTGTGCCGAGGGGCTGCTCTCCCGAGCTCTCCTGGGGAGGCTCGGGCGAATCGGAGATTTGGTGTGCCGAGGGTGCTGCTCTCCCGAGCTCTCCTGGGGAGGCTCGGGCGAATCGGAAATTCGGTGCTAGCAGGGGTCCAGGGCGTCTGTTCAAGGCGGCGGTGTCTCTCCGGTGCGGCGGACGATGACAGGGCGGCGATGACCATATCTCGGCAAGGCAGGGCTCGGCTTTCTAGCGGCGGTGCCGAGGCAGACTTGGCGAACCTCGGTGGCCTTTCTCCGCAGCGCGAGGCGACCGGGGGTACTCGGAACGGATCTTAAGCGAGGCGGAACCTGTCGGCGGCGATGTCGTCGCGACTGTGAGGTTCCGGCGGGGCTAAGGAGGTCTTCTAGGAGATGTATACGCGTCCAGGGTCTAAGGCGATGGTATACCAACTACTAATTTTGGCTACCGAGCTTTCCAAGGTGCTCGGCCGTGGCGGCGGCGTGTCGCCGACGACGGCGGATGGCGGCATCGCGGCTACGAACAAGTATTGGTTCAATCGAGTGCGGTCTTGTCAAATTGGTGAGGCCAGAGAGGCATACAACACTCTTGTGGCGAACTTTAGCCATGGCATGACCTTCTTTTGGCTACGGCTCGCGGCGGCGCTCCGGTAAGGTCGCGGCGCACGCGGCCAAGGCGATTCAGGCTTCCTCTAGCGCTTAGATCCGCGTAGCTAGCTCAAGGGGGTCGTGGCGGTGCTCCACGACGTTCTAACCTGTACGGGTGCTAGTCGGATTGCTCGGAACGGGTGATTCGGCGTCGGAACGCGTCGGTGGTGAGCGCGCTCCGCCGAGAACGCGTCGTGCTGCGTTCTCGGTCTAGCAAGCTTGTAATCCGGGGGTTTTGGCTGGTCGAGTGAGTGCATGGTGCAGGTGATCTTCCCGAGCCGGTATAGGCTCGTGCCTGCGCGTCCCGAGGGTGGAACGCCATGGCAAAAGCAGGGCAAGGTTCGGACATGGCGTGCGATGGCTCACCGTGGTGTCGGTGAAGCTAGGATGGCGGTGCAGTGGCGAGTCGGAGCCGTGCAGAGCGATCGCAGTGCCATGCCGCTCCTCGTCCGCAGCTCGGCTTCTTCTCCGTGTCCGGCTCCGGCGTGCTCCGCGGCAGCGGCGCTCCGGCAGCTTCTCCTCCTCTGCTCCGCCCTTCTCCTACGCTCTCTCTCTCTCGGTTTGGTGCGGTGTGCCGGTCTGTGCTGCGGTGGCGGCGAGGGGAAATGAGGGTAGGGCTTCGGGGTGCTCCAATTTATAGGCGAGCTTGGCCAGTCTCCAATGGCGAACGGTCTCGATTGCGCTCGGCCGATCGAAGGGCCGTGGCTCGAGTGGATCTAGGGCTCCGGATGGCGCGGGTTCGCTTGGCGGCCAAGAAAGGAGGGGACAGGAGGGGGACAGCGGGGTCAGGGCTCTGCCATGCGGTCGGCTGTGGGACCGGGGTCACGCCATTCGCGCGACACCCCCGGCAGGCGCGTCGCCTTCGTGAGGAAGAAGAACAGTGGGGGCGAGAGTGGCTGACAGGCGGGGCCGGGTTGGCAGCGAGCGCGAGCGCGAGCGCGTGTGTGCCGGTCGCGCGCGTGCGCTGCCGAGCCGCGACGTGGGCCGCGCGCGGTGAGATGAGGAGAGGAAGGTCGGGCGGGCTCGGGCTGGCTTGCTGGCCGAACTCTCTTTCTCCTTTTCTGTTTTCAGTTTAGTGTATATATACATATATTGCCCATTTTAATTTATTGAGTAAATACAAACATAAATTGCAATAAATCCCAAATGTGATGCATAAGTTATTATTCTATGTGAATGGAATTAAAATGCAAACTACACTCCTTTACTTACCAATTTCATAATGAAACCTATATGCTTGCACAAGAAAAATGGGTTTTCTCAATAAATAAATGAAAAATTTTAATTGGTTGGGATTTTTAGATTGTGTGGATTTTTAGGGTTGTTACAGTCCTCCCCCGTCATTAGGATCTCGACCTCGAGATTCAGAGTTAACGTACCCATCGAAGAGGTAAGGAAACATAATCCGCAAGTCCGATTCTTTCTCCCATGTAGCTTCCCTTTCAGTGTGATTGCTCCACTGTACCTTGCACATCGGAATAGTTTTGTTTCGCGTCTCTTTGGTATCCCGTGCCAAGATCTTGATCGGATGTTCCTTGTATTCAAGTGTGTCTTGCAGGTCTAATGCATCTGTAGGAACTTGCTCCTCGGGAAGCTTCAAACACTTCCTTAATTGCGAGACATGGAACACGGGGTGTACTCCAGATAATTCCTCCGGTAGTTCCAGCTTGTAAGCAAGCTTTCCAACCCTTTTACAGATCTTGTATGGCCCAACATATCTTGGTGCCAATTTTCCCTTCACGTGGAATCTGACAGTGCCACGAAGTGGAGATACCTTGAGGTAGACATAATCCCCAACCTTGAACTCAAGCTCTCTACGTCTCCTATCTGCATAGCTCTTTTGCCTACTCTGTGCAATTCTCAAATTTTCTCTGACCTGTGCTACGCCTTCCTCTGCTTCTACAATCTTAGCAGGGCCAAAGAAGGCTCTCTCTCCGGGTTCTGACCACATTAGCGGGGTCCTGCAGGGTCTCCCATACAATGCCTCAAACGGTGACATCTTGAGGCTTGTTTGATAGCTGTTGTTGTACGAGAATTCAGCGTGGGGTAAGCAGCTTTCCCAACTGGTCTTGTATTTTATCACACAAGCTCGGAGCATATCTTCGAGAATTTGGTTCACTCTTTCTGTTTGACCGTCAGTTTGTGGGTGATAAGCCGTGCTATAGTCCAGCTTGGTTCCGATGGATTTGTGCAAGGCTTGCCAGAATCGAGACGTGAATTGTGAGCCTCGATCAGATATTATGCTTGTGGGTGCCCCGTGTAGTCTCAGAATGTGGGTTATGTATAAATCCGCCAGCCGTTCGGCATCGTAGCCAATGCTGATGGGAATGAAGTGAGCGACTTTGGTCAAACGGTCGACTATCACCCAAATCGAGTCGTGTTTCTTCTCGGTGCGGGGTAACCCAACGATAAAATCCATCGAAATGCATTCCCATTTCCATTCTGGAATTGCGAGGGGTTGTAGTAGGCCGGCTGGTCGTTGATGTTCGGCCTTGATTCTGCTGCAAGTGTCACATCGGGCTACATGCCCTGCAATGTCTGCCTTCATATTCTCCCACCAGAAGTGTTTCCTTAGATCATGGTACATCTTGGCTGACCCTGGGTGAATGCAATATTTGGAGTCATGCCCTTCTGACAGAATCTCTTCTCGTACCGCTGAATCCGTCGGTACACAGATTCTATCCTTGTACCATACAGTTCCCTGCTCATCTTCTCGGTATTCAGGGCCTCTTCCCAGCTTCATCAAACCACGGATATAGTCTATCTCAGGACAGTTCTTTTGCGCTTCACGGATTCGTGAGGTGAGATTGTACTCGACGCGAAGCTCATTTAGCATGCCATAGGAGACTACCTCGAGCTGAAATGCGTCGAACTCTCTCCTGAGCTCAGGTGGCATAGAGTTGGTGATGAGGGTATGGCAGTAGCTTTTGCGGCTAAGTGCATCAGCGACAACATTGGCCTTTCCTGGGTGATAATGGATCTCAAGATCATAATCCTTGATGAGTTCTAGCCATCTGCGCTGCCTCATATTCAGATCTTCCTGAGTGAAGAAGTACTTCAGGCTCTTGTGGTCAGTGTAGATGTCACACTTGTTGCTTATCAGATAGTGTCTCCAAATCTTGAGTGCATGTACCACGGCTGCAAGTTCTAGGTCATGAGTCGGGTATCGCTGCTCATGTTCCTTCAACTGTCTTGAGGCATAAGCTATCACTCTTCCTTCTTGCATTAGTACACAGCCCAAACCTTGCCGAGAGGCATCACAATATACAACAAAATCCTTGTGAATATCGGGCAGGGCTAGTACAGGTGTAGTAGTGAGCTTCTCCTTCAAGGTCTGAAAACTCTTCTCACATTCAGGAGTCCATATAAACTTGTTCTCTTTCTTCAGCAAGTTGGTCATGGGTCTTGCAATCTTGGAGAAATTCTCAATAAATCTGCGATAGTATCCTGCAAGTCCCAAAAAGCTTCTGATTTCTGACACATTACAGGGTTGTTCCCACTCTTTCACAGCTTCAATTTTGGCTGGGTCTACTGCGACTCCTTCTCCTGACAGTACGTGTCCAAGGAAAGCAACTTCCTCAAGCCAGAATTCACACTTGGAGAATTTGGCGTAAAGCTGGTTGCGAGACAACCTCTCCAATACGGTCCTCAGATGATGTTCATGTTCCTCTTTTGTGGCTGAATAAACCAATATATCATCAATGAATACCACTACAAACTTGTCTAGCTCATTCATGAAGACCTTGTTCATCATGTTCATGAAGTATGCTGGAGCATTAGTGAGTCCAAATGAGACTACTGTGCACTCATACTGTCCATATCTAGTGACAAATGCAGTCTTCGGGATATCTTCTTCCCTGATCTTCATCTGATGATACCCTGATCGGAGATCGATCTTTGAGAAGTACTTGGCCTTACTCAATTGATCTAACAGATCATCGATGCGGGGCAATGGATACTTATTCTTGACTGTAACCGCATTCAGGTTCCGGTAGTCAATGCACATCCTCATCGTGCCATCCTTCTTCTTGACAAACAAAACGGGAGATCCCCAGGGCGAAGCACTTGGCCTAATGAAACTCTTCTCCAGTAATTCTCCCAGCTGTTTCTTGAGTTCCTTCAACTCATCAGCCGACATTCTGTAGGGTCTTTTGGCAATCGGTGCAGTCCCTGGCATCAGCTCTATAACAAACTCCACATCTCTATCTGGTGGCATTCCTGGCAACTCCTCTGGAAATACATCATTGAATTCACAGACTACTGGCACATCTCTGAATGTCAGCTCTGTCTTATCCGCTTTAGTCTCCAGGGTACACAGGAGGGCTTGGACTCTCTCGGTTTGGGGTACACATCGGACAGCTGTTCCCCAAGGGTGGGTTACCTGAACATATCTAGGTGAACAAGATATCACTCCCCGGTGTTTGGTTAGCCAGTCCATGCCTAAGATGACATCTAAGCTATTGGAGGGTAGTAGGGTTAGGTCAGCTCGAAAGTCAAGTCCCTCGATTGTGATTATCACTCCCCTACATATGTGAATGCTTCTGAAGGTTCCTAAGGGCGAGCTAGTTAGGATGGGGTTTGCTCTCGGGGTTACAGGTATGTTATGCTTACGCGCATATGCAGATGAAATGTACGAACATGTAGCTCCCGAATCGAACAGAACTGTAGCCATGTTACCATGAACTAGGAACGTACCGTACACAGCATCAGGTGCAGCTTCAGCTTCCTCAGCGGTCATGTGGTTCAGTCTTCCTCGGGTAGCAGATCCCCGGTTCGGTGTGCCCTGTGCAGCTGCTGGTGCACGGTTGAGGTCGGGGCACGCAGCCACACGGTGTCCAGGCTTTCCGCATCCGAAGCAAGTGAAGGGCGCACTGCCTGCTGTAGCTGTCGCAGGAGCCTTCCAATTGCTTGTCCTTGGCGTGTTGGTAGCGGGGGCGGGTGTGTTCTGCACAGCTCGAGTCGGCGCAGGGTAGGTCTGAGCGGGGCGGTGATAGTTGCTGCTGTTGGTACCACCACGGCTCGTTCCCGAAGAGGGTCCCTGGCGAGTCCGAAAAGACGGAGGTGCACCTGTTCGCTGTCTCTGAGGTGGAGCAGTGCGAGCGGGTCCCTCAGAGCGGCGCTTCTTTCCCTTGTTCTGGGCCTCGAATTCCAGTCGTGCTTCCATGCGATCCTTCTCAATCTCAATACAGCGGTCAATCAGCTCACGCAGAGTGTAGCTCTTGTTCCCTGACAGAGCCAACCTGATCTTGGTCTGAAGTCCCTTCCTGTAGTAGTACATCTTTTCCTTCTCGGAACTCACGCAAGACGCAGGTGCGTAGCGGAGCAAGCAGTTGAAGCGGGTGGTGTACTCGTGGATCCGATCAGCTCCCTGGGAGATGTTACGAAACTCATTCTCCTTGGCCTCCATGACTCCCTCAGGAATGTGGTGGTCACGGAAAGCCTCGGTGAACTCATCCCAGTCAATGCGGGCTGGGTCCTCGTGAGCGCTGGTGTAGTTATCCCACCATGCCCGTGCAGCACCGGTCAGCTGGTGGCTAGCAATCCCAACACACTCCTCGTCGGAGCAAGTGGTCAGGTCCAGCTTCTTCTCCATCTCCTTAAGCCAATCATCGGCAGCGAGAGGATCGCTGTCGGTCCCGTCAAAGGTAGGTGGCCTCAGCTTCAGGAAACCCTCCAGTTTCCTTTGGAAGTCATTCTGGGGTGGCCCGTGGTGCCTGTTCATCCCAGTAGCTATGACATTCAGCAGCTGGGTCTGCTGAGCCATCACTTCCGCCAACGTCGGTGGCGGCGGCGGTGGCGGAGGCGGAGGCACGTTCTCGCCTTGTGGTGGCGGATCGATCACCGGCGGTGCATCCTCTGCCCGGCGCAGCTCTTCTTCCAGGTTAACTCCAGCACGTCTGCCAGCTGGGCGTCCACGGTTGCGACCACGCCCACGTCCTGGCGCAGGCGCAGGGGAGGGCTGGCGGTTCTCCAGGCGCGCGGAACGTCTCATTGACATCTGAAGTTATTAGGTACGTGCTCAGTGCAGTAATAATCTTGTAGTGGTTTAAGTAGGAGTTAGATGTTTTCAACGATTTAAATGAATTAAAACATTTTTCAGGCTATCCTACACTCAACCAAAGAAGCATAAAGAACCATAAGAAGCATAAGATCCAAATGTCACTCATCACATGGTTATTATTATATAAAGGATGTTCCTAGCTGCTAAGAAGATCGTGCTATGCGCAGATAGCCAAATGACAGGACAACTCATGGTATCACTAGTCTAAGGGCCACGCAGGGTCCCATAAGCTACTGGTGCATAAGGTCAATGGCCATTTGATCGGGATCTCAATAGTGCCGTCGTGCAGTGGACGAAATGGTGATCCAAGGCTGGTCATCTGCAAATTTTTCAAGAAACGGATTAGCAGGTCTTTGTATTAGATAAGCCATTGCATAAAAAGTGAATGCAAGGTCGGTAATATAACCGAAAGAGAGTCTGGCTTCCTATTCTAACGTCCATTCTCTATGGGTCTCGTCCTACAGTCAAGTATGGCTCTGATACCAACTGAAACGACCTCGATTTCCACGAAGGGAAATCCACAGGCTCGAATTGTAATTCAACAGATTGCTTGGGACAATCCATGAAATTACCCATATCTCAGTTGACACCAGGATCCATACAACGATAAATAAGTCTTACATAAATATTTATTACATCGCCACACTGGCGGAATCAACAATCAGAGAAGCTTTAGAAGATGCGGAAGCGATTCATCCTTCACGGCCAACTTGAGTGTAGCACGCGACCCTATTCCTCGTCATCTTCTCCCTCGAAGTCGTACTCATTCTCGTCACCTGACAGCAAATTTATCAGTACGATTTGTACTGGCCACGGAGCCCACCTATGCAGCATTTGCTTTGTGGAAAGTGGATGCAAGGCTATACAAGCAGACCTATAGGCTGAGGTTTTCCTATGCAGCTGTAATCAATGTTTAATTAGTCAAGTTTTATCACCAGTTAACACCATCATCCCTTTTCCCATCACCACACCTCACATACACACACCTCGCTCTCATTCGACAGGCCCAACTCCCTCTCGGGCCTATCTCAGCGGCACACTACCACAATGGGTACACTGCCGGAACAATGTTATCCAGGGGGAGAAAAGAATATGCTCTCATCTAATAGTGGTTGCAGAAACATTAGGAAAGGTCCATAGCCAACGAGTTGACTTATGTATCGATCGATCAACCATACACTCTGCAGAGGTTTTACTACTCACAAGATTAGCCATCATCGATGCTGTACAATCATCTAGGCAGAATTCCGGGTGCTTGCTTGCCTAGGTCGGTACCACCCTACCACTCAGCCCTGGGATATTCCGGATCCAACACCGTCATGCTGAGACTGGGAGACGCAGCACCGGGCCCAACCAGTGGTACTGCGCATCTAGGACGGTACGGGAATCTCTCCTTCCGTCACCGCCCACCCTTATCACCTTTCAACCTAGCAGTAGTGGTACCGTCCTACCAAGTAGTCCAGCCGTCTCCCGCCCATCAGAAGCGAGCGAGTAGCAAGGGAATCCAGATGTTTCCGGTCACTAGTCAGATCCTAGGTTGTGACCAAGCAGGCATCTCCACTTAGGGGATACTCTCCCCGTGCTATCACAGCACCTCCGTCCACGGGCTTCAAACCACCAAGGCTATCCCACCCGGAACCTCCTCAACAACTTTACCCGCCACAGGTATCTCACTTTGGGGATGCCCAGGTTGCACCCCCGGCACGACTTGCCCCATGGGCTCGTCTCACATCCCACTTGGTCGACATCAACCCTTACCACGCACCCAAGACGCACGCAGCACTCTCTCCCAGTGGTTATAATCAGTTATACACCGTCCCAATTCCACCACATAGCATATAGCAAGTAGAAAGTAGTGGAAGAGTAACAGTAAATTAAGCAGCAGCTAACCTAACAGCGGATAGCAGGGTAAAGTCTTATCAAGGCAGGGAATTCAAATATACTACCATGCAACCAATCCATACATAATCATAAAGCAATAGCAACAATGTCATTTGCAATGCGTAATAGGATCTAAGGATTTGGTGGGACGTGGCACCTTCGTAGTCGTCTCCTAGCTCTTGGAAGTACTCGTGGTCGTCTTCCTTAGTCAGATCCTCCTCCGGCTCTGAAATCGAACACGAAATAGTCGCGTCAGCGACTCCTATAGAGTATTTCAGAAAAATCCAATAAAATAAAGAGCCAAATGCACACAAACATAGTCTTAGATTGTAGATCTCATTTTCCTGAGAATTTTGATATATGGTGCGCAATTTTTGGTCATCGTATGAATAAGTTATGAATTTCCGAAGATTATCCTATTTTCTGAAAATGGGAAAACTGGTTGGTTAATAGGGGCAGCTCGGAATTGGTCCACGTGGCGCGCGGGTCCAGTAGTGCGGCGTGTGTCGCCTCATCAGAACACAAACCCGAGGGTCGCCCACCAGGTGTTCCATGCTGGTTCCCAGAGAGTTGCCGGAGTTGGCGTGGCTCGGCGTGGCTCGGCGGTGGTCGGTGGTAGCTCGGCTGTGGTTGGGGGTATCTCGGCGGAGCTCGGTGTAGCTCGGTTTAGCTCGGCGGGGCTCGGGCGAATCGGAGATTCGGGGCGCCGAGGGTGCCGCTATCCCGAGCTCTCCCGGGGAGGCTCGGGCGAATCGGAGATTGGGTGCGCCCGAGGGTGCCGTTCTTCCGAGGTCTCCCGCGGAGGCTCGGGCGAATCGGAAATTTGGGTGCCCGAGGGTGCCGTTCTCCCGAGGTCTCTGCGGAGGCTCGGGCGATTCGGAAATTTGGGTGCCCGAGGGTGCCGGTCTCCCGAGGTCTCCTGCGGAGGCTCGGGCGAATCGGACATTTGGGCGCCGAAGGGGCTGCTCTCCCGAGCTCTCCTGGGGAGGCTCGGGCGAATCGGAGATTTGGTGTGCCGAGGGTGCTGCTCTCCCGAGCTCTCCTGGGGAGGCTCGGGCGAATCGGAAATTCGGTGCTAGCAGGGGTCCAGGGCGTCTGTTCAAGGCGGCGGTGTCTCTCCGGTGCGGCGGACGATGACAGGGCGGCGATGACCATATCTCGGCAAGGCAGGGCTCGGCTTTCTAGCGGCGGTGCCGAGGCAGACTTGGCGAACCTCGGCGGCCTTTCTCCGCAGCGCGAGGCGACCGGGGGTACTCGGAACGGATCTTAAGCGAGGCGGAACCTGTCGGCGGCGATGTCGTCGCGACTGTGAGGTTCCGGCGGGGCTAAGGAGGTCTTCTAGGAGATGTATACGCGTCCAGGGTCTAAGGCGATGGTATACCAACTACTAATTTTGGCTACCGAGCTTTCCAAGGTGCTCGGCCGTGGCGGCGGCGTGTCGCCGACGACGGCGGATGGCGGCATCGCGGCTACGAACAAGTATTGGTTCAATCGAGTGCGGTCTTGTCAAATTGGTGAGGCCAGAGAGGCATACAACACTCTTGTGGCGAACTTTAGCCATGGCATGACCTTCTTTTGGCTACGGCTCGCGGCGGCGCTCCGGTAAGGTCGCGGCGCACGCGGCCAAGGCGATTCAGGCTTCCTCTAGCGCTTAGATCCGCGTAGCTAGCTCAAGGGGGTCGTGGCGGTGCTCCACGACGTTCTAACCTGTACGGGTGCTAGTCGGATTGCTCGGAACGGGTGATTCGGCGTCGGAACGCGTCGGTGGTGAGCGCGCTCCGCCGAGAACGCGTCGTGCTGCGTTCTCGGTCTAGCAAGCTTGTAATCCGGGGGTTTTGGCTGGTCGAGTGAGTGCATGGTGCAGGTGATCTTCCCGAGCCGGTATAGGCTCGTGCCTGCGCGTCCCGAGGGTGGAACGCCATGGCAAAAGCAGGGCAAGGTTCGGACATGGCGTGCGATGGCTCACCGTGGTGTCGGTGAAGCTAGGATGGCGGTGCAGTGGCGAGTCGGAGCCGTGCAGAGCGATCGCAGTGCCGTGCCGCTCCTCGTCCGCAGCTCGGCTTCTCCTCCGTGTCCGGCTCCGGCGTGCTCCGCGGCAGCGGCGCTCCGGCAGCTTCTCCTCCTCTGCTCCGCCCTTCTCCTACGCTCTCTCTCTCTCGGTTTGGTGCGGTGTGCCGGTCTGTGCTGCGGTGGCGGCGAGGGGAAATGAGGGTAGGGCTTCGGGGTGCTCCAATTTATAGGCGAGCTTGGCCAGTCTCCAATGGCGAACGGTCTCGATTGCGCTCGGCCGATCGAAGGGCCGTGGCTCGAGTGGATCTAGGGCTCCGGATGGCGCGGGTTCGCTTGGCGGCCAAGAAAGGAGGGGACAGGAGGGGGACAGCGGGGTCAGGGCTCTGCCATGCGGTCGGCTGTGGGACCGGGGTCACGCCATTCGCGCGACACCCCCGGCAGGCGCGTCGCCTTTGTGAGGAAGAAGAACAGTGGGGGCGAGAGTGGCTGACAGGCGGGGCCGGGTTGGCAGCGAGCGCGAGCGCGAGCGCGTGTGTGCCGGTCGCGCGCGTGCGCTGCCGAGCCGCGACGTGGGCCGCGCGCGGTGAGATGAGGAGAGGAAGGTCGGGCGGGCTCGGGCTGGCTTGCTGGCCGAACTCTCTTTCTCCTTTTCTGTTTTCAGTTTAGTGTATATATACATATATTGCCCATTTTAATTTATTGAGTAAATACAAACATAAATTGCAATAAATCCCAAATGTGATGCATAAGTTATTATTCTATGTGAATGGAATTAAAATGCAAACTACACTCCTTTACTTACCAATTTCATAATGAAACCTATATGCTTGCACAAGAAAAATGGGTTTTCTCAATAAATAAATGAAAAATTTTAATTGGTTGGGATTTTTAGATTGTGTGGATTTTTAGGGTTGTTACATGGTGGCACTCATAGAGCGAGGCTCCAGCGGAGGCGCTCGAGGAGAGGCTTTGGCGGCAACTATGGCTTGGGGCCAGCGGATCCGATAGCACAATTTTGGAGCGAGCGGTGGCGTGGCCTTGGAGTGGTGCAACCTTGGAGCGGTGGTGATGACGCACAACTCCTTGAGCAGAGGCTCGGCCTTACATCAGAAGCGCGGCCCCGAGCGGCGGCTCCAGCTCACGGCAGTGGCATCGTGGTTCATGGCGACACAACGACATGGATGCAACTCGGAGGCTAAGAGTGAGGTCACCGGTGAGCTCAAGATCGGGCTCACTAGCTGTGGTGGTATAGACCCGTATACCCATATAGCACTACACGGGTCGCATCATCAGAGGTTATCCAGCCCAGAAGACGAAGGCATGCGACGCACGGTATTGCACCGCACAGTTATTGGACCAAGTTGGATAGTTTACTTGTAATCTTGTCCCTTTAGACTATATAAGGAGGGGCAGGGATCCAACATATCATCAGAACACATCAATACACTACATCGGAACATAGGACATAGGGTATTACGTCACACTGACGGCCCGAACCTGTATAAATCTTATATCTCGATGATCTTTGTATTACGTCTGGCTCTTCTCAAGCACATCTCCACCGATTCTTCTACTACCGTGGGCATACCCCTCAATAGACTATCGACGATATCTCGTCGACACTAGCGGGCTCGTAGAATTTTTTTTAACCAATCAACAAAGATGGGCGCTGTAATGAGCCCGCCTATGTAGTTACTATTTTTAAAAGGAGAGTAGGGAGTCCACCTCTGATATTGACATATTGTTGATTAACATATAGGTGGCAAATTCCAGGCAGACTGTCTCCGAAAACATGTTTTGGCCGCTTGCCAAAATATTGACTGTTGTAGTGGGACGAATGAAGAATTTATTATTTTTTAAGATTATTCATATAAATATATCAACTAGGCAAAATTTAGCAAACTAAATACAGATGCCTTGTTCCACTCTTATTTGTTCTAAATTGTAGTTCACTTTAGGTCATTTGTCCTAGATCTGGGCAACTCTATAAAACTATGTCAACATCTATAATATCAAATTAGTTTCATTTAACCCTTCATAAAAAAATCTTTATAGTGCATTTAGTTTTGAATTTTAGATATTAATATATTTATTTTGTTCAATTTAGAAAAGTTTGACTTAAAACAAAGTAGCAACAAATTATACTATAATCTAAAATCGTTGGAGTATTATTCTGTTCTTAATAACAAGTTACACATCTCTCTCACGTCTTTTGACAAAAAAAAAAAGAACTGTGGGCCAAGTCTTGTTTTCATAGCTAAAGAAGCGGTCCCTTTCCAATCATCGACTATTAAAACCGTACGTCACGTTTAAATTTTGGCTTTTAGAGTTGTTTTGGGTGATGTGGCGATGTAGGAAAAGCAAAATAGTATATTTTCACTTTTAGACATTCAGAAATATATTTTTAATAAAACCTTCTGTTTATCTTCACTGCACCATACGAGTAAAATGGGACTCTTTTTCTGTTCTAGTGAAGTGGACTCAAAGCCCAAGATTCTGAAAAGGGAAAGATGATGGGCTGTCCTTGTTGACTAGCTTAGCAAATACGGCCCAGATCTGTCCTTGATGATGCGCTGAACAGCCTAAGAACTCCAGTAACCTTAGTTTTTGTTTTAGAATAACTCCAGTAAACTTTAGTCAAGAGAAATTACTTACTACTAATTTACTAAAAAAAAATAGAAACCAAAGCTGCAAGAGGAAGAGCCGTCGGCTTCAAACATTTATGGTTCATTCGAAAAAAAATGGTGTCATGGAGTTAACTTGTCTGGCTTAATTAGGGAATTGGTAGTATCGTTGTTGGTTTAATTTTTGACTTCGGAACGGAAAATGATCAACTTGGCTAATCTAAAATTACGTATTACATATCTTTTCATTTGTATCCTCGTATAAAAATCACGCCAATTCTCTTAACTGGCGTCCTTTTCTTAAAAAAGAAAGAAATTTTGTTGGTTGGTGTTTCAGAGGAAACGTTTGAACCAAAATATGGAGTACGCCAGTAGTGACTTGGAAGTACAGGCATTCAGTATCTTGTGCGCATTGCTGCAGCCTGCAGTGTAGTATCCACCGAGCGTGTAAGTGCGTAAGCGTAAAGAAATGAGCAACAATAATGTGACGTCACACCAAGAAATTAAACATATATGTATGTATCACTCAGAAACAAGTGCATGTATATTGTGTAGTGTTTATTAACTTGACTGTCATTATTATATATATTACATCATCATCATGGATTTGAACCATGCATGCACAAGAAGAAAAAGTAAAAAAGAAAAACCAAAGCAATAAATAAACTTAAAAGGCACTCATCGCTCTACATACATCAGTTACATCCATGAACTTGTTTTTTTTTATATATAAAAAAGAAGAAGAAGAAGAAGAAGAAGAAGAAGAAGAAGAAGACCTCACACAGTTAACCAATTCAAGTAAAGTAAGCAACGAAGAACATAAGAATTGAATCGACCAACATGCATGCATCAATTAAGTGTTGAACGTAATTAACTGAAAGCGTCGTCGTCATCAAAATAAAGCAGCATGCAGCAGCAGCAGCGCAATCAGTTGACGAGGTAGCATTTCTTCCTGATCTCTCCCTGGTTGCCGGTGAGCACGTCGATGGTTGACATCTTGACCATGGAGTCGGCGAAGTCCCGGAAGAACTCGGCGGCGAAGAGCCCCGTGGCCTGGCGCTGGACGTAGGCCCTGGTGGAGGGGTCGGTGAGCAGCGCGGCGTCGGAGTGGAAGATTCCCCTGCGCTTGGCGACGAGGCGGTAGTAGCTGGCGTCGAAGCTGAGGAAGCTGCCGGGGTCCATCTCGTTGAGCGTGGTGTTGTCGGCGAGGCTCCGGCACCTGGACCTGAGCCTGGCGAGGTAGGCGGCGTCGAGGTCCGGGTCGACGTCGGCGAGGTTGTTGGCGCCGGTGAAGTTGTAGAGGCGGTCGCTGAAGAGGTTGCAGTGGGCGGTGCCGAGCGTGTGGCCGCCGGAGAGCACGACGAGGTCCCTGACGGAGAGGCCCTTGGCGGCGAACATGCGGACGAGGCGGGTGAAGTTGGCGGTGGGCGGCGGCAGCTGGTTGGTCTCGTTGGCGACGGAGACGCGGCCGTCGCGGCGGCCCAGCGCGACGGGCCACGACGGGCCGTTGGCCAGCACGACGGCGTCGCGCGCCATGAGCGCCAGGATGTCGGCGCAGGAGACGGTGCCCGGGCACGCCTGCTCTAGACGGTCCTTCACGCGCTGCACGGAGCCGAAGCCACGCAGGGTCAGGTTCGGGGTCGCGTCCTTCTCCGCCGTGCTGTTCGTCGTCGAGTCCAGAAGAACGGAGCCGTCGCAGCCCTGGGAGATAATAATGCAGGTAGGTAGCTAATTAACGTGCAATGCAATGCAACAAACAATAATGCAGCAGCAGCAGCAGCAGCAGCAGCAATGTCGTCGTACGGACCCTGACGAAGCAGTCGTGGAAATGGAGGCGGAGCAAGGGGCCGGCGAGCGTGGGCGCCTTCTTGAGGATGTCCACCGTCTCCTCCTTAACGATGGCCTCCACGCGCGGGCACGTGCTACTGTAGAAATCCATGTCCAGCCCTCCTGCGCCCGACGACAGGACGACGAGCGCAGCGGCAACCAGGCTCGCCATCATCATCGACGACGACGTGCCGCCGCCGCTTCTTCTGCTGATCATGATGAGAGGCGACGACGCCATGGATCAATCCAACGGATCGATGCCACCAGGCAGCAGCAGCAGCTAAGCAACAAGCAGAGCGACCTCGATCTGGGCCTAGCTCTAGCAGCTGCTGCTTGTTGTTTGTGCTTGTGCTTGTGGGGGATGCCGTTGCCAGTATATATGGGGTGCTCGCTGCTTATATAGCTTCTATGTCGTACATATTTTTGCACTAGCAGTGTCCGTGCCAGCCAACAACCGTCGATTATATTATTAGACCACTTTGTGTATGGTTCACGAGTGCGCGTGAGTAAGCTAAAGGTAGCTTTTTGATATTCTAGTTCTAGTAACGGCATTTTTCGACCCATCAACGAATTAACCACGAACACCTAAACATTCGCTCTAATTCAACTAACATGAAGGTTAATGCATGCATGGGTCGACGGATTTTGAACTAAACTCTTGGCTACTTGTTAGCAGTCAATTAATTAGCCAAACACAACTAGCTAACAAGCAGGGCCAATTGTTCATTGCTTAGGGATATATACACCTATTAGCCTGACCCAAACATGCATCTACGAGAGGTAATAGTTAGATGGCTAATCTTTTGCTCTCACTAACAATTAGCCTTAGCCGATCAAATGTGTCACAACTAACGAATTAATATAGCTGCCATCAATATCTCTATTGAGCTGAGGCTGAAGAAAGGGAACAAAATGCAAATAAGTCTACACCTCTTAAATGTGCATGTACATATTTGTTTAACATTTTTCAAATTACACTCATGAATTAATTAATGCAACTCGTAACATCCTTCTTGTTGCAATATTATTGTCACAACCAATAATCCAACAACGGGGATTTCGTTTTTTCATTAAATAGGATCTCATATGTCAGTATTTTTATATTACATGGCAAATTAATTAATATGAAGAGAAGGAGAGAAAGGAGGAGGAGAAAAGGATAGATTTCACTAAAATGAAAGCTACGTATAACTATATATATATATATGCACCGGTTTCAACAGAATATATACTCTTAATTAGTTTACGCTGCCTATATATAATACGACCAAGTGAAACAATATTAATACATGGTATCCATATGAATTTCCCCATTGGATTTGGACTGGCCCTATTTCGCATGCATGAGTGCATGACGTCGATTTTAATAATTAGCCAGTTCTAGCTAGCTGGATGATAACAAATTGTACTAGACTTTGTAATGTTGACGTCCCATAATATAAAAAATTGGAAGAAAACATAAAGGATATAGTGTGTACTTTGCATCATAACCAAGAGCCAAGAAATGTTATACAAACTTCTTGTATAAAGTAAACATTTCAATCTTACATATAGCTAGCTACATCCTCAGATGCTGCGTCCCAAAAAATAATTCCATTCTATCTATAAATTTGGATATTTTTTTTATCAAGATTCATAATTCAAGACCCTCTTTTTTGACCGATTGAGGGTAACGACCCTCCATCCAAAAAATGATACAATTATGGGATTTGTGCAAGTCAAATTAAAATAGCTTAATTTTGACCAAGCTTATAGTGAAATAGTATTAGCATTTATGTCCCAACTAAGTTTACTTTCAAATCTATCATATAATTAATTTAATAGTACTTATTGTGTATCATAAGTTGTAGTATTGTTGTATATAACTTTAATCAAATTTTAAATCAATTGCATCTTTCTATATATAGACGGAGGGAGTACCTAACTGCACACCTTTCCTCTAGAAGGGAATTCGGCTTTCAGTTGTACTTCCTCCATTCTAAACGATATTTTTGCCCACAAGTTTCACCACTCATCTTATTTAAAAAATTGTGTAAAATATCACTTCTATGGTTTGCTTTATTAATAAATATTCTTCAAGAATGACTTAAGTTTGACTATGTTTGCATACTTTTTTTTTAATAAGACGATTGGTCAAACTTGAGGACAAAAAGGATAAACGTCTTGTAATTTGGAATGAAGGGAGTATGTGTGGATTAACTATATACTCAGCTACCGGTGCATGCACTTGCATTGTATTGTGTGGATTATTAATCAAACTAGCTAGCTATACACACTTTAATTTGTTATTAGAGTTGATCGTGTTCAATCATTCATCTGGACAGCACGCATGGTCCAGTGAGATTGGGTGCAACAATATAGTTACCGGCTCGATATGGGCATGTGATGTGTTGATTTGAAGGGGGGAACAAAGGCAAATGCTGCATTGGTCCCAGGTAACAAACACAGCACCAACTCCAACTGCGGGCGCATGCAGGCAGGGGACTTAAGTTGAGCTATATATGAGCTGTGCCGCATGCTTGCTAGCTACTGACTCTCCCCCACCCCAATCAGTCACTGATCGATGCATGTATGGCTGATGCATGATGATTGAATAAATAAATAACCGGAACATTAGCAATGTGGTACTGTAGCTAGCTTGGGGATCAGAAAGGTTCCGGATCATATGATTGTCATGTACCTGCTGGCCTCAGCATGATTACTAGTAATACTTTACAGACATGCTATCTGATTGGCGTCTAAAAGTGAATCATATAGGGCATGCATAGCACATAGCAGTAGGAGACTCGTCCTCATCTCCATATGTTAAGCCTCATGATGAATCATGAGAAAGAAAAGGATAATTTAGAAAATATAAATATAGAACAAGCAAATCGTCATTGGCAATAATAACAATTTGATTTTTTTTCTTTTTTTCAAACAAAATTCATATATAAATTCAATGAGTCGGGAGGGAAAGAAGTGTGTGTTCATCAAATGTCCCATCAAATTTAGTGAGTTTAAAACAAGTCTCGCGAAATGGAATATCTAAGTCGTGCAAATGGCTAGGAGAACTGCGACGAGGATATATCTTTTTGTCACACACACGCGCGCACACACACAAACACACATGCAAGATAGACAGCAGAGCGTCAGCAGGTACATAATGCAGTACGTGTGTGGGATATATATGTGCTTGCATCATACTCCAGGTGAGGTCAGGTTCAAGATTAATTAAACTAAGAGAAAACCCCGCGCGTTGCTACGGGAATCGCCGATAAAATTATACTACTTGCAAATGTGAAAAGCTTGAGTGAAATATAATGACATGCGTTAGTTGAATATGTTAGTGGATGATGATGAGGACACTTTGCATGGCAAGATATAATGTGTTAGTGGGATTTTAAGTGAATGCTGATATGGACACTTTGCATGGCGAGAGAAATAGCTAGTAGGGTTTGTTTATATAAGAAGTATAGATTTGATGCTACCGTGCGCGCGCTGATCATAGACGTACTGAAATAAAATGTCAGCAGCATGTGCAACAAACAAATTGTTTCCCTTCTTTGATTCGCCTACTAATTAAGAGTAAGAAAGCACGCAGCAGTCCTCACGTTGCTCCCGATCGATCACAGCAGTAGCTAGAGATCCTGCTTGAGCAGCTGTCGTCGTCGTCGAAAAACAACACTACTCTAGCAGCTTATTGTTTATTTATTAATTAGTACATGCATGCATGTTGTTAGAGGGCCAGGACAACCGTCCTAGCTAGCTAGCTCTTATATATGTACTCCTATATATGTAGCAAATTAAAGCCACGCACCAGCAAACCGGAGGAATTTCATGCAATATATTATAGAGTACTCGCTCGCATTTGTAAAGAAAGTCGTTTTAGATAAAATTTTGATCAAACATTAATAATATAAATAATGAATATTTTTAAATTTTTTTTATGTTTGGAAATATGAAGACTATAAATATATTTATCTTCAAATATACTTTCATAAAATATACATATATCACTTTTTAATAAATATTTTTATAAAAAATGAAGCCAAAGTCATACTTTGAAGACCGTATTGTTATCCTAAATGACTTCCTTTATAAGTAGGAAGGGAGTATATATTACTAGCAGTGCAACGCTTCCAGTAAGGTTTTTGTGTTGTTGGGTAGAAGGTCGGCCGGGAGCTGAGCAGCATGCAGAAGTCTTGACAGAGATTCAGTCAATCTATTCTCTGCGTTCGTATGCATGTATGCATGACATTGACATTGACACATGTATGCAGATGGAGAGGCTGCAGGATCGAGGTGGTAGATCGAGCTAGCTAGCGTTTGGTGCTTGCGTTGCGTGCCTGCGTTGCAAGAAGCTAAGCTACCTTGAGGAGCATCAGGAGGAGAGCTACACGAAGAGATTAGTCGAGTCGAGAGAGGGACATGATACAACGATCGACGATCCACCAGAACATACAGGAGGCGATGCTGATGGATCCTTTTGGCCAGGCCGCCAGGGGTTGGTTGCTGGTTGCTGGTTGCTGACTGCTGCTCGATCGATCAGGCCTTAGCTTGAAAGGAAACGAGCCAACTGCCCGGCGGACGGCCGGCCGGCGCCCTGTTCCTTTCCTTTCCTTTCCTTTCCTGCACGGATCTCTGTAAGATTAATGCTAAAGGATCATATCATCGTCGGAGAAAAAAGACCAGAGACAGAGATATATATTGCTAGCTTCTTCTGTATATAAAGTTACTTCCAAGGCAACAAACAGCTTACAGCTCTGATATAATATACAACCAATCTGGTCCACAATTAATACTACAGGAGTAGAGTACGTATGTATAAATGGCGGCACTGGCACAGAGTAGACACGTCGTACATACATATATATATATATGTAGGCAGGTACCCAGTCGCTGTAATAAGGTTGTTGGTTGCATTGCTCTTTGCTCAAGTGAAGTCCTCCGATCCGATTCCATGTGGCTGGCTCATCGTCAATGCTGATTGGTCGCTGGATATCCAGTTCCAAGAATTCAGGCAGCAGGCAATAGGCATGCATGGCCATCCAGGACCAGAAGTAGTAAGTGTTACTGCAAGTCACCCAGATGCCTGCAGTGCAGGTGCATTCCTAGCTAATTTTCTTCTTCGTCTTCTTCAAATCTTTCCCCGGAAGAAATCTTCTGACTCAATATTATTGTCGATCGGTGACATCTAGAATTCATGCAGTTTCATAAAAAATAAAAAAAGGACCATTGTGCAGTTTGCCAGTTTCATGATCTAAATAAACTCAAAAGATTCGTCGCGCGATTTACATGCAAATTTATAATTATTTTTTATACATTTATTGCTCCATACATACGTCCAAATATTCGATGTGACTCGACGTGATGGGAAAGTTGGAATTTTGAAGGGAAAATAAATATGCCCTAAGTAGACTTCAGTCCATGGAAGTAATATTATCGAAACGGCCCCTTATTAACTCTGATCCAGAATATTTCATCCTTTGTCACCCCTGACAATATATAGCTCAATAGTAACGGAACAACATACTTTTTGATCAACTGCCTGAGATGACTGTCGGGTATCAAAGTTTGGGGTACCCAACTTCAATGCAAAAACGATCATTCTTAACGCGGCCCGGTCCAAATAAGGCCAGTGGAAGCCCACGAAGGCCGCGCCCGAAGCCCACGAAGGCCGCGTTTACGGAGGCCCACGACGTCATTGCACCAATGACAGCCTCCCCGGGAGAGCTCGGGA
The DNA here is from genome assembly GCA_038502445.1 of Eremochloa ophiuroides. NCBI lineage: Eukaryota > Viridiplantae > Streptophyta > Magnoliopsida > Poales > Poaceae > Eremochloa > Eremochloa ophiuroides. Next base: position 445,428 of record JAHLJS010000001.1, on the reverse strand, counting down.
GAGCGGCACCCTCGGCGCCCAAATCTCCGATTCGCCCGAGCCTCCCCGGGTGTAATACCCCGGGTATTACGGATTTAATTAATCTGCCATGTCATCATATTTAAATTAATCATTTGCATATGATTGTGATTAGGCCCCTAGAGTGATTTGAATTTAATTAGTATTTGTTTGTAAAATTAAAATTCCCAAATAAAGGTTTAAAAATTTACTTTTATTAGGACCAAAACCTAATTCAAAATCTAAAAGGAATTTTGAGATAGTCCCTTAATAAAAGTTTTAGATCTTTTAAAATGGAGCAACTTTTATTTTTGGAGATCTCAAAGTTCTGTGGTGGGAATTCAAATTTATTTCAAAACAATGATTTAAAATTTAGTTTTGGATTGGCATTTCAAAAATTATTTGGAATCTGGCAAAACTTCCTAAATAGAAGTTGTAAAGCTCATTAAGTAGAACAACTTTTATTTTGGCAACTTTTCAAGTGTTGAGAAAATTTAAAAGTAATTTTTAAAATACAGTTTGAAATTTTAAACCCTATTCTACCCCTTTTCTGTAGATTCAAAAATATTTCGAATTTGGATGTAGTTCCAAAAGCAAAGTTGTTCAGAATTTCAAACCCTACAACTTTTGTTTTTGCAGTTTTTCATGTTTGTATGCAAAATCAGTCGAATTTGGTCAAAAACCGACAGCCCCTAGGGAATAGTGCTACAGTACTTCGCCCCCTCGCTCTGTTCACGAACAGCACCGGCAGCCGCCGTGTCGCGCGCGGGCGCGCGGCGAGCCATGCCGGCCGGGATCGTGCCCCCGCGACCTCGGCAGATACGGGCGCGCGTGCGCCGCGTCGTGCCGCGCCTGTCCCCGCCCGTTGCCCCTCCAAAAGGGCAAAGACCACCCCTCTCCACGCCATTTTTCCTTCTCCCGGTCGCCATCGCCACCTCTCGGTTCTCGGCCGAATACGCCGCGCTCCGTCCATCACCACCCTCTCCATCTTGCAGACAGCTAGCTAGCTTCCTTGCGCATCGCCTGCGACCATCGGTGGGAGCTGTAGAGCTTCGTAACCACCGGAACACCGGTGTCTCCTTCGCGAGCGGGCAGAGCGCCGCCGCGAGCTCCGCCGTCGTCTCGAGCTAGTCTGGGTAAGCTCTGGGTCTCGGATTGTTGCGCAACGTGATCTCCGTGACCCCTTGAATCTTACGCGTGCGTCGGCGTACTCTCTGGTTCCCTAGGTTCACCGGAACGCGTGTTCGCCGTTGTGCCGAGCCGCCGGGATCCGCCGCCATCGCCAAGTCGCCTTCTCGGAACCACCTCCGTCTCCACCGACCCGTCGGCCAGCTTCGTGGTGAGCCCCAGATGCTCGCGCACCTTTTCCCCCTCTCTTTACCGGCTTGTGCTCGCCGGCGACGTGCTCGCCGCCGCCACCGAGCCGCCGCGTCCGTGTCTCCAGGTGCTGTGCGCCTCGGATCTCGTCGTGTCTTAGCTTGGTAGACTCGCCTTGGAGTGTAGAGTCCGTCAGTGCCCTCGGCTTCGTCCCTCGGCTCACCGTCGGCGAGCTAGGGGCGGCGGACCGCCGGCGCTCTCGCCTCTGTAGAAACAGAGGAGAGGCCAGGGGCCTCGGGTTAGAAGATAGGTCTTTCCAGGGGGTTAAGTGCAAATCCCGTGACTCATGTGAATAGTATAGATCGGACCGCGGGTTGATTTCCGATTTCCCCAAGGTCTCTTTTGCTAAAACGCCGGCGCCGGGTGCGGGCAGGCCGAGTGGGCCGGCTCGCTTGGTCATGGGCCGTAGTGGGTTGGTTTGGTCTTTTCTTTTCCCAGTAAATTTCAAAATGCTTTTCATTTATATATTCATATGAATAGTACTGAAGTTTATTTATTTCATATGAATTAATCTGTTGAATGGAAAAATGTGAGAATAATTGTGTATGCTCTCTGAAGTATGTAGTATTTGTTAAAAATATAATATAGGGTGTTCCAGTGCCTTTAATCTGCTGTATAAATTAGTGAATTAATTAATAAATGCAAGTTTGTGTAATTTTAATTAATTCTCTGTAAATCCAAAAATCATGAAATTTATTGTGGCTCTGTTTGGTGATAAAACCTAGCTGTTGGTAAAGTTTGGTTGCAATTGAAGTTAGTTTGGTCAATTAATAAATATATGTGAAATTAGGGATTAATAAAGTAAATAGAAAAATGAATTTAGGTTTGTTGTGTGAATTTTTGGGTTGAATGAAGACCAAGGATCTTTCGCTGTGTGATCCTTGGCAATTTGAGAACTTAGTGCTTGGTAGTAGTCATAAAGCTGTGTAGCGGCTTTCTGTGACCGTTAAAAGGTCAATAAAACAAAAGTAGGAAACATTACTTTTACTTTCCGTAGATCGTTTACAACTTTACCGTGAAGGAAAGTTGTACTCAAGGTATTAATGGTTTACTTCCAAGCATTTCATTTGTTGCCCTCATGCCACGCTAAGCATACATCATTGCATACGTGTAGTGCCCGTTCCCGAGGGGGTCCAGGTCGAGACTACTACTGAGGAGGCCGCTCCAGAAGTCATCCAAGGATTCGACATCTGCGGGACTGATCCCGATCCGACGCTGTACACGATCCAAGGCAAGCCCCGGTGCATTCAGCCCCTCTATTACAAAATATTTATAATTCGAGTTAATCTACTGCATTAGGTTGATAGGAGTTGATTGTCACCTATCCAGATGCATTGTCTCAAGTAAATACCCTGAAACCTGATTTAAATAAAATGGTTTGAGAAATGCTTAGGCATGCTTAATGAACTTAGCTTTGCATAAAAGAAAAACTATTTTCTGTGCCATGATTATACTTATACTTTGATTGGTGAAGAACTTGTTATCCGCTGGTCGATGTGTATTTGGGTTGGAGTCCCAATGCATGGTCGCTTTCGGAGTAGTTTGGAACTGGTCGATGTCTTTGGAAACGTGTTTCGTTGGGTGGCCAGCTCATGGGGCGGCGTTCCCTATGTCTCACTCACCCGACAGGCACGATAATAAAAACTGTCGGGTAGTCTTGTACTTCGGTTAGAATCCCAATGCAGGATTGACGGCAGGAAGGAAATAGGGACCGTTCGTTGTAGGCCTGCTGTGATCATGATGAACAGCCTAGCCACATACCAATGCGGAAAGCCTAGAGTTCGGTGACGCTATTGCTGGAACCGACAACCACGCACTGGGAGTGGAGAGATGGCGAGAGTAGCTTGTACCCACGTGGCCGGCGTGCCTGGATAAGAGTGGAGTACTGTGCTCTCGGGTGGCGCAGGACCGGTTCCGGGATAGCAAAGCCGTGACAACGGGTTGGTATATGTATGCCGGCGTGCTGCATATGCAGTGTGGTTAGAATCCCCAGCTGGGTACTTTCTGGATTCGAATCGACGTGCTCCTCGGTTATGGAGACTTGATCCTCACACTCTACACCGAAAAGTGGTTCTCAACTAGGTTATCTGAATGAATAAAGTAATTGAAAGAATGATGATACATGAGTCTGAATATTGGAGCTATAAATATGATTATAATAATGACAAAATAAAATATGGAACAGGATAGATTGCTTTTCTGCAAACTCCTCATCCTCTGCTAGCCTTACCCATAGCCTTGCATTCCTGAGTCTCATTTTACACCCTTAGTCGGGTAAGTCTTGCGGAGTACCCCAAGTACTCAGGGTTTGTTAACCCCGTTGCAGGAGGACCGCAGTCGGAGATCTGTCTTGCTCCATGTTGCGTGACCGTGGTCGAGGAAGAAAGCGGCGAGGAGTGAAGTGGAATCCGTGGGCAGGGTTCAAGTTATCTTATCTAGTATTGTGTAACTATTCCACTGATACTGCTATGTCCTCTGGTCTGTAATAACTATATTTGGATCCTAATTGAACAACCGGTTTGTAATCTAAATGTTATGTAATCTTCCGCACTGTTACTCTGATGTATTTTATTATGAAATGTTGTAATCCTGTGATGATTCTGCAATGGTGATCCTGTCGGAGAAAAGGGCGCTAATGTAGCCCGACAGACCTGTCTAGATCATTTGGGACACGGGCCCGGCTGTCAGAAGTCGTTAGTGACAATGACAGGTGCCGGTGGGCCAGGTGATTTAGCCGGTTTTGTTACACCGGGAGAGCTCGGGAGAGCGGCACCCTCGGCGCCCAAATCTCCGATTCGCCCGAGCCTCCCCAGGAGAGCTCGGGAGAGCGGCGCCCTCGGCGCCCATTCTCCGATTCGCCCGAGCTTCCCCATCCCCCTCGAGCGCAATCTCACAAAGGCATCCAAGGCACCGGTGATGTCAGCAGAGCAATCTTGGACCACAAGAGATCTCTCTGACCACTTTACAAGTACTGTCCCGTCAGACGAGATTCTCGACGCGACTGTGCTTCGCACGCCCCTGACGGCCATACCACCTATCAGAATTTCCCTGGCAGCGGATTTGATAGGCCCACTACGGCCGTCCTCTCCACGGTATGGTCTACGGTGCGCCGCCCCGTTTTCCGCCGGGGTCTACCAACTACGACTGCGACAGTCTGAGCGCCTGACGACGGGCTACGCAAGAACGGGAAAAGCGCCTACTGCACTGTCCACTCGAAAGGACGAGCACGCCTTCCATCTGGGCCCACCTAACCCTTGGGAAGTACTGTCCAAAGGCCGAAAATACGCCCGAAGGGAGATATCGCCCTGCTCCATCCCATCACGCCTCCAGGAGTCTCGAGCCTCAGGAGACAACGCCCCGAGACGACTCGCCCTCTTGTCACATCGTGCGGAAGGACAACCATCAGGTGTGACCCTACGGCATGCTGTAATCCGATGACTGTTGCTGCCTCGGAACTCACCAAGATCGTGCGAACCACTACGGCCATACCCCGGAGACGCGGAGAAAAGACCGTAGCTGACGATAGTCAAACGAGGAACAACAACTCCTCACTGTAACATACGTAGCATTGTAAGCGCTGTCCTTGCCTCTCCCTTGCGACTATAAAAGAGAGAGCAGAGGCTAGCTTTAGGGAGGACCCGGAAGTCCTAAGTTCTCACTCACACATACACACCAACAAAAAACGACTTGCATACGCTTAGACACTCACAAGAGACCTGGAGGCACTTTCCTCTCTCGCCTAGCTTGTAACCCCCTACTACAAGCACCCCGGTGCAAGGCAACACGACTCTCCTCTTCACTGGACGTAGGGCTTACTTGGCCTGAACCAGTATAATCCTTGTGTTTCCCTTTACACACCATCCGTAGCTTCAACCGCAAAGCATATATTTACTAGCCGGTGTTAGCTCCGCTAAAACTAGCACCGACAATGACAATAGCTAGCTCCATAGTAACGGGACAATATACTTTTTGATCAGATGGCTGAGATGAATGCATGCATGATTACCTGTAAAGGAGAGACCAACTGGTCCAAGACCTTACCAATCATATGCATTCTGCGGAAGCACGCCGAATCATCAGAAATAGTGTGCATGGTTGATTAACAACCCAAGGAGCGGTTAGAAGGTTGTTATGCAGAGCCCAATCCAGCAGGCTCGACCTTTTTCCGAACTCATCATGCATGCATGCTTCCCTCTATTACGTTATTTATTTACTCTGAGCAGTAGAAGATACAGGATTTCAATCATGAAGCCTAAGCAATGCACTCCACCACCACCAGAATTCAAGCCGCATAGTCCAATCACCAAACAATGAAGAAAATTTATGTTCCATCTGTTCCAAAATGCAGGTATTTTTAGTTTCATATTAAGTTTTTTGTTAACTTTGAGAAAGTCTATATAACAAAATAAATTCAGTTTTGTATGCTGATTGCTGAATTATAACACGACACTTCTTCAAAAGGCAGTACTAGAAAGCTGTTGCTGCAGTGCAGGCCGGCATGTTCCATTATTCTTGTGCGGTGTCTGGCCAGAATGGACCACTCTTGCTGGTTTTCTTGTCCTCCTTGCAGAGTCTCGTGTGCACATATCAGGCATGCTTTGTACTTTTGTTTCTGTACCATACACAAATATAATTACTAGTGGACCATCGTCATTTATACATTATAAGCTTTATTATTTATAGCATACTAACACAAATATTGCATGCATTGGTGGACCATCATCATTTATACATGATTAAGCCTTTTAGCATACACACAAATACTTAATGTCACTTGTAGCTATAGTACCTATAATAATCTATCAAATATATTCAGGCCCAACGTAGTAGTGGGTAATAATAATAGTAGCCCACCACTACGGCCAGGAAAGGAAACTACCAAACATTTGGGCCTGCTAGTCTAGTTTTCGAAAGCGTTGCAGGCCGATCTTTCGGCCCGTGAGCCTGACGTCCTCCCTGATCTGGTTGCGGTACTCGCCGAAGGTGAAGCTCCGATAGCGAGGAGGTCCGGCGATCGGGCGGATGAGCGTGTCGTAGGTGGGGCAGAGGAAGAAGGCCACGGAGAAGCGCTCCCTCGCGGCGCTGGCCATGACCCGGTGCTCGACGCTCCGGTAGCGGTCGTTGCTCCACGCCTGCAGGAGGTCGCCGACGTTGACGATGAGCGCGCCGGGGCTGGGCTTCACGGCGACCCACCGCCCGGCCTTCACGAGCTGCAGCCCGCCGACGCCGTCCTGGTGCAGGATGGTCAGGAAGTCGCTGTCCGTGTGCGGGCACAGCCCGTAGGCGCCGGCGCCGCTCGCCGCCGCGCACGCCGGGTACCGGTTCAGCCGCAGGAAGCAGCTGCTCATCGGCGTGCACCGCGACACCACCTCCTCCTCCTCGCCGCCCAGGTCCGCGACTAGGATCCCTGCCAGCCGCTGCGCCAGCTTCGACATCGCCGTCGACACCTGCTCGACCACTAGCCTGGTCTTGTCATCCTTGTCACCGGCGGCCGCCGTCGAAATACTGGTGGTGGGGATGTGGTAGGCCTCGGACCACGAGAGCTGCTCCAGGGACGTGGCGGTGGGCGTGCCCCAGCGGTAGCTCTCCGGCGAGAAGTCTAGCAGCGGCTGCCGCGCCTTGAGGTGGAAGGGCCGCCGGAAGACGGCGACCTGCGCCTGGTGCAGCTCGTCCAGCAGCACCTGCGGCACGCCGTGGTTCGTCACCTGGAAGAACCCCCACTCCGAGGCGGCGCGCACCATGGACTGCTCTGCTGCTGCTGCTGCTGCCTCGGCGCCGTGATGATGCACCAGCAGGCTGGAAAGATCGATCACCGGGAGGATCCACTGCTCCTCCTCGTCGTCGTCGGCGGCGGCGTCGCTGATCCGATCGACCAGTCGGTGCGGGTGACTGTCCAAGAGATGCTTGTACGTGGCCATCAACGGTGGCTCGTAGTCGTCGTCTTCCGCCTCCATTGCCGTGGACGAGCTCGATTGTTGCATCAACGATGACCTGTGATCATCAACGGCGCGCGTGAATAAATGATGTGTCAATCCATCATGCATATGTTATTGACCGAGCATATGCATGCTGTTTTTGCTCTATACTGTATATATACATACACATATATATTTGTCTGTACTGTGGACGGTCTTGTCAAAGACGACTTTCGTACATGCGTACGTATATGCCAGACAAATAAATGATCTACGTAGCTAGATAGCCACCTTTACAATTCCAAGTTCTACACAGTTCCTGTATATATTATTATAACTAAAAAGTTCGATCAAAATTCGGCGAATACAGTCACAGACGAAGGAATTGATGGAGATGCATGCATGCTTTATCTTGTCGTACATATATACATATATAAATAATACATATATATGCCTTACCTTCCAAGCAACCGTACGTGTCAGTGTGTACGTCACTGCCACATGTGCGGGCATGCACGCCTATACAGTATGGTATGGCTATGGTCGTTGAAAGGCACGCATATACATATACAATGCAAATGAATATGAATAGTATGGAATACGAATATACACGTCCAACGCAATGCACATATATGGACAAGAAAGACAAAAATGCATGCATATATATATACCTACACCAATATAATGCCAAATGAACGCAAGAACATTCTCGGAATCTACGCTGATACTTTTGTCTTGGCCGTTGCAGCTCAGCCAGATCGAGCCGGATTCTAGGCATTTATATTCACATATCATCACGATCTAGTATGCTGAATATAAGGGTGCGTACGGATTACATTATATATATTCACATCTTTTGGGACCTAGTATTACATTTCTGCTAGCTGACCCTGTCCCAAGGCATGCATGAAACTAGGCAAGGTCAACTAGTTTTCATTGTCGTGAACCGATCATAGTTTAGTTAAAAAGTTAGATAGTTAGTTGGGTTTAATTTCTTACCGTAGAATCTGTCACAGAGTAAAAGTCCTTGATTTGGCATATATGCTCATATTTTTTGAATTATCTCATATGGGTACAATTTAGGTGAGTATACATACATGTCGTGACCATCTATGTTGTACCCAGAGGCGAAGCCAGGATAAATGGTCGTTGGGGTCAGAACTCTATGTCATTTTAGAATTTCAGACATTTTATTTGACCATCCTCTTATTCAAAGTTTTTTTATAAATATTATTTATCTTGTTATGAATTATTTTATCATTTAAGATACTTTAATAATAATTTATTTATTTATTTGTACAAAATTTTTGAATAAAACGAATGGTCAAACATGATACCTGAAATTCAAAAACGACATGTTTTTTTGGACGGAGGGAGTATATAGTAGTAAAAGAGATGTATTTAAAAATACCAAAAAAACACTTTATAATTTGGAACGGAGGGAGAAATATTAAGCTCATGATCAAGATCCTTCTATCTACAATTATCCAAATGTGCTTTAATTGCCTATCAAAGTAATCACATAAGAAAAATTAAAGCATGTATAAATACTAATGTGCAAGTAGCTATGCGTATACGTGGTAAATAGTAATGTGCAAGTAGCTATGCGTATAATTGTTAATCACGCCTAGTTATTTTTTTATGGCCTGCGAATAGATTATGGATCCATGTGTGCGCTGAGTGCTGCGGCCATCAAACAGTTGGACTGCGGCTGCCTCAGTTGACAGCTCTGTCGGGCGCCGGGGTCCAACATAATTTCTACTGGTGTCTAAACCGGCCAATACACAATGTGCATAAGGGGTCAGGGCAAAACCGTCGGGGTCGGCTGACCCCGGTGGTTGAACGTAGTTTCGCCACTGGTTGTACCGTGTAATTTTTTTAAAAAAAACTAATTTCATTGTCTTGTAAGAAAACTAGTTGCATTAATTGTACAATATATATATATATATATATATATGGTATACTTGAGGGTCTATCTCTCTGGATTAATAACTTGGAACATTTCTATGGCTAAAGTAGTTTCCTTTGGAATATCTATCTACAACTATTGTAAAAAAAAACTATTTATCTATGAACACACTACTGGTTGAAAAACTCTTTAGAGAAAAACTAAAAGGTTTTAGTAGTTTTGTTTCTACCAAAAAAAAAATCAAGACCAAACATTATTGGATATGGCATGAAAACATTTCTTTTGTTAAATTTCCTTTGTCTTAACCTTATCTGGTTAATTAGGGTCGGGCGGGGAGGGGGGGGGGGGGGGGGGGGGGAGCTAAGATTTTTTTTCCTCTTATGAAGCTATATGAAGTAGTCATATACTAACACTTAAACATCTGCGAAGTAGTCTTACTGACACAGATGACTCTTTGCCCTATAGTATATGAAGCAGTGTTACCATAACACTCACTACCTGTCAACGTTCCATTACATTGCCTGGTAGTGTTCAACTGTCTAGAGTCTATACACGTACTATATTGGAAAGCAAGTCTTGGAGAAACAACAGATGGACATTTGTAGGCAAGTTATTAAATGCATGAGTATTCCCCTAAATTTGTTAGAGGGGTTACTTAGGTCCATAAACTTTTAAAATCATTTATAGGTCTCTAATCTTGTTAAATGGTGCACTTGATAAAAAATAAATTGCAAAGCACCTTTTTATGAGTTTAGGGATGTACGGTGCACCAATTAACGAGTTTAGAGACATAGACATTTTTTTTTTCAATGTTCATGAACCTATATAGCATCTCTTGACAAGTTTGGGAGCCACTAATGCATTTAACTCTTTGTAGGCTGATCAAATAGTCGATATTTATATACTCTACCCGTCCATGAATAAATCAATTTATCGAGTTAAACTATTTAGTTTAACTGAATTTAAACAAAATAACGTTAAGATTTATAAAACCAAATAAGTATTATTAGATTAGATACACCATTTGTCCTATTTTATAAGTATTTGGTCAATCGTATATATATTTTTTACTTAAAAAACCTTGGGAGTTGATTTATTTAAGGACCGATCGAGGGACGGACTTAATTAGTTTACCCATAGATGTCCCATGCTCAATGAAACCTAAAAGTATACAGCTAGACTGCTACTATTATTTCTTTTATCAATGTTCAAACCCTTCTGGTATCTGTTGACTGTTTGGCATGCAGACTTACAATTACAATAGTGCATGCCTTGTGCAGAGGCCAGAATGAAAAACCGTTCCACCTCCTAAAAACCTTCAACTGATGGAAGTTCGTTTAGCATACAATTGTTTTTCTTGAAAAAAAAAGAAAAAGAAAAAACTGCATATATGCACATACACACATCATCCTCCAATCTCTAGGACGACCGACAATTATCTTAGCTCCCTGTAGCCCTTTCTTTTGTACTAGATAATAACATCTGTATTGTATATTCCTTGTTAATTACTTGGTGATGGGAAAATTAAAGGGATATATATCCAGAAAGAAACCCAAAGTAAAAAAAAAAAAATTGAAAAAACTTGTATCGATCGGCATCGAGCCATCATCTCAATCTCCCTGGATGGAAGATATGCACGCACGCATGCATGCATACTAGCTAGATACAACTACAACTCTTGGGACATGTATATATATGCTGCTATTTATGAACATAAATATTCAGAAAAATAGATAAGCAAAATAGGTGGGAAAAGGAACAACTGAGCTATTATCAGTGTCGAACCTGGTTGTGAAGGGATGGACTTTGGAGAGTATGTATTCTGCTCACAAAGCTATATATATAGCTCGGATATATTGATATCTGTCACATACAGATACATCGATCGTTATTAGCCCCTTGGATGCATGGTGATCGTCCTATATCTAGGGTACTGATTGCGGCTAGTAGGATTATTAGGTCATGGATCTAAGGATGTGCGGCGATCAGTCCTCAAGCTACGGGGATGAATTTACTAGCTATACACATATAGCTTGTGGAACGACTAAGAGCTCGTGGGATTGACTGGTAGTGCAGAGTGCGGCTGATGAACAAATAAAGGTGCAGCCCTGAATGGTCTATATAAAGGTTGGGAGAAAGGTGTACTAACTTGTTATTGAGTGATATATAGCTAGGGTCCATCAGAGAAAGGGATAGCTAGCAGAGATGAGAGCTGGTTGGTGGAGGACCTACTAGTACTAGCTACAAAGCGTTTTATTTTGGGTCCGACCTGAACACTGACGTACTGGACCCGGCCTGATCTTCCAAATGGAAGAAGACGACGATGCCGGAGCCTTCCTTTTTCTTTGTTGTATATCCATCCATCAGATCTCATTAGTTCACATATTATATGCCGAATGTGTGGAGAGTCGCTAGCAAACGTTGAGACATGCGCCTCCTCTAATCGATGGATCCTTGAAACATACACGTGTACTGTAAACTTTGATCAATGTATTTGGCTGCTACCTAGTACTTACTAGCTAGCTACCTTCTTGTAGGGAATGGGTACTCTGCTAGCATACAGAATAAAATATCTACCGCGTTCAACCAAGAGATCATATCATGTGAGTAGAAGAGTTGTTGGAATAAAGAAGTGCAAAACAAATTTATATAGTAGAAAATATCATAACATCTTACTCTACAAGCCAGTGTGTCATTAATTTATTATGTTGACAATGTGTCATTGTGGGACTCACCCCCGCGTTGCTCCCTGGCCCACATGGGCCGCTCCCGCAAACCCTGCCCTTCCCTACCGTGACGCCACCGGAGCTGGCTGCCAGAATGGCCACGCGGCTCGCCGAGATGGCAGAGGGGGTATGCGCTCTCCTCCGATCCTCGTCTCAGGTGGTTGTGAATTCCACATGCCTTGCTCTTCCGACCTCTTGAATTTTTCTCTCGCTCCCGCATCGAAACCATCTCTCTCTTTCTCTCTCTCTCCCGACATCTAAAGGTCTCTCTTTAGCTAGCTACAAGCTCTCTAATCTAGGCTCTGTTTAGATCCACTGTAAATTGCAATTGTAACTAGTTACATCAATGTTGCGACACATGCATGAAACTTTAAATGTAGATAAAATGTTTGCATGTTTGTACTTTCTGCATGTATATCACGAGACAAATATTTTAAGCCTACTTGGGTCATTCTTTGGACAAAAGTTATCAAATACAAACGAACGTGGTACAGTGCAGAATTTCAACTGCAACTGGGATCTAAACGCAGCCTTATTTTCTTTCTCTCTCACACACAGTCGCAAATGCAATGTCTATCCATCGATCTATCCCTCTCTGAGGTAGATGAGGAGTACATGTCGTCCGACCGAGCAGCTACATGCCACAGCCCAGAGGCCACATAGGAACAGGGACAGGGACATGGACCCCAATTGATTAGTTGGTCATCGTAGCAAACGCCCCATCCCATCCCAATCCATCACTCAGATCACTCGCTCTGAATGAATGAACTACACTCTGCTCCTGTAGTGGTAGTGTACCGGTATGTGTACTCTGTGTGTCCCTCAACGTTACCACCACGGTTTGTGTATCGATAAGTCTAATTTAAATTATATAAAATACGTGTAATATTTTTATCTCTAAATAAATTTGGTAACAAACTAGATTCAAAGATCTATCCATATAAATATTTATTATTTTTATATAAATTTAAGTGATGTTTAAATTTGGGGTATAAAGTTTTTTTTGCGTGTTACATCGAATGTTCTATGTGATGTTAGATTTTTTAATACTAATAAAAAAAACTAATTACATAAGTCATTTGTAAACCGTGAGACGAATTTAGTAAGCTTAATTAATTCATCATAGTAAATATTTACTGTAACATAACATTGTCAAACCATGGACTAATTAGGTTTAAAGGATTTATCACATAATTTACAAGCAATATGTGTAATAAATTATTTTTTCATATATATTGCAACTCTATGTATATGTCTAAATATATGATGCGATGGACATAATTAAAGGTTTATGGTGAGAACTAAAATAACCTTAGTCGAAATTGTTTTTTAAAACGAAAACAATAGACATTTAGTGAAGGTTTATGGTGAGAACTGAAATAACTTCAGTCAAAGTTGTTTTTTTGAAATGAAAACGATAGACATTTAGACACACATGGAGTACAGTACTATTGCATTGTTTGGTGGCGGACGGACTCCTCGTCACATGTGAGTGAATGTGAACCAGGCCAGCTGCAGTTGGTCACCACTGCTGTGCAGCGCAGCATCTCGCTAGCTCCCTCCAGTCTCATCTCTCGCCTGCATTGCACTGCGTGCTCCTACTGCTTCCACGTATTGCACATTTGCACTGCACGCGGATGGATCATCAGAGGATTTCTGATAAGTGGCTAGGCGTTGCTCGCTATACCATGCATGCTCATCGATTTCATGCATTCTCGTCTCCCATTGGCCTCCTCCAGATTTCCCTGCCAAGTGCCAACGCCGCCCAGCCTATCCGAATCCCATCCCATATCTCATTCATCGCCTCCATCCGATGGATTGGACAATATGCACGACATGCAAAAGCACATTGCATCGATCCTAGATAATAACGCGTGCGGCCGGCCGACCAAACTGTGTGTGAATCACAGCACTATTTATACACAAGAAGCCGATCCACAAGACAGCAAGCAGGTTGTGCGGTAGGGATTAATAGTTACTAGAGTGTAGGTGACGTTTTATTTCTATCAAGGTCTCTTCTGGAATGAAGAATTTTTTTCTCCTGATTTCTACGTTTCTTACATGAAAATGAACCTGATTCTTATAAATTTCCGTGCATAATTCCTATGAAATTCTTGTGTTTCAAATTAAAGGGCACCTAAAAGATAGGTTGTATAATGCTGCTAGGTAAAGTTTGGGAGATCTTTCAGAGACCATGTGTCGTCATGATCCTCAAAAAATTAATGAAGTACTTTCATTATAAAGAAATCCAGCATTGCAATTATACAATGGGCCCGACCCATCCCACCCCTTCTTGTGGAGCCGGTTTATTATAAAGAAATCCAGCATTGCATAAGTTGTTAGGTAGACTTGTGTTTTTCAATCATTTACCAGAACCTTGCTTATATATAATGTTGATCTCACGGAGTATCTAGTATTTTTGCTTGTCTAGCTAATCATGATGCTAAGGATGAAACTAATGGTGCAACTTCAATTGGCTTCAAGCATTGGTATCGAGCAATTGGTATCACGCTACAAAGGTTTATTCTATGCACCTTAGCATCACTTAGTAATGTTGGCACTCCCATAAATTTCATATTTATGCATGTGTGCAAATTTGAAACCAAGCCATTTGAGCACACATGTAGGGGGAGTTAACACTACCAAGCCTAGTTTTATGAAGCTTATCCAAGTCTAAAGATTTGAGCTTAAAGATGGATAGGTAACATAAAATCTAAACCCAAGTTAGTGATTTACACCTGTGTGAAGATCTAACTTGGTTAATGCACTTAATTTTCATATCTTTGTAGAGTTGTCATCAATTACTAAAAAGGGGGAGATTGAAAGGTCCTTGTTTGGTTTTGGTAAATGAGTGACAACTTAGGTGTACTAATATGTGTTTGAGTGATTGATTACACAGGTGATTAGTCCACAGGTACATGTGTGTGAGCAACTATGTCATAGAGGTGGATATGACTTGGTGAGTGTTGCTTAGCTCACACATGTGGTGATGAAGGAGCTCAATGCACATGAGACATAACATGGAGTCATGTGGCTAGGTGGAGAAAATCAAGATAAGGCTTCGCGTCGACGGACCGGTTGCAAGTGTGAAGGGCAAGATGGGTGATGGCTTGGCACCGATGGACCAAAGCAATGGTGAAGAGCAAGCAAGTCTAGAATCGATGAACCAAAAGCCACGTGATGATATTAAGTGGATCATATCATTCATGAGGTGTTGGTGCATGTGTTGCACCGGCATCGATGATGTTAGAGAAGGTGATGAAGACGGTGATCGGAATGGAAAGCGCAAGGCAAAGGTATAACCTAGGGTGTTTCCATTTCACCGGTCTAAGGTTGAGTAGAGAAGTGCTTGACTGGATTTAGGATAGATGGCCGTACTATCAAGAGGGGCAAACTTATTTGCATATCGGTCATCTAGTGCCACTTGAGCGATCTAACTTGCATACGTTATTAGGATCGAGTGGCGTGGTGAAATGAGAGAAAAATCCTTTGAAAGATGTTTGTGAAAAGCTAACACACATGCACTTGAGGTTGTTCACTTGTGGTGTTAGCACATTTGCAAAGGTGAAGGTGTTTGGAGGTGAAGTTGCAAGGTAGAGAGGGTTTGGTTCTCTCTCTTTCTCCTGCCGAGCTTGCGAAGCAGGATTCAGCGGTTTTCAGTGAAGAGGAAGAGCGTCTGTACAGTTGAGTGCGAGCGTCGGACGCTGGCTG
Organism: Eremochloa ophiuroides; assembly: GCA_038502445.1. Classification (NCBI taxonomy): domain Eukaryota; kingdom Viridiplantae; phylum Streptophyta; class Magnoliopsida; order Poales; family Poaceae; genus Eremochloa; species Eremochloa ophiuroides. Next base: position 429,793 of record JAHLJS010000001.1, on the reverse strand, counting down.
CTGTGAGAGCATCGGACCATTGCACTGGTCCGACGGTGTTTGGCATTTGTGAGAGTCGGACGCTGGTAGAGGCGTCGGACGTTGGTCGTCGGACCATTTGCTTAGCGTCCGACGGTCCAGCGCAGTGGAAAAGCAACCATGGCGCGACACGTGGTGAGCTGAGAAGGCGTCGGACGCTGTGCGTTGGTCCGACGGTGGGCGTCAGACAGCGTCCAAGCATTTCTGCACCTCTCTGGTCAGAATTGCAAGCGTCGGACGCTGGCGCGGTTTAGTCCGACGAGTTGAGCGTCCGACGGTGGTGTTGGTGCGAGCAGGTAGCCGTTGTGTTTCAACGGCTCTCGTTAAACGGTTAGTGACATGTGGCAGCGATCAGAGGCGTCGAACACGGGACTTTGTTTCGACAGTGGCGTGTGTGCGCATCTGACGCTTGGTCCGACGGTTTGTTTTGGTTGGCAACGAATCTATTTGGCTTGTTGACTATAAATAGAGGTTGTGGCCGACCTTGGCTTAGTGTTGAGCACCCTTGGTCCTATGTGGCTTGTGTAGGTGTGCTTGGGAGCCCTCTAACTCACTAGTGTGCTTAGTGTTCATCCAATTGATCGCTAGTGAGTGATTCTAGTGCGTTGCATTGAAAGATTGCAAGAGTTGGCACTAAGTGATCGAGTTGCAAGCCGGTGGTGCTTGTTACTCTTGGAGGTTGCCACTTCGAGGGGTTGGAGCTCACCACGCGGGAGATCGCGAAGAGCATCGCTAGTAGAGCAAGACATGAAGAGCAACAATTGGTCCGGCCGAGTCAAGTGTTGGAGCTTGCAGTAAGCACTCCACGTGGGAGAGTGTGACTTGCGGGTCACCACTAGCAAGAGGACCGGCGGCAACCTTAGAGCTTGTCTCAACGGAGGACGTAGCTTGTGGCTACAAGTGAACCTCCGGAAAATAAATCACCGCGTCAACATCTTCTCATCCTTCGCTGTGGTTTACTCCCTTCTACACAAGTCTTTTACTTTGTGCATTACTTTACTTATGTAGTTGTAGTTGCTCTTGTGAGTTGTGAGATCAGTTAGCTTGTGTAGCTTGTCACTCACCTTCTTAGCTTATGTAGATTAGAAGTAGTGTCTCACTTAGTTTGTGTAGCTAAGTGAGTTGCGCTCCTTGATTAGGATTGTGTATCCTTGTCATTGAGCACGTAGTGAGCTTAGGTGCTTAGTGCGCATTTTGCTTGCTAGTTGGTAGGAGCTCCTCGGTGCTTAAAGTACTAGTGCTTAGATTTGTGTGACCTTACGTTAGAACGGTTTAGAAAAGCTCAAACTAGACTTGCACCTTTGCTTCTTGTTAGGATGTTTTACAAGGTGCTTAGAGTCTTAATTAGAGAGGTAAATTGTTGTTAGAACCGAGTAGGTTTTAATTCCGCTGTGATTTTTTTGTTGGACTATTCACCCCCCTCTAGTCCGCCATATCGACCCTTTCAATCCTGCCCTGCCCCCTTCCTCCCTTCTCTCTCCTGGTCATGGCGCCCCTCCACCTCTCTCTCGTGGCGGCGGCCTGTGTGTGGTAGGGAGCGACGGCACGATGTGGCGTGGCGGCGCGATGTGGTGCGGCGGTCTGCGCGCCCTGCAGGGAGCGGCGGCATGACGTGGCGTGGCGGCTCACGCACGTGGTGTGGAGCGGCGGCCTCCGCGCGTGGCGTGGAGCAGCGGTCAGCAGCGTAGCGTAGAACTGCGGCCAGCACGCGGCGTGGAGCGGCGACGAGCAGCCCATCTGCACGCCCCTCCACCTCTCTCTCCGGTGGCCACGACGTCGTCGGCGGTGGATCCGGCCACCACGAGTCCTAGGTGCCAGATTCCGGCGGCCACGACATCACCGGCAGCGGTTCTGGCCTTGCAGATGGGACTTGAGGATAGGCTCGGTGGGTTTCTTTTTTATTATTTTTTCAGAAAATCTTTGCCAAGTGTTGACTTGGCATTCGGTAAAGTACTCCTGCTTTGCTGAGTGCCCGACAAATGGCACTCAACAAAGTTTGTTTGCCGTTACTCTAGTTGGCGAGTGAGATATGCCGTGGGTGGCACTCGGCAAAGTCTTTGCCGAGTGTTTCTTAGGCTTTGCCGAGTGCCTCTGGCACACGGCATACTACCTGGTTCTGGTAGTGGTTGTTGGCGTCCGACGCGTTCCTGAGAGGTTCCAAAGAGGGCAAAACGCGTCGGACGCCATCTGACGTTCGCCTCCGGACTAAACATGACCGTCTGGTGGTTCAAACTCAAAGATGCCGCTCTTGGGTGCACACCGTCGGACGGGATACTTTGTTCTGGAGCTTAGCATCCGATGCTTCCCCAAGAGTCTGACCCTCATAGCGATCGCTAGTGTCAGTCGCAGACGTATAGTCCAATGCTCACTTAGTGTGCAGTGCATCTGACAGTGTGCAGTGCAGGTGAGGGTTAGCCACCGAACGAGGACCAATAGTCCAGTGCTCGCAGGGTTAGCGTCTGGTGCTCAAACTTTACCGTTTTTCCATAGAATAATTAATCGTCGGAAAACGATGAATCCTACCTTGCAAGCTTCGGTAGAGAGAGAGAGAACCCAAACCCTCACAACCTTCATCGATCTCCTTTTGCAAATGTGCTAACACCATCAAGTATGCAATCCCTGTCCTTGTGTGTTAACTTTTCAGAAATATTTTCTAAAGGATTTTCCAGGGGTTTGTTAGTACTCATTAGCATCTCTATGCATATGTAACAAGTGTAAGCATCTGGTGGCACATTGACAACCATAATTCACGAACAAGTTTTTTCCCTCTTAACTAGTACGACTGTCTATACTAAATATGATCACACTCTCTAAAGTTTCTTGATCACCAAAAATAAAGAACTCCTACAGGATATACCTTTGCCTTGCGTTCCTAGCTCCAATAAATGAGAAGCATTTGATCTCCACATGTTGACAGACTTACACCATTTGCAGGGACGCCATCATAGCTCCTCACTTGGCATATACTAACCATATCTAGAGTCACAAAACACTAGATCACATGATTAGTACTTATGTTTCATCAATTATGCCAAAACCAAACTTGGACTTTCACCTTTGCCCATTTATATTGTTATTTATTATTACTTTGAGCTCCGAGTGCAAGACTTGGTGTCGAGTAGGGGAGATTTGTTGCGGTCGTAGGTACTGTCGAGAGGCTCCTACTCCTCATATAGTCTAAAGGGCATGGTTACAGATATAGTCATGGCCGAATCGATTTACACAAATAGAGTTTACATGCCTATCTTTCTAGAACTTGTGTGCCACGTAGATGAGACCCTAGGGTCAGAATCTCCCTTGAGCAGTCATCCTAGCCCACCACACTTGGGGAGGTAGTTATGATCACAACTATTATACTCAACACTCATCATTGCAAATGATCTTGGTAACACTAATTAAATTTATTATCAGCTAAACCTACCGTATACGGATGCATCAATTTGACCTTCCAATGGAACAAATAAGGCAATTAAATGTGCATGGACCTTGAAAAGAAAAACAGGTAGAAATATTACCCATCCAAATTTTCTTGCTTATGTCAGGTTTAGGTTACTTCAATTATATGGAGCCAACTTGAAAAGAAAAGTGCATTCTTTGTGGATTGCGAGTTTTGAATGCTAGAAATGCATTTATTTCACATGGAGGTAGTGTATTACTAATTGGATATCCTTTTAGGATATTACATGTGCTCGGTAGACATGACACAAAAAGAGAGAAATTGTTGAAAACATAAACATCATTCTTTATTTTGCACACTCAATCATTATTCATAATAATATTAGCTATGTCAATTCCATTTTCTTCATAATTACATATTTGCCTCATATAAATTAACTTCTAAATTTTATACCTAATGTAAATTACCCCACATTTACCATCATGTCAATTCAAAATCTTCATCTAAATTACTTGTCTATGCAATCATTGAAATAATTTGAAATATTTTTTCCTAACTTACCTACCTACAACGCTATTAAAGTTAAAACTAAACTAAAGTGACCCTTTAAATTTACATCTAGATTACCTACCTTGTCATTAGGCTATTGTTAACAAAATCCCAAACTATACTCTTCTACATTTTCTACTAATAATGCCAATGTTACTATTATAAAAAAATAACGGTATGCATGATATGTTTTGCCTACAAAATAAGAAGAAAGCAATGAGCATATTAATTTCTATGTGAAATGCATCATATCGCTCAAAGCTAAGGCTTCAATTAAGCATATGTCAAATATATATGGAAGATTTGGTGCAAATGGAGAAAACGTAAATAGATATAAAGGAACATATGCATCGACAATTGTTAACTACACAATACCTACATAAGTGTTGTTTTAAAAAGTGAACACACGAGAGCAAAGATAAAGTTACGAGTCCTAATATCCATGAACATTTAATGTTTTATATCTTTAAAATGTACTCACTCGACAAGAGCACGTATTGACCGAATATAGTAGTCTATACATCTCTTACAAAGTGAACCTCCACTATAACCCGAATAAGTATGCATCCTATGTCACTTAGCACATCAGTTAATACTTATTCGAAACATTGACAATATACTAGTCATCCACATCACCCCTCATTAACTATTTACATCTTTCATTTGTCATGTCATCTCACTGACTTTCATCCTCTTGGTTGCAAGGTATCCATATCATCTTCACTTAATTAAACTTATTCAATATTCTTCATGATCTCTCTCCAAAGTTGTCCATACCATCTCCACTTAATTTTATTTAATTCTTCCCACTTCGTAGCAACCCGTCCACAAACTTCAAATTTCTTAGTGCAATTTATCCGTACTATCTCTACTTAATTAATTTTACTCAGAATCCCCACAAAGTTGTCCATATCATTTCTACTTAACACCTAATTACATCTACTTTCTCTCTCCTAGCGCTCCATCATGAAAACCTAGCTAGATCTCTCTCAAATATAGATTTAAAGAGCCATACATAACGAAAAAGGATGGAGACAAATGTATTAGAGAGGACGTGTTACCAACCTCTGGCAACCGTACGGTGACCACATGTAAAAATATGGAGCAAATCAACAACTAAAACAAGTTTCTCTCTCGTCATGGAGAACTATATCCAATCTAGATCTAGAGAAGCTCAAATGATGAAAGAAGTGAAAAATAAAGTATTAAGGGTGTGCAGCAACCTCTTGGAACCTCCTAAAGTGCCCCCTTTCAAGAAATTTAGTGACAAAACCTCCCCCCATTAGAGCTCAAAGTCCTCCAATTGAGGGAGCCATAGAGAGGAAAAAGAAGAGCTCCCAGGTATTTATACTAGGTAGGATTAACAGTGGCGGGCAAATGTAAGAAAACCGCCTCGGTTAATCTTCAGTTAACCATGGCGGTTGCCTTATAACAACCATCACGGTTAATTGATTAACCGAGGTGGTCACATTAACACAACTGCCTTGTTTAATGGAACTAACCGAGGTAGGTTATGTTAAGATGACGGCCACGGTTAATCGATTAACCGTGGCGGTTGTTATAACACAACCATCATGGTTAACCATGATTAACCGAGGCTGATTTTTTTTGTGATGACAGTCACAGTTAACATTTAACTGAGGCGGGCGTTCAAACGGTGGCCCGGGCACCGCTAAACGGAGGTAGGTCGCTTGACTTGCCCGCCTCCTTTAATGTTTTGCCAATGCCATACAAAATCAATTCTGTAGTAGTGAGTTCTTCGCAATCTCAATTGCACCTGTGTGGCTATCTTCTAATATTGTTTAGTTCTACTGCAAAAACTTTATACTCCATCAAATCGAATCTTATGCATGGAGTATTAAATATAGACGAAAAATACGAATTGTACTAGATTATACGTAATTTGCAATGAAAACTTTTTGAGCCCAATTAATCCATGATTTGACAATATCATGCATATTAAATGTTTGCTAATGATAGATTAATTAGACTTAATAAATTTGTCCCGTGTTTTTATATACAGAAACTATAATTTCTTTTTTATTAGAATCCAAATGACCTATGCGACACCACGAAACATCCGATTGTAACACCGCCAAACTTTACATTAGGTATCTAAACTAAGACTATGCTAACTACAGAATAACTCTGGTGAGACACGACTGTGTATAGAAGATGGTGAGTGTGATGTATGCGCCTCCTGCCGACACATGTAGATGATTGTGATGGCTAGCTAGAGTGCAAAAGATCTCGATCGGTCTCGTTTCGACTTTTGTGGATCATCCAAAAAGCAAACTTGAAAAAGGACTGGTGGCCGACTAAACAACTGGATAGCTAGGGAATCACGTCACCTCTAAATATGCCCTTAAAGAGAGGGAAAAGGAGTATATATACTAATTACCTTGGTATGGATGTCCTACAAATGCATCAGAATTGACAGCTTTCTATCCTGTGTTGCCAGCGAGCGTAGTTTAATTTGGCTGGTTTTTATAGTGGTAGAACCTGTGTCGTCCATGTTTATATGTCCATAGCTTAACTTGGGTGCTCATATTTACTAGATTTGTTTCAAAATTCTATGATGCATGATTTCATCAATAGTCTTTCAAAAGTGCTCTCATACGGATAATTAGGTTGTGTGTGTGCATCTTTTGATAGAGGTGCATGCATGCTTAAGTGGATTCTAAATTAATTAAGCCATGTTTATTTATCAGGTTTTCGCCACCAACTCCTCTCCCTCTGCGTCGTCCAAGTCACTTGCTCATGCCTACCAACATTATATTGCTCCTCTCCCGCGTCTGCATTAAAACAGTCAAGTAGAGCTGGAGCTATTCAAAGAGGCGATCTAAGCGACAATTAGCCGGATCAGAGGGTGTGAAAGAAAGGATGGATGCGCACATGCCAGGTAGACGTTCTAGTGTCCTTGTGCATGCATGCATGCATGCATGTAACATACTAGGATGAACGGCGCGTTCCGCTGCACCCACCTAGAAAAATGTACCCGTCTAGAAAAGCGTGCGAAGAGAAAAAGATTAACAGTAATGAACAGTAACTGTGAGGAATTCATTCCTAGTTAAAAAGTTAATAATTGCAGGTGCTATATAACTTATTAACTTTAACACTATTACCAATATTAAAAACGATTTCGCTTAGCTTATCAGATCGCTCAGTAATATGTAAGCTACATCGATCGCTCAGTAACGAATTTAATGAAATCGAACAAGAATCATTCATGGTAAAGTTAAGTTTCAGGAAAATTGCTATATGTCGCACCACGTAGCTTTCATCTACATATATCGAGTGAGGATATCCACTTGCCGACATCCATCTATGCTTAGTGTTTCCTTTATCGGTATATCTCTAAAGCAGCAAGTAACATAGTTATATCAGCTTATATATAGCGGTTAAATCGTAGTGAACACAAATAGTCTCAAAAAGCTATAACTACCGCTATATCGCCAATTATAGCGAGAGATTTAAAACAAAAATCTCTACGCTAACAACATATATACTGGCTGGTTGACTAATAAGCACGTGTTTAGTTTTGGGATGAGCTGGACCTATCACATTTTGCTGGGTTGGGTTGAACCCGTTTGCCGTTTGGTTAGAGGGATAAGTTGATTCTACTGTGAGGGATGAAGTAGAATGGTATGGATGGAATAGCGACTGATAGCAACATTTACCAGTATGACCCGTGCACCAATAGTGCACGTTTCTTCTTCCTCGGACGGGCTCCCTTCCCCTTCACCGCGTGCTACTACGATTCGTCCATCGTGTTGCCTTTCTCTGGCGGCCTCTGTGCTCCTAGTGCCCACCCCTCTCGCTGCCTGCGTGTGCCATGGTCGGGTAATTCGAGCAAGGAGCACGAGCGCAAGTCGGGCCGTACAACCTTGGCCAGACACTATACACCATAAGATGGAGGATGTCATTATTGTTTTTAGGTACCTTACCTTTGCATTATTGTAACATTAGAGTGAAATATTATAGGCCCTAGCTGGAAGAAGAGAGGAGACTACGTCTGGAGTTAGAAGCGAGGATGGAGGTTGAGCGGGAGGCCGAGCAGCGGAGAATGGCAGAGCTTTTTCAGTGCATGCAAAGTCTTGGTGCCGCCCAGGGTCTACCTCCGCCACCTAGGCTATTCGCTCCACCTCCACCTCGCTCCTCATGCAACTACTCATGTGAGCATGAATGTTTTTTAGTTTGTATGTTCATGTTTAGGGTCAAACTAAAACACTACTTGGAACCTAGTGGAGTATGAATGTTTTAGTCATGTATGATTGATATTTATCTGGTCTCACACATGCAATCTCTTCTTTTGTGTAGAATCAATCGGCAACATCGAATGATGGGCCTGTCACCTCAGACAGTCACCGTGATTTACTTATGGTTCTGATGCACTTCTGATATACTCTCGCCAAAGTGGCCTAGTCAAGGCTTTGACACTCGGTAAGAGAGGCATTTTTCTAAGTGTCCTAGTCAAGGCACTCGGCAAAGATAGGTCTTTGTCGAGTGCCTTGACTTGGACACTTAGCAAAGCCATCATCACCTGTCCCACGCACCGTCACAGGAACTTTTATTTGCTGACGGTCGGTACGACACTCGGCAAGGGAAAGACTTTGTTGAGTGCCCAACAAATGACACTCAATAAAGACTTCTTTGCAGATAAATTTTTTGACGTCTCTAGTAGTGATATGTTAAAATAAATAAATAAACATACTTGATGATGAGTATATACATAGCACGATACCCACATTACATACATTGACACACATCCAATTGCACAACAAATCTGGGTCGCTTCTTCAAATTAACATGCCGACATGAGATATATGTGGACAGGTGTGTACCATCGAACCCATGTGCGCACCTTGAGGACTAGCCGACTAGGGGCACATTGAAATCATTTAACGAGTTCTACAGTTTTGGAATCTGGATGGACACACACTGAAATCGGTTCCACAATTTTGGAATCTGGATGCACACACACAATATCTGATTGGTTGATGTGATGGGTATCCGATGTGTTAGCCTATTGTAATTATAGCAAGTGTAAATTATAATAGGCTGCCCTTGATTAGTGGCATGTACCACGCCTGTGCGGTTGGCTTATGAGCCACCCCGGCCTCTACATGTACTCAGACATTGTTATGGAATAGAATCATAATTCCCACAATACTTTCATGGTATCAATCGCGGTTCCGATCCGCTACTCTTCCGCAACCCCAGCACCGCCGCCGATCCGCTCGTCGCCCCATGCCTGACTCCAACACCGGGTGCGCCGCGACCTCATCGCTGGTGCTTCACTCCCGATCGCCCGCCCCCGCGCTGCTCCGACGTCGGGCGTGGTCGCTGATCTGTGTTCCCGATCGCCCGCCCCCGCGCTGTTCCGACGCCAGGCGTGGTCGCTGATCCGCGAAGGCCGTGGCCGCGTGACGTCCCGCTCGCGAAGACCGTGCATCTCCCGATCGATCGCAAAGACCGTGACCGCGCGTCTCCTGATCGTGCTTTCCCCGCTGCCGGTCGTGGTCGGGCGATATCGCGCAGGCCGCGCGGTTACGACGCGACGGCCACGTGGTCGATCTCCTGCCCTTCTGATCCCGTCGCTCGTCCATGGCTGCCGATGACGACGTCGCTGTAGCTGCTGCTGCCCAGGCAGCCAAGGAAAAGGAGGCTGCCGAGGCAGCTGCCCGCGCTGACGCGGCACGCCAGGCTGAGGAAGCTCGCCTCCGTGCTGCTGCCCTAGACGAGTACGAGAAGGCACACGAGGCCCTCTGGGCGCAAGCCACCGCCGTCGTCAACGTCAAGGCACTCGTCCCCATCGTCCTCGACAAGGCCGCAGACACCTACACCAAGTGGCGTGGCATGTTCCTCACCGTCCTCAGGCAAATATGCCCTCACCCGCCACGTCCTCGAGGATGAGGCGTTCCCTGTCCGCCCGGCGTGGATCCAGGCGGACTGCTGCATCCTCACATAGGTCTACGGCACCGTCTCCAGCGACCTGCTAGCAGTCGCTGATGATGCGGCAAGGTCGCGCCCGCGACGCATGGTGCTATCTCGAGGACGAATTCCTCGGCCAGAAGGAGTCCTGTGCCCTTCTCCTCGAGACGCAATTCCGCAACTTCCGCCAAGAGTCCCTGAGCATCGCCGACTACTGCCGCCGCCTTGAGTCCATGGCCGCCTCCCTCGCCGAATTCGGCTGACCCCATTGGCGAACGGTAGATGGTGCTCACGCTTCTCCGCGGCCTCAGTGGCAAGTTTCGCCACATGGTGTCCATCCTCAAGATGCACAGGCCGTTCCCGACATTCTCTGAAGCCCGTACGCACCTTCTGTTGGAGGAGATGGAGATCGACGCCCGTCCTCCGTCCCCGCCGGCTACCCTTGTCGCTGCGACGCCACGTCCAACGGCACCTAGCGTGGCTGCCCCTCCACGTCTGGGCGCGCCTCCTGCTCCGCGTCCATCTGCAACGACCGGGGGCCAACGCACCGGACGCCGTCACGGTCGCAGTGGACGCGGCGCCTCTGCAGGTGGCGGTCCTCAAGCACCTAACTCTGGTGCGCCCCCGAGTGGACATGGCAGCGCTCTCTTTTCTACCCAGCCTTCCTATGATCACCTCAAAGTTTTTGGGTGCGCATGCTATCCCAACATGTCCTCCATAGCGCCCCACAAACTTGCACCTCGCTCCTCCTTATGCGTTTTTCTCGGCTATTCCTCGGAACACAAAGGCTATCGGTGTCTCGAGCTTCAGTCCAATCACATTCTTATTTCTAGACATGTGTTGACACCAGAAGTGGCAAACGGATATACCGCAAGCATACGGTAGTCAATGTAGCCTTCATCGGGAGTATTCCAGGTATCGTATTTTCCACAGGGAACGTGAAGTGTTCTAACTAGGTTGAAGACCGTCCAATGATGAGACAAAGGATCTATGATAGCTAGATAGAGAGGTTCCTATGTAGCAAAAGACATTTGGTTTTGGTGTTCTAAGTATAAAGAGCTTAGTCAGCTCCTCCTTTCACAAGAGGCGACAGGCGAAACAGTAGGAGACAAAACTCCTACCCGAGGCGGCTGTGCTATTGTCATGATGCCTTGCCGTTTTAATAACTTGTCTTACACATGTGATGAACTACGAAGACCAGACAAGGCTGTCACCATTTGCTGGCTACCACAAATAATCCGTGTGACAAGCGGCCTACACTGGCAAGATATAGTCTAGACACCGCGTCTACACTAAACTTACTACTCTAACCTTCGCGAAAGAGTAGAGCACTTCACTAAGTAAAGCAATGTACGGGTGAAGACAGTATATACTTAAAATACCAAAACCAGATTATCAAATACTTAGTCGGATGTAAGACTTACTTCAAGATTCGCATCCGCTGAGGTACACCTTGGAGAAAATTCTCGACAGGCACGGGCTTTCTCCTGAAGAATTCCCTCACTCTCTCCCAACTAGCACAGCACTACAGCAGAGCTAAGCTACTACATAGTGTTTTCTCCTTTGAATCATGCTTTAAAGTGAAGGCCTATGGGGGGTATTTATAGGGGGGGTGGAGTAGAGGCTACTCCATTGCCACGTCAGCGATCCGTGTGCCTCTCCACCTCCACCGTTGGATAAACCGACCTCCAAACCGCCTTTGGATGGACGCCTTGGATCAACCACCACGTGGGAAGAGTGCAGGGAGTTGGTGGAGTGCCAACTGACCTGGATGGACACAGGGAGGGGTTCGGCCGACCTCACCCACTGACCTGTGGGCCTAGCCTGGTCTTCTAGGAGACATATCAAGTCGGTGGAGAGAAAGTGGGCCCGGGAGGCCACACTTAGTGGTTCAGGCGACCCCCTTTGATAGGTGGGCCCATCCCCCTTGCTTGTGGGCCCTCTCCTCCATCTCTAGTGTGGGTATGAAGTGGTGGGACCCCCTGATCACCTCGGATGATGGAAATGTGGGTCCATGGATCCATGTGACTTCATCTTTCACCGTTGAGAGGAAACACACTTGTGATCCGAGGGTGGAACTTGGCTTGGGAGTACTTTTCCTGGATCATGCCACGTCACCAGAGTCCTGTGGGCCCCATGCATGGTTCGACCGAACCATGCATGTGCTTCATTTGCCCTGATCTTCCTCGTGTATGCTGATATGACTCTTGTGCTGAAATGTCATGGCCTGGTGTCACCATATGTGGTTCGGCCAAACCACCTTTGGTGGAACCAAAGGTCCGTCTTCTGTAGGTGGCTTCCTCATGCAATTCTAAGCACAATGGTGGTGCTAACTTGCCCATTGGGGGTTCGGCCGAACCACTCATTGTGCCCATCTTTTGCACATCGTCTGCAGAAGCTATGATATTAATGATTGTGAAGTTGGTTTGTCATTTGGCCATACTTGGTTGGTCGCCAACCTTCATATAGAGCTTCCGGACACTGAAAACTACCTGTTCTGAGTGCCTGCAACCAAATAATGACAAGTCCATGTGGAACCAAGTTATTTGTACCTAAGTCCCTATGTGTTTGATGGTTTCCTTCCAGAAAGAATGCCTTGTTGACGGTTTTGATGGGGTAAAAACATGGTATAACTACCGTCAACAAGATCCCCACACTTAAGTCTTTGCTCGTCCTCGAGCAAAGGTTAGAGAGAGAATGATAAAATATGATTATGACATTTTTAAGGTATTAGCTAACACAAAGCTTTACTCAAGACATATCTCATACAAATGGGTTATGTGGTTTTGTCTAGCATATATCCTTCAGATGTTGAAAAATGGAACAGTTCTCAAAGCAAAGTCATCTTCCCATTTTCATGTCTTTAGCACTTAGAGTTTTTGATAATGGTTTTAAAAGAAAGCACATAGTTCATTCTTACTCCTAAAATAGTACTCTCAAATCACTCAGTAAGTATATGATTCCTCACCAAGGCATAGCATAAGATTGCATTCTTTTGTTTTATCCTACATCTATCAGGCTTATGTGGGGCTCAGGTAGGGATAAACAAGATAGAATACTTGCATTGCATTTATTGTAAAGTCAAAACAAGGATCCAAGGAGAAGAATGTCATAATCCTAGATCAAGATGTGTAAGTGTGTGGAAGATGATGCAATCTAGTACTCCTTTATTTGATAAGATCTCTCTCTACTTTATTTTATTTGAGACATGGCTAGCATTTTTTTCTCTTTTTTTCTTTTCAAAATAATGGACCTTCATGTGTCCACTTTTGTTGAATAAGGTAATGGACCTTCATGTGTCCACTTTTTTTTTTGATGTTTTTTCACTTTGCATAGCCTTATGTCTCATCTACTAGATCAAACTTAGAGAGATCTTGCAACCTTAAAGCATGGAGCATTTATTGGATGAAAATGGATGGCATGTTTTTGCGTACTTCCAGTGTAGAAGTAGCATGTGTATATGTGGCGTGTATGTGATCTTGATCTTGGGACTATGACATAATTCTTAACTAGGGTGAAAGGGTTTTGAATCATGGTATGAACAGTTATGGTTTTGGTAGGAAATTCATCACTATTGAGGAGTGAGTGACACTATGGTTTTATGATATTTTTAGAAAATAAATCTCTAAGCACTTTGAATAGAAAATGGATGAATCATGAGCTAAGAACTATATCACATTTGTCAACAACTAAGTCAATATGATATTCCTATCAAGATATGTCACCCACAAGTATAAGCATATGCAAGAATTAAACTTGTGACATTTTTACCCTTTAAATGTCATAAATTGTGTCATATTTTTTTCAGATGCAAGTCTTCTTATTTTTATTTTTATTTTATTTCTTCTAAGGAAAGCAAATAAAAAGTAAAAATGAAAGAACAGAGGGGAGTAGGAATGGCAAACCAATCAGGAAGCAAGTAGACGCTAGGTGGATGCTGACTGGTGGGTCCAGAGGTCCTAGGTGGGGTCGGCCGACCCTACCATGGATCTTCTGGCCACTCCGGTGATCGCCATTCGAATCCTCACCTTTGAAGGTGCTCCTTGTAACAACCCTAAAAATCCACACAATCTAAAAATCCCAACCAATTAAAATTTTTCATTTATTTATTGTGAAACCCCATTTTTCTTGTGCAAGCATATAGGTTTTATTATGAATTTGGTAAATAAAGGAGTGTAGTTTATATTTTAATTCCATTCACATAGAATAATAGCCTATGCATCACATTTGGGATTTATTACAATTTATGTTTGAATTTACTCAATATTTAAAATGGGCAATATATGTATATATACACTAAAATGAAAATAGAAAAGGCAAAAGAGAGTTAGGCCAGCCATTCGGCCAGCCAGCCCAAGCCAGCCCGGCCCTCTCCTCCTCACCTCACCCGCGCGCGGCCCACGTTGCGGCTCGGCAGCGCGCGCGCGCGACCGGCACACACGCGCTCGCGCTCGCTGCCAACCCGGCCCCGCCTGTCAGCCGCTCTCGCCCCCCCCCACTGTTCTTCTTCCTCACGAAGGCGACGCGCCTGCCGGGGGTGTCACGCGAATGGCGTGACCCCGGTCCCACAGCCGACAGCATGGCAGAGCCCTGACCCCGCTGTCCCCCTCCTGTCCCCTCCTTTCTTGGCCGCCAAGCGAACCCGCGCCCATCCGGAGCCCTAGATCCACTCGAGCCACGGCCCTTCGATCGGTCGAGCGCGATCAAAACCGTTCGCCATTGGAGCTGGCCAAGCTCGCCTATAAAAAGGAGCACACCCCGAAGCCCTACCCTCATTTCCCCTCGCCGCCACCACAGCACAGACCGGCACACTGCACCAGACCGAGAGAGAGAGAGAGCGTAGGAGAAGGGCGAAGCAGAGGAGGAGAAGCTGCCGGAGCGCCGCCGCCGCGGAGCACGCCGGAGCCGGACACGGAGGAGAAGCCCGAGCTGCGGACGAGGAGCGGCACGGCACTGCGATCGCTCTGCACGGCTCCGACTCGCCACTGCACCGCCATCCTAGGTTCACCGACACCACGGTGAGCCATCGCACGCCATGTCCGAACCTTGCCCTGCTTTTTGCCATGGCGTTCCACCCTCGGGACGCGCAGGCACGAGCCTTTACCGGCTTGGGAAGATCACCTGCACCATGCACTCATTCGACCGGCCGAAACCCCCGGACTACAAGCTTGCTAGACCGAGAACGTAGCACGACGCGTTCTCGGCGGAGCGCGCTCACCACCGACGCGTTCCGACGCCGAATCACCCGTTCCGAGCAATCCGACTAGCACCCGTATAGGTTAGAGCGTCGTGGAGCACCGCCACGACCCCTTGAGCTAGCTACGCGGATCTAAGCGCTAGAGGAAGCCTGAATCGTCTTGGCCGCGTGCGCCGCGACCTTACCGGAGCGCCGCCGCGAGCCGTCGCCAAAAGAAGGTCATGCCAAGGCTAAAGTTCGCCACCAGAGTGTTGTATGCTTCTCTGGCCTCACCAATTTGACAAAACTGCATTCGATTGAACCAATACTTGGTCGTAGCCGCATTGCCGCCTTCCGCCGTCGTCGGCGACACGCCGCCGCCACAACCGAGCACCTTGGGAATCTCGGTAGCCAAAATTGGTAGTTTGTATACCATCGCCATAGACCCTGGAGGCGTATACATCTCCTAGAAGACCTCCTTAAGCCCGCCGGAACCTCACAGTCGCGGCGACATCGCCGCCGACACGCTCCGCCTCGCCTAAAATCCGTTCCGAGTACCCCCGGTCGCCTCGCGCTGCGGAGAAAGGCCGCCGAGGTTCGCCAAGTCTGCCTCGGCACCGCCGCTAGATAGCCGAGCCCCGAATCACGACTGTCGCCTTGGCTACATGCGCCTCCACCTCGTCGGAGAACCGCCGTATGCCGAGGGAGAGAAGGAGGCCATACCACGACTCTAACCCGCCACCATCTGGTCGGACGACTGCCTGAGCACGCCAATTGGGGAAAGCCGAGCCCTGTCTTGCCGAAATATGGTCATCGCCGCCCTGTCATCTTCCGCCGCACCGGAGAGACACCGCCGCCTTGAACAGACGCCCTAGAACCCTGCTAACACCAAATCTCGGATTCGCCCGTCCGATTCGCCCGAGCCTCCGCGGGAGACCTCGGGAGAACGGCACCCTCGGCGCACCAAATCTCCGATTCGCCCGAGCCTCCCCGGGAGAGCTCGGGAGAGCGGCACCCTCGGCGCCCCGAATCTCCGATTCGCCCGAGCCCCGCCGAGCTAAGCCAAGCCCCGCCGAACTATGCCGAGCTCCGCCGAGCTACCCCCGACCACCGCCGAGCTCCGCCGAGCTACCCCCAACCACAGCCGAGCTACCCCTGACCACCGCCGAGCCACGCCGAGCTACGCCAACGCCGGCAACTCTCTGGGAACCAGCATCGAACACCTGGTGGGCGACCATCGGGTTTGTGTTTTGATGAGGCGCCACTTGCCGCACTACTAGACCCGCGCGCCACGTGGATCAATCCCGAGCTGCCCCTGATTAATCGACCATTTTCCATTTTCAGAAAATAGGATAATCTTCGGAAATTCATAACTTATTCATACGATGTCCAAAAATTGCGCACCATATATCAAAATTCTCAGAAAAATGAGATCTACAATCTAAGACTATGTTTGTGCGCATTTGGCTCTTTATCTTATTGGATTTTTCTGAAATACTCTATAGGAGTCGCTGACGCGACTATTTCGTGTTTGATTTCAGAGCCGGAGGAGGATCTGACTAAGGAGGACGACCACGAGTACTTTCAGGAATGATTATGTATGGATTGGTTGCATGATAGTATATTTGAATTCCCTGCCTTGATAAGACTTTACCCTGCTGTCCGCTGCTAGGTTAGCTGCTGCTTAATTTACTGTTACTCTTCCACTACTTACTACTTGCTATATGCTATGTGGTGGAATTGGGACGGTGTATAACTGATTATAACCACTGGGAGAGAGTGCTGCGTGCGTCTTGGGTGCGTGGTAAGGGTTGATGTCGACCAAGTGGGATGTGAGACGAGCCCATGGGGCAAGTCGTGCCGGGGGTGCAACCTGGGCATCCCCAAGTGAGATACCTGTGGCGGGGAAAGTTATTGAGGAGGTTCCGGGTGGGATAGCCTTGGTGGTTTGAAGCCCGTGGACGGAGGTGCCGTGATGGCACGGGGAGAGTATCCCCTAAGTGGAGATGCCTGCTTGGTCACAACCTAGGATCTGACTAGTGACCAGAAACATCTGGATTCCCTTGCTACTCGCTCGCTTCTGATGGGCGGGAGACGGCTGGACTACTTGGTAGGGCGGTACCACTACTGCTAGGTTGAAAGGTGATAAGGGTGGGCGGTAACGGATGGAGAGATTCCCGTACCGTCCTAGATGCGCAGTGCCACTGGTTGGGCCCGGTGCTGCGTCTCCCAGTCTCAGCATGACGGTGTTGGATCCGGAATATCCCAGGGCTGAGTGGTAGGGTGGTACCGACCTAGGCAAGCAAGCACCCGGAATTCTGTCTAGATGATTGTACAGCATCGATGATGGCTAATCTTGTGAGTAGTAAAACCTCTGCAGAGTGTATGGTTGATCGATCGATACATAAGCCAACTCGTTGGCTATGGACCTTTCCTAATGTTTCTGCAACCACTATTAGATGAGAGCATATTCTTTTCTCCCCCTGGATGATGTTTTCCGGCAGTGTACCCGTTGTGGTAGTGTGCCGCTGAGATAGGCCCGAGAGAGAGTTGGGCCTGTCGAATGAGAGTGAGGTGTGGTGATGGGAAAAGGGATAATGGTGTTAACTGGTGATAAAACTTGACTAATTAAAACATTGATTACAGCTGCATAGGAAAACCTCAGCCTATAGGTCTGCTTGTATAGCCTTGCATCCACTTTCCACAAAGCAAATGCTGCATAGGTGGGCTCCGTGGCCAGTACAAATCGTACTGATAAATTTGCTGTCAGGTGACGAGAATGAGTACGACTTCGAGGGAGATGATGACGAGGAATAGGGTCACGTGCTACACTCAAGTTGGCCGTGAAGGATGAATCGCTTCCGCATCTTCTAAAGCTTCTCTGAATGTTGATTCCGCCAATGTGGCGATGTAATAAATGTTTATGTAAGACTTAATTACCGTTGTATGGATCCTGGTGTCAACTGAGATATGGGTAATTTCATGGATTGTCCCAAGCAATCTGTTGAATTACAATTCGAGCCTGTGGATTTCCCTTCGCGAAAATCGAGGTCGTTTCACTCCTGCACTTGCGTTTTTGTGTTTTGTGCTCGTCGCCCGACCTGCATTTAAAGGTTTCTAGGGACAGGTTTTGTCGAGCAGACGTGTCTCGTGTTCCTGAGTGTGTTGGGGAGGTCACCAACCTCCCCCCACACTTGGCTTGCTGCATACTGGGTTAGAGAGACAAAGGAAATGTCAAGTGCAAGGGCCCTACTGGTGGCAACACACCAGCAGAACCAAAAATTTTATTAAACATAGGCACAACTTATTAGGATAAAGATTAAATGAACTTAGCTATGTGCCTAGCATATTTGTGAAGAGGTTTAAGATATCTAAGGAAAAAGATCCAAGGTGGAGGTCCTTGTGCCCCATGATTGTTTCTAAGTATGCAAACCGCACTAAGGGCCTTCCTCATGACTTTCTTCTTAAACAGTCATCCTCAGAGAGCCTTGACAGCTTCTTTAACATGGAGGACTATCCTTTCACCTTATGGAGTGTTGAGCTTCTCCCACAACTACTTCTTCTCCTCTAAGGTGGACAGGAGAACAAAGCAACTTCCTTTGTTCGGCCCACCGCCAATGCCCTTATGGTTCTTCATGAAAGGTGGGCGTCAAAGGCGTGTACAAGCTGGTATACTCCGTAGGGCTCAACCTCAAGCATCTTGACCTCCATGGCAGCCTTTAGGGTCTTGAAAAATGATCTCTCGGACTGAAGGGACCCTTACCCAAGGGACAATGGAATTTTTACTAGTGGGGGCCATGGTGGAGTTTCTCTTAAGGATCAAGGTCGAAGGAAGGTGCTGGAATAGTGAAGGATGGAGGTGGAAGGAACAAGAAGGAGAGGAAGGGGTTGAGAAGACGAGTGCCAACATTCTCCTTTTCGATATCGCGAGAAAACGTTGGGGGAACGTTGGCACAACATTCTGGTGCTGATGGGTAGCACTAGGTTGCCAAAGGAGGTTCGGCCGACCCCAATAATGGGTCATATAGCCGTGGTCACTTCCTCACTCATTTGCCAAATGCTTCCCTAAACATGACAAGTTGGGGGGATGAAAAGTATGGGTTGGCCGACCCATCTATTTGCCCCAAACTTTTATCACGTGGCCTACAAGAGCTCCTGAACATTGTCCCTTTTTCTAAAATTTCAAATTATGCCAAGTGCGGGTCGTCCAACTTGGGTCTGAATGGCCCAGTGCGACCAGATTATGCATTTCTGAAAATTATATTGCTTAGCTTAATTTTGGTCCCAAGTGGTCACCGAATTTCGGCTGTCCACCTCTAATTGGGAGTTTTCGGAGATCCAAGGTGAAGAAAGGATTTGTAGTTAACTGAGAACCTGTTTAGTGATCAAGCTATACAAACAATTGAAAAAGAAAGTAAGACATGTAAATTTTAATTATGTCAATTCATTATCAAGGATGAATTCTAGCATGTCAACTTCTTCTTCAAAGGTTCATGTGAATGAGAAACTCTAAGGAGGTGGCGACTTATCTTAAAGATGATGAGTTGTAGCAGTGGTCCTTCTCAGTTGCATTGAAGTTCTCCTTGGCCAAACCACTTGACTTTTGACCATGAGGATCTCAATCTATCTCTTGAATGATCTTATGACTTACCCATAGAGATTTCGAGGTTCTTACTACAGGGGTTAGTCCAAAAGTGTAACCAAGTTCCATGCAAGTATGTTTTGATTCAATAATCAAACTTAACACCATGTCATGTTTGATTAAGGTAGTCTCTTTTAACCTAAGCACCATGCTTAATTTAAAAAGACTATGGAGGTATGATCTTTCGAACGATCAATACATCCAAACCAAGGCATGCTAACATAGAAAAAGGAGGCATGATAAGATAAATAAGATTCATTCTACTAGAGACAATAGAGTGAATGGTAAAGACAAGAAGCATTTTATTATTATTATTTTATTGTAGAGGGTTGAAGACAAACATAAGAGGAATGCACTAAACAAGAGAAAGAGAAAGTGACAAACCAGTCAAGAAGTATGGCTCAACGTAGTGGAGGTTGACTGGTGGGCTGGGGTGTCCATGGTGGGGTCGGCCGACCCCACCTTGGAGGTTCCAGCCACTTTGGTTCTTTACTTGTTCATTCTTACCTTTAATGATGTGTTCATGCACTGATGCTTTTTACTCGGGATGTCCATCAACGCCCAAATGTGTTTGAGGGGGTCAAATGACCCCCCACACTTGGTGTAAGGTGTGTCCTGACTCATGAAAAATAGAGAAAACATCAAGTGCAGGGGTTCTGTTGGTGGCAACACACCAACAGAACCAAAAGTCTTACTACCCTACTCAAGTTAGGCACACAAGTTCAATGATGTTAATTTGAAGCCAACTTGTGGGGGCCTAACTGCAAGAATTCATACCACTACGAGATTGGAGAACTTATAATAAACAAAAGCATCTACAGCCTCTATTGCAAAAGTTTTGGACACAAGAAGAGTGAAGGGGTTGTAGATCTCTTGTTGTGTAGTGGTAAAAAGAAAGATTGAGTCAGAAGATTTCTCAAATGAGCAAGGACTTGATGAGAGGATCGACGGATAACTTCCATGCCCTTTGATGAAATTCTCCGTCTCAAGGAGTAGGGTGAGCGATTTTCTTCTCATGACATTCCAAATCCTCCTCAAGACTTGGATATGTCATGGTTGTTTGTGAAATCATCTTAAACTCACCCCTTGGGTCATGAATAGGATTGGATTCTACCCTTGTGCTAAGAGATTGGGAAGATCCAAACAGGTAGATATTCCTCGCCTATTTTATGACCAAGCTTCTAATTTCCAATGTCCTCCAAGATTCGCATGATTGGCCTTCCAACGAATGTGAGATGAAAGGAAAGTCCAGGAAGGTCAAAGATATAAAAATCTAGGGAGATCTTTAGATCATCAATCACTACAGGTACACCTTGAAGGACTCCTAAACAATCAAGGATTTGACCATTTGGAAGCCTAAGGTGTTTTGGGGATTGTAGCAGGTGATTCTTTGATGAACCTTGAACATGGAAGTGAAGAATGATATTAATCCCAAGGCTAGGATCATAACAAATTTCACTATAGATGCCCATGACTTGACAAGCTATTCTCCTTACATGAGTGGGCATCTTAGTGATTTCATTAGAATCTTTGGTCTCCTCTAACCATTCTTGACTTACAACAGTGGGTGGAATCTCCAACTGTTGTTTTTTCTCTTCTTGGTTAGATTTATGGGCCTGATGACTCTCATGCCTTGGGTGTCTTAATGAATCTCCAAAGTCAATGACCAGATCATCATAAGACTTTGAAGGAAGGACACAATTGGATGTATCGGGATCAAGGATGAGTTTAGAGATGGGTTCAAAGGACATGACGGATGTGGGCATTGTTGGGGGTCCTTAGAGCCTATTTCTTACCGCCAATATGCTACTAAAATAAATAGTAGGTAGGGCTTTAAACTAACATTCCACAAGTTTTGGTGTTTACTTGACTTGCAGGTATGACATGTGGAAATGCACAAAAACCATAAAGAAAGCGCACATCCAGGAAACGTATTCAGAGAAGGCGCAATCCAAGAAAATAAGAAAGCCCACCTCAAACACTAAACTGGATCCATCCGTAACCGTGGGGGAGGTCCAGGCCCAGGGAGCAACCGACCACCCGAAGGCGGTGGCCAGCGGGCCGAGCCAGGGGACCGACCGCCCCCGGGTGCGGCCGCCCCCCTGGCGGGGCCTCCTGGGCCTAGTCTTCGGAGGCGGTGATCTAGGTGGTTTCTCAAGGACGGTTTCACCTCCTTCCAAACATAGAGACGCCAAACCGCCCTACTCTAGCTATAAATAGATGGTGCTCCTTCAGCATTCAACACACACCATCATTTGGAGCCATTTACCTCACCTCTCACCTGTATTCTTTAGATTAGTTTTAGTATTAGAGCAAGGCAAGAGCTAGCAAGGAGAGTTTGTATCCTTAGGAGAAGAAGGAACACCTCGGTATGATTACAATGCAGTTCTCTTCCAAGTTCAAGTTCTTGTCTTATTTATATAGCAATGCATATGAACTAGAGTATAGTCTTGGTCATGTTATGATCATGGTATATGAACTAGCATATAGTTTATGTGTTATGTTCTTGATATGTTCATCGTTGTTCTTCATCGTTCATCGACTTAGTATGAATAGAGGAAGAACTAGGGATGAGGTGACGGTTCGTCGTGTCTTCTTGGTTGCTCTTAGCCTAGCCTGTCACTCCGAAGGGGTGGGGTCCTAGGGGCTTAGGAGTTGTTTCCAAGTACGCGAGCATGGTAGCTCGGGTATGCGGAGATCGGCGAATATGTCGGTATCCCATGGGCAGAGGGGTAGATGGGCAGGTGGTGACAGCCCTGTCCATCCCTATCACTCCCACACGTTCGGATATTGGGTAGGAGTTCGTAAAGTCTCTATCGGCTGGTAGACCAGCTGCGGGGATCTCCCTGTCATCCCAGACCTAATCATGATACTAGGTATTCTAGTTAGATGTTTACTAACAATTCTTTGCATACTTATATGACCAATGCTTGCTCAATTAAATATATTCTTTTATTCTTTATTTCTCTTTTATCCTTGAGATTGGCTCAGATGTGTGTCCACTATCTTTGAACTATGATTTACCCCTACCTATGCTATGTCTACATATGCATTCAATAAGTGATCATGTTTATGCCAAAGCTAGATGCATTCGTCCTGCCCTCCTACGGGAAATTATAAATACGACACCCCTGAATACTCACGGGTTGAAATGCTGCAATGATAGTTCCGTGCACTTGCGGATTTATCTATACTGAGCTATCATGATTGGCATACCTAAGTACCATCACCTAAGGACTGTAATTCTTGTTGCACCCCAAGGCGTCGTGCTTCAGTTTTGCATATCGTAAGTAATGATGGTTGGGAAGGCCAATCAGGCACTTCTAACTGTTATTACCAGACTGCATTATCTTGGCCGGCGCCGTTAAGGGCCGAGAGTTACCTTTCTGAAGTAATGGTGGTAGAGATGTCAACACACGTTTCTAGTATCGTTGCTAGGGATGGGCTTTTAGTCTATCTTTAGTAATGATGCTAAAAAACGCCAACAAGCATTTCTGGCGCCGTTGCTGGGGAGGGCAAAAGGAAATAAAAACATCTAGTTTGGCATAGGCATTGATTGCACAATAAGCAAAAGGTGGCCATAGTTTAGGCAGGCTAACTTCTCTTGTTTTCTTCCTCTTTTTTATTGGAAAGAAAACAGGATAGTGTATGAGTGGTTTTGACCTGTCAAACAACTTCACCGACAATCCGAAGGCACTCCTAACGAAGAACAGGTCCCGTACCACTTCTTCTTCTGCTACTCCATCAACAGACGAACCATTCACTCCCGCACCATCCGCTACTATCATCATGGCCAAGACACTCCGCGACTACTCCACCCCTACTGTTGCCAACGTGCCCGTTGGGCCCACTGTCAATATCGAGAATGGAAACTTCAAGCTCCGTACTGGCCTAATCAAGATGGTACAGGCAAGCCAGTTCTGTGGCTTGCCATGAGGACGCAAATGCTCATCTTCAACACTTCCTTGAATTGTGCGACACCATCGTCATCAAAGACGTCGCACCAACTAGCATCAAGCTCCGCCTGTTTCCTTTTTCCCTTGCGGGGAAGGCGAAACAGTGGTTCTACCAAAACAAGGAAGCTGTCAACACGTGGGACAAATGTTCCATGGCGTTACTCGCCAAGTTCATCCCCATGAGCAAAACCATTGCTCTAAGGGGGGAGATATCCAACTTCTAACAAACATCACTCGAGTCCATCCCTCAGGCATGGGAAAGGCTGCACGGACTATGTCCGAGCCTGTCCCCACCATGGAATGGAAGATTGGCTGGTGCTCCAGAACTTTTACGAGGGCCTGACGGCCATGTCAAAAGGGCACCTTGACGTCGCAGCTGGAGGGGCATTCCTCTCCCTCACCATCGAGAATGCCACTGCACTCATCGAAAAGATGGTAGCAAACCAAAGTTTGGGAGAAGGAAGAGAAACACAAGAAGGCATGCATACCGTGAAGGAGACGGATTTGCTTGCCACAAAAATAGACCTCCTAATAAAGAGGCTGGATGACCGTGCCACCGAACCCACCACAGGCACCGTCCAAGTCACAGACTCACACATGGCATGTGAAGTCTGTGGAAATGTTGGCCATTCGGGGAATAGCTGTCCCGAAACTCATGAAGAAGCAACCTACGTCAACAACGGGTTTCGCCAACATCAACAACCAGGTAATAATGGGTGGAACAACCATAACCACCCACAAGGTAATTCTTCTAATCTCAATTCAAATTTCAAATTAAATTTCAATCAACCTTCCTCGAGAGATTTTGTTTTAAGGCAAGCTAAGTTTAATGCAGATCTTGCTAGAAGTATTTCCTTTAATGACAAAACTGTTTGAATCTATAAATGCTAAACTTAAAACTCTATCTTCTTTTGTTAAACATCAGCTGAGTTTCAATAAAATGATAGAAAAATAGTTTGCTCAAATTGTTGCTTCTATTCCTGTCAACAATACGGAAAAAAATCTCGAGGCAACCCGAGAATTCTCCCAAGTTTGTTCATGCAGCTGCAGAGTAATGAAGAGGGGGAAGTCTTGCCAACAGACTATAAATGTTGAGCCCTTGCCAAAGGTCATCGGTAGTTATCTTTCAAAAAAGAGAGAAAAAAAGGAGAGAGAGAGAAAAGAAAAGGACTCTACTCCTTTACACCTTTGCTATCAATAAGGCCAAGGTCCATATACACTAGTTGTGTGTGTGATCCGGCCTGATGGTTCAGCTGAGTTGGAGCCTGTACGTCCACGCCACCGGTGCAGCATCTTCAAAGAAATCCACATATGCTACCGGTAAGAACACTCAGGTATGCAAAAGGTAATAAATGTTCACCAACCCCTTCGCTCATACTTGTCTCCTTATGATCATTCAAATTCATGCTTTCCTGTTTATGTCATATGCTCTTGTTTGGATGTATTCTCGCGAGTAACATTTATAGGCTGTTTACAAATTAAGCATGGTGCTTAGGTTGAAATAGTCTTCTTTAATCATGTTTTGACATGGTGTTAAAATTTGATTAATGAACCTTGAGTTGTTTTCATAAACAATGGCAGTAATCTGATATGGGGATAAGTCTTGGCTATGTTTTCGTTGCATCTTTTATATCAGCCTTGTTTAAGCTCTAATAAAAGTTGGTTGAACAAGTTTCTAATAAAATAAAAATAGCAAAATAACAAAATTTTGTTTCATTGGTCTTTTAGCCAATAAGACCCTTGCCTGTTGTAGTCCCTCATCTTTTATTTTCTTTGTTATAATAAAAGCAGGTAAAAAAAATAAGTGTGGGGGAGATCTCTCAAACATAACTACAACAAATTCGAGATCTCCCTAACACATTGCACAAACATCGAGCAAACCATCAAACAAAAGGACGAGACAAACAACTTCCATTAGTTCCTTCATCTTCAACGATGATTTGTGCAACTCTACCCCCGCTCTTTTCAAAGTTTTGAAATTTAACTTTGAACACTTTTAAAAAGACAAAACTTTTGATGCTCCATCTCCATGGCATCCTGTGATTAAAGTTTGCATACTCTTTATTCCTTGCCAATATTCCTATTACTTGTGAACACTTATCATAGGGACCCCATTTTATCTAAGTGATTGACGAATGAGATATAGTAGGATAACATGACGCCTGCTCATTTCTTGCAAAGAACTAGGGATTTATTTTTACAAAACAAAAATCAATATAGCATGTTCCTTGAATGATTGCAAATACCTACCAAGGCCATACATGATCTTTCATGACAAAACATTCCACATATGCATCTTACTTTGTGTTGAGTTTGGTCAAGTTTTGTGACCCCTATTGAGAGAAATTTCATGCTCCCAAGATCAGATTTCCCGCACCCACAAATAAGGTTGCCAGCTCTTATACTAAGAGTTGCGCACAACATTCATCCATCCACCAAATAATTACACTACTCCTACCTTGGGAGTAGGCGCAAAATATACCTTCCACCTTGATCCACCCAAAATGTTCTACTCCTACACTGGGGGTGCACCAAAAATATACTTATTAGGTCCCATCCAAATAAATGCTCTGAATCTTTGTTCACATCTCCCTTAAAGTTTTTGTTGCAAATAAAAGCATGAGGCTATCTTCCAAAAGGTGAAAAAAGGGTGGAGAAGAAAAAAAATGAAAAAAAAGAAGAAAAAAAGTGGAGAAGAAAAGAAGAAGAAGAAGAAGAGAAATATATATATATATAAAGAAGAGAGAGAATAAGGATAACTCATGCGCTCATAATAGATTTTTCTAAGTCCTGATAAGGAGGGAGATGTGTTTCAAAGAGCATAGTGGAATTAGGTTAGACACCAACAATACCCACCATATTCTTTCCACGCACATGCACATTCTGATCTAAGAGTATGACGCTTCCCTCCGGTGCGGTCCAGGGTTTGACTTGACAATACATGCAAGGTAAGTGTACCTTAGTATTTTCCTCCCTACCTAAAGCTCCAGATAAACTTTTTAGAGGTAGGGTGATCAAATGAAGGCAATCCCTATATATGCCTTAGTGAGGAACCACATACAAATAAGTGACTTGAGAGAATCATTCAAGGAACAAGTGCTATCTTTTTGTTTTTAAAACTTCACAAAAACCTAAGTTTTTGAGCAGGATACGAGTAAGAAGATTTGAATATAGGCTATTCCATTTTTCAATTACCCAAGATGACTTGGTAGACATTTGGAAGTTCACAGGTTTAGGTGAAGCATGGAATAACTTGTACGCAGATTTCAAATCAAGGAGATAAACCCGCTTAGTCGTTCAAACCTTTACTCGAGGACGACCAAAGGACTAAGTGTGGGGGAGTTGTTGGCGGTCCTTAGAGTCTATTTCTTACGCCAATACGTTACTAAAATAAATAGTAGATAGGGTTTTAAAGTAACATTTTCACAAGTTTTGGTGTGTACTTGACTTGCAGGTGTGACATTTGGAAATGCACAAAAACCATAAAGAAAGCGCACATCCAGGAAACGTATTCAGAAAAAGCGCAATCCAAGAAAATAAGAAAGCCCACCTTAAACACTAAACTGGATCCATCCGTAACCGCGGGGGAGGTCCAGGCCCAGTGAGCAACCGACCACCCGAAGGCGGTGGCCAGCGGGCCCAGCCAGGGGACCGACCACCCCTGGGTGCGGCTGCCCCCTGGTGGGGCCTCTCGGGCCCAGTCTTCGGAGGCGGTGATCTAGGCGGTTTCCCAAGGGCGGTTTTATCTCCTTCCAAACTTAGATACGCCAAACCGCCCTATTCTAGCTATAAATAGATGGTGCTCCTTCATCATTCAACACACATCATCATTTGGAGCCATTTACCTCACCTCTCACTTGTATTCTTTAGATTAGTTTTAGTATTAGAGCAAGGCAAGAGCTAGCAAGGAGAGTTTGTATCCTTGGGAGAAGAAGGAACACATCGGTATGAGTACAATGTAGTTCTCTTCCAAGATCAAGTTCTTATCTTATTTATATAGCAATGCATATGAACTAGAGTATAGTCTTGGTCATGTTATGATCATGATATATGAACTAGCATATAGTTTATGTGTTATGTTCTTGATATGTTCATCGTTGTTCTTCATCGTTCATCGACTTAGTATGAATAGAGGAAGAACTAGGGATGAGGTGACGGTTCGTCGTGCCTTCTCGGTTGCTCTTAGCCTAGCCTGTCACTCCGAAGGGGTGGGGTCCTAGGGGGTTAGGAGTTGTTTCCAAGTACGCGAGCGTGGTGCTCGGGTATGCGGAGAACGGCGAATATATCGGTATCCCACGGGCAGAGGGGTAGGTGGGCAGGTGGTGACAGCCCTGTCCATCCCTAGCACTCCCCCACGTTCGGATATTGGATAGGAGTTCGTAAAGTCTCTATCGGCTGGTAGACCAGCTGCGGGGATCTCCCTATCATCCCAGACCTAATCCTGATACTAGACATGCTAGTTAGATGTTTACTAACAGTTCTTTGCATAGTTGTATATGACCAATGCCTGCTCAATTAGATATATTCTTTTATTCTTTATTTCTCTTTTATCCTTGAGGTCAGCTCAGATTTGTGTCCACTATCTTTGAACTATGATTTACCCCTACCTATGCTATGTCTACATATGCATTCAATAAGTGATCATGTTTATGCCAAAGCTAGATGCATTCGTCCTGCCCTCCTACGGGAAATTATAAATACGACACCCCTGAATACTCACGGGTTGAAATGTTACAATGATAGTTCCGTGCGCTTGCGGATTTATCTATACTGAGCTATCATGATTGGCATACCTAAGTACCATCACCTAAGGACCGTAATTCTTGTTGCACCCCAAGACGTCATGCTTCAGTTTTGCATATCGTAAGTAATGATGGTTGGGAAGGCCAATCAGGCACTTCTAACTGTTATTACCAGACTGCATTATCTTGGCCGGCGCTGTTAAGGGCCGAGAGTTACCTTTCTGAAGTAATGTTGGTTAGGAATGTCAACACACGTTTCTAGTATCGTTCATTGGGATGGGCTTTTAGTCTATCTTTAGTAATGACGCTAAGAAACGCCAACAGGCATAGAAGGGGAGAGTATAAATTTTGCTTCTAAGCATTTTAGCTCTTCTTCTATGGGCATAGTCATCATTCCTTTTGGAGGTTCATCCAAGATCCTAGATGTTTTCCTATGTGCCACATAGGAATTCGAGGCGTCAAATGATGCTAATTTGGGAGATTTTTGAAGAGATCCTTTCTTGAGAGGTTTTGAATGATGTTTCTTAGAAGGTCTCTTTTGGATAGGATAATTGTAGGCATTCGCAAAACTAGCAAGGTCAGATAAGAGATTAGCCTCGAAATCGAAGGAGCAATTTATAGGACAAATTTCTTTCTCCTCCGATGTTTGTGGTATTTGTGGTTCAGGATCGATGGCGAAATCTTTGGATAGCATTGTTGGTGATTCGGCTATCGAGATTTCTTTTTGCTTGGAGGCTAATTCCTTTTCTTCCTTAGGAGGTTCATTATACCCTTGGGTGTGGGGAGTGTTTTCAAGAATTTTAGCAAGAAGTTTCTTCCCTTCACCAACGGTACAACGAAGGAATGCTCCTCCAGAAGATATGTCAAGGAATTGTGCGGAGTTTTGGCTAAGACCGAGGTAGAAATGTTACAAGAGTACCGGCTCGGTTATAGCTAAATCAGGGCCAGAAGATGTTAAGTCTATGAAACGGGCCCATGCTGCACCTAGAGTCTCCTTCTCCTTTTGCTTGAAGGCTACAATCTCTCTTCGAAGATGAACAACACGAGAGATAGGGAAGAAAGTTAAGCATAATTTAGATTGAAGGCTTTCCCACTCTCCATGTGCACTCTCTATGTGTCGAGCATATCAATGTTTAGCTGCTCCCGTCAAAGAGAACGGGAATAGCTTCCATTTCAAGGTATCTCATGTCATGCCTTCAATTTAAAGACATGAACACAATTGCTCAAGATCACGTAAGTGGGTGTAGGGGTTTTCATCTTCTTTCCTAACAAATGATTGTTCCTGAACCTTAGCTATGAAACTAGGGCGAAGCTCATAGCTAGGCAAAAGAATAGGATGGGATGATGGTGGTGGCTCCAAACTAGTGCCCTTTGGAGTGGCAAGATGAGAGATGGTTGTTTGGTTCATGGTATGGAAAGGATAAAAAGAAAAGAAAGGTAAAACAAGGATAACTCGGACGACTCGATTCTAGTTAAGACAGCTACCGTTCCCCGGCAACGGCGCCAGAAAGCTTGTTGACACCAGAAGTGGCAAACGGATATACCGCAAGCGTACGGTAGTCAATGTAGCCTTCACCGGGAGTATTCCAGGTACCGTATTTTCCATAGGGAACGTGAAGTGTTCTAACTAGGTTCAAGACCGTCCAGTGATGAGACAAAGGATCTATGATAGCTAGGTAGAGAGGTTCCTATGTACCAAAAGATATTTGGTTTTGGTGTTCTAAGTATAAAGAGCTTAGTCAGCTCCTCCCTTCACAAGAGGCGACAGGCGAAACAGTAGGAGACAAAACTCCTACCCGAGGCGGCTGTGCTATTATCTTGATGCCTTGCTGTTTTAATAACTTGTCTTATACACGTGGTGGACTACGAAGACCAGACAATGCTGTCACCATTTGCTGGCTACCACAAACAATCCGTGCGACAAGAGGCCTACACTGGCAAGATATAGTCTAGACACCGCGTCTACACTAAACTTACTACTCTAACCTTCGCGAAAGACTAGAACACTTCACTAAGTAAAGCAATGTACGGGTGAAGACAGTATATACTTAAAATACCAAAACCAGAATATCAAATACTTAGAAGGACTCGGATGTAAGACTTACTTGAAGATTCACATCCGCTGAGGTACACCTTGGAGAAGATTCCCGACAGGCCCGGGGCTTTCTCTTGAAGACTTCCCTCGCTCTCTCTCCCAACTAGCACAGCACTGCAGCAGAGCTAAGCTACTACATAGTGTTTTCTCCTTTGAATCATGCTCTAAAGTGAAGGCCCATGGGGGGTATTTATAGGGGGAGGTGGAAGTAGAGGCTACTCCATTGCCACGTCAGCAATCCGTGTGCCTCTCCACCTCCACCCTTGGATAAACCGACCTCCAAACCGCCTTTGGATGGACGACTTGGATCAACCACCACATGGGAAGCGTGCAGGGAGTCGGTGGAGTGCCAACCGACCTGGATGGACACAGGGAGGGGTTCGGCCGACCCCACCCACTGACCTGTGGGCCCAGCCTGGTCTTCTAGAAGACATACCAAGTCGGTGGAGAGAAAGTGGGCTCGAGAGGCCACACTTAATGGTTCGGGCGACCCCCCTTTGATAGGTGGGACCATCCCCCTTGCTTGTGGGCCCTCTCCTCCATCTCTAGTGTGGGTATGAAGTGGTGGGTCCCCCTGATCACCTCGGATGATGGAAATGTGGGTCCATGGATCCATGTGACTTCATCTTTCACCGTTGAGAGGAAACACACTTGTGATCCGAGGGTGGAACTTGGCTTGGGAGTAACTTTTCCTGGATCGTGCCACATCACCAGTCCTGTAGGCCCCATGCATGGTTCGGCATGTGCTCCATTTGCCCTGATCTTGCTCGTGTATGCTGATATGACTCTTGTGCTGAAATATCATAACCTGGTGTCACCATATGTGGTTTGGCCGAACCAACTTTGGTGGAACCAAAGGTCCATATTCTGCAGGTGGCTTCCTGTAGGGTCGAGATGGCGGACTAGAGGGGGTGAATAGTCCTTTATAACAACTAATCGCAGCGGAATAAAACCTAATCGGTTCTACCGACAATTCACCCCTCTAACTAAGACTCTAAACACCTTGCCAAAGATCCTAGCGAGAAGCAAAGGTGCAAGTTTAGCTTGAGCTTCCCTAAACCGTTCTAGCGCAAGATCACACAAACCTAAGCGCTAGTACTTTAAGCACCGGGGAAACTCCTATTAACTAGCAAGCAAAAACGCACTAAGCACCTAAGCTCACTACTTGCTCAATGACAAGGATACACAATCCAAATCAAAGAGCGCAACTCACTTTAGCTACACAAACTAAGTGAGAACTACTTCTAAGCTACACAAGCTAAGAAGGTGAGTGGCAAGCTACACAGGCTAACCGGTCTCACAAGAGCAACTACAACTACACAAATAAAGTAATGCACAATATAAATAACTTGTGTAGAAGGGAGCAAACCACCGCGAAGGATGGGAAGATGTTGACGCGGTGATTTATTTCCCGGAGGTTCACTTGTCGCCACAAGCTACGTCCTCCGTTGAGACAAGCTCCAAGGTTGCCGCCGGTCCTCTTGCTAGTGGTGACCCGCAAGTCACACTCTCCCACGTGGAGTGCTTACCACAAGCTCTAGCACTTGACTCGGCCGGACCACTTGTCGCTCTTCACGTCTCGCTCTACTAGCGATGCTCTCTGCGATCTCCCGCGGGGTGAGCTCCAACCCCTCACAAAGCTTCTCCGGAGCTAAGCACAATCTTCTTGCTTGCTTCACGGAGCCACAAGCCACCAAGCCATCTAGGAGGTGGCAACCTCCAAGAGTAACAAGCACCACCGGCTTGCAACACGATCACCTAGTGCCACTCGATGCAATCTCACGATGCAACGCACTAGAATCACTCACTATCAATCAATCGGATGTGCACTAAGCAAGTGAGTGAGTGGGAGGGCTTCCAAGCACACCTACATAAGCCACACAGGCCCAATGGTGCTCAGCTGGTCGGCCAAGGCCGCCAAGTGCTTGGATTTATAGCCCTCAAGCGAATAGAGCCGTTGCCCTCTCAAACCGGCCGTCGGACTGAGCGTCGGACGCTCAGCCGCGCCACCGTCGGACCAATGTCCACGGTCCGACGCTCCCGATAGCCGCCACGTGTCTCTAGCCGTTTGAAGTCGAACGTTGGATCACAACGGCTAACTTCCCGTGCTTCAGCTCACCGTCGGACGGAACACCGTCGGACCAACGAACTCCACGGTCCGACGCTTCCAAAGAGCTCCCCGAGGGCTGAAAACCATCGGACTAAACCCAAGAGTCAGACGCTCGCAGAGCTCGCAACGTATTAGCTCTCGCACTGATCTGCACCGTCGGACGCTCGGACAAAAGTCCGACGCCCACAAACTTCAGCGTCCGACGCTCACAGGCCAAACACCGTCGGACGCACGAGGATGGTCCGACGCTGTCACTGCAGACAGCGTCCGACGCTCGCACCACAGCACAGAAGACAAGGGCAGGCCGTCGGACCGAACCCATGGTCCGACGGCCCCTGGCCTTAGCGTCCGACGCTCTTGCAACTTCGCCGAAAACCTCCGAATCCTGCCTCGCAAGCTCGGCAGGAGGAAGAGAGAGAACCACACCCTCTCTACCTCACAACACCACCTCCAAACACTTTCACCTTTGCAAAAGTGCTAACACCAACAAGTGTACACCTCATGTGCATGTGTGTTAGCTTTTCACAAACATTTTTCAAAGGATTTTTCACTCTTTTCACCACGCCACTCGATCCTAGCAACGTATGCAAGTTAGATCACTCAAGTGGCACTAGATGACCGATATGCAAACAAGTTTACCCCTCTTGATAGTACGGCCATCTATCCTAAATCCGGTCAAGCACTTCTCTACTCAACCTTAGACCGGTGAAATGGAAATGCCCTTGGTTATACCTTTGCCTTGCGCTTTCCATTTCGATCACCGTCTTCATCACCATCTCCGACACCATCGATGCCGGTGCAACACATGCACCAACACCTCATGAGTGATATGATCCACTTCATATCATCACGTGGCTTTTGGTTCATCGATCCTTGACTTGCTTGCTCTTCACCGTTGCGTTGGTCCATCGGCGCCAAGCCATCACCCGACTTGCCCTTCACACTTGCAACCGGTCCATCGACGCGAAGCCTTGTCTTGATCTTCTTCACCTAGCCACATGACTCCATGTCATGTCTCATGCGTTTAGCTCCTTTATATCATATGTGTGAGCTAAGCATCATCTCCAAGCCATTTTCACCTCCATGGCATAGATGCTCACACACATGTACCTGTGGACTAATCACCTGTGTAATCAACACTTAAACACATATTAGTCCACTTAAGTTGTCACTCAATTACCAAAACCAAACAAGGACCTTTCACTTCCTCATGCAATTCTAAGCACAATGGTGGTGCTAACTTGCCCATGGGTGGTTCGGCCGAACCACTCATTGTGCCTATCTTTTGCACATTGTCTTCAGAAGCTATGATATTAATGATTGTGAAGTTGGTTTGTCATTTGGCCATACTTGGTTTGTCGCCCAACCTTCATATAGGGCTTCCGGACACTGAAAAGTACCTGTTCTGAGTGCCTGCAATCAAATAATGACAAGTACATGTGGAACCAAGTTATTTGTACCAAAGTCATTATGTGTTTGATGGTTTCCTTCCAGAAAGAATGCCTTGTTGACTGGTTTTGATTGGGTAAAAACATGGTATAACTACCGTCAACAACATGTCGTTTTTGATGAATCTTCTTTTCCTTTCTCCGACATGTCTACCACACCCATGGCCTCCTCCGCCCTGGATTTTCTAGTTGATGATCATGATCTTACCGCTCCAGTTCCTGGAGCTCGTCTTGCGCGTGCAGGTACCGCTGATCCCTCGGCGACACACCCCGTGCCCGAGGCCGCCCCTGCGCCGCCCAGTCCTGGCACAAGACCTGGGTCCAACGCCGCTGCCCATGGGACCTCCTCCACACCTCCGTTTGCGTCGACTGGTGCTGCTGCCCCTGTGCACCCCGCACAGGTTGCTGCCAGCAACGCCATCTCCACGGCGCCCACGAGTACTGCCGGTTCTGCTGCCCCTGGTGCTCCCGCCCAGGCTGTTGCCAGCGGCACTGGCCGTACAGCTGCTACTCAACTGATCACCATCCCTCCGGTCACCAATGCGCACTCGATGCGCACACGGGCAAGGCTGGCATCGCACAGCCCATGGATCGCCTCAATCTCCACGCTGTGCCCATGTCGCCTCTCCCACGCTCTGTTCGTGATGCCCTGTCAGACCCCAATTGGCGCGCTGCTATGCAGGCTAAGTATGATGCCCTGCTCGCCAACGACACCTGGAGCCTTGTGCCTCGCCCTCCTGGTGTCAACATTGTGACTGGCAAGTGGATATATCGACACAAATTGCTCGCAGATGGGTCTCTTGATCGCTATAAGGCACGCTGGGTCCTCCGAGGTTTCACACAGCGGCCTGGTGTGGATTATGATGAGACTTTCAGTCCTGTTGTCAAGCCTGCGACAGTTCGTGTTGTTCTTTCCCTGGCATTATCTCAGAATTAGCCCATTCATCAGCTGGATATGAAGAATGCTTTTTTGCATAGCACTCTTACTGAGACAGTATACTGCGTGCAGCCATCAGGTTTTGTGGATTCATCTCGCTCAGATTATGTCTGTAGGCTCAACAAGTCTTTATATGGTTTGAAGCAGGCTCCTCGTGCTTGGCATCACATGTTCGCCTCTCACCTGATGTCACTTGGATTTGTTGAAACAAAGTCAGACACTTCGCTCTTCATATATCAACGTGGACTAGACACGGCTTCTTTGTTGCTGTATGTAGATGATATTGTTCTCACTGCCTCCTCGGCTGATTTTTTGAAGCATATTATCGGTGCACTCCAGTGTGAGTTTGCTATGACAGACATGGGTCAGCTTCATCACTTTTTAGGCATCTCTGTGACATGTTCTACAGACGGTCTGTTTCTCTCTCAGCGACAGTACACTCAGGATATTTTGGAGCGCGTCGGGATGAGTGCGTGCAAGCCATGCAGTACGCCTGTGAATGTACACTCCAAATTATCTGCTGATGGACCTCCTGTCGCTGATCCTACATAGTACCGCAGTCTAGCTGGAGCCCTACAGTATCTGACCTTCACCCGTCCAGACATTACTTTTGCTGTTGCGCAGATATGCCTCTATATGCACTGTCACTTGGGTTGACCATGCGCCGATCTTCACTTGCTGAGCTTGTGGTGTACACGGACGCCGACTGGGCCAGATGTCCTGACACTCGCCGGTCGACATCTGGCTACGCGGTATTTCTTGGGGACAATTTGGTGTCATGGTCCTCCAAGCGTCAGCACACGGTCTCCAGATCAAGCGCCGAAGCCGAATACCGTGCTGTGGCGAATGGTGTTGCTGAAGCTACTTGGCTACGTCAGCTACTCCTTGAGCTTCGCCACCCACCTCGCCGTGCCACCCTGGTATACTATGACAATATCAGTGATGTATATCTCCAGCAATCCAGTGCAGCATCAATGGACGAAGTATGTTGAGATTGATCTCCATTTTGTTCGAGAGAAGGTCGCCCTCGGTTACGTTCGGGTTCTTCATGTTCCTACGACATCAGCAGTACACCGACGTCTTCATCAAGGGCCTTCCTACCTCACTGTTCTAGGAGTTTCGATCCAGCCTGAATGTTAGCGATGCTCCCAATTAGACCGTGGAGGAGTGTTAGCCTATTGTAATTATAGCAAGTGTAAATCATAATAGGCTGCCCTTGATTAGTGGCATGTACCACGTGCGGTTGGCTTATGAGCCACCCTGGCCTCTATATATACTCAGATATTGTTATAGAATAAAATCAATAATTCCCATAATAGAATCAATAATTCCCACGATACTTTCACGATGGATTATATGACGCTGCCAATGCAGGTACAGGGAACTGAAAGCTACGGTCCTGATTTAAATTTTGCACTGGTGCTCATAGATAGCGACGCAAAATGCTAGCTGGCTGGCTGACTTTAATTTGGGCATCCCGGCCTGGCCGAAGTACTTATAAGAAAAGATGCAAGGGCCAATGGTACGCATGAAAAGTGGGTTGAGCATAGTTTCTTCAACATCAAGAATTCAATATTCGGTACGTGGCTTTCAAGGCAGCTCCAATGGCAACTTATGCTCAAAGCATATTTTTTTATACTTAAATAGAAGAGAGAAAAGTAACTCTTCATTAAGAGCTAGCCCATATGCACATATTTCAAGATTATACAAGTAGGAGTATGTCGTCATGTGTTTCATATTACGATCTAGAGAAATTTTACGCTTAGGAATAATGAGAGTCATCAATTTGCACTACTGGAAAGTCGATTATTTCTATGCGTGGAAAAACACATGGGAAAATATGAATACCGTCAGAAAAATATTTTTCTGATGGTGTACCGTCAGAAAAATACACACAGAAATACGTTGACAGGAAAATATGACCAAAATAATAGCTTGAGAAATACACACAGAAATATTGTTGTTTAAGGTGTCATTTTTGAACTTCAAATTTTGAATTGATATAAAACAAAGTCACATGAAAATATGACCAAAATAATAGCTTGAGAACACAATAAATTGATAGATCATGATTTTAGAAAAATGTAGAAAAAATATTAGACTAGTTACAAGTTTTAAAGAGAGATTAAAAAGAAAAACTGCACTTGTTAATGTGAAGTTACTATGAGCACGCTTGCTCATTTTTTTTTGTGCGTATTTATATTTTTATGTGGGTTTCTATAAAACACACGAAAAAATAGCAATTTTTCTGTGTGTGCATATATTTTTTCTGTGAGTTTTTATAGAACTCATAGAATAATATAGTTTTTCCGTGTGTTTATTGTCACGCCTAGAAAAATTGGTATATTTTTCTGTGTGTTTTCTTATTTTTCTATCGGTATATTTTGAAACCCATAGAACAATTGGTATTTTTCTGTGTGTATAGAAAAAACGCACAGAAAAATTAATCACTCACAGGAGTATTCGAATTTCCAGTAGTTGGCTAAATCTAATGGTTAAGAAATAGAAAGAACCTACTATGAGGAACTTAAGTTGTGCCATGAGGATAGGGTCAAAGTGTGCCTTGCGTGTATATATTGACTTTGTACTATATTTCCTGAAGAAACTATGATATATACTAATATCGTATATCTCTCTGGTCTCTATATATATACACAATGTCACAAAATAGATGACTTTAATTTAGAGATGTAGACATGAAAATTTTTGAGAAGAGAAAGATGTGCGCACAAAAGGAGAAAGATGGTCATAGAGATGTATTAGAAAAAAATGAAGATGTACTGAAAAAATAAAAAAAATATGTATTAATATGCTATAAAGTTATAAATATTTAGAATCAAATTTGACTCGGTCCGTCTAATTTAGGACTGGAAGAATCAATATATAGTCACACCACACACTCTATGTGATTTGACGTGCAAATCTATCCAGCTTTTGCCTTTAGCAATTTATATTATTGTGTCCATGTCCATCGATGGCGCGCTATCTAGGCTTGGTTAGCTCTCCGATCCGGCCGGCAGGACGATGGAATTCAACGTCGCCGATTGGTGGTTCATCATCAGCTCGATCAATCGTAGGTCAAATAAAAAAGGAATTGAAATTGAAACCCATGGGATTTATCTAGAACTACAAGCTAATACTGCCGATATTATAGAATCCACGCATGATCATCATCTGGAGCTCCCCTGTCCACACTCTCTAGCTACCTAGCTCTATCATTTGGTACCCAGCTAGAATCAGCCCCACTTTGTAGCCGTAGAACAATATTTTTCCCTCAAAGTAATCAGTGCTACAAATTAGTCACAACCGTAATAAGTCCTGCCGAACATATCTAGTAGATCATCAAATGCTACTCTCCCATTTTAATTTATAAATTATTATAGTTTTCTAGATATAGCTTTTGTTAGTCGGTTAAGGGGCCACATCAACAAGATTACATCACTACTACCAAGCCGGCCCTATTTCTACAAATCTACGGATTTATTGAATTAGTCTCAATATATGCTCTGATGGATTTTTGGTGAAATGGGCGTTTAAAGATCTAAATGGAATTTGCTAATAGGCCATGAGTAGAACTGATTTAAGTGAGATGGTGGCAAAGTCAAGTTCATTTCAAAATTTTTATTCATGATGTGAAAAAAATTAATAAAGAGGCCTCTCAAGCTAAAGTTTAGATTGCCAGAGCTTCGCGCCAAAAAAAAATATCTGAGAGCAGCTTATAACTCATATTTAGATAAATTACAATATATATTTTTTATTTCAATCAAGAAAAACAAGAATATAGACACAACATTTATGTGTAAAAGTTCACAAAGGTGCACATAATTGCCACCTATTTAAAGTTAATCTCCAGCCAATTTACCATGATGGATGAAGCTTATTGCGCCTAGCGTCTATTATAGGCCTTCGAATTTATTTGATTTAATTGGAACAAAGTTTTCCAAGAAAAATTAATCTAACAATAAGTTGTTCGAACATGATCTTAGGCCAACATAGTATTTTGCAACATAATGTTAAGTAAAAAGTCTACTTAACATCCCTAACAAATATGCTTGTCTACTTCACCCGCTCTCCTATAAAAGCAAATATATTCTACCCCTTAAAGCATTAAAAGTATTGATAAATAACCCTCTGAGTTGATTTTGAAGGCAGATTCATTGACGTGGCATATATAATTGCATGGGTGTTAACATCGGAGTGAAGCCAGGTGTTATCAAGGCTGGCTATACAAAACCCATTTCCATTGCCTTTAAAGCACCTAATAATATTTAAATTGTCCTTAGATGTTTTTCCCTATGCCACACTCATCCTATAGTTTCCATGCTTATAGCACAGAGGGCCATCTTTTGCCTTCATATTTCTACTCTCTTTCCAGGCTGCCCCATGGTCTGACAAGCAGCATACGACTCATACTCCACCTCCTGACACTTCTCGATGGTATTGAACTCATGCACCGCTTGTGCATGCTCGTCATCCAACCCCTCCTACTACAGACCACATCCTCCATCTCTATCTCTTTCTTTTCCTATGGTTAACTCAAAAATTGAAGGACTCTTTCAAAAAAAAAAAAAAAAAAAAAAAAAAAAAAAAAAAAAAAAAAAAAAAAAACTGAAAGACTGAGCAGGCCCCGAGCGGGTGATGACGAGTGATTGTCAACATTATTGTGTTTCGACTAGGTCTTCATAAGAATATTTATATTTATACATAATAAAAACCGAAAAATAATGGGAAATCAAACAAAGGAAAAATGGAAATATACATTCCAACCTCGGCATTCTTGGGCCCTGTTTATTCGTAGTGGGCCATACAACGGCCGAAGGCAGCCTAGTAACCACGCAACTGGGCTGAACCACATTCCATTCATGTTTCTTTTTTAGAGCCCAGCTCGGTCCAGGGCAAATCGCATCAATTGCAGATTATTTCTTTTGTAAAAATAAAAAGAAAAAAGAGATCAAAAAAAAGAAAAAGAATCAAAACCTATCGTTTTGGTCGGAACCCAAATCGAGGGTTTGGCAAGCGAGATCGCCGCCGGTGACGGGGACAAGATGGACGCTGGCGGGGGCGGCGTCTTGGCCGCCGTGCTGTGCATGCTGCTGGTCTTCGCCATCTTCCCCCTTCTCCTCTGGCGCCGCCGCTCCGATGCCGCCACCGCCGATAACCACCGCCTCCCTCCCCAGCCCCTCCAGGAGGATCAGGTGCTTCACGGTCGCGCGGCGGCGAGGCGGATGCGTCGGAGGCCTGGGGCTGCCGGAGCAGGCTCCTCTGCCGCGTCAACCAGCCGCAATGGTACCACAACAGCCAAACTCAAAAGCTTCCCCTTTTTTCTGTTCGCCCTAACCCTAGCCTTGGTCCTCGGCTGTGCAGCAGTAGATGACGACGCGGAGAGTGACGAGGAGGAGGTCCCCGAAGGTCGCAACGTCCCCAGATCCTCCAAAAAGGAGAAGAAAAGGCAAGAGCGAGAGGCACAGCGTCAGGTTGGTTACTCACTGCAACGCCAAATCCTGCCATATTGCAAGCTTGCTGGTAAATTGTGTTTCGATGATTGATACCATTCTCTGCTGCAATTTCAGCTGCACGAGCAGATTTAGTTCGTCTACTTGTATTTCAGTGTGTTGCAATACAACATTCAGTTTGTTTATTTATATGTATATTCAGTTTTCTCTTCTTTTTTTTCACATCCAGTACCTGGCAAATGTGCCAACTTACTGTGATTGGTGCTGATATCAAAACGGAACTTGGAAGCCAGTTACAATTATGTCTTCATATAATTCTTTGGTGGTTTTTTTTCTCTCTCTTTGGAAAGAAAAAAAGAAACAGAAAGTGACATGAAAGAAACTCTTTTTTTTTCTTTTCTTTTTTTTTTGCAAGGCTGAAGAAGCTGCACGGGATTCAAGGAGGAGTAAACAAGACCGATATGATGAAATGAGGAGGAAGAAAGATGAGGAGCGTGAGGCACAAGAGAGGCAATTGGTTAGGGATTCTATTTGCTGATACTTCTGTTCTTTGATTAATGTTGTCATGTTTTCAGTTATAATTCTAACTAGCTAATTAATTGATCCATAGGAAGAAGAAGCTAGGGCACGGAAAGCAAAGGAGGAGGAGGCTTCTGCTTTAGAGTTTGAGAAATGGAAAGGTGCCTTTTCTGTTGATGCTGAAGGTACAACAGAGAGTGAGACACAAGACGATGGTCAGGGTTTGCTCCAAAACTTTGTGGAATACATCAAGGTTGTGAAGCAGTTGTGAAGCAAGTGTCTTTACTTGTGCTCTCGTGACTATGCTTATTCTCAAATTTGGCAATTAGGAAAATTAAATCTCACCATGATGAACCGTGATGTCCACACAAATAGTTGGTGCTCTGTTTGCTCTTTAGTCTACGCACAGATACTGTTTCATCTCCTCTACATTGAAGTCTGTCAAATATCTTATGAGAAGTTGTCAAAATGCATCTTTTATCTAGTTTGCTAAATGGTATATTTTGAAGGATGCAGTATTGTTCTACCATATTCTTGAGTATACTTTTTGCCAATATCTATGTGGTATGATGTGCTTGGACATGTACACTGACAAACTTCGCTGTTATCTTTTCCTTCTCTGAACTTCAGAAGCAGAAGTGTGTTCCCCTAGAGGACCTGGCTGCAGAGTTCAGGATGCGAACCCAGGTACTTAAAGACTATGCATAAGAGGTTCAAATGTTATTATGAATAATAGAATTAACTACCCACGCTTTATTAGTTTTAAATAGAAATAATGGTAATGCCCATTAGATAGGTGTTGATAGCTTACAACTGATACCCTGTTTAGTACATTGCTATTGCACTGTTGAAGTGGCAATTCCAAAGCCTTATTACATTTAAACAGAAATAGTGGTAATATGCATTATATTAGTGTTACAGCTGAGCTTACAGTTGATACCCTGTTTTCTACATTGCTATTGCACTATTAATTTGGCAATTAAATGATGGTCTGCTGTTCTGCAAACCCATCACTGCGTGGTGTTTTCATTTTTTTCAACTGGCAATCTGCCTCCACTTTGCCTTGATCTGATAATTATTGCTTTTTATAAAAAAAAAAAAAACTTCTCCTGCATTTTCATGTTCACCAA
The DNA here is from genome assembly GCA_038502445.1 of Eremochloa ophiuroides. Lineage (NCBI taxonomy): Eukaryota > Viridiplantae > Streptophyta > Magnoliopsida > Poales > Poaceae > Eremochloa > Eremochloa ophiuroides. The sequence goes on along the minus strand of JAHLJS010000001.1, from coordinate 387,687 downwards.
ACTTGTATGGAAAGTAAATTACTTAGGACAAATCTCAACATATATGCCTCATTCTCAACAAATATGCCTCATGCCATTCATAGAAATTAGAGCCCCACATGAGGCGGCTCATTTTGGGACAAACCGTGAAGCAAGTACAAGGATTGCATTTTAGGATGGCACACTAACAAGGCCAGTGACATTTTTCCAAAGGCTGACTCTGTTACGAAGCATTTTTTTTTTAATTAAAAACAACTGCACAAAGCCATCACTATCTGGGTTTAAACCACACATAGGCATTAAACAGGGTTAGGGTCTCCAAGCGAAACTTTTGTCTAATTTATTTCTAATGTGAAGGAAGACACTTCTGAGCTAGTTAGCAGAGTTTGGAATTGTGAAATGATGATTTCTTGAACATATCCTATCCTCAATTTTGTATTATCCCTGGTTTGAGAGTGACATGCTTTCTGTCGTGAAGTCCCAGTCTACTGTTGCCCAGAGTTTAGTCGGTAACCACACAAATATTCTATGGGTGTAAACTTGAATGACTATCAAGAAGGTTGTAATTGCGGGGAACTGGGATTGTTTGATCGATGACAATCTTTAGGGCCCTATTTCCCTCTGTTGTGGGATGCTATATTTGATTGATTTATTATGCACCGAATTACCGAATTATCTTTTCTTTTTTTTTCCCTCTCTCATTACTTCACTATTTTGCAGGACTGCATCAACCGAATTGTTACTCTGGAAAGCATGGGTATGTGACTTTTGTATGATTTTGTAAATTTGGCTGCCCTTCAATTGGTAGCCATGAATAAGCCTCAATAGTTTATGCTAACCAGATGATTCCTGGCACCTGTGAGAAATTTGTCTGCTGCCAAAGTCCTCGACAGTTTTTAGTTCTGATAGGCCTTTTGTTTTGCATGTAACAGATAGATTATCAGGTGTGATGGATGACCGTGGGAAGTTCATCTACATCTCCACTGAAGAGATGAAGGCAGTTGCAGAGTACATCAGGAAACAAGGGAGAGTGAGCATATCACATCTGGCGAACAACTCAAACCAGTTTATCGATTTGGAGCCCAAGGCCCAGTATGAGGAGAGCCAGCAAGATGACAGTGCAGCAGCAGGCACAGAGCCATGACAATTACTTGGCCTGGCACCATGTAGCATACCGCTCAGCTATGTTTTGTAGTGACTTGTTAAGTTGCGCAAACATGGTTCGAGTTGGACTCTGGCCATATATGTAGTGGTATAATATACTTGTACTGACATGCTGAACACCATCATACCATGTAGTAGAAGGGAGATCTCGAGGGTAATTTGAGAAGAGAGATTTATTGCAAGCCATCTGGATCTGATTTGTATGGGGAAAAAAATCGAGTGTTTTTACTCTGCTGCTTGCATTCATGTGTGCATGTGTGTGGGAAAATTCAAGCTCCTGAAATGGTTGCAGATCATCATCATATACGGCTTGTTCTTTTGGGCTGAAAATAAGGGCTGGTTTCGGTTTGTGCTGATTTATTGTGAGAGAAAAATATTGTTTCGTGGCTGAAAATAAGCGCTGATCGTTCAAATAAAAGGTGTGTTGGTTAGGGGCCGGCCGGGATAGAAACGATGTCGTCGTCTCTCCTGCGCCTCTTTTTCCTCCAGATGTCCAGAAAGCCACATTGGCCTCCGTGCACACTAGCCTCGAGTCGCAGTGGTCGGCAAGACATTGAGAAGACAGGCTGGCAAGGGGATGGGGCGGGGGCCATGGCTGGTTGGATTCGCTCTGGTCTGAGAGAGGAACAGAGAGAAAATGAGTATGGCACATGGGGCCCACCGTGATGGCTACTAAAGGATGCAAAGTAGCCCTCAATCTCACCCTTCTTCGCCCCTAAGGTAGCGTTTGGATGCGGGGATATGAAGGGACAAGATGGGACGGGCCTAGAATCAGGGCGGTTTGGTTCGGAGGTAACTGGTAGCGAGGACGTCCTACGAGCGAATATTCACCCAATATATGGGTTCGTCTCGTCCCTAAAAGTTGAGTGGATGGGCGCATCCTCGGTGGGACGAGTTGGGACGAGTTCTGCTCATGAGCATGAGCGGGAAGGAAGATGTGGGGGGCTGCCGGATTAGAAGGAGTTTTCTGAGTTGGGGAAGAAGCAGTTGACCGCACGAGAAGAATCTGATTCGCGAAGAACAGAAGAAAAAGGAGCCGAGTACGAGTGAGATACTAACAACAAGAAAGGAGGGGATGAAAAGGGCCTCGTAGGGGCGAGCTGCGGCCCCGCCGGCAGGCAGGATACCTCCGCCGTCGCTAGCTGCCACAGAGGAGGCACGGGTGTTCGGCTGCCGACAAGCATGCCACCTCCAGCTCGAGCCACCTCCTCACCGGTGTGCTCTGCCCGCACGCCCCCGCAAGCGTGTGGGCCCCGCTCCGATCCACCGAGGCCGGCCACCGACGAGCACGTAGCCTCCACGCCACCCCGCCGCCGGCGACCTCGGCTTAGCCGCCGAGCACCGACGCCGCCACGAAAAGGATAGGGATGAGCTCGTGGATTGGCAAGGAGAGAAGGAAGAAAAAAACTAGCTTAAAGGGCTCACTCTTGAGCAATTGATCCTACTTTTGGTGCCCTCAAATCAAATAAAAAATAGATCAATTCCGTTCCTTCTTAACTAGATAGCAAACTGACTCATCTCATCCTAAAAATCAAAGACGGAACTATATATGTCACACTACTTTGTATCTCAACTAAACGCTAGAGGATTGCGTTTGTTTGTTTGTTTGTTTTTACCAAGGGAGTAAATTAATGTACTGCCTCGATCGGATACTAATAATTGATGAGTATACATATATATAGGCCGGCATGCATGCAAGGCAATGCAATGCAAGAAATGGGCTGCGTTCGGCTGGAGGGATAAGCGCTTATTTTTCAGCACTTCAGCAGTACTTTCCTCTCACAAGATTTCAGCACTTCTACAGTACTTCAGTGCTTTTCAGCGTTTTTTTAGCTTCACCGAACGGAGCCATGAAGAAGAGCTGCCAAATAATTAATCCAAAGCTATCCCAGACCCAGTACGTATACGTGTTTGTGGTCCTCGATTCTTTGTATGGGCAGCGCAGGCTGGCCGGAACCACGACAACGACGACGACGACGACGACGACCTGGAGCTGGAGTAGATCGATCGATCGCACGCACCGCAGTGCATGTGCATCATTCCTGCTAGCTAGAGTCCGTCATTACAGCTGTGCTGGCTGCTGCATATAAGTTATCCGGCCATGGCAAATGGCATGCAGTATATACATGCATTCATATGTACTGCTGGCGACTGATGAAGGTCGATAGGATGGACGACACATTCTTGTCCGACAAAGCCAGTTAGCAAAAGTCAAAAAGCCTATCCACTCTTGTCGAATCAATCATATGCATGCATGCATCCATGCTTCCACCAAAAATTATATATTCATTCACAAGCAATTAGTAGAAGTACTACAGTATATACTAATGCTACACATGCATGCATTTTCAATTCAGATCTAATTAATTAGCTGAGCCGCACCCGGCTGTTCCGAACACATGATCTACACTCCTCACATCAGAAGGCTCTTCTTCGAATGAATATGCATGTTTTGAAAGAAAATTTCCTAGAGGCTGATGCAAATTAAGGAAATCCAGAAAATTCCACTTGGAAGTTTAAAGGAGTATATATGTGGGCATGGAGTGCGGAAAAAATGGAAATTTACCTATTCTCTTGGTGAGGATAATCCATTTTGGAAAAGGATATGGAAAAACTCCCAAAGTGAAAGTTTTTTGGTGACGGGTGATGCATAATTATGTGTTAGTTAAACCCTGATGGAAACGCGCATATAGAAACCCAAGGTACATGCCCTGATTGCGGTGTTCAAGATGAAACTGTTTATCATGCTTTAATTACATGTACTTTTGCTACCATGTTCTGGCAGTCCTTCCATGAATTGTTTAATATTAAATTGCCTAAATTGCATCCTGCTACACGGTGATTTGATGTACTACTGGATAATTCATTTTGTCTGTTGCTGTGCTGCAAACTGTGGCCCCATTTTATGCGTGGAATGTACAGTTTGGACAGCACAATGCAAGACGCCATCAGGAAATAAAAATGTATGAATCTAATACAGGCCTGCAGGTGGGCGAGAGAATTATCTGTTAATCTAATTGCTTCTTTCCTTTTTTAGAGCAATGCAGAGCATTCATTAATCGTTGACAGGATTACAATCAGCGAATGCTATTCCCGACAACCACTCTGGAATATAGTTCAGCCAAAAGAGGGAGCGTTCCATGGCTGACGCCATACTAGCACACCGCCGGTGAGCCACGGAGTAGGCTTCCCTACACACCCAATCAACTTTGAAATCAAAAAAAGCCCCTGCCTAACTCTGCAATATCGAAACAAAAACCTACCGCTTTAAATTATAAGTTATTTGGGTTTTTTAGTTTTTTTAAAAGGAATGCAAAAGATTTACCACAACTTTTACAAAGGATAAGATGATTTACCGAGTCTCTAGAACAGATCTCAAAAACATAAATTGATACAACTCTGCAGAGCCCGAATAGCTTTTCTAGATACATATACATAGATAACTTTACTCTGTATCTAGATATAGCTTAAATCTAGAAATAGTATGTATTTAAAAAGTCAGATAAAACGACTTAGAACAAAGGACCCGGAGTGTCATACAGCAGACGGCCACTTGCTAGCTATTATATATGCTGGGTCCACAAACTTAAAGTTTAAGCGGAAACAACTGATAAGCATGCATGCATCCACATTCCACGCATCTCTTCTGCATGCTGCACTGCACTGGTTAAGTTGCCGCATATGCTGCTACTGTCTATATCGGTCAGATGGCCCAACGAGTATGTCTCTATCCTGCCATTGCCATTGATGTCTCCACCACTTCTTCTACATTACACTGGTGGCCGGTCTCTGCTACTTGTGATGCTCATCACACCCGCTGCAGTGCAGGAGTGCTCCAAACTTCATGCATATCCTGCTCTCTCCGATGTACGATCCATCATCGTGTTCAGACTTCAGACCAATCATCAGTACTGTGAATGAGTTATGTACATTATTAGCTACAACTACAATATGCATATATATAGTTTCCATCAAACTAAAGAACCCACAACACTAACCAAATTAAAGCTAGCGCTATTCTTTGCAAGTCGTGGGCGTTGCATAATACTCCCTTCATGAACCAATTCGTCCCCTAATCTATTATTTATTCCTCCCAATCCAACTCGATCCGGCCAGCCTACATGAGGGAATGGGTTTAATTTATTGTTATTGATTTGAAGCTACTAGGCCTATGAGAGTCTGTTTATAAGTACACACACATGGATGTCCTCAAGCATCAAGTTACAAGAAATTCTAAACTGATAAAACATGTGCAAGAAATGACCTTGAATTAATTAATTGAGGCTGACCAGAGGGAGGCAGGGCAAGATATTGAGGTGCACACGTATTTTATTAATTCTTCAGTATGAAATTTGAAATAGTAATTGGCATTACTCTTCGTCTTTTCTCTTCATTTTGCCTCGAGTAGTTGTGTAACTAGCTATATACATATTGCAGCAAGAACCAACAATAGCAGAATATATATATATATAGATGAAAACAATTAAGAACAACTCAACATATAATTAAAACCAATAAAACATCTCTAGCTCTAACATATATATGCGGAGTACTACGTAAGGCATATATATAGGTAGGTTATTAGCTAGGTTAATTTTACCTGCGGGTCTCCTCCGTTTATATTTAGCTGCACAAGTGGAGAGGAAGCGGTGTCCTGCAGTGGATCTTCTTCTTCCTCCTCTAAATTTCTGGTGGTACCGAGAAGATGAGGTACCTCCTTGGTCTTCTTCACCCCTTTCTTCAGTACCTTCTTCGCCGCCTTGGCTTTGTTGGGTTTGGAAACCGTGGAGACACTACCTCTTCCAGTTCCACAGGGTGTGGCGCCAATATCCCGCAGCTGCTGCTGCTGCTGCCTGGACGCCGCTGCCGACACCGATGTGTCGACGTCCTCCTCCTCGTCGGAGGCCAGCTGCAGGAAGTATGTTGTCCAACCGCTGTCGGCGTCCTCGAAATCAGACGCCGCTGCGGCAGCAGGAGCAGAAGGTGCAGGAGCAGGAGCCGGAGCCGGAGCCGGAGCCAGATCTTGTTTTTGGTGGTAGTGGTAGTTGCAAGAGTCGTAGTTGTTGCCGTAGAATGCACTAGTCCGAGATGAGCTGATAGATTCCTCCTCCATTCTATCTTGTTGTATTTGTATCCATCTATCTAGTATATATATGCCCGCGGCATGCATGCATATGCAGTAGTGTAGTGTTGTGGTGTTGCCTTGGCTTGTGTTTAGCTATATAGATTCAATTCGATCTTGTAACAAAAGAGGAGGTTAATTTGCATCAGTTCCCTTATACGTACGTAGTTTGGGTGATATATCTATCAATTAATGGACGGAGATTGGCTGTTGTTGGTGACGACCTGTGTGTGAGTGTGATGTAGAGACTGAGAGAGAGAGAGAGATGGTGGACGCAGCTAAGCTCTTTTCCGCCAGCAAAACAGCCCGTTCTACAAATTAATTGCACATTCGCACGCACGGTGGCCGTACAGACACACGCACGCATGCACACGTGTGCCGGACCAGCAGGTAAAGTTTGCCGCGAAAACCGCAGCGTGCATGCATGTGCTCAGTACTGACGACTGTAGCTAGCAGGTTAGCGCCGCGTTCACACCCTATAACGATTTGAAAACTTTGCACGCACACAGCACCGAATTAACAGCACTACTTCATAGCCAATGTCTGTATATGAATTTTGGCACTCTCTCCCTCTATTTTGCAAGCTTTACTCTCGGTGTCTAGTGTACAAATTACTTCAGAAGTCTGCTGTTAATAATAAAATCGTTTGTTGTCAAAAAACAAACACTACAGCAGCAGGAAAACACCACACATGTCTGTTTAGATTCCTTCAAATTTCTAACTTTTGTCATCATCGAGTTTGAATGTATGAAACATTAAATGTAAAAAAAATTAATTACACAGTTTTCATGTAAACCGCGAGATGAATCTTTTGAGCCTACTTAGATCATATTTGATATTTATTAAAAAAGTTAGCGCGCGTCCTATAGTGTCAAACTTCCAAATATTTTGGATCTAAACATGCCCTAAATTTCCATTAAATTAATATAGAAAAAGTGTAAAAATTTCAAATTTTTATGACTAAATTCGCGAGAGAGCATACATTGATCTTGGAAAAATTAATTATGCAAATATTAAACAATTCGAATTTATTTATTACATTCTCTACTCACAGCCCAAATAAAGATCATGAGGTGTGACAACTTGCGAGTTTCGACTTCTCAAGTTCTCATCCTACCTTTGACGTGAGGTCAATCTTCATAACAGAGATTTTACCCAACACTTCGTAGAATTTTTACCTGGATTTGACGTGAGGTCAACGGCGGCGTGGAACTACAGCAAAACATGCCGGACTTTATAGCTTGGAAACTAACAAAACATGCGCAGCACACCACAGGGTTAGCATACGTAGCACAGTTTTTAGGGGCGGTGCAAATCAATTTTGAGGTCCTGATTTGACAAGTCTATGCGCCACCTAAATGCAAGTCTTTTAGCTGGTTTGCAATCCAAAATAGAACAGCCTCCAATGAAAGACATCCATTAACAGAGACATATGGAGATGGTTACATTGGCCGCCTCGTAAATTTCAGCTGACGAAGGTGGGTCACTCATTGTGCCTACCTCTGTAATTAACTTAAGAAATAAAAAAAGCCTAAACAGGTCCAATAATGGAGTTTGTTGTCGTCACATGCTATATCAAACTCAAGACTCTCCGCCATCGGGTCTGGACCTACTGCGGCTGGATCTAGACACGCAGCCTCTAGATTGGCTAATAAGGGGTGGAGAGACAGAAGAGTGAGGGAGAGGAAGTGAAATAGAGATGGGAAGAGCTAGATGTACTAGCGTCATCGGACACCGCGTACCGCCCGGCCCTACACTCGCCACCTAGCCCCTCGCCTCATGCCGCCAGGCCCCGCACCTCCGCGCTGCCTGGCCCCATGCCCCCCACGCCTTCCACTAAAGGAGGACAGCCGGAGAGGGAGGAGGCCGCTGAAGGGCCACGCCACCACATCTGGGGGGGGGGGGGGGGGGGTTGAACCGCTCAGTTTTGGAGAGAGTGAGAGGAAGGAGAGGGAGGGAGGGCGTCGCCGCTTGGTCTGAGATGGAGAGAGCCAAGTGTCTGTGCAAGAGATGAATGGATGAAAAAACCCTAAGTTGTCATATTTATACTGGGAGGCTGCTATTGGGCCTCGTCCTTTACGGAGGCAAGCGTGTTCAGAGGACCGCCTCTGTAAATAGTATATTTTCGGAGACGGTGATCTTAAGAGCCTCGCCTCCGTAAGTTATTTTTGGAGGTTGGTATTTTTTGCGTGCCTCCGTAAATAAAATGGTTGTCTCGGTTAATCGATTTTGTGAGGTGGTCATTTTTTAGTGTTTTGGTAAAAAATGACCGCCACTTAAATCCTTTAATATTTTTCGAGGTGGTTCGATTTTGTAACCGCCTTGGTTAACATTTTGGTACCGCCTTGTGATTGTTTTTTGGTAATTGTGGAATTTGGATTTCAAACGGCTACAAAGTCGAGGATGAGCAAAAATGTATCAGGCACATAAGACGAGCATAAACCTTTTCCCAAAAATGTATATTCACGAGTGAATAGTGGGGAGCTTGCGACTAGGATTAGAAACAACAATCTACGCCCAGATTACAGTGGGTAAAGTGACACGGTTCACCAACGATGGACAGGTTTGGACCAGACATCCAGTCTGGCTAAGAAAGGAGGTTTACGCTCGCTGATGATCATGCTTGTTTACTAGGAAGCTTGGAAGGAGAAATGTGATGGCCTTTAAGCGCAAAGAATTAATCAACAATTGCTAGAGGAGTGCTCTAGAAGATTTAAGGATGTGAGGCACACCTTTCAGCCCCAGCAGGAGCAAAGCACCTTAAACTACTCCAAGACTTTTCAGTTTTTTTGCATTGCGTTCAATTTACTTTCTTGAGGTTTGTTGTGCGCTTTATTTGTTGATGTTGGTCATGTTCCCTTATCCAGATTTTGTCTTCTTTTTAGATATAGAATAATATTTTTCTCTTATAACAAATTAGCATAAACTGAAATCAGTATTTTTTCAGACAACCGAATAGGACCGTTGTTATAGTTTTTTTTTCTGGGCCGTTGTTATAGTTTTTTTTCTGTACAGTGCTTGCCAAGAATTCTTTGTTTTTTTTAATACAATAACAAGCAACTCCTCTGCTGCGCATGCGAGAGAGGGACGTAATACTGTACGAGTGATGTGTAATGCATGTATTCCTTTTTAACTTTAACGAAGAAAAGAAGATTATAAAAAATGTACTAGGGACGATTGTCATATACTACTACTACTATATGCATGCAATTATTTTTGCCCTGCCAAAGCAAAGCAATTAGTGCACCTGCTGACCTGCTTAATTTGATTAATAGGTTGTACGTGTAGTTGTAAAAGTTAAGCGAAAGGATGATTGTCATCTTATCTTCCGATCCAGTTCCATGCGTGCGTGCGCATATATAGTTATTCTAGTGTACCTATGAGTTCGTCCGATTTGTTGCACGTACGCGTCAGTGCGGCGCCTGCCTAATCAAGTTTAGTGGGAGTACATATATCGAGACAAAAGTATACCTGCATTCGTGCGGCGCTAAACTGGCTAGGTAGCCACTCTCGCTGTTACTTTTTGGATAATGATGAACCATTCGTTCACTGATTGATTGGTTATACACATATTGGTACCTTTTGTTTGATTCTTGCATGCTATCTTTCCATTACTAATTAGATGCCCAGGGAAGACATGTTAATTCTCACCAAACATGCTAAAAAAATCCTACAAATTCTCACAATAATAAGAAACATCTAACCTTTGATTTGGTAGACTATTATTTTTATTTAAAAAGTTACCCATAACTACCATTATGAAAAATACATAAAAATAACCCTCTAAATTTTGCATGTAAATTACAGGCCCTAACGGAGGTAGCATGTTAATTCCCACTAGATGCGCTAGAAAAAAAGATAAATCCTAAAAAATTTTACAATAATGAGAAAAATTTGGCCTTTGATTTAATTTGGTAGACTCTAATCATCATCAGCAGTAATAGGCTTAGATCTATTGTGTTTAATAAAAAAGTCACTCATCACTACTATTGTGAAAGATACATAAATAATCCTCTAATTTTGCATGTAAATTAGAGGACACAACAGAGTCAACATATTAATCCTCACAAGACGCACTAGGAAGAAAGATAAATATTAAATTTTTTTACAATAAAAAGAAACATTTGGCCTTTGATTTGGTAGGCAATGTGTAACACCCTAATTTTGGAAAAAATTAAAATCTGGAATATTGATAATATTATTAAGCTCATATATATATATATATATATATATATATATATATATATATATATATATTATTTTCAAATATAGGGGAAACAATAATTTTTGAATGGAAAGGAATTATAAAAATTTGAAATATATGTTTTATGCTTACATGCTGCCGTGCATTGGTTTTGTTGCTTGGTGTTATTTTGTTTTGCTGGTTATTCAAATAATTTTTGGGAAATTTGCGTTGAAAAAAAAACAGGGGAAAGGTAGTATCTTGTTCACTTTTTATTTGCCGAGAGGACCATCCCTTTTCTCTGTTGTCGGCCATGAGCCTCGAACCCCCCTGCCGATCCCTTGCTGTGCAGTAACAAGTCGATTCCCTCGCTCGTTTGCTGTGTAGGCCGAGCCCAGCAGGTTTTGCCGTCACCAGCGCCCCTTCTCTTCTGCCTCTCCCTGTTGATTTGGCCCCAACCATCAGAACCCTCTCCCTCTTTCACGAGTTCGTTTCGGAAGGCAGGGCCTCCGTGCGATTGCATCGGAGTTGATCGCCTACGCTACGTCCTTGTTGTATATAAGGCTTGAGAGTCCGTGCACCCTATCTTTTTCCATCTATTATTCTTCGCGCAGCTCTCGTCTGTATCTTGGAAAGCCGCCGTAGCCGCCAAGAACAGGGCCGCCGCCGCCGTTTCTCGCCTGCTGCCGTCGACTGCCACCGTCGGGCTTCCTCGGACGAAATTGATAGGTCCTAGAGTCTCACCAAGACTCACTGAAGCTTCGAGCCTCTCCAATTTCCCTCTTCTACCGCTGCTTATGGCCGACGTCAATCGCAACGAGCTGCCGAGGGGATTTCTCCGCTGCCACCGTCAAGATCGAGAGTAGGGGCTTCCTCATCTTCGTTTGAGCCATCCCGTAGCGTCATCGTGAGGTGAGAACACCCCCAGCCCCGCCAATTTGGTGCTTCCACTTTCCCCTGCTATGCCACGAGCGCACCAGCGACTCGAAGCCGCCACGGCTCGCGCTGCGCCCTTGTCGAACGTTCCCTGCCCTTGTAGATGCCATAATTGAGTTCGTAGCAAGCTTCTCGCCCTTCTCGATTTTTCCCGCGCCAAAATATGCACCGCAGCACGAGTTGGTTTTTTTTTTCCGGCGAACCTCCGGCAATGGAGACGCCGGCCTGCTCTGTTCTCCGACCAGCTGGTCATTTTCTGTTTAGCCCCCTGCAGTTTTCCACTTCCTGCACCGCAGCCATAGGAGAGGATCTAATCTGGACCCTACACCTTGAAACCAACGGCTCCTGTTCGCGCATACCCCTTCCGCTACGCTATTTCCTTAAGAGACCCTGCTGTTTGGCGTAATAAAACCGCCATCCAAAGCGCCAGCCAGATTTCTTCTTTCCAACCTGGAAAGCGTATTCCCTTTCTGTTGCTTGCAAATTGCGCTTTTAGTTTTACAGTTTTGCCTTGCTTTATAATTTGCCCATAGAATCTTTATTTTAAATCGGTTTGAAATGATTCAAATTATGTTAGATTCGTATTTTCGAACTCTAGGTGTTTATGCCAATTTAAAATAGGTTCGGCACTTTTTAAATTTCGAGTTATTATTATATTAATTATTTTTCTATAGTAAATTTTCAGAAAATCATATCTTCCGCGTTTTAAATCTGATTTTCGTGATCTTTATATCGATGTGATCGTTGGAACGAGTGGAATATTTTTATATCATTTTTAAACTGTTTTCATTCTGTTGGTGTACTGTTCTAACTAATTCCCTTGTTTGCTTCGTGTATGTTTGCCCGATTGATTATGTGGTGATGTGGTGATCGATCGAGTATAGACGGTGAGCAGTTCGTGGACGATTCGGACTACTTCTAGGAGCAGGACCGGCTAGAACACTTTGATCAAGGCAAGTATAACATGGACCATCCTTGATGTCCTATTCACAATAATATCACAATACATATGCATGTGTCCACCTTGACAACCTTAGAGATTATAACATACAATTGGTATCTTGATTTCCTTGATCACCTTTGGGTTATGCATTGAGTAGCTATTGCTAGTGCTTTATTAATGCCAATGATCTTGTGATATGATTAATGGATTGTGCAATGAACATTTAATATGATTTTTATTACTGTTCAAAACGGGGCTGGAGCCTTGGGTTGGATGGTTTGGCTCTAGTTTCTCTCCATAGGATTTCTGTAAGTGTTTAATTCGGGACATACGTACAGCTGTGAGGGCTATATGGCTCTGGCTTTAGTTGTTTAAAAGACATTTTCTAACTTGTTAGCGAAAGGGCGCAGTTGGGGGTTTGACACCTTACGTGTAGTACAGCTTATAGTCATGTGTATAGCCGAGAAGGAATGTGCCATATTAAAAAGGGGGTTTCTACATCTCGCTGCCACTCACCCTTGCGGTCCTAACTTGTTAGGCGAACTTTTAAATGGTTTTACATGGTTCTCTGATGTTTGGGTCTAGCTAACCCAAACATTAGAAAATCATGATTCACAGGTAAAGTGTACACCTCTACGCAGAGTTTAATAATCTACCATGATAGCTGTGCTCACGGTCACGAGCGACCTTGGAACTTTTACAGCTAGATGGTTACTGTTACATTCATGTTATGTTTATTATTGTTACTAATACCTTTGCTATTTATTAACATTATTACAATTGATCATTGGATTACTATTGGGAGACGATTTATCTTGATGCTACACAAATGCTATAAAATGAACATGATTATAAAAGCTAAATGCAGTCAAACAGTGTCTAGCCTTTTGTGCCTCATGAACCCGTGTTGTACTTGCTGAGTACGAAATGTGCTCACCCTTCCAATTCACCACCACAGATGAAGATTGGAATGACGACTACCGAAACGAGTATTAGGCTTGATGTCTCCCAGTCGACGTGTCCCTGTGTTGGAGTTTCCGCCAGCGTTTCGACATTAGTTCTTATTTATCTATTTGATCTATATTTGTTCGAGACTATGTAATAAATGTCTATTCGGATTGTAAACACCGTGATGGTACTATTTATAATTTGTCGGCTTATATGTGTGACTATTATTGATGCACATATGAGTTATTTATACATCCTATTTTGTTCTTAATATATGGGTGTAACACAATAGATCTATTGTGTTTATTAAAAGGGGGCAATTGCATAACTGCCCTTGTTTTGAACTCCAACTACACGTTTGCCCCTCTTTTTTTAACTGCACGTGCAAAATTAAAAAAACAGGGGGCAAACGTGCAATTACACCTCAAAATAAGGGCAGTTATGCTACTGTCCCTTATTAAAAACATTACCTGTAACTGCCATTATGAAAAATACATAAAGTAAATTACACACATCTACCATTATAAGAGATAATTCAAAATATCCCCATATATTGGTATATAAACTGCCACGTCTGCCATTATAAAAAATAATTCAAAATAACCACCTAAATTTGCATCTAAATTAACCATCTTGGTTATTATAAAACATTATTTGAAAGCAACGCCTAATATTGTGTCTAAATTACACACCTTTGTCATTATGAGAATGGTAATATAAAATAATCTTCTAACTTTTTATCTAAATCAGCCATATCTACCCTTATGAAAGATAATCTAAATACGCACCTCCTATTGATTTTATAAATTATCCATCTTTATCATTGTGAAAGATAATGCAAAGTAATATTTTAAGTTTGCATTTGACATATCAATATATAAGGTATTCCTTTGTATTTGTATGTACCTGAGCTATTAGAAAAATAAATAAATAATCTCTAAAGTCTACACATAATAGTAATATATTATTTAAAAAATAAATCAATATTCATAAAGTATGATATATATATATATATATATATATATATATATATATATATATATATATATATATATATATATATATATATATATATCAATTACATATTTCTATAACCATGAAATAAAATGACTATAATGCTATGTCGCACCATGTATATTTTCTAAACATGTATTCAATAGGATAAATATTTATTTTAACAACTTATGAAACATGAAAAACAAATGTAGGACTTGTATGGTTACATTACACCGGCGGCGGTCCATCAGAGGTGTCGCTTTGAGATCGGCCCAGGGAGTTGTCGGACCTGGTCCGGATGGCCCTCTTGACATCGGCTTCCTTCATGTCCACGAAGGCCATGAGGCTGCTCTGCCTGGCGGGCTGCCGCAGCCTCTTCTCCTCTTTGGCGCCGGCGCCGGCGTGGTGGTACTGGCAGAACTGGAGGAGTACCCTGGCGAAGTAGATGAGCAGGGCGACGACGCAGACGACTCCGCAGACAAGGAAGAGGCCCGCGAAGTTGTCCAGGCTGAGCCTTTCTTCGCCGGCGTCGCCCGGCGAGTCGCACGTCCCCGCGTTGAGCCAATTGTCGTGGATCCGCTGCAGGTCGCCGTTCTCCGACAGCGTCAGGATGGCCGTCGACAGGTCCACCGCCAGCGGGGAGTCACGCGGGAACGCCTGCAGTTGGTTGGTTGGTTAATTTGGAATATTTATTGGATTGGAGAAAAGAAATTAGGCCAAATTAACGATGGACTCACGAATCCCCATCCGCTCTTGGTGAACTCCTGCCCCACCGTCCGGAACTGGCAGTTGCTGGAGAGGAAGAGCTCCACGTAGGGCAGCTCGTCGACGATGGCCGCCACGCCGCCGCGCCTGGGCCCGCGCTGCAGGCTGCCGGCGTAGTCGTCGATGGCCAGCTCCCGGAGGCGCGACGCCGGCACGCCCAGCTCCCTGTTCAGGTAGCTCCCGGCGAAGGATCCTTGCTGGTAGCCGATGGGGCCGTCGGAGGCGAGGAGGTCGCTGAGGCCCTGGATGCCCGTCGACAGCTGCTGCACCGTCAGGATGGACGTCAGGCTGGCCGTGTAGCTCTGGGTGATGATGAGCACCACGAACAGCCACATGATCACCACCAAGCGACCAAGGGCGCTAACAGTGTCCTCTCCTGCATGCATTGTTTCAGATTAAGGATTATTTCAGATTATTATTCAGCTGCATGCGAGCTGCTGATTGCTGAATCCATCGCCACATTGGGACTCACTTTGGACGAAGAAGAGCGTGGAGAAGCTGAACCAGGAGAAGGTGCCCATCTGCTTCCTGAGCGACCCCCGGAACTCGTCGTTGTGCCGGTGCTCCAGGATCCACACCACGGCGCCGACGAAGAGGCAGAAGGCGCCGACGGTGCCCCACAACTCCGGCGTGAAGGGCTTCAGGAAGGCCCACTCGTCGGAGCTCCTCGCCTTCACCGTGGACACGATCAGCAGGCCGGAGTCGACGTACGGCTGTGTGAAGTCCACCGCCCGCGTCCGGTTCGTCGTCACCGAGATGTCGCCCACCGCCGCGTCGAAGAAGCCGTCCGCCACCCTCTGCACCAGCTCGTCGTAGCTCGGGGTCTCCACGCCGTCGCCGAACACGACGAACGACACCGGCACCGGGTACTGCAGCAGCGCCACCGCCGCCTTGAACACGTCGATGCAGTACCCGCTCACGCCGTCGGGGCTCGTCTCGTCCTTGGACACGAACTCCTTGTCCGTCGTCCGGTACGGCACGCCGATCCTCAGCGGCCTGCCGTTGTCGGCGAACACCCACCCGCGCGGCGCCGCCGTGCTGCCACCGGGCCAGATCACGCTGGCCATCTGCTGCTGCTGCTTCTGGGTGGAGGAGTTGTTGGGCTGCGGCGGCGGCCCGCCGTCGTCGAGCAGCGTGGGCGCGTCCACCGACAGGCGCGTGTAGTTGGACCAGTAGGCGACCCGGCGGACGACGCCCGCACCACCGACGTTGAGGATCTCGTAGGTGGGGTTGATGAGGATCCCACTGCCATTTCCGGCGCCGCCGTCGAACTGGAACTGCACGCGGCCCGTGACGCCGGTGAAGTTGGCGAGCACGACCTTCCGGAGCAGCTGCTCCCCCTGGTCGAACACCCTGAGCGCGCTGAAGCCCAGCTTGCTGCCGTTGGCGTCGCGGGTGTTGGGGTCGGCGGAGAAGCTCACGTTGCCGCCGGCTTCGTCGAGGAGCTGGTCGATGGCGCGCGCCGCCATCCAGACGGAGTCGTAGGCGAAGAGGCCGTACGCGTTCACGCCGGCGGTGGCATTTGGTTCGGCGGCGGCGAGCCTGGAGACGAGCGACGCCTTCGCGTCCGTGTCCGGCATGTACGGGCGCAGCGTGAGGACGCCCTGAATATTATTGTTGGAGACATTGGAGGCGGCAGTGGCACCCGCACCATCAATGGCGGCGGCGGCGAGCCAGTCGGTAGCGATCCAGGCGTACCCTGCGGCCATCATGCCGAGCCCGCGCGCGGCGGCGAAGACGTCGAGGCCGGAGTCCGGGCTGGCGTGGACGACGAAGACGCGCGACTCCATGGAGTTGGCGCGCTCAAGGAGGTCGGCGAGCGTGGCGCGGTCGGCGCCCGGCGGGAACGCGGCGCTGTAGGACACCCTGGCGCGCGCGGCCGCCAGCGCGTCGGCGAGCGCGGCGGCGCCGCCGCGGCCGTAGTCGTCGTCGACGTAGACGGCCGTGACCTCCCGCCATCCGAAGAGCGACACGACGTCGGCGACGGCGGCCATCTGGAAGCGGTCGTCGTGCACGGCGCGGACCAGGTAGGGGTACTGCCCGGAGGCGAGCGTCGGGTCGGTGGCGGCGAAGGACAGCAGCGGCACGCGCAGCTGGTTGGCGACGTCGGTGACGACGTGCGCCATGACCGACGACTGGGGGCCCACCACGGCCAGCACCTCCTTCTCCATCAGCTCCAGAGCTGCAGGGTTCAGCAGGTCGGTCATGATCAGTGGACAGTGGCATCCCATCCATGGCCGCAGCGTGTTGACGTAGAGCAGAGCATCAGTAACCAATGTTCATGTTCTTGAGCAGAAACCAAAGTTGGCAATGCAGGCAAGCAAAGGAATGCAGTGCAGTGCAGCTGATATAGAAAAGGAGAGTACTAGATAGTAGTCTACTTTGGATTGTGCTGGTGAATCCGCTGCAGTTGGTGTCCTGGAAGACGACGGCGAGGTTGGTGCCACTGAGCACGGAGGGGTCGCTGTTGACGTCGTCGACGGCGAGCTGGATGGCGATCCTGGCGGTCCTCCCGATGACGGAGTCAGAGGTGAGGAGGGCGCCGATGGTGACGTTGGTCGGACGCGCCGCCTGCTGCAGCTGCTGCAGGGCGACAGGCAAGACGATGCAGAGGCAGAGCAGCCGGAGGAGGAGGGTGCTGATGGTGGCGGAGAGCGCCGTCACCATCGCGGAGACTGCTGCTTGCTCGTGTGTCTGGATAGAAGAATTAATGTCTCTTCTTGCACATAACGCTAGCAGCTTATATAGGATACATAGGAGTTCTCCTCTTGCACTAACTCAGTGGGAGGCAGGACCGAGGGAGGGAAGGGAAGCAGTCACCTAGCTAGCAGCACAGGATATAATGCCTGCTGTTGACTGCTGTGCTTGAGATCGAGCTGCATTGGATGTGCCGATGCAGATGGATTTGGAATGGATGCAGACAGCACTGCAAGAGCATTCCTGCCTGGGCCTGGTGGTCGTAAACACAGAGTGACGGCGAAACCGAGACCTGACAAACATGGACGACAGTTGGTTGAAAGCCAAAAAAAAAAAAAAAAAAAGGAAAAGGAAAAAAAAAAAAAGACAACACCACCGCAATACCTTACAGATTGGATCTCAGCCCGATTAATCTTTGTTGGCGTGCATGGGCCAACTATTCTGTTCTATTTAGCATGGGCCAATTATACAGCTCTTGATCTCGCGGGCCCAGTAACAGTGGCTGGAGCGGAAAGGCCCGAAACCATATATATATATAAGATTATTATTATAAAGTTGTTAAAAAAGGATTATAAAAATAATTCTAAACAAGGAACAAAAATAATAGCATGGTTTTATAAAAACATGAAACTGATTTTACATCTTTATAGTTCACACAACCTGTTTATGAATTTTTCTAATATTAAATCAGATTTGATAATTTTTAATCCATATTTATTTTTAAAAGGTATTTTGATAACTATAGATAATTATTTCCATATCTATATAAAGTTTTCTTGACCCTGAACTATCGAACGGTTTTAAAATCGGGGAGTGTCTAAAAATCTGGTCTTTTGATTTATTGAGGGAGACAAAGCGAGTTTATCTCACACGTCCAATCACATTGGAATTTGGTCATGTTCTCACTTTAAATGTAAGAAATATTTTATCACAAATCATACTCATAGCAGATAAATTTAACTGCCGCTAACCAATATGGTGATACATTTCTGGAGGCAAATCTGGTTAGCATGGCTCAATTATCCAACTCTTGCCACCGCCGGCGACAGGGATGGCTAATTATCTTGAGCATATCAGCACTACTTTTTCGCTAAAGAATAATGTTAGCATGACGGCTTGTTTCAATGAATGCATGCAGTGCTTAACAAGCTTCGGTCTGTTTGGCTAGTTGCTTTGCTTCTGCTAAAATAGTGTTAATTTTGGCTAGTAAGCTCAAGGAACAAAGCGAGTGAGATGATGCGAGCTCAAAAGTCATAGTATATGTATAGCAAAAATCTTTCATTTCAACTTTAGGGACTGTTTGGAACACGGGAAAATTTCCATGTTCCTATATTTTTGGTGTGAAATTACTATACAATTCCTATAAAATTCATGCATTGCAAACAGACCCATAGAGATATCCATAAAAGTCAGAAGTTGTTTTTGTACACAATAATAATATCCCTGTAATTCTAGAACTACGTTGCATACTAGCACCTACAGATTCTATCGAAAGACCGTATATATAATCGTCGAAACGCAATTTGTGCAATTTCAGATCACCGCCTCCGGCTACCTAAGTCAGAGTCAGAGCAAAGACAAAAATGGTGAACGCCGGCGCCCCGTATTACACACTACACCGGCGACATGGAGGAGGGGCGTGACAAGGATGGGCCTTCGGAGTTGTAGCTCGTGCCGCCAATGGAGCCGTCGAGGCGCCTGTCGGACCTGCCCCGGATGGCCCGCTTCACCTCGGCCTCCTTCATGTCGACGAAGGACATGAGGTCCCGGATGCTGGTGATCCTGGCCGGCCGCCGCAGGCTCCTCTCCGTGTCAGGGAACGCCTCTTGGTTGGGGAAGGCGGCGGTGCCGGTCGACCCGTGGTACTCGCAGAACTGGCAGAGTATCCTGGCGAAGTAGATGAGCAGGGCGATGAAGCAGGCGACGCCGCAGATGAGGAAGAGGCCCCAGAAGCTGCCGAGGTTGAGCCTGTCCGCGCCCACGCCGCCGTCGGTGCCGCCGCCGCCCTGCGAGTCGCACGTCCCCGGGCTGAGCCACTTGTCGTGGATCCGCTGCAGGTCGCCGTTCTCCGACAGCGTCAGGATGGCCGTCGACAGGTCCACCGCCAGCGGGGAGTCACGCTGGAACGCCTGTCGCCATTGTTGCGTCAGGAACTCAGGATGCATGGTGAAACTCTCTGAAGGAAAGAATCAATCAGGATGGACGACTCACGAATCCCCATCCGCTCTTGGTGAACTCCTGGCCCACCGTCCTGAACTGGCAGTTGGTGGAGAGGAAGAGCTCGACGTAGGGTAGCTCGTCGACGATGGCCGCGACGCCGCCATTTCTGGGCCCGCGCTGCAGGCTGTCTGCGTAGCCGTCGATGGCCAGCTCCCGGAGGCGCGACGCCGGCACGCCCAGCTCCTCCATCATGTAGCTCCGGGCGAAGGAGCCGACCTGGTAGCCGATGGGGTCGTTGCTGGAGAGGAGGCTGTCCAGGCCCTGGATGCCCGTCGATAGCTGCTGCACCGTCAGGATCGACGTCAGGCTGGCCGTGTAGCTGGAGTTGATGATGAGCACCACGAAGAGCCAGATGATGAGCACGAAGCGCCCAAGAGTGCTCACCGTGTTCTCTCCTGCATTCATTCAGTAATGATTCCTTATCAGATTATTCAATTGAGCTGCGCAATTGATGATTGCTGAAGAATCGACGATCAAATTGGATACTCACTGTGCGCGAAGAACATGGTGGAGAAGCTGAACCAGAAGATGGTGACCATCTGCTTCCTGGGCGAACCCCGGAACTCCGGGTTGAGCCGGTGCTCCAGGATCCACACCACGGCGCCGACGAAGAGGAAGAAGGCGCCGATGAGGGCCCACATCCCCGGCGTGAAGGGCTTGAGGAAGGCCCACTCGTTGGAGTTCCTGGCCTTCACCGTGGACACGATCACCAGCCCGGACTCGGCGTACGGCTGCGTGAAGTCCGCCACCCGCGTCCGGTTGGTCGTCACCGAGATGTCGCCCACCGCCGCGTCGAAGAAGCCGTCCGCCACCCTCTGCACCAGCTCGCTGTAGCTGGGGTTCTTCACGCCGTCGCCGAACAGGACGAACGACGCCGGCACCGGGTACGGCAGCAGCGCCACCGCCGCCTTGAACACGTCCACGCAGTAGCCGCTCACCCCGTCGGGGCTGGACCGGTCCTTGGACACGAACTGCTTGTACGTCGTCCGGTACGGCACGCCGATCCGCAGCGGCTCGCCGTTGTTGGGGAACACCCACCCGCGCGGCGTCGCCGTGGTGTCGCCGGGCCAGATCACGCTGTACATCTGCTTCTGGGTGTGGGTGGAGTTGGGCGGCGGCCCGCCGTCGGCGAGCAGCCTCGGCGCCACCACCGACAGGCGCGTGTAGTTGGACCAGTAGGCGACCCGGCGGACGCCCGTGCCGCCGACGTTGAGGATCTCGTAGGCCGGGTTGACGAGGGTCGCGCTCCCGTCGGCGTCCAGCCGGAACCGCACGCTGCCCGTGACGCCGGCGAAGTTGGCGAGCATGACCTTCCGCAGCAGCTGCTCGCCCTGGTCGAACACCTTGAGCGCGCCGAGGCCCAGCGCGCTGCCGTTGGCGTCGCGGATGTTGGGGTCGGCGGAGAAGGAGACGTTGCCGCCGCCGCCGGCGGCGTCGTCGAGGAACTGGTCGATGGCGCGCGCCGCCATCCAGACGGAATCGTAGGCGAAGAGGCCGTACGCGTTGCTGCTGGACTGTTTCTGTTTGCCAGCGGCGAGCCTGGAGACGAGCGACGCCTTGGCGTCCGAGTCCGGGGTGTACTGGCGCAGCGTGAGGACACCCTGTATGTTGAACCTGGAACCAGCACCGTCGTCGATGGCGGCGGCGGCGAGCCATTCGGTGGCGATCCAGACGTAGCCGCCGGCCATCATGCCGAGCGACCTGGCAGCAGCGAAGACGTCGAGGCCGGAGTCCGGGCTGGCGTGGACGACGAAGACGCGCGACTCCATCATGTTGGCGCGCACCAGGAGGTCGGAGAGCGCGGCGCGGCCGGCGCCCGGCGGGAACGCGGCCTTGTAGGAGACCCTGGCACGCAGGGCCTCGAGCGCGTCGCCGAGCGCGGCGGCGCCGCCGCGGCCGTAGTCGTCGTCGACGTAGACGGCCGTGACCTCCCGCCAGCCGTGGTGCGCGACGATGTCGGCGACGGCGGCCATCTGGAAGCGGTCGTCGTACGCGGCGCGGACGAAGTAGGGGTACTGCGCGGCGGCCAGCGCCGGGTCGGTGGCGGCGAAGGACAGCAGCGGCACGCGCAGCTGGTTGGCCACGTGGGAGACGACGTGCGCGATGCCCGACGACTGGGGGCCCACCACCGCCACCACCTGCCGCTCCATCAGCTCCAGGGCTGCATCCACGACCGCCGGGGGTGCTCGTCAGTCAGTGCAATCGCAGTTGACTTCTACTATTAGCAGCAGAGTGAATGAAGCGGGTCGTTGACTACTGAATTACTGATGGATTGGATTTGCATATGCTGGCTGGGCTGACTCATCTCATCTTGTCATTAGTTTAACTGACACGCGCACAATTATTACAAAATCAAACTCGGTTGATTCGGCTAGTATAGAATTCAGGCTTTTTTTTGGTTCATTCAACAAATATGTGCAAGCTAAGCATGGTTTGTTTGAAGAACAATGGAGCCTGGCCTAGGTTTTTTTTTTTTTTTTGGTTAGACCGGACTGGATTAGACCTGAACCCCTCCCTCTCCAGCTACGGATTACTCCTACTACTATGTGCCTGATGCTGATGGAATTCTGAATGTGAAAACTTTTTTTGTAAAAAAAAAAAAGAAGAAGTAAACTCTGAATGTGAAGTTGAGTAACCTGCACTGCAACGCGTTCTGAATGTGAAGGTGTGGAATCTGCAATGCATTGCATAAAGAGAAATCCAAGTTGAGAGAATGCAATGCAATGCAGGCAAGCAAGGAATGGAATGCGGTGGCGGTGCATGCAGGACCAGAGAGGAGATGTTGGCTGGGTGCACCCACAAATTAAGCCCCCCACACATGATGACTTACTACTGCTGATGCGTAATGACGGGGCAACCACCAAAAACGGAGGCGGCATATCACATCATCACATCATGATTCATGGAAATCTTGCCAAGGAAAGGATGGAAACCACAATTCCCCCAATCCCCACTTTTATTTAGTTATAATAATAGTTAATTAAAGAAAGAAAGAAAAAAAAAACAGAGCACGAGCAGAGTGGGATACAGTACCTTGGATTGTGCCGACGAATCCGCTGCACTTGGTGTCCTGGAAGATGACGCTGAGGTTGGTGCCCCTCAACACGGTGGGGTCGCCGTTGACGTCGTCGACGGCGAGCTGGATGGCCGTCCTGGCGGACCTTCCGATGACGGAGTCGAAGGTGAAGAGCGCGCCGATGGTGACGCTGGGCGGGCGCGCAGCCGCAGCCGCCTGCAGGACGGCGCAGAGGCAGAGCAGCCGGAGGAGGAGGGTGATGATGCTGGTGCTGGCGGAGGAGTAAGAGGAGGAACAGGACGACGGGGACGCCATCCCCTGCTCTGCTCAAGGCTCAAGCCCAAGTCAAGAAGCTACTATCTATGGCTGTCGCCTCAGCCGGGCCCTGACTCCGGCCGGGACATGGCAACGGCGGAGACAGAAAGATACGTTTTTGTAGGAGAAAGAAAGAAGAAAGGAACAAGCGAGCACCGACGGCGACGGGACAAAAGAAAACTTGGGTTGGCTGAATGAAGAAGAAGAGGAAGAGGAGGAGAAGGAAGAATCCAGCAAGAAAGAAATGAGAGTACTAGTGCTATATATATATAAGAATATAAGAAAAGAAGCTGGGCAGGCACTGGAGTACTGGACTTCACTGGAGAGGCTCCAAAGGAAGAAAGAAGAGGGCCAGGCCGTGTCCGGGGATTGGAATGGATTCTGATTCTGCCGCTGCCCTTCTTTCTTCAGCTGACTGGGGAGGAGAGGGAGTAGGGTGGTGGTGATGGTGCGCTGCGCAAGGACAAGGCAACCAAGGCTGAAGAAAGACCCAGCCACCAGCCAGGACTGGACGAGGAGGCAGCAGGCAAGCACTGGTGTAGGAGTACTAGCTGCAAGCCGCGAGGAAGGAGAAGGCTGCCTGCCTGCCTGCTGTTGCTTGTCTGCTTCTGGAACTGGATGCAGATGTGACAGGGATGGAGACTGCACTGCAAGGAGCATGAATTGGAATTGAATTCATCTGGGTGCTGGTGTAGACTGGACAGTGGACACTGGACACCCAGCTACTATCTAGTATCGTTCAATCATTCTTCTGTCACAAAAAATACTAGGACCAGAAATCAAAGACGGTTTTTTTTCATTATTATTATTAATTAACAAGAAAAATGAACATTCTAATTCAAGCCTGCTAGTGCTAGGACGGAGTATCATTCATCAATCACAAATGAGCCGCCCATCAGTTCAAAACGAAAGGGATGGGGAAAATCATCTCCATTGTCTTCCCTCCAGACTCCAGGCTCCGGAGCGGCGGGAGTGTGTAAAACATGATGCATGGTTCCCTATTGCTTTGGTATTGGTACTTTCCTCCAAAGTCTTCTCTACCGGCTGGCTTTGAATCGGATTCTACCATCCTCATTCACATCGCACAGCTCAGAGCATGTAAAATATTTATTCTTTTTCATAAAAAAGGAGGCTCAACACAAACGGGGGAAAAAAAAAAGAATTTAAACAGTAGCAACAACGTGTATGGAGCAGTACAGTGGAGGGTAGATGGGCGCGTGCCCGAGCGTCCGACTTGGACATATGTCCCTTATTATTTTACTATACTTATATATTTTACGATATACAGCATGTGTGAGTACGACCCACCCGTGGTGCTACCGGATTATGTAGTACAAATCATCAACTTGCAAGATAGCATAGGAGTACTCCTCTGTAACCTTAAATTATGAGGGGAAAAAACTATCATAAAGCTCAATTTGTTAGAATCTGGTCAACTTGGCCATCTAGCTTCAAGGCATCGATCCATTTTAACACAAGTTCTTACAATTAATTACTCGAACTCCAGTTCGGACAGACCAGTTCTTTTCTTGCAGGTTGGTGTCTCCTGACTTGGGGCCGGTCCTCTTCTTCCAAGGTTCTTTGCTTTAGCTCATTTTAGGGCCAGTCCTTTTTCTTTCAAGGTCCTTCGCTTCCCATATCCTAATAACTCAGAAACTATAGGATGGGTGGTTTTTGCTAGCGTGCGGGGCAATTGGATCGGCCATCACCCGAAGTCAACGCCACGCGTGTTAGCTCTCGAAGCTAGGCCTTATTAATTCTCGACCTCACTTGCGCTTGAACTGTAAAACTGTCACGAAGGCAAATGATGACTAACCTAAACGCAGAATAGCTCGAGCACAACGTTTTACCTACCAAAAACAAGCTCCAACACAAAATGCAAACAGAACAACCCACCATAGGAATTGTCGGGGTGGGACAGGCAACGGACAACGATAGCGAAACGAGGAGAGCCTGCGGCTGATCCAGGCAAGGCAAGGCGAGGCGGGCTGACAACGGATTCGCCAGAGCAGAGCAATGTGAGGGGCGGGAAGAGCACGACCGCATGAGGGACGACAACGAGGCGGAGGAGGACGGTGAAGCAGTGGAGGATTTGTGTTTGGCTTATTTTAGATGCGCATCCTTTCCCTCTCTGCACGATCCAAACAAGGGAATGGTGTGTTTAGATTTCCATTGTTGAAACGAGGTAAAGAGATTAGAACGAAGGGACATGGAGGGAAGGGGAGAGGGGCAAAGGGTAGGTCAACTTGCGTGCATCACTGGATCGGAGATTTGGATTGGGGGTTCAAGTGGGATATCCCTGGGTTTGATCCCGGATGGACCTGCTGTTTGGTTGGTGGGTTAGATGAAACTGGGATCAACCCGGGTTAGCATATTCCTCTCAGATGCGGGTTCATCTGATCCCACCAAATCGAGGGGATGGTGTGGGTTAAACTAGGTTGAGTGGATGACACAACCCACTCTAGATATTCTTCCATCCAAATAAAGAATTGGAACCAACCCAACCTCCAAACCAAACAAGAAATAGGTTCAACCAAGCCCACAAAAGTGGGTTAGGTCCAACCCATCCCATATCATTCCCAAACCAAAGGCGGTCGCCCTTGGAGGCTCGAGCTCGAGCTGCCCCCTTGGAGCAGTCTGCCCACGCTGTTGCCCTTTTTTTTTTGTCACTCGATGTGGTTTTCAGGCTTATATATAAATTAACCACATATGCTATTATGTAAAATAATTCAAGAAAACCCTTAAATTTGCATCTAAATTATCCACCTTGGTCATTATAAAACATAATTTTAAATAACCCTCTAATATTGCGTCTAAATTACTGCGGCTTTGTTATTATGAAAGATAACTTAAAATAATCCTCTAACTTTGTATCTAAATTACCTACATCTGCCATTATGAAATACTCCCTCCATCCCAAATTATAGGTCATTCCAAGAATTTTGGAGAGTCAAACCATTTCAACTTTGACCAAGATTATAGGATAAGATAATAATATTTACAATATCAACTAAGTATCATTAGATTTTTCACAAAATATATTTTCATAATACACTTATTTGATGTCATAAATCTCTGTCACTGCTCTCAATAATTTTGGTCAAACTTGAAATGGTTTGACTCTTCAAAATTCACTTGCAATTTGGGATGGGGGAAGTACCTCCTAATGATTTTATGCGTCTGGAGGGTACGTGTATGAGCAGTTCCAATATATGCTTATGCTTCATGCTTGATTGCTCATATATTTACGTCGCAAAAAAAAAAAAGATTGCTCATATATTTAGGGAGAGTTTAGCACAGCTTCCATCGGCTCCTCACTACAGTAGAAACACCGTTTTGCAGTGTAGTAGAACTCAGCGTGGAACTGTTTTTATCTATTCCGGACAAAATGAACTGGGAAGAGGACAGGTGAAGCTGATGACGAAGCCCATTAAACTAGCTTGGCCTGGCTTCTCGCTACACTGTTGCTAAGCCGAAGCACCCCTGAATGTGCACCAAACGGGGCCTTACGTCGTCGGTGAGGACGCGCGCTAGCTTGCCTTCATGTCCACTCCTGCTTCTCTGCATATGGATGTGGGTGAGTGTGAACTCACGGGGCCCATGTATTACTCGTCTGTTTCTATGCCAGTCACACTGAACCATGTGCCACTACCTAATTCTCTGCCGCTTAAGTTCAGTTCAACAGATTGCAATTTATATTCAATGCATTGCAAACCTACTCCTAGATATTCTGCTGGTCACCTGCTCTACGCATGGCTGCTGGGTTTGGTAGAGGCAGCTGACTCTGTGTGTGTGTGTGTGTGTTTGTTTTTTTTTTTTTTTGAGGGAAAGAGGTAACTGACTGTTGAAGTGCAGTCCAACAGATTATATATATAACCAAGTCACTGAATTGAAGAGAGAAACCAGCAATTCATTCATCCATTCATGATCCATCCACCACGTGCCCCCATCTCTATCTGTTTGCTCCACTCTACGACTACGAGTACTCTTATCACGCCGCCTCTTCTGGCATGGCATACAGCTCAAGAAAGTACTGATTCGTACAGTATTCTCGCCAAAATAAATTAATATAATAAAAGAAAAGAAATTCTCATAATGCCAAGCTCACACCCACCGTTTTTTAAAACAGGAACATAATGAGTCAACTCCTGGGTCAATTCTTGTGGGCTGCAGTACTCATCGCAGTCACACTCACTCAATAACCCAACAAAAACCGACACAACTACACAAGGACACACGAGCTATAAGTTCTGATGCCGTGTTGTGCGCTACGTTAAGCAAGAATAGTTTCTAGCGGATTAATACTTCCACCTGCCACGTACTCCCCAGTATCGAAATTAAATAATGTTTTAGAAAAGATCTTAGTCAAACATTAGAAATATAAATCATAAATAACTTTTAAATTATTTAAGTTTGCAAATATAAAAACTATATAAATAGATTTATCTTCAAATATACTTTCATAAAAGTATACATATATCACTTTTCAATAAGTATTTTTGTAAAAATATGTAGTCAAAGTCATGCTTCGAAGACCGTATCGTTATCCTAAACGTCATCTAATTCTGACACGGAGGGAGTATACAAGTCAAGTTAGTGGCGTACTAAATAAGGACAAGCTCTTATATTTGAATAATAGTATCTAAATGATTATGAAAATTGACAAACCTAAAATTGACATTGCCAGATTTTTTTTTGCCAGATACAGACGCTCACAATGCACGCACACTCACCCTCTATGAACACAGGCACGCAAAACCCTACCCCTATGAGCACCTCCGAAAGACTGCGCCGACAGATCTCGAGATTGATGAAGCACCACAGACGCCTCGTTGTTGACGGGAACGTCGCGTACCACTAAAAGCACAATGCCGTTAAATCCTAGAAACATAGTAATACAAATATATAACTCTTGACAAAATGTAGTTTACATATATTGCAAATTAAACCACTCCTATCATAACAAGGTCACATCGATACACTAAGCAATTTGTACATACTTTACTGAAAGGTCAACAGTTCAACACATAGAAGTGACCCAGGACATTCTCAACAACAGAGTCTGACTTTGCAAGCTCGTATGAACTTAGGGTAACCTAACATGCTAGGCTATGTTTGAATCCACCCGATTTTGAGAATCCGGATAGAAAAAATCAATGTAACCTAGAAATCAGGATAAGTAACTCTAGTCCGATTGATAGATGAATTATGGAACTTGTTAATTATTTCCTTATTGTGACTTGTAAGTTTTCTTGATTAATTGTTGACTGCAATTTCTGTGCTAAATGATTGTTGATGGTTGGATTGTGGTGTATACCTCTAGAGTTTGATCCTGCGGTTTAGCTAAGCCAATAGAGATTGCGGATGGCGACTCCTAGGAGCCTTCCTATGACCCTCGAGTTAGTGCTACGTCAGGTCAAGAGGGCAACACATGGTACTAGCTGGACAGTTGTGGTGAAGTCCTCACAATTGGCTTATGTTTTTTTGGCACCAGAAGCACTGTCACTATAAGATTGATGGAGATGGACAATAAGATGGGTTGGTCAGGTATGCTTGGATGCATTGACTATATGTATTGGAGATGGAAGAATATTACATGGAAATGGATGTATTCAAGGTATGTGGATGAACAAACCATGATATATACTTCAAGTTGGTGTTGCATTGAAGGATTTATGGATTTGACATTCACTTCTTGTATTGTTTGGATCACTGAGGCCTCGTTCGTTTGACCACGAATGAGCACCTGGAAAAAAAAATCCTGGCCGAAAATGGTAGCTAAATCTATATAAACTCCATCACTTGGATTGATTCTTGGGCTGTTTTTGACGCAACCGAACGGTCCCTGAATGATATCGCGTTCTCCAGAGGTCTTCCCCATTTCGGCAGCCTTTAGGAACTTTGCCTTCTGTTGAGTACACGGTGAATGGCAACAAGTAAACCATGGTTTTTATTTGGTAGATGGGATCTATACTTCTTGCTTCTATTTGTGAATAACTGAAGATGTACAAAAACCGACAAGGTATATCACTTCACAAAAGCTCAAAAAGTGGATAGGAAGGATGTTGGGAGAGCATTTGGTGTTTTGTGGTCACACTTTTCCATGATTAGGGTCCTCTAAGATTTCAGAACATGGAGACTCTATGGTATAGATTGACAACTGTGTGATTATGTATAATATGATAATTGAGAATGAGAGAGATGAAGACAAATGTTAGCAACTCTATGACAATGATCAAGATGGGGGCTGGGATGAGGAGCTGAGTGAGGAGGAATACCAGTACAGTAATCCACTTGTGTCGTCAAAGTTTCTCAAGATATACAAGGAGATTATTGAAGAATGAGGGCCATGAGAAACTTTGAAACAATATTTTGGAACATATGTGAGCGTGATGACATAGCTCTATCTAGTTGTTTAGTTGTTTTGGTAGACTTCATTTGTGTTGGATTATGTCATTCAACTTGATGAGATGTGATGGACTATATCATTAAATTCAGACTAAATTTTTTATTTTAATTTTATTTTAATATTTGTAGTCGAATGCATAAATTTAAATATGGTTCTTCATAGTGAAATCATAAGTAATTTATTATGTGCCATGTGCAGACAGTAAAAATAGGTAGAAAAAATGTCCTGTTCAGTAATCGAGACCTCAAAAATAGAAAAGTGCCTTGAAACCAAAGTCCAATGAGTTGCTCCAAAAACACTAAGGGCCCGTTCGTGTAATACCCCGGGTATTACGGCTAATTAATTTTGACATGTCATCATGTTTATTATTAAGCATTTGCATTTGATTATGCTTAGGGTCCTTAGAGTGGTTCATTGACAAATGCCTTGGATGTTGTGATTGAATTATCATTTGAGAATTTAAAATAAATCAGAAAGGAAAAATTCAAATTGAGTCCTAATCGGACCCTGAAACCCTACACCAAAATCAACTTGGAATTTGGTGATGGTCCCTTAATAGAAGTTGTAGATCTTTTTATATTGAACAACTTTTATTTTGGGTGTTTTTGGAGTTCTTTAATAGAAATTCAAATTAAACCCTAATTACCACTTTAAAATTCAAATTTTGAAATGCTAATTTAAAAACTATAGGGAATCTGACCAAACTTATTTAATGAAAGTTGTAAAGCTCCTCAAATAGGACAACTTTTATATTTGAAGATTTTAAAGTTATTATGAAAAATCCAGAGAATTTGATGGGATTAGAAATGGATTTCAAAAAGCGAATTTACCCCCTTTTGAATAGTTTCAAAATTATTCAAAATTTGGAGTTGACCCCTAAACCAATGTTGTTCAGAATTTCGAACACCATAACTTTCATGTTTACACCTTTCCAAGTTGACACACAAAATTTCGAGAAATTGGTCAAAAACCGGTTGAATGGCATTCAAACGAGCTACAGTGCTCTGCCTCTGCTCTCTGTTCGCGCACAGTCGCGACCGCCGCCGTGTCGGGCGCGCGCGCCGCCGTCCGTGCCGGCCGGGATCGTGTCCCCGGTGCCGTTTCCCGTGCAGAAGATCGCGCGCCGCCCTATGCCGCTTCTGTCCCTCCTTCTGGCCGGCTTAAAGGGCGACGACATCCCCTCCCCGTGCCCTCATCCTCTCCCGACCACCGCCGCACCCGCCTTGGCTTCGAGCCAAAAATTGGCCGCACTCCGACCTCCTCATCCAAATTCCGCTCGTTTCTAGCCTCACTGGATTCTTGAACACGACTTGTGCCTCTGTGGTTCGGCTTCCGTGCGTCGAGGGTCCCGGAACGCTCGCCGTCGTCTTCGGGCCCGGCGGAGCACCGCCGCAGCCACCTCTCTCGCGTCGAGCTCGCTGTGGTGAGCCTCTCTACCTTAGACTTCCCGTTTGCGACTCTATGAGTCATACCTTAGCTCATGCTCGCAATGGTGTCCCATTTTGTCCCCTAGGATCATCGGAACGCGACTTCGTCGTCGAGGCCGAGCCGTTGCACGCCGCCGCCGTCGTCAAGCTCGTCGCTCCGCTCCATCTCAGCCTCGGCCAGCCGTCGGTCTAGAGCCGTGGTGAGCTCCTAGTCCTTCTCTGGTCTTTTTATTCAATTCCACTGCACTCTCGCGGCCGGAACAGGGTAGCCGCGCCGCCGCGTCCGCCATGGACGAGCTCGAGCTCGTCGGAGGCGCGTAGCTTCCGGGCTTAATGTACTAGGTTGTCGGCTGGGTCTTAGGGTTCGCTGGGGTGCGCTCGGTTTCGTCCCGGGGGTCACCGGCGGCGAGCTCCGCGGCGAGCCGACGTGCGCGCGTGTGCGCGTGTGTGCGCGAGTGGGCGCCGGCCGTTGTAGGAGGAGGAACTGACAGGCGGGACCCGCCTGTCAGCGCCTCGACGGGGCACCTGGGCGTGGGCCGGTGCGGGAGCGGCCGAGTGGGCCGGCCTGCCTGACTTGGGCCGTCCCGGGCCAAAAGGAGTTTTCCATTTTTCCCGTGGAATTTCAACTGGATTTCCATTTTAAATTACTATGAATAGTTCCTGTGTTTGTTATTTTTGTAATATTATTTCTGTTGGTCTAAAAATCATGAAAATAATTGTGGGTACTCTCTGGAGCATGTAGTATTTTATAAAAATATTAGATATAGGGTTTGGACATTGTCTGTGGGAACTAAAAATCAGCATATTAATTAGTAAATGTAACTTTGAGCAATTTTAATAAATTCCAGAATTATCCAAAAATCATGAAAATTTATGTGGTGCTAATTTAGAGTAAGATCTATCTGTTGGGTAAGTTTGAGCTCATTTGGAAACTGTTAGGACACTTGTTTATTAGTTGTGGGGTATTTGATCAGTAGAATTAATCTAAGCGAATAATCCCTGTTGTTTGGCGTGATTTTGGATTGATTGGCTTCAAGGGTCTTTCACCATAGTGATCCTTGACAGAAGTATTATGGTCGCTTGTTAGTTGTAGTAAAGCTGTGTAGCAGCTTTCTGTGACCGTTAAAAAGGCCAATAAAACAAAAGTAGGAAACATTGCTCTTACCTTCCGTAGATCGTTTACAACTTTGCCGTGAAGGAAAGTTGTACTCAAGGTATTAATGGTTTACTTTCAAGCATTTAATTTGTTGCCCTCATGCCATGCTAAGCATACATCATTGCATACGTGTAGTGCCCGTTCCCGAGGAGGTCCAGGTCGAGACTACCGCCGAGGAGGTCACTCCAGAAGCCATCCAAGGATTTGACATCTGCGGGACTGATCCTGACCCGACGCTGTACACGATTCAAGGCAAGCCCCGGTGCATTTAGCCCCGCCTTGTGTTTTATAAAATTATTTATCACTTGAGTCTATTACTGCATTAGGTTGTTAGGAGTTGTTTGTCTCCTATATTGATGCATTACCTGCCTTGATACATAATATCCCGGAAACCTGTTTAAAAATAAAAATATTCGAAAATGCTTAGCCCTGCTTAATCAATTTAGATTTGCGTAAAAAGGCTATTTTGACCCATGGAAATGTGACAATTATGACTCATGAGAAAAGGAAAAATGGGAATGAGTCCGTTCGGAAATTGTGTACTTGGGTAGCAGCCCCGATGCACCGTATCCGTCGGAAAGGGGTTTTCCGTTCGTCGGTTGTGAATTTGGGTTAGAGTCCCAATGCTTGACCATCGGCGGAAAGAGGGATTTGAAAACCGTTGGGACACTTGTATTTGGGTTAGAGTCCCAATGCAATGTCGCCGGCGGAAAAAGAATTAGGGACCGTTCGTTGTAGGCCTGCTGTGATCGAGACTTTGCAACTAGCCACATACTACGGAAAGCCTCTGCCTCCAGTGGCCCTACTGCTTGAACCGACAACCACGCACTGGGAGTGGAGAGATGGCGAGAGTAGCGTGTACCCTCGTGGCCGGCGTGCCTGGAGAGGAGAGGAGTACTGTGCTCTCGGGTGGCGCAGGACCGGTTCAGGGGTAGGATAAGCCGTGGTAGGCGGGGTTGGCATATGCAAGCTTAAGTGCTACATATGCAGTATGGATAGGGATCCCCAGCTGGGTAATAATCGATTCGAATCGTCGTTGCTCCTCGGATATGGAGACTTGATCCTTTGGCCTACAACTGAAAAGTGGTTCGGAACTAGGTGTTTTTGAGAATGAGTAAGAATTTTGAAGGTATAATGATATATGAAAAGGAATTTAGAATTATGGATATGATTAAAATAAGACTGAGTTAAAATATTGAAATAAGATAATAATGCTTTTCTGCAAAACTCTTGACTCTTGCTCCAGCCTTACCTTGACTCCCCTCAGCCTGCATTCCTGAGTCTCATTCCTTTTTCTTAGTCGGGTAAGTCTTGCGGAGTACCCCAGTACTCAGGGTTTGTTAACCCCATGTTGCAGGGACGCAGCAGCCGGAGGTTTGTTTCGCCCCTTGCTGTGTAACAGTGGTACAGGAGGGATGTGAGGAGGAGTAATGTCGAGCCCGTGGGCAGGGTTCTTATCGTTAAATACTTAATAATGTTGTATCGTCATTCTACTGCTACTTATTTTATTTATGGTATGTAATATTCGCACTTCAATCGTATTTGGACAAACGGTTTGTAATCTAAGTACCTTATAATCTTTCCGTATTTCCACTCTGATGTAATTTATTATGAAATGTTGTAATTCTGTAATGACTTCGCAATGGGATCCTGTTGGAGAAAATCGGGCGCTAATGTAGCCCGGCAGAACCTTCTAGATCATTTGGGACGCGGACCCGCTGTCAGAGGTCATGAGTGGCAATGACAGGTGTCTGTGGGCCATGTGATTTAGGCGGTTCTGTCACAGCTGGTATCAGAGAGTTCCATTGCTAAATCATTACCGTATTACTTTGCAAAACTTCAAAGTGTTTTGGATCATAAACCTTAAATTGCTATTTTGGTCCAAATTGCTCCTTCTTGTCTAAATCTATATTAGAGTTACAGTAGCTAGTGGGATAACGCTATTACTAGCCCTATGTTAAAAAAAAATTTAATTTACGCAGTTATTTATTTTTGCATTGGATTCGAAAGTTCGTAAGTACGATTCATGCATCATGATTGATTCACATTATAAATAACTTCCTCCTTAAAAACGGGTTAAGGGTTAGGATTTATCAAACCTATTCTTACTAGCCTGTATTATATCCTTACTAATCCTAACTTATCTTCTCCAGCATGGCACGCTGCAAGCAGACTGCGCGTAAGATGACGGGACCTAGGGGTGTGCCGCGCCACCAGCTGGCGCCGCGCGACGGGGAGGCCTCTAGCAGTCGTCGCCCCCGCCGCAGCCGCGCTGAGCTACAGGAGGAGATAGAGAGGATGAGGGAGGAGATGAGGAGGATGGTGGAAGACTTCGCCACCGCTCGTCGGGAGCACTACCAGGACGTAGCGACGATCGACCGACTGCGGACCTCTGTGGCTCGTCTGATCGAGCAGAGGGATGCCACTTGGGCACGTGAGGACGCGACCAGGGCGAGACTGCACGAGCTGGAGATCTACGTAGAGCAGATCGAGGACTACAACGACACATTGCACGAGGAGGTGCATAGGCTCAACAATGAGCTTAACCCGATCCTGCAGCCACGTGTTGAGGACCCCGAGGATGGGGTGGTCGTTGGTCCTGAGGATCAGGACATGGAGGACGTGGACGAGGAGATTGAGCCACTCCAGGTGATCGTCGAGGAGGACGCCGACGAGGACGTCGAGGAGGGCGTCGAGGAGCACGTGGCGGAGGTTGACGAGGACGGTGTCGTCTCTGACGGGATCGTGGGAGACGACGTCTAGATTAGCCATAAGACTAGCGATATCAGTATTTGCACTCTTTAGGGTATTGTAATGTCAGTGTTGCCATGAAAACCTTAGTTTGGTTTGAGAACTATATCGAGTGTTGGTTATGTACTCTACCTATCGTATTGTGTGGTGTGTATTGTATTAAGACCTGATTAAGTAATCTGAGACTCAGGTTGGTTTAATTATGCACAGATGCCTGTTAACACCCGCTCAACTGGTGCTGGTACTTCCGAGGACGGGGCCATTCCGCAAGCACCGCCAATCCCCCCCACCTTGGCTGATGCCATTGCTGCATTAGCCAATGCTACGGCACTACTTGCGCAAAACCGGGATGACCGTGTTGGGCGTCGTGGCCGCCCCCATGATGAGGAAACAACTTATGTGGACTTCACCGACACCCGTCCACCGGTGTTTACCAAAGCGGATGAGCCGCTGGAAGCAGACGACTGGCTCCGTATCATGGAGCAGAAGTTTGGATTGATTCGCTGCACGGAAACCCAGAAGCCGTTGTTTGCAGCACAGCAACTTCGGGGTCCCGCAAGCGCTTGGTTCGCAAACCTCCAGTCAGCACAGCCAGTAGGGCATCAACTTACTTGGGCGGAGTTCCGTGAGGCATTTCGTGCACATTACATCCCTGCGGGGGTTATGAAGATGAAATTGGATCAATTCTTGGCACTGCAACAAAAGGAGTCTACAGTCATGCAGTATGTCAGTCAGTTCAATCACCTGTCGCAGTATGCCCCTGAGCATACTAATACCGATCAAAAGAAGAAGGACTGTTTCGTCAGGGGTTTGAACTTCAAGATTCAGCGAAGCCTGTCTAACCATCTCAAGTGCACTTATCATGAGGCTATCAACAGTGCCATAGCTTTTGAAGAAAGTGATCGCAAACACCAAGAAGAGAAGAAAAAGAAGAAGTCTGGATCAGCTGGATCTTCTGGCCATCAAAAGCGCCAGAAAATCATATACCATCCCACTCATCACACACATCCCCAGTATCCTCATCAGCAGGTCGTAGTTCGAACTGCTGCTACTTCTCACACTTCTAATCAACAAAGTACCACCCAGCCGAATGCCCCAGGCGTTCGCGTAACCACTCCTCAAGCAACTTACAACCAGCCTTGCTACAATTGTGGCAAGATGGGATATTGGTCCCGCAACTGCCCATTTCCCAAACAATACAATCAGAATGTACAGAAAGCTCCTGGTGGACAGCAGCAGACTCAGCACCGTGGCCACCAACAGCAGGCCCAGAAGGGAAAGGCTGTGAGAAAAGCAGGACAGGTCTACTACACGCAAGTTGGAGACATTCCTGAAGGTAAACCCGTCATGCTGGGTAGGTTCCCTGTCGCAAGTCATCCTGCTATCATGCTTTTTGATTCCGGTGCATCGCATTCATTCATCAATCGTACATTTGTTGTCAAGCATGAAATTCCGATTGGGCAGATAGAGGAAAGTTTCCTTATACAGTCGTCCGGAGGGCGCATTAGTACTAAAGAGATAGTACATCGGGTGCCCATAGAACTTGGCGGGCATATATTCCCGACCTCGATGATAGTGCTGAAGGATCAGGATATAGATGTGATATTAGGCATGAATTGGATGTATCAGCACAGAGCTCTCATAGACGTGCTGAATAGAACCATCAGAGTAAACTTGCCTAATAGCCAAACTCAACTTCTTATCCAACTTCCCATACCTCAAAGAGCAGTTGGTAGGGTATGTGCAACCACAGTTAAAGAGGTGCGGAACATTCCGGTAGTCTGTGAATTTCCGGATGTATTCCCTGACGAATTGCCTGGCTTACCCCCTGACCGGGACGTAGAATTTGCCATTGAGCTGAAGCCTGGAACAGCACCTATTTCCCGTAGAGCATATAGAATGCCGCCGAAGGAGTTGGCAGAGTTAAAAATTCAGTTGCAGGATTTGTTAGATAAGGGTTTCATCAGGCCTAGTTCATCCCCTTGGGGTTGTCCTGCTATTTTTGTTAAAAAGAAGGACAGCTCCCTCAGACTCTGTGTCGATTACCGTCCCCTCAATGAGGTCACTATCAAAAATAAGTACCCGTTGCCTCGCATAGACCTACTTTTTGACCAGCTTGTGGGGGCCAGGGTATTCTCGAAAATTGACCTCAGATCGGGATACCACCAAATAAAAATCCGTCCAGAAGATGTTCCCAAAACAGCCTTCACTACCAGATATGGTCTTTACGAGTATCTGGTTATGTCTTTCGGCCTGACCAATGCCCCTGCCTACTTCATGTATCTTATGAATTCAGTCTTTATGCCCGAACTCGACAAGTTTGTAGTCGTGTTCATCGACGACATACTGGTCTACTCCAAAAGCCCGGAAGAGCATGCCAAACACCTTCGTGTAGTCCTAACTCGGTTGCGAGAACATCAACTGTATTCCAAGTTCAGCAAGTGCGAGTTTTGGTTGGACAGAGTTCCGTTTCTTGGGCATATTCTGTCGGCCGAAGGTGTATCGGTTGACCCAAGCAAGGTGGAAGAGATCTTGAATTGGAAACCACCAACCACAGTACATCAAGTCCGTAGTTTTATGGGAATGGCGGGATATTACCGCCGTTTTATTCCGGATTTTTCCAAAATATCTAAGCCTATTACCAACTTATTGAAGAACGAGGTCAAGTTTGCCTGGTCACCTGAGTGTGAGCAAGCATTTCAGACTTTGAAGAAGTTGTTAACCACTGCCCCAGTCCTAGCTCAACCGGACATTGAAAAGCCATTCGACGTGTACTGCGACGCTTCGGGAACCGGCCTGGGTTGTGTCTTGATGCAAGAAGGCCGAGTCATTGCTTATGCGTCCCGACAGCTTAAGCGTCATGAAGAAAATTATCCCACTCATGATCTTGAATTGGCAGCGGTGGTCCATGCACTGAAAATTTGGCGTCATTATTTGCTGGGCAGTACTTGCAAGATCTACACCGATCACAAGAGCCTAAAATATATATTTACCCAAGAAGAGTTGAACATGAGAAAACGAAGATGGCTCGAGCTGATCAAGGATTATGACATTGAAGTGCATTATCACCCTGGCAAAGCAAATGTGGTTGCCGATGCGCTCAGTCGCAAAATTCGTTGCAGTTGTCTGGCAGTGAAGCCCCGAGACTTTTCTTTATGCTATGAACTAGAGAAGTTGGGGGTAGAAATAGTTGAACAGGGCAGTTTGAATCATGTTAGTATTGAGACCACCATCCGCGATGAGATAATCGCCGCTCAGAAAGGAAGCAAAGGCATCCAGCATATTAAGGAGAAAGTCCAAGCTGGTACTGTGGATTGTTTCAGGATTGACGAAGAAGGGGTCGTATGGTTCAAAGGGCGGCTAGTAGTTCCAAAGGTACCCAAGTTGCGACAAAAGATTTTGGACGAAGCACATTTGACTAGATTCTCCATCCACCCTGGGAGCAATAAAATGTACCAGGATTTGAGGCAAAAGTTTTGGTGGACCAAAATGAAAATAGAGATCGCTCGATATGTAGCGAAGTGTGACACTTGTCAGAAGGTGAAAGCTGTACACATGAAGCCCGGTGGAGAACTGCAACCACTGCCTGTTCCTGCATGGAAATGGGAGGACATTAGTATGGATTTTATCGTAGGTCTGCCAAAAACACCCAGAGGTTTTGACTCAGTCTGGGTTGTGGTTGATCGCCTCACTAAGTAAGCCCACTTCATCCCCGTCAAGACTATTTACACTGCAGTGAACTATGCAAAGCTGTACATCCAGAATTTGATGAAGCTTCATGGTGTGCCCAAGACCATTGTCTCTGATCGAGGTTCTCAGTTCATTTCCAACTTTTGGAGAGCCTTCCATAAGTCACTAGGAACAAAGCTTCTACATAGCACAGCATACCATCCGCAGACTGACGGACAGACGGAGAGAGTCAACCAGGTGTTGGAGGACATGTTGAGAGCATGTGCACTCAATTACACCGAATCTTGGGATGAGTGTTTGGCACTGGCAGAATTTTCGTACAATAACAGCTACCAAGAAAGCATCAAAATGGCACCGTTTGAGGCGGTATATGGTCGTAGGTGTCGAACACCCCTGAATTGGTCTGAGCCTGGGGAGAGATGGTACTTCGGCGTTGACTTGGTGGAAGAGACTGAAGCAAAGGTGAGGCAAATACAAGATAACCTGAAGGTTGCACAGTCGCGACAGAAAAGTTACGCCGATCAAAGGCGTCGTCCTTTGGTGTTTAAGACAGGAGATTATGTCTATCTCAAAGTCTCACCCATGAAGGGAATAAATCGATTTGGAGTTAAAGGCAAATTAGCTCCTCGATACATTGGACCATTTCAAATCATAGCTCGTCATGGGAAAGTGGCTTATAAGTTGAAGCTGCCAGATCATCTCTCGGCCGTCCACAACGTTTTTCATGTATCACAACTCAAAAAGTGTCTTCGGGTGCCAGATCAAGTCGTGGATATTGAGGGAATAGAACTCCAACTCGACCTAACGTACTCTGAGTATCCTATCCAAGTCTTGGATCAGAAGGATCGCGTCACTCGGCGAACCACTACAAGATGGTACAAGATTCAATGGAGCGAACATTCCGAGGATGAAGCCACCTGGGAGTCTGAAGACTATCTCGCCGAAAACTTCCCCGAGTTCTTTGCTACATTGTGAATGTAAAGTTTCTGGTTATAGTCGGTATGAACTTCCCTTATTGTCTTATGGTAGAAACTAGAGTAGGTTTACTTGAGACATTTTCTTTTCCATTACTTAATGTAACAACCCTAAAAATCCACACAATCTAAAAATCCCAACCAATTAAAATTTTTCATTTATTTATTGTGAAAACCCATTTTTCTTGTGCAAGCATATAGGTTTCATTATGAAATTGGTAAATAAAGGAGTGTAGTTTGCATTTTAATTCCATTCACATAGAATAATAACTTATGCATCACATTTGGGATTTATTACAATTTATGTTTGTATTTACTCAATAATTAAAATGGGCAATATATGTATATATACACTAAACTGAAAATAGAAAAGGAGAAAGAGAGTTAGGCCAGCCATTCGTTTCGGCCAGCCGGGTCGCTAAGCCAGCCCAAGCCCGCCCGACCTTCCTCTCCTCATCTCACCGCGCGCGGCCCACGTCGCGGCTCGGCAGCGCACGCGCACGATCGGCACACACGCGCTCGCGCTCGCGCTCGCTGCCAACCCGGCCCCGCCTGTCAGCCGCTCTCACCCCCCCCATTGTTCTTCTTCCTCACGAAGGCGACGCGCCTGCCAGGGGTGTCGCGCG
Organism: Eremochloa ophiuroides; assembly: GCA_038502445.1. Classification (NCBI taxonomy): domain Eukaryota; kingdom Viridiplantae; phylum Streptophyta; class Magnoliopsida; order Poales; family Poaceae; genus Eremochloa; species Eremochloa ophiuroides. The sequence continues at coordinate 347,370 of JAHLJS010000001.1, read as the reverse complement.
AATGGCGTGACCCCGGTCCCACAGCCGACAGCATGGCAGAGCCCTGACCCCGCTGTCCCCCTCCTGTCTCCTCCTTTCTTGGCCGCCAAGCGAACCCGCGCCCATCCGGAGCCCTAGATCCACTCGAGCCACGGCCCTTCGATCGGCCGAGCGCAATCAGGACCGTTCACCATTGGAGCTGGCCAAGCTCGCCTATAAATTGGAGCACCCCGAAGCCTTACCCTCATTTCCCCTCGCCGCCACCGCAGCACAGACCGGCACACCGCACCAAACCGAGAGAGAGAGCGTAGGAGAAGGGCGGAGCAGAGGAGGAGAAGCTGCCGGAGCGCCGCCGCCGCGGAGCACGCCGGAGCCGGACACGGAGGAGAAGCCCGAGCTGCGGACGAGGAGCGGCACGGCACTGCGATCGCTCTGCACGGCTCCGACTCGCCACTGCACCGCCATCCTAGCTTCACCGACACCACGGTGAGCCACCGCACGCCATGTCCGAACCTTGCCCTGCTTTTGCCATGGCGTTCCACCCTCGGGACGCGCAGGCACGAGCCTATACCGGCTCGGGAAGATCACCTGCACCATGCACTCATTCGACCGGCCGAAACCCCCGGATTACAAGCTTGCTAGAACGAGAACGCAGCACGACGCGTTCTCGGCGGAGCGCGCTCACCACCGACGCGTTCCGACGCCGAATCACCCGTTCCGAGCAATCCGTCTAGCAACCGTATAGGTTAGAGCGTCGTGGAGCACCGCCACGACCCCCTTGAGCTAGCTACGCGGATCTAAGCGCTAGAGGAAGCCTGAATCGCCCTGGCCGCGTGCGCCGCGACCTTACCGGAGCGCCGCCGCGAGCCGTCGCCAAAAGAAGGTCATGCCATGGCTAAAGTTCGCCACCAGAGTGTTGTATGCCTCTCTGGCCTCACCAATTTGACAAGACCGCATTCGATTGAACCAATACTTGGTCGTAGCCGCGATGCCGCCTTCCGCCGTCGTCGGCGACACGCCGCCGCCACAACCGAGCACCTTGGAAAGCTCGGTAGCCAAAATTGGTAGTTGGTATACCATCGCCTTAGACCCTGGACGCGTATACATCTCCTAGAAGACCTCCTTAGCCCCGCCGGAACCTCACAGTCGCGACGACATCGCCGCCGACACGTTCCGCCTCGCCTAAGATCCGTTCCGAGTACCCCCGGTCGCCTCGCGCTGCGGAGAAAGGCCGCCGAGGTTCGCCAAGTTTGCCTCGGCACCGCCGCTAGATAGCCGAGCCCCGAATCACGACTGTCGCCTTGGCTACGTGCGCCTCCACCTCGTCGGAGAACCGCCGTATGCCGAGGGAGAGAAGGAGGCCATACCACGACTCTAACCCGCCACCATCTGGTCGGACGACTGCCTGAGCACGCCGATTGGGGAAAGCCGAGCCCTGTCTTGCCGAAATATGGTCATCGCCGCCCTGTCATCGTCCGCCGCACCGGAGAGACACCGCCGCCTTGAACAGACGCCCTGGAACCCTGCTAGCACCGAATCTCCGATTCGCCCGAGCCTCCCCAGGAGAGCTCGGGAGAGCAGCACCCTCGGCGCACCAAATCTCCGATTCGCCCGAGCCTCCCTAGGAGAGCTCGGGAGAGCAGCCCCTTCGGCGCCCAAATCTCCGATTCGCCCGAGCCTCCCCAGGAGAGCTCGGGAGAGCAGCCCTTCGGCGCCCAAATTTCCGATTCGCCCGAGCCTCACCGGGAGAGCTCGGGAAAGCAGCCCCCTCGGCGCCCAAATGTCCGATTCGCCCGAGCCTCCGCAGGAGACCTCGGGAGAACGGCACCCTCGGGCGCCCAAATTTCCGATTCGCCCGAGCCTCCGCGGGAGACCTCGGGAGAACGGCACCCTCGGGCGCACCAAATCTCCGATTCGCCCGAGCCTCCCCGGGAGAGCTCGGGAGAGCGGCACCATCAGCGCCCCGGATCTCCGATTCGCCCGAGCCCCGCCGAGCTAAACCGAGCTACGCCGAGCTCCGCCGAGCTACCCCCGACCACCGCCGAGCTCCGCCGAGATACCCCCAACCACAGCCGAGCTACCCCCGACCACCGCTGAGCCACGCCGAGCTACCCCCGACCACCGCCGAGCCACGCCGAGCTACGCCAACTCCGGCAACTCTCTGGGAACCAGCATCGAACACCTGGCGGGCGACCAACGGGTCTGTGTTCTGTTGAGGCGCCACTTGCCGCACTACTGGTACTGGACCCGCGCGCCACGTGGACCAATCCCGAGCTGCCCCTATTAACCAACCAGTTCTCTCATTTTCAGAAAATAGGATAATCTTCGGAAATTCATAACTTATTCATACGAAGTCCAAAAATTGCGCACCATATATCAAAATTCTCAGAAAAATGAGATCTACAATCTAAGATTGTGTTTGTGTGCATTTGGCTCTTTATTTTGTTGGATTTTTCTGAAATACTCTATAGGAGTCGCTGACGCGACTATTTCGTATTCGATTTCAGAGCCGGAGGAGGATCTGACTAAGGAAGACGACCACGAGTACTTCCAAGAGCTAGGAGACGACTACGAAGGTGCCACGTCCCACCAAATCCTTAGATCCTAATTACGCATTGCAAATGACATTGTTGCTATTGCTTTATGATTATGTATGGATTGGTTGCATGGTAGTATATTTGAATTCCATGCCTTGATAAAACTTTACCCTGCTATCCGCTGTTAGGTTAGCTGCTGCTTAATTTACTGTTACTCTTCCACTACTTTCTACTTGCTATATGCTATGTGGTGGAATTGGGACGGTGTATAACTGATTATAACCACTGGGAGAGAGTGCTGCGTGCGTCTTGGGTGCGTGGTAAGGGTTGATGTCGACCAAGTGGGATGTGAGACGAGCCCATGGGGCAAGTCGTGCCGGGGGTGCAACCTGGGCATCCCCAAGCGAGATACCTGTGGCGGGTAAAGTTGTTGAGGAGGTTCCGGGTGGGATAGCCTTGGTGGTTTGAAGCCCGTGGACGGAGGTGCTGTGATTGCACGGGGAGAGTATCCCCTAAGTGGAGATGCCTGCTTGGTCAAACCTAGGATGGACTAGTTTCAGGTTCATGGGAATCCTTTTCTACTCACTCGCTTCTGATGGGCGGGAGACGGCTGGACTACTTGGTAGGACGGTGCCACTACTGCTAGGTTGAGAGGTGATAAGGGTGGGCGGAGACGGTCGATGGGTTCCCGTTCCGTTCTAGATGCACAGTACCACTGGATGGGCCCGGTACTGTGTCTCCCAGTCTCAGCATAACGGTGTAGGATCCGGAATATCCCAGGGCTGAGTGGTAGGGTGGCATCGACCTAGGCAAGCAAGCACCCGGAATTCTGCCTAGGTGTTTGCGCAACACCTATGATGGCTAATCTTGTGGGTAGTGAAACCTCTGCAGAGTGTACGGTTGATCGATCGATACATATGCCAACCTGTTGGCTATGGACCTTTCCTGTGAAGCTTCTACTAGTGTAGTGAGTGTTCTCTTCTCCCCCTGGATGACATTTTTCCGGCAGTGTACCCGTTGTGGTAGTGTGCCGCTGAGATAGGCCCGAGAGGGAGTTGGGCCTGTCGAATGAGAGTGAGGTGTGGGTATGTGAGGTGTGGTGATGGGAAAAGGGATGATGGTGTTAACTGGTGATAAAACTTGACTAATTAAACATTGATTACAGCTGCATAGGAAAACCTCAGCCTATAGGTCTGCTTGTATAGCCTTGCATCCACTTTCCACAAAGCAAATGCTGCATAGGTGGGCTCCGTGGCCAGTACAAATCATACTGATAAATTTGCTGTCAGGTGACGAGAATGAGTACGACTTCGAGGAAGATGATGACGAGGAATAGGGTCACGTGCTACACTCAAGTTGGCCGTGAAGGATGAATCGCTTCCGCATCTTCTAAAGCTTCTCTGATTGTTGATTCCGCCAGTGTGGCGATGTAATAAATATTTATGTAAGACTTATTTACCGTTGTATGGATCCTGGTGGCAACTGAGATATGGGTAATTTCATGGATTGTCCCAAGCAATCTGTTGAATTACAATTCGAGCCTGTGGATTTCCCTTCGCGGAAATCGAGGTCGTTTCACTTAACCCTAAGGTTTATCGTCTATCAAATCTCGGGACGAGATTTATTTAAGGGGAAAGGGCTGTAATACCCCGGGTATTACGGCTAATTAATTTTGACATGTCATCATGTTTATTATTAAGCATTTGCATTTGATTATGCTTAGGGTCCTTAGAGTGGTTCATTGACAAATTCCTTGGATGTTGTGATTGAATTATCATTTGAGAATTTAAAATAAATCAGAAAGGAAAAATTCAAATTGAGTCCTAATCGGACCCTGAAACCCTACACCAAAATCAACTTGGAATTTGGTGATGGTCCCTTAATAGAAGATGTAGATCTTTTTATATTGAACAACTTTTATTTTGGGTGTTTTTGGAGTTCTTTAATAGAAATTCAAATTAAACCCTAATTACCACTTTAAAATTCAAATTTTGAAATGCTAATTTAAAAACTATAGGGAATCTGACCAAACTTATTTCATGAAAGTTGTAAAGCTCCTCAAATAGGACAACTTTTATTTTTGAAGATTTTAAAGTTATTATGAAAAATCCAGAGAATTTGATGGGATTAGAAATGGATTTCAAAAAGCGAATTTACCCCCTTTTGAATAGTTTCAAAATTATTCAAAATTTGGAGTTGACCCCTAAACCAATGTTGTTCAGAATTTCGAACACCATAACTTTCATGTTTACACCTTTCCAAGTTGACACACAAAATTTCGAGAAATTGGTCAAAAACCGGTTGAATGGCATTCAAACGAGCTACAGTGCTCTGCCTCTGCTCTCTGTTCGCGCACAGTCGCGACCGCCGCCGTGTCGGGCGCGCGCGCCGCCGTCCGTGCCGGCCGGGATCGTGTCCCCGGTGCCGTTTCCCGTGCAGAAGATCGCGCGCCGCCCTATGCCGCTTCTGTCCCTCCTTCTGGCCGGCTTAAAGGGCGACGACATCCCCTCCCCGTGCCCTCATCCTCTCCCGACCACCGCCGCACCCGCCTTGGCTTCGAGCCAAAAATTGGCCGCACTCCGACCTCCTCATCCAAATTCCGCTCGTTTCTAGCCTCACTGGATTCTTGAACACGACTTGTGCCTCTGTGGTTCGGCTTCCGTGCGTCGAGGGTCCCGGAACGCTCGCCGTCGTCTTCGGGCCCGGCGGAGCACCGCCGCAGCCACCTCTCTCGCGTCGAGCTCGCTGTGGTGAGCCTCTCTACCTTAGACTTCCCGTTTGCGACTCTATGAGTCATACCTTAGCTCATGCTCGCAATGGTGTCCCATTTTGTCCCCTAGGATCATCGGAACGCGACTTCGTCGTCGAGGCCGAGCCGTTGCACGCCGCCGCCGTCGTCAAGCTCGTCGCTCCGCTCCATCTCAGCCTCGGCCAGCCGTCGGTCTAGAGCCGTGGTGAGCTCCTAGTCCTTCTCTGGTCTTTTTATTCAATTCCACTGCACTCTCGCGGCCGGAACAGGGTAGCCGCGCCGCCGCGTCCGCCATGGACGAGCTCGAGCTCGTCGGAGGCGCGTAGCTTCCGGGCTTAATGTACTAGGTTGTCGGCTGGGTCTTAGGGTTCGCTGGGGTGCGCTCGGTTTCGTCCCGGGGGTCACCGGCGGCGAGCTCCGCGGCGAGCCGACGTGCGCGCGTGTGCGCGTGTGTGCGCGAGTGGGCGCCGGCCGTTGTAGGAGGAGGAACTGACAGGCGGGACCCGCCTGTCAGCGCCTCGACGGGGCACCTGGGCGTGGGCCGGTGCGGGAGCGGCCGAGTGGGCCGGCCTGCCTGACTTGGGCCGTCCCGGGCCAAAAGGAGTTTTCCATTTTTCCCGTGGAATTTCAACTGGATTTCCATTTTAAATTACTATGAATAGTTCCTGTGTTTGTTATTTTTGTAATATTATTTCTGTTGGTCTAAAAATCATGAAAATAATTGTGGGTACTCTCTGGAGCATGTAGTATTTTATAAAAATATTAGATATAGGGTTTGGACATTGTCTGTGGGAACTAAAAATCAGCATATTAATTAGTAAATGTAACTTTGAGCAATTTTAATAAATTCCAGAATTATCCAAAAATCATGAAAATTTATGTGGTGCTAATTTAGAGTAAGATCTATCTGTTGGGTAAGTTTGAGCTCATTTGGAAACTGTTAGGACACTTGTTTATTAGTTGTGGGGTATTTGATCAGTAGAATTAATCTAAGCGAATAATCCCTGTTGTTTGGCGTGATTTTGGATTGATTGGCTTCAAGGGTCTTTCACCATAGTGATCCTTGACAGAAGTATTATGGTCGCTTGTTAGTTGTAGTAAAGCTGTGTAGCAGCTTTCTGTGACCGTTAAAAAGGCCAATAAAACAAAAGTAGGAAACATTGCTCTTACCTTCCGTAGATCGTTTACAACTTTGCCGTGAAGGAAAGTTGTACTCAAGGTATTAATGGTTTACTTTCAAGCATTTAATTTGTTGCCCTCATGCCATGCTAAGCATACATCATTGCATACGTGTAGTGCCCGTTCCCGAGGAGGTCCAGGTCGAGACTACCGCCGAGGAGGTCACTCCAGAAGCCATCCAAGGATTTGACATCTGCGGGACTGATCCTGACCCGACGCTGTACACGATTCAAGGCAAGCCCCGGTGCATTCAGCCCCGCCTTGTGTTTTATAAAATTATTTATCACTTGAGTCTATTACTGCATTAGGTTGTTAGGAGTTGTTTGTCTCCTATATTGATGCATTACCTGCCTTGATACATAATATCCCGGAAACCTGTTTAAAAATAAAAATGTTCGAAAATGCTTAGCCCTGCTTAATCAATTTAGATTTGCGTAAAAAGGCTATTTTGACCCATGGAAATGTGACAATTATGACTCATGAGAAAAGGAAAAAGGGGAATGAGTCCGTTCGGAAATTGTGTACTTGGGTAGCAGCCCCGATGCACCGTATCCGTCGGAAAGGGGTTTTCCGTTCGTCGGTTGTGAATTTGGGTTAGAGTCCCAATGCTTGACCATCGGCGGAAAGAGGGATTTGAAAACCGTTGGGACACTTGTATTTGGGTTAGAGTCCCAATGCAATGTCGCCGGCGGAAAAAGAATTAGGGACCGTTCGTTGTAGGCCTGCTGTGATCGAGACTTTGCAACTAGCCACATACTACGGAAAGCCTCTGGCTCCGGTGGCCCTACTGCTTGAACCGACAACCACGCACTGGGAGTGGCGAGATGGCGAGAGTAGCGTGTACCCTCGTGGCCGGCGTGCCTGGAGAGGAGAGGAGTACTGTGCTCTCGAGTGGCGCAGGACCGGTTCAGGGGTAGGATAAGCCGTGGTAGGCGGGGTTGGCATATGCAAGCTTAAGTGCTACATATGCAGTATGGATAGGAATCCCCAGCTGGGTAATAATCGATTCGAATCGTCGTTGCTCCTCGGATATGGAGACTTGATCCTTTGACCTACAACTGAAAAGTGGTTCGGAACTAGGTGTTTTTGAGAATGAGTAAGAATTTTGAAGGTATAATGATATATGAAAAGGAATTTGGAATTATGGATATGATTAAAATAAGACTGAGTTAAAATATTGAAATAAGATAATAATGCTTTTCTGCAAAACTCTTGACTCTTGCTCCAGCCTTACCTTGACTCCCCTCAGCCTGCATTCCTGAGTCTCATTCCTTTTTCTTAGTCGGGTAAGTCTTGCGGAGTACCCCAGTACTCAGGGTTTGTTAACCCCATGTTGCAGGGACGCAGCAGCCGGAGGTTTGTTTCGCCCCTTGCTGTGTAACAGTGGTACAGGAGGGATGTGAGGAGGAGTAATGTCGAGCCCGTGGGCAGGGTTCTTATCGTTAAATACTTAATAATGTTGTATCGTCATTCTACTGCTACTTATTTTATTTATGGTCTGTAATATTCGCACTTCAATCGTATTTGGACAAACGGTTTGTAATCTAAGTACCTTATAATCTTTCCGCATTTCCACTCTGATGTAATTTATTATGAAATGTTGTAATTCTGTAATGACTTCGCAATGGGATCCTGTTGGAGAAAATCGGACGCTAATGTAGCCCGGCAGAACCTTCTAGATCATTTGGGACGCGGACCCGCTGTCAGAGGTCATGAGTGGCAATGACAGGTGTCTGTGGGCCATGTGATTTAGGCGGTTCTGTCACAGTTCGGTTGCGTCAAAACCAGCCTAGGAATTAATCCAAAATTTATATAAACTAACACGGTAGGCGCGCTACTGCCGCGCCGGTGCTGAAAGGTGGATCCCATGAATAAATCTGGACGGGAAAAAATGCACGCTACCGATGCGTTGGTGCTAAACGACGCACTCGGTGAAAAATCTAGATGACAAAAGGAAAACCCAAAAAAAACACCGCATGGTAGGTGCGCTACCACCACGTTGTTGTTAAACGGCAGACCCAGTAAAAAAATCTGGATGGAAAAAGTCTAGTTCACTCTCTGATGTTTGAGGGTGTGTCTAACCTATACTCTCAACTATAAAACCAGGTAACCAGCCCCCTAAACTTTACTAAACCGGTCAATTTACCCTCTGTGGTGGTTTTGCTGAGTGGTTTTATAGTTTGGGGGCTAAAGTTTAGGTGCGTCTAACCTAAACCCTCAACTATAAACCCGGTTTTATAGTTGAGGGTTTAGGTTAGACGCACCTCCAAACGTGAAGGGGTGAACTAGACTTTTTTCAAATCTGGAAGGAAAAAAATACATGCTACCGACGCATTGATGTTGAATGGCACACCCAGTGAAAAAATCAGGACGATAAAAGGAAAATTAAAAAAAAACATCTGGTGGAGAAATTTGGACGGCGAAAAAGGGGGAAAACCGGTGGAAAAATTTGGGCCCCAAAAAAATGGGCGTCACGCTGACATCAGCGTGAACAGTAGCCCCGCTCTCTGGCCTGGAATTCATTCTTGGTTAAAGAATGTCGGTAGCGCGCCGGTGCTGAACGGTAGATCCGATGAAAAAATCTGGCGGGAAGAAAAACGACGCTACCGATGCGTTGGTGCTGAACGGCACAATAGGAGAAAAAAATCTGGACGGCAAAAGGAAAAACAAAAAAAAAGCACCACCGCGTCTGTGCTAAACGGCGGACCTGATTGAAAAAATCTGGACGGAAAAAAATACGCGCTATAGACGCGACGCATTGGTGTTGGCGGCATACACAATTAAAAATATGGATGGCAAAAGGCAAAAAAAAATAAAAAAACGGTGAAAAATTGGACTGAAAAAAATTCTGACATCATGCCGACATCACATGAATAGTGCCAGAGGGCCTCTCCAGCTTCCATTTCATTTGTGCCTAAGGAATGTTACTAGCACAATGGGCGCGCTATCGCCGCGCCACCACTGTTCGGCGCACCCAGGAGAGGAAAAAAGAAATGACATTGTTATACTTTGTCAGAAAGGAAACGACATGCTACGTGGACATTGCTATTTGTGAACCAAATTAAAAATGGCTAAGCATTATAGAACAACAAACTTAATGATTTGTTACTTATTAACTGGTCGACAATAGTTTTATTAAAAAATAAGAGCATGATGATGTCCAACGAATAGATACATATAGAACACCTTTGGCTACTCATTAATAATCTCATTTAGTAGAAGACAACATGGATCATTAAGTTTCAAATCTATAAGACAAAAGACGTTAAACTATCTAATATAATTGATCACGAAAATGCCATAATATTAACACCAAGTCTTGTCTATATCATCCACTCGATGTTCACGGGGCGAATTAAGACCATGTAGGATCTATATCAGCATAAGAGAAGATGATAAGGCTTTATTGTTGTAGTAAATAGCTAATTCTTATGAATTTACGAAGGCAGATGAGGAACTTTTTTATTGCATTGACTGTTACATGTACAGTTGACGTGTAAGGCTGTAGTTACATGTACAGTTGACATGTAGCAAGGCTATTTGAATCAAAACAACGGGAAAACTGCAGGTATGACAGTATAGGAGTAATACCTAGTATATCATACATTCAAGAGCAATCTGAAGAAATGGCACCCTACTCTATGTAAGTAGAAGTAGAGTTATCTTGAAATTACATATAATCTTAAGTTTATACCAATTCATATTTTCGTTGCAGACAAAGACGCAGGTATTATAGTATAGGAATATTACTTATTATATATCATACATTCAAGAGAAATCTGTAAAGATAACATCCTACTCTATGTAATTAAAAATAGAGCTGTTCTGAAATCACATATAATTTTAAGTTAGTGCCAATTCATATTTTGTTCCACAGAAGATAGCAAGGTTCTTTAAATCTGAATTTCCAAGTAGCAGAGATGAAATAATTGATACTACACTGTGAGACTGGGTAAAATATGAGCAGGGCAAGGTACTAACCTTGGAGTTTTGTACTATCCCACTGTCCCAAGGCATAGTAAGTGTTGCAGCGAAACATCGCCAAGGCTGAAGTAGTCAGCTTTTCCAGTGAGTCGATGTGTAGAATTAAAAAATTTTATACCCTCCGAAAGTTAGACCAAAAGACTTTATGCCTGTTCATTGGGGCAATAGAGAATCACAGTTTACTGTAATGTAATTTCATAATAATAAAAGCGAGTGGTATCCATCATTGTCATTAAAAAGCAATATAACTATATTTTAAAATACTGAATACCATTGGCTAATATGAAAATGATTCTTGCAAAAATTGGTATGGGCACCAAAGGGAATTAAGGCAATGGTTTGTGTCAGATATAGTACTTGAGGCTGCATTGTATCAGGGAATGCATGTGACCTAAGAATTACACATCTACCTGATAGAACACATAATAACAAAAAAAAGAGAGAAATGAACTGCTTTGTTACTTTCAGCTAGGCTATGAGGGGCTTGTCACTTGAAGCAGGCCAAATTGATATGAATTCGGACAGAACGAATTGGACAATTGAAGAAAGCTGCAAATCCTTAGATTAGAAAAAAGAACCCAGAAGGTGAGGTGCACCTACCAGTCTGCCACTGGTTAAAAGAGCATTTCCAAAATAGTCAGTACTGAAGTTCTTATTTTGAAAGAGCATTGCCATGTCAACACATGGAAATGACAGGTAGATCGTAAAAAAATGTCAATAAGTATGTAGAAATTTCTTTGGTAATTAAAAGGTATATGTAGTAAAGTTAATAATCAAGGTGCAGGTAATTAGGCTGTTTAGGAAAAAAGGTTAGGGTGAGGGGCTTGTCACTTGAAGAAGGCCAAATTGATATCAGTTTAGACAGAACGAACGGACAGTTGAAGAAAGTTGCAAATCCTTATATTAGAAAAGAACTCAGAAGGTGAGGTGCAACTACCACTGGTTAAAAGAGGATTTCTAAAATAGTCAGAACTGAAGTTCTCATTTTGAGAGAGCATTGCCATGTCAACACATGGAAATGACAGGTAGATCGTAAAAAATAGCAATAGGAATGTAGAAATCTTTTTTCCAACTAGAAGGTATATACTGACCTGATGATCCTCCTGCCTCATGATCCTCCTCCATTATTCTTTTTTACCAAAATGAACATGACAATTGTTAGGCATACTGAGCATAAATATTTTATGAGCTGTACATAAAAAAAAGTACTACAGCCATATATATATCACGAAAGTAGTGACCTCTGGTTTTGCCTGGAAGGCCTTGGGTTAATTGCGAGAATCACAAAATCTCATGATAATGAAAACGCTGTTGGCTGCTAAGCCGGTAGGTCGTCCGAGATATGTGACACCCTAAGCAGGAAGCAAATTTCCCTTGTACTGCTCTATTATTATCTAGCATTTCACTTGTAGTATCATGTAGGTGGACCAAAGAAACAGCAACATACAGGATTCTTCGAATCAGACCTAAGGACAATATAGCTCTAGTATATAGCCTAAAAAACTGTGTAGAACAGTGACAACAAAGAAGCAAGAGGTAGTACATAATCTACACCTATCAGGCTAGGATATCAGCATTAGTTTCGCATCCTTTAATATAGATTTCATATTAGGAGTACTTGGAGCAGAGATTACCTGATGGCTGATAGTCGAATTGATGTTACCTGGATCTTTTTTCTTCAGAGTGTGCATCAGAGAGAATATCATCCTGTGGTTATTATCATATGACTGAACCTTCTTCGCCGGCGCAATGAACTGTCCTGTAGGCATAAGATTCAGAGCTACGAAAATCGAAAATGCACCATGGATCACCGATGCAAATTTGGATCTACGAAAATACATCATGAGATTAGTCTGAACCTTATCACCTAGACATAGTATCTGACAGGCATAATACTTAGAACATTCATGTAAATTCAGAGCTTGGGAAATAATAATGGGCTTTTGGTTACTGTGCAATGGCACTGCATATGCAGGTAATAAGCTGATCTAGTTCCGATTACAAACTGGGTAGTTTTGTATAGGGACAGCTCCATTTTAGCCCTACATAGTAGAGCACACCATAGGCAGGTAACAAAATTGTACTTACACAAGAACGACTATAGAGCAATAGGAAAATGATTAAATCTACAGTATATGTTATAATAAGCCAATGGTTCAATAACCACACCATTTGTTAACACTCCAAACAAATATATTGAGGTATTCTCTTGGCAACCACATAACAGGTGGAAAGGACAACGGCAATGGGAACCTAACCAAAATAGCTAGGCATCAAGGAATTTCTTGTTTGTCATTATTCATCTTTTTTTTCTTGGCACAGGACATCAAGGAAGCCTTGTGAAAGAAATCAATAATAATGGAGGAAAGTATGTGTTCCATATTCTTGACTACAACAGCTACACATCAAAATATCATCCATGGAAGAAAGTGTTCATCTCTTCTTTTATGTTTGCAGTCATAAAACCCAGGTCATGTATGTAAAACTAAGGCACAGAAAACAAAAAAATGTTCATATTGTTTTCCAAATGAATTGTGCATGGTGTAGGCAACATGTAATATCATATAGCTACAGAACAACCTCAAAAGCATTCATGTCTGAAACTAATTCATGGTGTCTTAGTGTCATGTGATAAAAAATAGGAGACATGAACACTATGTGTAGTCCTTACCATTTTAGAGTGCCCTAATAAGCTCGTCAATGATCCATTTAGTACAGCACATTGTCCACCTTAAGTACAAATTAGCAGCACTGGCTCCCATAATAGTTTGTTAGCTTGAAAAAACAAAGCAATGAGTAAAGGGGGCCAATTTTACAATAAGGAAAGGTAATTATGGTAATAATACATGGTCCTCCAAGGCTCCAACTAATCCGATAAAGGTACTTATGTGAAGGGAACTACAGATTTGCATAAGAAAAAAATTGGAGAACGTAGAAAGGGCAGGATAGGGTTACCTGCCGAAGACCCATCTTCCCGCAAGAAGCTTGCCCGTCTCTTTTCCATGATTTTTTTGGATCTGTCCAGAACGAAAAAGGGAAGATAAGAACAAAAGAAGCACACATTTGAGATCAGATCGTGATCAAGAGGGAGCCGTACCCGAGGATGACGGTGACGTAGATCTGGTAGAGGTATACGTTCGATGACGGTACTGAGGATGAGGGTGGTCTCGAGCAGACGATTCTGGCCCGGTCCCACCAGTGGCCGATCGACGCGTGCACGCGCCAGCAGGGAGCGGCCGCCGCACCCCGCATCTGCACGCGCCACCACCGGTAGGTGCCCAGACATCGTCGCGTGGAGAGTGGGCGGCACAGCCATGGTGGAGGGGAAGCGGAGGAGAGGAAGAGGCAAGGAAGCGGGGCTGCGTCGGCGATGGAGCGAGCGGAGGCAGCGAGGCGCGTCGCCATGGTGGAGGGGAAGCAGAGAGAAAGGGGCAAGGAAGCGGGGCTGCGGCGGCGATGGTGCGAGCGGAGGCAGCGAGGCGCGACTTCAGTTTTTTTTTTTGACGCTGGTGGGTGATTTTTTTTGTTGTGGGAGAGATGAGGATGAGCACAAATCGCTTTTGACTACTCGGCGTCGGCAGGGAATCGTGCAGATGCGTGATGGAGCGGGGGGCCCATGGAAACAGTGCCGAAACAGTAGCACATGGGCTCAGAATCGCGCATTTTATTGGCGCTTTAGGATCTTAATTATATGTTATGTTATATGTTATCTATAAAGATTTATAAGTTTCGTGAAGATTTTACTGTTTATCTACACTGTTCACGCACCACTTTTTCCCTCACAGTTTACTATTCACAGTTTACTCTTCTTTTTTTTTCTTTTTTTTTTTTTTGCCATCTCCCCCTCCCACGCGCAGCGTGGGGTTCCCCTCTAGTTATTATATTTAGCTACCGTTTTAGTCAGGATTTTTTTCCACGAAGGAGAAGAAAACAGGATCCGTGGTTGGCCTGCCCCTGCTGTATCTGCATGCCAGCGGTCAACGGTCTGCGTCGTCTTCATGCCCTTCCGTAGCCCCATAGGCTGATGATAGGCAGAAGCAGGACGTGGTGCAGGCATGCGGATGGAGCGAGAGAAACGCTCCCGCTTCACAAACACTCCCAATGCATGGGCAATGGCAAGCCAACCACTGGTCTACATACCCTCCCCATGTCGTCGTCGCCCGTCTCCTTCGCCAATCCATATGTATATAAATAGACGTCTTCCTCTGCCCCTGCACGCCGATCGATCCATCATATCGATCGGTTGCCTCCATCGCTTGTCGTCGTCAACAGAGACGCACCGCCGCCGCCGTACCAATTCATTCAAGCGCGCGCGCGCGCGGGGGACCATGTCACAGGAGAGCAGCGACGTCGCCGCCCTCAAGTGTGCCACCAAGGCCGCCACGAGCGACGAAGACGGGGCCGCCGCCGCAGTTGCGTCCCAGCAGGGGCCGTCAGCCAGCGCCAGCGCCACCGCCACGCCCTTCAAGTTCAACGTGCACGCGCCGGAGTTCGTGCCCATGTCGCCCGCCGCCGCCGCCAGCCCCATGTCGGCGCCGGCGGGGGCGGGGGGCTACTACTCGCCCTTCATGCAGATGCAGCCGGGCCTGGCGGCCGCCGACTGGAGCTTCTTCCACGAGCACGAGCCCGTGTTCTTCATGCCTGACTTCGCGCACGCCAAGTTCGGCGCGGCCACCGCCACCGCCACCGCCGCTGGGAGCAACAGCGCCCAGGCCAAGGGCAACGCCGCCACCACGGATGTCGCACAGAAGATTGTCAAGCAGGTAATATAGGTGCCTGCTGTTCTGAATTATACTTAATTAGTAGATTCTGCCTAGTTTTTACTTTTTACTAGTCTCACTAGCTCTCACGCATGATGAAATTAAAACTAAACTCTGATTCAATGCAACGCGCTGCATGCAATTAAGTTCTTTCGCTGCTCTTTTAATTTTGCACACATACATACACAACACAGGTCGAGTACCAGTTCAGCGACATCAACCTGGTGGCAAACGAGTTCCTGCTCAAGATTATGAACAAAGACACAGAAGGATATGGTAAGTAGCAAGCAGTACCTGAAGGCTACCGGATAATCTATCTAGTAGCTTAATTGTCTCCCAGATTATTAGAGATTGTGTCAGTCAGACTGAGACATCGTCGACCTTAGCTAGGAAGAAGCAGGCCAATAATATATACAATAATGTTCAGACAGACTGATGTCTAGATCAAGTGATCGATGGAACGAACCTTATATAGCTTGTTGCATTGTCTTGTCCAGTTCCCTTGTCAGTCATTGCATCCTGGAAGAAGATCAAGTCTCTTGGGGCAACCAACCAGATGCTGGTGAAGGCTCTTCGCACCTCCACAAAACTTGTAAGCAACAGCTGATGTCTGCCAGTGTGAAAGGAAATCCTTCTGGCCCATGTCGAAGACCAAACCATGATAATAATGAAGGAGGCTCTTTCGTTCCTCGTGCAGAATGTCAGTGACGACGGCAAGAAAGTCCGGCGCAGGCAGCCATTCACGGAGAAACACAAGGAAGAGCTTCAGGTCAGTCAGTTGTAGTGGCTTGGTATTCAACTTCACCGTATCCTGCAATCCTATCTATCTCTGAATTATGATCCGCATGCAGTAAACAACAAAAATACACAACTGAAACTAATTGTGTTTAATTCCTGCACTGCACGCAGTCCCGCATGATCATAGCAGAGAATTTACCAGAGGACTCGTCTAGGAACAGCCTCGAGAAGATCTTTGGCGTTGTCGGAAGGTCAGCAGCAAGGCACACAAACAATTACGTAGTACTACTCAAACTGCACACCACACAACATGCATGGGTTTTTCAGATACATTAATTAATACAGTAATGCATGTACTCCCTGTTTATGCATGCATGCAGTGTGAAGAACATCAAGATATGCCATCCCCAAGAGCCTAGCACCGCAAGGGCTTCCAAGTCCGACACGCTAGTCAGCAACAAGGTATCTCATGATTTATTTCATCGATTCATCATCTGCTCACCATACAGTAGGTTCACTGACACTGTTTTGACCTTGTTCTTTTTACATTAATTATATCTTGTCCTAAAAAAAAAAGATGCACGCTCTTGTGGAGTACGAGACGTCGCAGCAAGCCGAGAAAGCAGTGAGTACCTAGTACCTACTAATAATGCTCAGCAGCTAGCTAGCAGTCAAGAGAATTAATGATTCTTCTTCAAAAAGGAAAAAGCAGTCATGAGAATGTAATAATGTGCTATATATACCTTTGTTATGTTATCTATCTGTGTACCATGCATACCAGGTGGAGAAGCTGAATGACGAACGGAACTGGAGGAAAGGGCTCCGTGTCCGCACAGTGCTCAGGCGCTCGGTTTGATTCTCTTCATTTCCTCTAGCTCCTTGACCATATGATCGAGTTCGTTCGTTATCTGCATCTGCATGCATTCAGTAACATACAATGCGTGTATGTATTGCATTGCAGCCCAAGTCAGTGATGAGGCTGAAGCGGGGAGACTTCGACCACTTTGTGGGCTCCGACGACGACTCGCCGCACTCCTCCCAGATGTCGTCATCAGACTCCCCGACAGCGGACCACTCATCACCTGCAGCTGCTGCTGCTGAGGCGGCGGCTCACGCTCAGCAGCAGCAGCATCAGGAGGATCAGCAGCAGCAGAATGGGGGCAAGCAGAAAGGGTGGGCTCGAGGACGAGGGACGACGAAGCTGCACATCACGGCGCCGCAGAGCCCCCAGTCGGCTCCGGCGGGCATGGCCGGCCACTTCGACCCGTCCAGCCCCCGCACGTCGTCGTCGTCGTCCCACTCCCAGAACCAGAAGCAGTGCCCGTCCAGCCCCAGCAGCAGGCAGGTGCCGGCCTCTGCCTCCCAGAAGTGCCCCTTCAGCCCCAGGCAGCCTCATCATCCTCCTCCCCAGGGCCCCAGGATGCCCGACGGCACCCGCGGCTTCACCATGGGCCGGGGCAAGCCGGCAGCAGCACCACCGCCAACGTCGCCAGCAGCAGCACGGGCAACTCCAGCGCCTGTCCTTGTTTAGTTTCACTTCCTCCTAATTCATTTATTCTCTCTTCCTCTCTGTTTGGTTAATGCGCATGAACTCTGTGATACAAGCGGTTGAGCTCTTTTTTTTTTTTGGGTTTTATTAAGGTTTAAATAAAGTTGCCTGGCTGCTGCTGCCATACCGGTGACGGACTATATAGATAGGTAGAATAGAAAGTTGTTGAGGCTTGCCTGGAACAGTGATCAACTTATTATTTTAACAATAAAGAATTATCATTCCAATGTTTCACTTACAACAAGATAATTAACAGCCATTGCTCTGTATGTTACCTCTGTGTTTGATTGGGTTAGTCGTCAGGGATATTGTGTTATGGTTTTGTGTGTTGTTTGTTTTCAGGCGTGATTTTTCTTATAAACTAGTTCAATTATGTTCTTCTTAATTGAAAGGCAAAACTCCTGCTATTACATTAAAAAATTACATTTGCTTCCCATATCATGTTGTCCTAATGCATTGTTAGGTTAGATATCATGTAGTGGCAAACTCCTGCAAAACTCCTGCATATCTTCTTATAAAATTACGATTGAATGCATTGTTGTCCTAGTGCGATGTTAGGTTAGATCTATTTAGCTGACTAATAACATGGTGCAGGACTGCAGGTGCACAAGAATTGCACTTTATGTTACCTTTTCCTCAATACTAGTTTCTCCCGATCCAAATTGTTATATATGAGCTTCTCTCCTCTTCAATGTTCATAAAATGATTTTCTGCTCACTTTAGGAAGTTTTGTCCTGCTCAAACAAAGAATTCCCACACACTTACCTTGGCCTTCCCCTCGACTTGCAAAAGGCCAATAAGTCAAAGTTTTTACCTCTATTTGATAATGTCAGAAGAGTGATTAGGGGGAGGAGGCGCAGAGAGAGAGAGAGAGAGTGAGAGAGAGAGAGAGAGAAAGAGAGAGAGAGAGAGAGAGAGTTGTAGGGGAGAGGAATGGAGGAGATAGGAAGTGGTGATTGCTCTTCGATTGCTTGTTTTGATGGATTATATCCTTTCTAGTATTTATAGTCCCTATAGGACTTGGTCTTTAAACAACTTTTTTGGAGATTGATGAGAGTCATAGTGTAGTCTTAGTGCTAACTGTTGGTCAGCCGGTCTTGGGCGCTGCCCACTCCACCACGACGCACTCCAATGCGGCAGTTGCTCAAGGAGCAACCTGTTGTAACACATGTATATGTATTCATTGAGCTCAATACATAAGGGTGTTGGCTCCCAATTCTTCTCTACATGGTATCAAACGCGCGGGTTTCCCGATCCTAACCACCCGCTGCCTTTCCTCCTCCGCGCTGCACTCGCCGTCGCCGTGCTCCCCGTGCCACGACACGCGCACCGCGGCTGCCGTGCCCACCGGCGTTGCCTTTTCTCCACTGCTCCCTACGACTCCATGGACGACATGGATCGCAACCCCCTGTTCGAGTCTCAACCCTCTGACTCCTCCTCCTCCGACGATGATTCCTTCACCGGCGATGCCAGCCTCGCCCTCCCCACCCCTGCTGCCGCCGTTCTCCAAACTGTGAACATCCGTTCCCATGTTCCTGTGGTCCTCTCTCTCGCCGATGCCAACTATGATGAGTGGCGCTGCTTCATGGATGCTTTCCTTGGCAAATTTAGTCTCACTAATCATGTCACCGATCGACCAACTGCCTCCCAACGCCGTGATCCGGACTGGCAGGTCACCGATCAGTGCATCCTCTCCTGGCTCTACATCTTCATCGTCAAGGATGTCCGCGATATCGTCCGCAATCCCAAGCGTACTCGATCTGGACTGCCCTTCATGAGCAGTTCCGTGACAACGCGCTTCACCGCGCGGTCTACCTGGAGGCCGAATTCCTCACACTTGTCCAAGGTGACATGGACATGACGGAGTACACCGAGCGACTCAAGAAGCTCGCAGACGCGTTGCGCGACGTCGGGCAGCCTGTCCGTGAGACCAGTCAAGTGCTGAACATGCTGCGCGGGTTGAGCTCCAAGTACCGCCACGCCATTCCGGCGATCACCGCCAAGCAGCCGCCGCACACCTTCCTGTCGGCGCGATCCCATCTTCTCCTGGAAGAGCAGTACGACAAGGAACATGCAAAGTCCTCGGCTCATCAGGCCATGCTCGCTACGGGCGGTTCACGTCCACCTGCTCGTGCTTCCGATGGCAACTCTAGCTCGGCCAACGTCGTCACCACTCCCAAGACCGCGGCGTCCTCCTTCAACACATCGTCACGCCCTGACCACCGCCGCGGCCGGGGGCGTGGTCGTGGCAAAGGAGGCAACTCCCAGGGCGGTTCCAGTCAGCCACGACCGCAGATGGGCTGGGTGCCTGGACACAACCCGTGGACCGGCATGGTCCAGGCTTGGTCTATGCCGTTCCGGGCACCCGGCGCCGGCGTTCACGGACCTCGCCCTGGAACACCGCCGCAACAAGTCTACTACGCTGGTGTGCCTCCATACAACTCCATGCCGCCTCCACCGCCACAACCTCCCACCGATCCATGGAACCATTAGGCTCTAATCGCCGCGCTGAATGCGGCCAACACTTCGTCCTCTGGTCCTCAGTCGGCGGAATGGTTCCTCGACACCGGCGCTACGACACACATGGCGTCGAACGCTGGTAAATTCTCTACTTCCTAGCCTGTTTCTCAATCTCAGCCCATCGTTGTTGGCAACGGTGCATCTATGTCTGTCACTCATCATGCATCATCTTCCATTCCCACCTTCACAACACCTTTCTCTCTTAACAATGTTTTGGTCTCCCCATCTCTAGTTAAGAATCTCATTTCTGTACGTGCACTCACTCGCGATAACAATGTTTCCGTTGAATTTGATCCATTCAGTTTTTCTGTCAAGGATCTTCTCACTCGGTCGGTGATCCTCCGATGTAATAGCCATGGCGAGTTGTACCCTTTGGTCCCAGCCACGCCAGAGCTCCACCAAGCCACCGCACCCAGTCTTGACCTGTGGCATCAACGATTGGGTCATCCAGGTCACCTCATTCTTCGTCAGTCGCTTCCTCAACTCGAGTTCACGTCCACCAAACCATCGTCCAGCTTCTGTGAAGCTTGTCAACTTGGCAAACATGTTCGCTTGCCATTTACAGTGTCTAGTTCAGTGTCTTATGTACCCTTTCAGATAGTTCATGCCGGCATTTGGACTTTTCCTGTTCTTAGTTACTCAGGTTTCAAGTATTACCTTGTTTTAATTGATGATTTTACTCATTATGTTTGGACCTTCCCTCTCCGTGCCAAGTCTGATGCTTTGGCCTGCATTTTCGCTTTCCATGCTTATGTTACCACTCAATTCCAGCTTCCCTTGATTGCGTTCCAAACCGACAACGACAAGGAATTCGACAATCATGCTCTCCGCAGTTTCCTGACCACACACGACATTGCTTTTTGCTTGTCTTGCCCTTATACGTCTCAGCAAAACGGGAAGGCTGAGCGCATCCTGCGGACTGTCAATGATTGTGTTCGCAGCATGCTCATCCATGCCGGCATGCCCAGCGCCTACTGGGCTAAAGCATTAGCCACGGCCACACATGTCATCAATCGACGGTCGTGCCTCACCAGTGGTACGTCTACACCTTACCAGCTCCTGCTTGGCGAACCCCCATCCTACAACCGTCTACGCGTGTTCGGTTGTTTATGCTTCCCCAATCAGGCAGCGACGGCACCCAACAAGCTCTGTGCTCGCTCTACTGCCTGCGTTTTTCTCGGCTATCCGTCTAATCACAGAGGTTATCGGTGCCTCGATCTCCAAACACGTCGTGCCATTACCTCTCGTCATGTTACCTTCGTTGAAACACAATTCCCATTTTATTCGGCAACAGCTCAGTCACCCACACAACAGCCAGATCCAGCAACAGCCTCTGACAACACTGTTTTCATTCCGACAACAGCGCTACGCCCTCCGTCGTCTTCAGTTCCTGTTCCTGCATCAGGTCGTGTGCAACCTGCAGCTGTTTCCACCTCTCCACAGCCCATATCCCCCAATCCAGAGCCTGCTCCCACGACACCTACTGTCACTACGATCCAGCAGTCACCACCTCCACCCACTGGTGGCCATCCTATGCTCACACGAGCCAAAGACGGCATCCGTAAACCCAATCCTCGCTATGCACTGACAACAGGTGACAACCACCTTTCACCTATCCCTTCCACTGTGCGCACCACCCTCAAAGACTCCAACTGGAGAAATGCCATGGCACAGGAGTTCGATGCTCTTCAGCGAAACCGCACTTGGCGCCTCGTCGATCGGCCGCACGGCGCCAATGTCGTGTCTGGCAAATGGGTGTTCAAACATAAGCTCCACCCCGACGGGTCTCTGGAACGCTACAAATCTCGATGGGTCGTGTGTGGCTTCACTCAACGCGCGGGCATTGACTTTGGCGAAACATTCACCCCTGTCGTCAAGCCGGCCACCATCAGGACCGTGCTCACCATTGCTGCGTCGCGCCGCTGGCCGACAAAGCAACTGGACGTCTCCAATGCTTTTCTTCATGGGTGTTGGCGGTCCTTAAAGCCTATTTCTTACCGCCAATATGTTACTAAAATAAATAGTAGGTAGGGCTTTAAACTAACATTTTCACAAGTTTTGGTGTGTACTTGACTTGCAGGTGTGACATGTGGAAATACACAAAAACCATAAAGAAAGCGCACATACAGAAAACGTATTCAGAAAAGACGTAATCCAAGAAAATAAGAAAGCCCACCTCAAACACTAAACTGGATCCATCCGTAACCGCGGGGAGGCCCAGGCCCAGGGAGCAACCGACCACCCGAAGGCGGTGCCCAAATGGCGCTCCCCAGGGACCGACCGTGTAATACCTCTGGTATTACTATTTAATTAAAATGCCATGTCATCATATTTAATATTAATCATCTGCATATGATTGTGCTTAGCGTTCCTAGAGTGATTGGATTTCATTTAGTATTGATTGTGTAATTTAGTCCTCAATCAAAAATTAAAAATAAAATTTAAATAGAAATCCAATTAAGCACTAAAGTTGACGTAAAATCCTAATTTTAAATCTATAATGAATCTGAGGAAAATGTCTTAATGAAAGTTGTAGAACCTTTAAAATAGAATAACTTTTATCTTTGGAGATTTTGAAGTTATATTATAGAAATTCAAATTAAACTCAAATTAGTATGTTGATTTTTAAATTTGAAACTTCAATTTTAAAAATATTTAGAATCTTCCAAAACTCCCTTAATAGAAGTTGTCAAGCTCACTGAGTAGAACAACTTTCATGTTGACCATTTTTCAAGTTACAGAGAATATTTAAAAGTAATTTCAAATTTTTAGTTTGAAATTCAAACCCTACTTTTACCCCTTGCTGTAGTTTGAAAATTCAGCCGAATTTGAAATTCTTGTCAAAAGAAAAAATGATCTACACAAAATTCTCTACAACTTTGCTTTTCACCACTTCCTCTGAATCGTTTGAGATCAGATCAAATTGGCAGCCAATAGCTTTTGACCTACTTAGTCTAGCACTGTAGCTACAGGGGGGTCCCCCTGTTCTTCTTCTCGCCGTACCCGCGCGTGCCGCGTCCGGCGCCGATCGCCGTCCGGACAGCGTGGCCACGCCACGGCGCTGTCGAGTGGCCGAGGAGGGGGCCCCGGACGCCCCGAACTTATCTCCACCTTTTCCCGGCCCTTTAATGACGACGAGGTCCTCCGTTTTTTCCACTTCCTCCCGAGCGGCCGCCGGCTACCACCTCGTCGTCCGTGGCTAAATTCCCCACCACCAAGCCACCACACCCCAATTCGTCGTGCAACCAGCCTCCTCTCTTCCTTGTGCATCGTTTGGGTGCGGTTTGGTTGGGTGTCGTCGACGGAGTTGTCCGGTAGCCGTTGGCGTTCACCTCGGAACCGCTCGGAGCTCCGCCACGGTCATCTCCTTCTCGTCCGATCGGTTGGAGTGAGTCTCTTCCTTCTCTAGGTAGCCTTCTAAGCCCCTTGGCGGTGTTGTTTCCGATGCACCCGGCGGTTTGGGTTGTGGTGCATCAGGTTCGTCAGAACGGACCTTCGTTCCCGTCGGCCGAGCCGTGTCCACCGCCGTCGTCGTCGAGCCAGCCTCACCGCACCGCCTCATCGTCATCCGTCTCGCCCATTAGCTTCGTGGTGAGCCTCTGATCCTTCCCGACACTCTTTCCGTAACGATACCGTGTCCCCTTAGCCGGAACGGCTTTGCCGTGCCGCCACCGTCCGCCGTGGGCGAGCTCCTGCTCGTCGAGGGCGTCTAGCGCTAGGGCTAGGCGCGTAGGGGTGTCGGTTAGGGTCTAGGGTAGGCACCAGGTAGCTGAAGACCGTCGCTGGGGTCGCCGGCGGCGAGGTCCACGTCGTGCCACGCGCACGTGCGCGCGCCGGAGCGTCGGCCCGAGGTGGAAGATGGAGCTGACAGCGGGGCCCCCACTATCAGTGCCCGAGAGAGAGTGAAGGCGGGAGCTAACGGCTGGGCCCGAGCTGTCAGTAGCCGTGCGGGTGTGGGAGCGCGTGCGCACGCGCGTGGGCCGTGCTGGGCCGCTAGTGGCCTAGCGGGCCGGCTCGGGTTGAATTAGTTTTTCTTTTTCCCGAGCTATTTTATGTAGATTTTCTATTTATTTTTGAAATGAATAGTATTGTATTTTAATCTTTTTGTGTGAATTAATTTACTGCACCAAAAATTATGAAAATATTTGTGTATGCTCTCTGGAATGTGTACTATTTTGTAAAAATATTAAAAATATGTTTTGAGCACTTTCTGTACCAACTAAAAATCAGCACAATAATTAATAAATAGAACTTTGATGGTTTTTAATAAATTCCCTGTAAGTCGAAAAATCATAAAAATTTATTTGATACTGTTTTAGGTCCAGAGCTAACTGTTGGTGAAGTTTGGCATCAAATAGAAATAGTTAAATATTTATTAGATTATATATTGGTTTAAATGATTTATAATAGGAATAGGAAATGAAATAAAGGTTGAATGGTGTGATTTTTAGATTGATTGAGATTCTAGGTCAATCACCTTTATGGCCTAGGGCATTATGAATTAGATTATTCATGTCTAGCTAAGGTAGGGTCTTATGCACATATGTGGTTTATTTGTTATTAAATTTCATCTGTCATTTCATGCATTCATGCATTCATTATTGCACACGTGTAGTGACTGAGAATCCGGAGATAAAGTCCGAGGGTCCAGCTGAGGAGGTTGCTTCGGAAGTTGTGCAAGGCTTTGATATTTGTGGCACTGACCCGGATCTGACACTTTACACCATCCAAAGCAAGCCCCGGTGCATTTGTCCCTCTCCTTATTGTTTTAAAAATATTTATCACTTGAGTTAATTAATTGCATTAGGTTAATAGGAGTTGGGTGACAACCAATTGATGCATTACCATCCTTGAATACCTGACAATACTTAAGAACCTGATTTATTAAAAGTATTGCAAAATGCTTAGTCATGCCTAATGGTTAGTTTTACAAAAATGCTATTTTAAACTGTGATGATCTAAATCACAAGAATCACTTTATGGGACTGGTTATGTCCTTGTTGGTTGGCAGTGTTCCTAGCTAGTTCATTGTCATCAACGAGGGAGGGTTTTCCTGCTCGGTGATCGTGGCATTGGGTTAGAGTCCCAACAATTGTCACCGACGGAAATGGGATTTGAAAACCGAAGGGACAGGGGTATTTGGGTTAGAGTCCCAATGCACTGTCGCCGTCGGAAAAAGGTTTAGGGACCATTCGTTGTAGGCCTACTGGATCGAGATTTTGCAACTAGGCACATACTACGGGAAGCCTCTGACTCCGGTGGCTCTGTTGCTGGAACCGACAACCATGCACTGGGAGTGGAGAGATGGCAAGAGTAGCGTGTACCCTCGTGGCCGTCGTGCCTGGAGACGAGAGAAGTACTGTGCTCTCGGGTGGCGCAGGACCGGTTTCGGGGTATGAAAAGCCGTGGTAGGCGGGGTTGGCATATACAAGCTTAAGTGCTACATATGAAGTGTGGATAGGGATCCCCAGCTGGGTATTAATCGATTCGAATCGTCGTTGCTCCTCGGATATGGAGACTTGATCCTTCGACCATTCAGCGAATAGTGGTTCGGAACTAGGATGTTTTGAAATGAATAAAGAAGTATCGAAAGAATGATGATGGATACTGGAAAGTACTTGAACTATGGTAATAATTAGTAACATTATGGAATTAAAAAATTGAATTAGGACTAGTAATGTTTTTCCGCAAAAACTCTTGAACTCTTGGTAAAGCCTTACCTTGACTCCCCTCAGCCTGCATTGCTCAGTCTAATTTTACACCTTTAGTCGGGTAAGTCTTGCGGAGTACCCCATGTACTCAGGGTTTGTTAACCCCGTTGCAGGTGGTCAGCAGGAGTCTGAAGTCTGTCTGGCTCCGTGCTGCGTCACTATCGTCCAGGAGAGTGAGGAAGAATAAGGTTAAACCCGTGGGCAGGGTTCGTGTAATATTTATCTATCTACTGTACTGTTGGTTCTACCGCTACTGCTACCCCTTTAAATTATGGTCTGTAATAACTGCACTAATTTCCATTCGAACACTGGTTTGTAATATTAAGTACTATTTACTTTTCTGTATTTTTACTCTGATGTATTTTGTTATGAAATGTTGTAATCCTGTAATGGCTTCGCAATGGGATCCTGTCGGAGATAACGGGTGCTTATGTAGCCCGGCAGAGCCCGCTTAGGTCATCTGAAACACGGGCCTGGCTGTCAGATGTCATTAGTGACGATGACAGGTGCCTATGGGCCACGTGATTTAGACGGTTCTGTTACAGACCGCCCCCGGGGCGGCCGCCCCCCTGGTGGGGCCTCCCGGGCCCATCCTCCTCAGGCGGTGCTCATGGCGGTTTGGCAAAGGCGGTTTCACCTCCTTCCATACTTAGAACGCCCAAACCGCTCTAGTTGGACTATAAAAGAGAGGGAGAGCTCCCCTCCAACACACACCATCATTTGGAGCCATTTACTTCACCTCTCACTTGTATTCTTTAGATTAGTTTTAGTATTAGAGCAAAGGCAAGAGCTAGCAAGGAGAGTTTGTATCCTTGGGAGAAGAAGGAACACCTCGGTATGAATACAATGCAGTTCTCTTCCAAGTTCAAGTTCTTATCTTATTTATATAGCAATGCATATGAACTAGAGTATAGTCTTGGTCATGTTATGATCATGATATATGAACTAACATATAGTTTATGTGTTATGTTCTTGATATGTTCATTGTTGTTCTTCATCGTTCATCGACTTAGTATGAATAGAGGAAGAACTAGGGATGAGGTGACGGTTCGTTGTGCCTTCTCGGTTGCTCTTAGCCTAGCCTGTCACTCCGAAGGGGTAGGGTCCTAGTGGGTTAGGAGTTGTTTCCAAGTACGCGAGCATGGTGCTCGGGTATACGGAGATCGGCGAATATGGCGGTATCCCACGGACAGAGGGGTAGGTGGGCAAGTGGTGACAACCCTGTCCATCCCTAGTACTCCCCCACGTTCGGAATATTGGGTAGGAGTTCGTAAAGTCTCTATCGGCTAGCAGACCAGCTGTGGGGATCTCCCTGTCATCCCAGACCTAGTCCCGATACTAGACATGCTAGTTAGATGTTTACTGACAGTTCTTTGCATAGTTATATATGACCAATGCCTGCTCAATTAGATATATTCTTTTATTCTTTATTTCTCTTTTATCCTTGAGGCCGGCTCAGATGTGTGTCCACTATCTTTGAACTATGATTTACCCCTGGTTATGCTATGTCTATCCTATGCATTCAATAAGTGATCATGTTTATGCCAAAGCTAGATGCATTCGTCTTGCCCTCCTACGGGAAATTATAAATACGACACCCCTGAATACTCACGGGTTGAAATGCTACAATGATAGTTTCGTGCGCTTGCGGATTTATCTATACTGAGCTATCATGATTGGCATACCTAAGTACCATTACCTAAGGACTGTAATTCTTGTTGCACCCCAAGGCTGTCGTGCTTCAGTTTTGCATATCGTAAGTAATGATGGTTGGGAAGGCCAATCAGTCACTTCTAACTGTTATTACCATACTGCATTATCTTGGCCGGCACCGTTAAGGGCCGAGAGTTACCTTTTTGAAGTAATGGTGGTTAGGGATGTCAACACACGTTTCTAGTATCGTTGCTAGGGGTGGGCTTTTAGTCTATCTTTAGTAATGACGCTAAGAAACCCCCAACAATGGGCATCTCCAGGAACGTGTGTACTGCCAACAACCTGTTGGCCTCGTCGATCCAAATCATCCAAACGCCGTCTGTCTCCTCGACAAGTCCCTCTACGGTCTCCGTCAAGCACCGCGCGCCCGGTTTACCCGCTTCGCCGACTTCGTCGTCAAGCTCGTCTTCCGCGCCACTCGCTCCGACTCGTCCCTGTTTGTCCTACAGCGGGGACATGACATCGCCTACCTCCTGCTGTACGTGGACGACATCGTCCTCACCGGCTCCCGCACCAAGCTCCTCTCCGACATCGTCGCGCGTCTCTCCACCGAGTTCGCTGTGAAAGACATGGGCAAGCTCCACTTCTTCCTCGGCATCGACGTCAAGCGCACCCCAGAAGGCTTTTTTCTCTCGCAGGAGCGCTACGCCGATGATGTTCTCGATCGTGCCGGGATGACGCAGTGCAAGCCGGTGTCCACACCCATCGACTCCTAAAGGGAAACTCACTGCCGCCAGCGACGCGATTGAAGACCCGGCATCCTACCGCAGCCTAGCCAGTGCACTGATGTACCTGACGATCACAAGACCCGACCTTGCATTTGCCGTGCAGCAAACATGTTTGCACATGCACGACCCCAAGGTACAGCACCTCGCCATGCTCAAGCGGATTCTTCGGTACCTGCGCGGCACGACATCGCTCGGAACTGCATCTTCGGCCTATGACCGAGCTCTTCATCACTGCTTACTCCGACGCCGACTGGGCTGGTTGCCCCGACATGCGCCGTTCTACGTCGGGCTTTTGCATCTTCCTTGGCGACTCACTTGTTTCATGGTCTTCCAAGCGGCAACCGACCGTGTCGCGCTCCAGCGCCGAGGCTGAGTATCGCACAGTGGCGAATGCCGCCGCTGAGTGCATCTGGCTACGCCAGCTTCTCGGACGAACTCCAGTGCCCCCTTCACAAGGTTACGGTGGCCTACTGCGACAATGTATCGGCCGTGTAGATCCTGTACACCACAAGCGCACGAAGCACATCGAGCTCGACATCCATTTCGTGCGGGAACGCGTGCAGCTCGGTGATCTCCGCGTTCTTCATATCCCCACCAGCGAGCAGTATGCCGACATCATGACGAAGGGCCTCCCTACACCAACATTTGAGCCTGTCACACGCCAGACTGCGAGGAGGGGGGTGATGAGAGTCATAGTGTAGTCTTAGTGCTAACTGTTGGTCAGCCGGTCATGGGCGCTGCCCACTCCACCACGACGCACTCCAGTGCGGCAGTTGCTCAAGGAGCAACCTTTTGTAACACATGTATATGTATTCATTGAGCTCAATACAGAAGGGTGTTGGCTCCCAATTCTTCTCTACAGAGATCCTTATAAGATTGGATTCTCCTTTCCCACTAAGGAACTCTAATTTCATAACAAAACGAACTCTATCCAAAACTATTTTGGACTCGATATGGTAACGTAGGCAGCGACGACGGCGGCGGCGGGGGCGGGAGCGGGAGCGGCAGTGGCCCTTCCACCAGAGCGCGCAGTCCCTCAGGGGAACGCTGCTGGAGGCGCCAGGCCCCCTCCTCCTTGGGCCCTTGCCGACCTGTTTGCTCTATTCTGGGGGCCCCATTAGGCGTATGACAGATAAGATTTGAGATCACCTTCCGAGATGGAAGGCCTCCTTAGTTTTATGAACCAAGCTAAGTGTCTCATATGGCTCGAGTGGTGTTGACAACTACTCTCATATGTCTCATATGGCTCTTGATCTCTCTAAGTAGATATTTTAGTCTTCTCTCTTTATTTATGGTAACCGTGTTGAGTCCTATAATACCTAATTTGGAACGGAGGAAGTAATTTGATCAATCCAACCACTTAAAATTGCCACTGACATGTACATCTATCCTCGGCGCCTAGAGAAACATGCTCGTTTTCTCTTGGTGACGACATATTATGGTATCTTTTTTTAAAAAAAAAGAGCCTCTTAATGAAATACACGTGAAGTCGTGTTCAAGAAAAAATAACAAAAACAAGAGAGATTATGTCATGATTAAGTCGACTAAGGCTGTGTTCGTATCAGCTGAAAAACTGAGCTGATTTTGGCTGAAACTGATCTGTTGTAAGGAAAAATACTGTTACAAAGCTAAAAAATATGTGCTGTTTAGTTGAACCGAACATAGCCTACGAAGCAAGAAAGTATCGAGGTGACTAAGATACATACATGCAAATGAACATGATCTTCGATGTTCCTAAATCCGTGTGTTTGTTTTGTCTCGCTGCCAAGTGGACACAGTGACGGTGAGAGCGAAGTTGCTAGTAGAAAGGGCGTGTGGACACGTAGAGCCGACGTGTGCCGTCACCAACGCAATCCGCTGACGCAGCGCTGAAAAAAGAATCCCACCGTCCTCACACTCACTGTTGCCGGGCCCCAGGCGCCGCGCACGCCCAAAACACACACTGACGCATGGGCCCATTGCCTTTTCCCTTGTTGCTGCGTGTCTTGTTGTTCCTCCTCTCCTCTCCTACCTCGCGCATAGAAAGGCAGGCAAAGCAGAGACCAGAGGCCAGAGGGAGGAGAGGAGAGGAACAAGCCACAAGGGGGGAGGGCAGACAGCGAGCGAGCGAGCGATGAGGAGGGAGCTGGCTTCCTCCTTCGTTACTGCCGCCGCCACGGCGGGTGCTTCCTCCTCGGCTGCCGACGCGCTCCGGGGCTGGTGGGACGATGTCAACGAGTCGCCCCAGTGGCAGGACGCGGCCTTCTTCTCCCTCGCCGCCGCCTACGCCCTCGTCTCCGCCGTCGCACTGGTAAGCACTCCCTCCCCTCCCCTCCCCTCCTGCACTACCCCTCCCCTCCTTGCCTCCTTCGGGGGCCAGGGCACGGCACGATAGCGCGGGGGCGAGGAGATACTGCTTGATCTCAGCTGCTATTCGCCGATTGGTGCCGCGCCTGCCGCAAAAACCAAATCTTTTCTGCCCTCCTGCGCCCTTCTGCTTGCAGAGGGGGAGCAAGAGGCACCGAGCAGCGTTCCAATTTGTACTTTGGGAACTGGATTGGATCCTCACCTCTGCTCCCTCTGTCGTTCCCCCACTTGCAGATTCAGCTCGTCAGGATCCAGCGCCGGGTGCCCGAGTTCGGATGGACCACGCAGAAGGTCTTCCACCTCATGAACTTCCTTGTCAATGGGGGTAATTTATCATCTTTTCTTTACTGATCTCTAATCAGTCTGCTCCTTCATTGTCGATTTCATTGTTCCACATGGAGTTGCATACGACTCACCCTATTTCATTCATGATTATACGCTGCTTAAAAAATCACGCCAGCTAAATAACCAGCCAAACGCTACTAATCAACTCGTCTTCCTGCTGCAGTCCGTGCTCTGGTATTCGGCTTCCATGCCCATGTCTTCCTCCTCCGACCAAAAGTAAGATTGCGATTTCTTTTCCTCTTCATTCACCTGCTCTCCGACTAACGATGCACGGTCAAGGTTCACTTCCCTCTCTTCCAGCCAAAGATGTTCACCTTTTGCTTCTTCCACAGGTATACAAGTTGGTGTTACTAGATCTCCCCGGCTTATTGTTCTTCTCCACCTACACCTTGCTCGTCCTCTTCTGGGCAGAAATATACCATCAGGTGCCACACTCACCTTGCATTATAAATTCTCTACATTTTTTTTTCATTTTTATTACTTCTGTCATCACGAAAGGAAAGCCTTGAATTTCCTTCCATTTTACCATCAGAAATCGCAAACAAAT
The DNA here is from genome assembly GCA_038502445.1 of Eremochloa ophiuroides. NCBI lineage: Eukaryota > Viridiplantae > Streptophyta > Magnoliopsida > Poales > Poaceae > Eremochloa > Eremochloa ophiuroides. The sequence goes on along the minus strand of JAHLJS010000001.1, from coordinate 315,985 downwards.
GATACAAGCACAAATCTTGGTTGAGTTGCAGGCTAGGAGTCTCCCAACAGACAAGCTAAGGCCTGCATACATTGCAGTTAACACCATCATATATGTTGTTCAGGTCTTTTCATCTCTTACTTTCTCGTCATCGTCATTCAATAAAGTCACCGCTTTCTTCCTGCGCATGCAATTTCTAGTGTATATAGTTTATTGGATTTCTTTTATATTGAGGATTCTAAATTACCTTTTTCCAACTTTGACTCGGTGCCTCTGGTTGCACATCTGGACAGGTTTGCATATGGATATACCTCGGAATAAATGATAATGCCGCCGTTGAGCTGGCCAGCAAAATTTTCATTGTAGCTGTCTCCTTCGTTGCGCTTCTTGGCTTTTCAGTATATGGTGGGAGGTAACCAACTGTTCTGTGTCTTTTGCTATTGTACTGGCTTGCATTCCTATTTATGTAGTATTGCCTTAAAAAAAGCTGCTGTTGTTTTACTTCAGGTTATTTATCTTGCTGAGACGTTTCCCTATTGAATCTAAGGGGCGGCAAAAGAAGCTTTATGAGGTGATTGCAACCCTGCAACAACTACCTTTACTGTTCGACTGCCCATGAGAATGCTAGTGTAAAAATTAGAAAACAAATCGTTGACGTAGTATGTTGTTAGGAAACAGCATTTGGTTAACGCTATCACTGACTATGAATTACGAATATCATACTTACTGTTAAGTAGTGGAAATCGACATGTGTTGAACATGAAATTCTTTTGCCATGTTTGCAACATCTTTTTTTTGAGCTCCGTAACTGTAGCTAAATCTTGTATGAATTGGTCATTTATCTAGTGACTTAACTAACTATAGTATATGATATCTCTACGTATACATTTTCTCTCGAAAGGGTGGCAAGAGCATTGCCACATAATTATTACGTGAAACTCTGCATAGAATTTCCATTTGTTTTGTTTGAAAAAAGGTAATATTTTATTTACTATCTGGTATCTTTCGTTAAAAAAAACTGATCTGGTATCTTAATAATGAATTTAGGTCTATTCGGTTCTTCATCTAACAATATGACTGTTCAGAACTGTAGCATCTCCATAATTTCCATTCTGATGTTGCATTTTTCAAAATGTCTCAGGTTGGGACTGTGACGGGAATTTGTGTTACCTGCTTCCTGATAAGATGTGTTGTGGTGAGTATTTTGTTCCCACTTGGCCTTATTTGGATGTTATCGTATTGACCTCAATTCAAGTGGGTTAGAGTGGATTGGGGTGAAATTTATTTCAAGTTCCACTCCAATCCATCCCAACCCACGTGGATTGAGATGAATAAGATAACATCCAAACAAGACCTTACTGATTGGTTGGTATTCAAGGAAGGAAGGTTGATTATTGCTTTTGTTGGCCGAAAGTAGATGTATGATGTCGACCTGCCTCATACAAAAATGACACACAGTAGACTAGTTTGTACCACGCGGGATGCTGTGTGCTGTTTGAGAAGACTGACAAAACGAAGTCGTTTGCTAATTCTCTTTAAAGAAAAGACATCCCACACCACATGTATATGTATATAAATCATGCAGTGCAGTGTTTGTATTTCTGATAGTTGCTCCTTATGTGCACTGATGGTAGGTTGCATTATCTGCATTTGATGCCGATGTATCTCTCGAGGTTTTGGATCATCCAATCCTGGACTTCTTCTATTATCTGGTAAAAAGCACTAACACTGCCTTGTGCTCAACGATTATAGCAACTTTTCATCCCCAGGATTAATGTTCTTATGAATGTTCTCAACTGTACAGTTCGCGGAGATACTGCCTTCTGCGCTAGTTCTCTTCGTCCTTCGGAAGCTTCCTCCCAAGAGGGTATCGGCGCAATACCACCCTATTAACTAGAGAGTTTTTTATTTTATGATGTTACATGCTAAGAACTCCGGATGAGCTGAAACTGCTGAAAACCTGCATCCGGTTCTAGTTGAATGCTTTTGCGTGTGCGGTTATGTTTATGGAAGCGTCAGTGTTGGCGACGACTGACAATGCATCATCATCATTCTATATGAGGAAAGAGTTTTGAGTGGTGCTAATGAATTGGACGACTCCTTTTGTGGTTGCATCTCCAAGTTGTTATTTGGTCGGTTGTGCTACTGCTACCGAGAGCATGACATGACATTTCCAGCAGTATCATACCATTATTAGGCTGCGTTTAGATCGGAAAGTTTGGGAAATTTTTTATTACTGTAGTACTTTCGTTTGTATTTGATAACTTTTGTCCAACCATAAACTAATTAGACTCAAAAGATTCGTCTTGACGTGTACAGATAAATTATGTAATTAGTTATTTTTTTATTTATATTTAATGTTTTATACATACGTCTAAAGATTCGATGTGACGGGAAATCTTGGAAAAAGTTTGTAAAAGTTTGCGAAACTAAACGGGGTCCTTTTGAATTGCATGTGCATTCTTGACACAGATAAGGCCATTAATGATTTGTCGCCTTGTTGGTCCCAGTGATCTTGAGGAGAACACTAGTGATAGTAATTGATAGCACTAGTGGTTCTTGTTACCATACTTGTAAATTCCATTCCGAAGGCCGTTCCGTTTTTTCTCTTGGAATGAAACATTCCGGTACCGACCGATACCGGTATACCATTCCGGACTTTATTATATTAAAAATATATGAATATACATATATATAAATAATCATATAAATATATACTTATGGCATAGTTACGCTTCATCACACTGACATTTTTTCTAAACTCACATATTTTTTCTAAACTCCATAGCTCACACATGGAAAAAGTGTTTCGTCACTTGGTTTTAGTCCGGTACCGGAATGGGTAGAACAGGCGTTTCGGCCGGAATTGACCGGAATGGCCGGTATTGACCGGTATTTGACCCGGTACGGGATTGCAGCCTTTCTATACCGGTTTGGGCACCAGAACGGGGCATTCCGGTCATTCCGGCCGGTACCGGAATGGAATTTATGCTTGTTACTCCTTGCTGTAGTTCAGCAGTCTCTGCCAGCCAGCCGGGCCGCCGGCTCCTCTGACCACTGACCTGAATTGAGCTGCCATGCGGAGACCGACGACTGGGCTGACCTGCTGCCGTGGCTGTCACTCTCTGCTTCCACTTGCCCTTCTTCCACATCCAGTGCTTCGCAGGAGCTGCGACCTCCAAGCATGTCCCCGTCCCGTCACCGCCTGCTCACCTTCTCCGTCCTTGTCCTCGTCTTCCTCCTTGCCCCTAGCGTGCACCCCCAGGCTCCCAACCCGTGCGGGACAAAGGCCAATGGCAGGTACGCCTGCGCAGACTGCTCCACCTCCGCCGCCACCTCCAATCGAGGGCCCGCCTTCGAGTCCAACCTCCTCCGCTTCCGGGACTCCCTCAAGGACATGGCCACCGGTAACGCGACCTTCCTGAACGCCACCTTCGCCGCCGACGCCCCGGAGGACACGGTGTACGGCCTCGCCACGTGCCTCGCCGACGCGGAGGCGTCCGCCTGCGCCACCTGCCTCGCCGCCGCGGCCAGCGAGCTGCCCGGGACGCGGTGCGGGAGCCGCAGGGACATGGTGCTCTGGTACCCGCAGTGCCTGGTGCGCTACGACAACGCCACCTTCTTCGGCGTCGCCGACACGTCGCCGGGGAGCTGGTTCGACGTGCCCAACCCCAACAACTTCTCCTCCGACGCGTCCGGCCTCGGCGCGGCGCGCGAGAGGCTGAACGGCCGGATGCTCGCGGCGGCGGCGGAGTCGCCGCGCCGGTTCGCGTTCGACGACGAGCGGGTCACCGCCAACACGACGCTGCACGGGCTGGCGCAGTGCACCGACGACCTAACCCTCGAGGAGTGCTCCCGCTGCCTGGCGTCGAACGTGGGCCGGGTCCGCGTCTGCTGCGCGGACATGGACGGCGTCCGCATCAACGGGGCCAGCTGCTACCTGCGCTACGAGTTCATGTCCTTCGTGCCTGGCACGCCGCCGTCCATGGCGCCGCTGGTGGAAGTGGAACCGCCGCCTCCAGAGGCACCGTCGTCGTCAGGAGATGCAGGTGCCTCGAGGAAAAAGACAACAATATGTGAGTACCCATCGATCAATCGAGTATCCATTGATGATGAGGAAGCTCCTAGCTTCGCAATACTTGCTCTTCGATTTGACGAATTCAATTGTAACTGTAATCTGTTGATTCCCGGCCAGACATCGCGCTGGGTTCGGTGGCACTGCTGTGCTTCCTCGTTGCTGGAGGTTTCTGGCTATGGAAGAAGCGAAGAAGAGGGAAGAGGATGGAGTCCCTGCTGCAGCTGCAGCACCACTACCCGCGACGGTACAGCTACGCGCAGGTGAAGCGGATGACCAGCTCCTTCGCCCACAAGCTGGGCCATGGCGGCAACGGCACGGTGTACAAGGGCAGGCTGTCGGAGCCGGACGGGCGCGAGGTGGCGGTGAAGATGCTCAAGGAGGCCAAGGTGGACGGCGAGGAGTTCGTGAACGAGGTGGCCAGCATCACCCGGACGTCGCACGTCAACGTGGTGACGCTGCTGGGCTTCTGCCTCGACGGATCCAAGAGGGGCCTCGTCTACGAGTACATGCCCAACGGCTCGCTGGAAAGGTACGCCGTCGGCGATGGCGGCGGCGGAGGACGGTGGTGTCTCCGGTGGGAGCAGCTGTTCGACGTGGCGGTGGGCATCGCGCGCGGGCTGGAGTACCTCCACCGCGGCTGCAGCGCCCACATCGTGCACTTCGACATCAAGCCTCACAACATCCTGCTGGACGCGCAGCTCCGCCCCAAGATCTCCGACTTCGGGCTGGCCAAGCTGTGCCCGCAGAAGGAGAGCACCATCGCCGTGTCCATCGCCGGGGCCAGGGGCACCGCCGGCTACATCGCGCCGGAGGTCTTCTCCAGGCACGCGGGTGCCGGTGCCGCCGTCACCAGCAAGTCCGACGTGTACAGCTACGGCATGATGGTGCTGGAGATGGTCGGCGCCACGGGCAGTGGTGGTGTGTCTTCCGGCACCGGCACGGGAACGACGACCGGGGTGAGCACCGCCACCGCCACCAGGTACTTCCCGGAGTGGCTGTACCAAGATCTGGACCGGTTCTGCGCGCAGGCACGCGAGGAGGCGGATGCGGAGGTGGTGAGGAAGCTGGTGATCGTTGGCCTCTGGTGCATCCGCCTCTCGCCGCAGGATCGGCCGACGATGAGCAGGGTTGTGGAGATGCTGGAGAAGACGACCACGGCGGACCTGCAGCTGCCGCCGGGCCCCTGAAGGTCCCGATGACCTCAAAAGCCCACAAGATATATGGCCCACTTGTAATGTATGTAATTCACTGAGGCTGAACTGGGCTCTCGTACTCGGCCCACAACACTTGCTTATATCCAGTTTAATTCCCGCATCGGACATTACTCTCAACAAAATCTGCGACTGATGGCCAACGATGTTCGGCGAGTCACTAGCTTAGTTCATTTCCCAGGGCAGTAGGTTGATGTTATCTTCAACGTTTAAAGCCGCACGTCCCTCTTTTCCAATTCCATGACTAGAAAAGAAATTCAGAGATACTGTATTTTAGGTGCTTAAATTTTTAGAAACAATCTTATATAACCAATTCATATCGTATAATTAAAAGAACAACTCATAAGAGATAACTTATATTTTTTTTTTCTAAAGATAAGTAATGAAAAAATATTTATTTTCTCAATAATAAAAAAATTACACACCTAAAAATGTAAGAGGTGGATGTTAGACTGATCTCTCACCAATATGGTCCAACATCTTAATCTCGTACCTTGATTGGGGCGTCCAACCCTACATGATTGGTGGCCCCCCATCACACTACACTATAAAGATAGATGGGGGCTGACGGCTCAAAGTACGAGGTTCACCGCAGCCGTAGATCCCCACCGACATAAGCCCTAATCCGACCCAAGAGGGGCGCAACGAGTGACGGGAAGCCGCCACCGTCTTCATCGTTGACTTCACTGCGCCACTACTTCGTCACCGAACTCCACCATCGCCTCTGCTTCACCCTGACGCCCACTGCGCCGCCAGACTTCACTGCTTCTCCTTCATCGACCTCGATGCCATGGCGGACTCGAGCTCCTCCGCCAAACCCTCCGACTATCGGTAACACCTCCCCACTCCCATTCTCTCTCTTTCCCAGTTCATGTTCTAGTTCAATCTTCTTGTTTATCCCGAAAGTCACGAATCCACCTGCTAGAACTACACCTAGTTGATCCTTTGCGTTTATCAGTGAACACTATTAGAAGGGACTTGAGGATATCCTCTTTATCACACACTGGATATTTTTAGTAGGCAACCTAAAATATCGTTCCCCTAGTAGAATATTACCTTGGACATTATTCTTTAGTATCTAAAGTATTTTTCCTGTGAATCTAAACATTGTTATATATATATCAACCAAACGTTCGCAGGGGACTGGTGAGCTTGCCTTGGCCGCCCTCACCCTGCCCTCGCCCACGCCATCGCCCTGGCAGCCGGCGCCACCGAAACACGAAGTATCGGGGAAGAATAGGTTGTTGTGGTCCGAATTTCAGAAATATGAGAGACAAACTATACTACATGACAAATCCATATAGTAGTGAAAACATTTTTATTATAGATTTACCATTCTACCCTTAATTATATAAAGAAATTTCAAAAATAATATTATCGCACCTCTCTTTTCAGTTGATGGTCCCACTAACTTCAGTATGCTCCCGGCGTCTAAGGTCTCACCATTTGGTATGCACCCGGTGCCTCCCGATTTCTCTAAAATCGGTTTCTCTTGATTCCTCTGTCTTTCTAGCCGTCAGATCATTTCTCATGAGCCGTCTATTTTTCTCCGATCATAATAAAAATTTTCCAATAATTATTAATGTTAACATCCATATTGTAATGCACGATGCGCCTCAGCTCCTCGCATTGCAGCCACAATTTTTTTTTGCATTTGTCTATTTGTTTGATTCCTCTCGTCCCTTTGTTTGGGCCACACAACAACGTTCAGCTCCCATAGAGTGGTACAGTATGAAACTGCTGTTTAAGGTAGCAAACTATTTCTTCCAAGGTCGTCCTCTAACAGGCCTTACAAGTTACATGTGAGTACTATGACATTACTTGCATTCGTGATAGAGAGCTCAAGTTTGTAAGAACGTGCACGTTTTACATGTGACTGAGTACTGAGACACTACTTGCATTCTGCTCACTACGGGAGAAGGGAGAAGGGAGATTTGTCGAGTGTCGCACGGTTTGCCGAGTGCCGAAACACGGGCACTCGGCAAAGACATGGTTTGCCGAGTGTTACACTCGACAAAGGCAGGCACTCGGCAAACCAGGCCTTTGCCGAGTGCCACAGGGTTCACGACACTCGGCAAAGAATGACACTCGGTAAAGGATTTCTTTGCCGAGTGCAACGTTGGCACTCGGCAAAGAAGATGTCACATGACAGCCAAGACAACCCACACCGTTAATCTTTGCCGAGTGCGGGGACTAGCACTCGGCAAAGATGCACGGTTTGCTGAGTGTCTTTTCCTGGCACTCGGCAAAGAGCCAGGTTTGCCGAGTGCCAGACAAGGCACTCGGCAAATAATTTTTATTTTTTTGAATTTTGATTTCAAATTTTTTTTACGATCCTTATATATTGTATGCAAGCACAGGTTTAAATTTGGGACTTTTTTTATAACTTTTTCCTATATTTCATAAATTTATTTTGTTTACTTGCTTTTTTTTTCCGAAAAAGTAAATTTAAATTGCAGCTGCCAACTTGTTCGAAAACTTCCTAATTTTTTATCATAGCCTATACATTCGATAACATGAAACCTCGATAGGTTTTGTAATTTTGGACTTCATTTGCATTTTATATAATTTAAAAACACTCCGACCACAAATGGGTGGTCATGTTTCGTGAATAAGACGCTCAAAATTTTGGGTGAGTGTCTGGATACGGCCTTAAAATACACTCTAAACCATGAATGTCATTTTTTAAATGCCTAGATTTCATTATTTATGCACTTGCAGTTCAAATTTACTTTATCAAAAAAATGCAAGTAAATAAAATAAATTCATTAAATATAGTAAAAAGTCATTAAAAAAGTCCCGAATTTAAACATTTGCTTGTATAAAATATACAAAAGGACTGCAGAAGAAATTTCAAATCAAAATTCAAAAATAAAATAAAATTATTTAACGGGTCTTTGCCGAGTGACAGGTAGAGGCACTCGACAAAGAAGCCTAGACCGCGACACTCGGCAAAGAGATTTGAAAAAAAATTAAAAGTGGACAAAAGGCTCACAGGCCCATGCTCCCAAACCCTATCCCCAAACGCCCGACCCGCGCCCCCCAGCCAGGGTTATTTTTACCGACCGGTAGCCGGTAACCGCCGGCCGGCGGTACCGGTATACCGGTCCGATTTGACCGGTTACCGGTAGAAACCGGTCGAATTCAAATTTTGAGTTTGAACCCCAGTTCAATCGGTTCCGGACCGGTATACCGGCCGGTTTGACCGGTTACCGGCCGGTTTGAGCGGTTTACCGACCGGTTTGGTGGTAACCGGTCGCATTTTCAAATTTCAGATTTATTTTAAAAAAAAATGCTGAAAAAATTTCTAAAAATAGTTCATGATTTATAGAATCCAATGATGTCAAAGTTTTTCAAATTTGAGTGCGTTTAGTATATTTTTCGACCTTCATGATTTAATGGGCCTAACGGGCCTTAATGGGCCTTTTTTTTTAATTTGGGACTTCGAAAAAAATTCTAAATGTAGTCAAATTTAAAAAATTTTGACACCATTGGAATCTATAAATCATGAAGTATTTTTAGGAATTTTTTTACTATTTTTTTCTTCGATTTTAAATTTAAAATTTTAGTTTTTTCAAACCGGCCGGTACCGGTACCGGCCCGGACCGGTATGACCGGTAACGGCCGGTTACCGCCGTATTGCGTCGCTAAAAAAAAACCTGCCCCCAGCCCCTCGCCGCCGCCGCAGCTGCACCCCCCCGCCGGAGCCCCGCCGCCCCGCCTGCCCCGGCCACGCCTGCCCCGCCGGCCCTCCCCGGCCGCCGCGCCCGCCCCGGCCGCTCTTCCTCGCCGGCCGCGCCCGCCCCGGCCCGGCCGCTCCTCCGCGGTGGTCGGCCCTCTGCGCGGCGGCGGCCGCCCTTCTGCTCCTCCATGATGCTCATGATGCTCTCCGACGACTCCTGGCCGTTGGCTTCACTTGCCGCGGACGACGGCTACGCGCCCCCCGCGCCACTCCCGCGGTCCCCGGCGCCGACGCCGGTGGAGAAGCGGACGCAGTTCCAGTGCGTCGCTGCAAGAAGGTGTTCCGCTCCTACCAGGCGCTCGGCGGCCACCGCGCCAGCAACGTGCATGGCGGCAGGGGCGGCTGCCTCGCGTCTCCCGTGGGCGTGGCTCTCCGCTGTCTCAGATCCCCGCTTCAATCCAGGTGCTTGAAGCTGAAGCAGGCAGATTAACGCCTTCATTCTGTATAATAATTTCGTTGCCGGAGGTGATTCGGGGTGAGCATCATCAGGGAGATATAAATCCACCAAAACTAAAAGGTAATAAAAAATCAGAAAAAAATGAGGCGAAGAAAAGAAGCATGCTTCTTTTGTAGGTTACAATGGTAGCTTGCTTATCGTCTTTTTCTATTCCATTGGTTTGTGATTACAATGTTCTGTCGTTGCTGTTAATTTCGTTTTCTGCTCGAAGCGACTGGATTATATGGAGTGCATCTATATGTAGATTATTACTTTGAGCAACTAGCAATGCTAGCTCTGGTTCTTGCCCTGTTGATCCAAATGCAGCAGCAGCCCATCGAAACAAATCAAATCAGCAATGGGGGAAAGAGGTACTAGCTTAACCATAGCTTTCTGCTGCATTCTCGGTAGGAATGCTATAGCTATCCTGGCTGGTGTCCATGCTTAGTCGATAGTGCGAGTAGGTTCATGTCCATACTTACACAAACTTTATCATTAGAGTCAATTTAAGGCAACTCATATCAATGGACATTTTTATATTGATCGTCTCTACCTTCTTGATGTACCCGATCTTGCCTTGGTTTGAACCTTGCATGATTTGCTTATGTTCACGCAACATTTGATGCCCAGGTGAAATCTCATCGCTGGAGTTCACACTTCTTTTTCAAACAGGTGAGAATCAAGAATTCTGAAATTGATGGGAAATGCCCAGAAAATGGGAAGTCCATAGTAAACCAATTTGAGATTGAAATTTTATTTTACAAGGATCAGCCAAGTCTTTGTTTTTTAGGAACGCTGGCTGGCTGCTGCCATGTGAGGTGGTTGCAGTAGCACATGCTGACGAGTGACGACGTTGGATATCAGTGTGGTGGGTGGGAAAAAGCATGTCATGGGCTGCAAGCATTTGGGTACTTAGCTGCAGCAAGGTAACATGAGATACTGCTTTACTTCAAGCATGGGTTTATGGTATTGGCTCAGAGGAATTTTTGTTTTTTCAAAATGCCTGAAGAAATGCATCTAAGATTGTTCATTTTTTTATTTTACTGAAGTGCATTTTTGAACCATCCTGCTGATTCAATGGGCATTATATCCTATACAGAGCGAACATTTACAAAATAGTGGTTTCTTGCTCTGCAGCATTATTCATTCTTCATTTCAGATGACCTAGCATCACCTCTTTAAATTGTTTTTTATGTCAGGTTTGCAAATAAGCTAAGCTACAGTTTGCAGGTCCTAGCTATCATTGACAAAAAATCCTATCTCAAAATGTTTCATTTAACAGTAAAGATGTACAAATGATTGGGTGCATCAGACAGACTATATTTTTGGGTTGCATAGCATATCTACTCAAGAGTATAGGTTTATATTCCTTACATTTCAAACATGGTTGCTCTTCAAGAATCATCAAGGGACTTAGGAACTTGGAAGTCTTAAATCTAACCACCCTGTACACAGTGATTTGCATTGGGTTGAATCCTACCACTGCCACATACTTTTCAAATATTCCTTCCTGCAGGAACATATCTTGAAGAAGCTTATGATATCACTCCTATTTAATAATAATTAACATTTAAACTTTCTACATGGACTTCAGTGTTGATCCCGTGTTTTTTTACTTCATTTGGTCAAATGGACCAGGCACAAACAACATTTACATAAAACAAAGTTGCAGGCATGAGACTTAATCAGTGAGGAGTTTTTCTCTTTTCTGATGGAGGGTTTCTCATTCGAACTTCGATTTCAGATCTTACAGCAGTGCCAAAGAAAATGCGCTTCACACTATTGTACAGTAGATTTGGCATGTCACCAACGTACCAGTTCTTATTTGTACCCTTTCACATGCCTTCATAATCTGCAAACTATCTAAACATTCTATTTGAACTATGCAGAGAAGCAGTGAAGAAACATATACAAACAAGGCTATCCAAACTGCTACAAATGGTGCTCTTTCCTTATCAGAATCCCTGCCCAGGAGGTAACTTTCTGTAACATTAGAATAAATACATGTATATCATACTGCACACAAAGCTGCCACATAGTTAATTTGTTGACGCAAAAGTTTTTCATGTGTAGACCAGAAACTCATTACAGTTAGTTTCTAATATAAGGGGGAGGGTGGAGATTAGATGCTCAATGAAATTGAGAGGACACTAATTTGACCATGTTCCAATGTAAAGAGATGTATAAATTATCATTTATTAGTTCATACGTTATATGTATGAGACTACATCCTGAACAATGTTTGGTAGTTTCGATTGTCACTTATGGTCACGTATAGAAGCATTGTCTTTACTTATATTTGCGTATAGAAGCAAAGTGTAAGAATTATTTTTAGGAGTGATTAGATTGCCAAAACACTCAATTGTAGTGTTTGTACAACATAAATGATCCCAATATAATATCAGATTGCTTGTTGCTTGTTCTATGACTGAAGGTTTCTTAATGAATAGAAGTAAAAAAAAAAATTAGAGGGAGCTTTGCCGAGTGCATTGACCAAGGCACTCAGCAAAGATAATTTTTTTAAAAAATAAACGAACAAGCTTTGCCGAGTGCCAGAGGTAGGCACTCGGCAAAGAGGATTTTTTTTAAAAAAAGAAAAAATCTTTGCCGAGTGTTGCACTCGGCAAAGAGGATTTTTTTTAAAAAGAAAAAATCTTTGCCGAGTGGTGCACTCGGCAAAGAAAATTGAAAAAAAAATGACGTGACCATGTGACGGACGCCATCAAATATTTGCCGAGTGCACGTGATTCAGCTCTCGGCAAAGGCACTCTTGACCGTGAGACTCTTTGACGGTGGGTCTTTGCCGAGTGTAGGCACTCGGCAAATCGCCCCTGTAGGAGCCAAAGGCGATGCTCCTCATCATGCTGTGACACTACTTGCATTCTGCTGGCTCCGTTCGTTTCTGAAGGAGCCAAAGGCGATGCTCCTCATCATGCTACAGTACCGCACAGTGCATACGGAGCCGGAGCCGTTCAGACAAGAGCCCTGCCAAAAACGGTCTATATTCGTGATAGATCGAGGCAGTTGGCACATGATGTAGTATTTTTGTAATTAAGCGTATGCATGTTTGCAATTGTTGCGTTTCAGTTTGTATGGATCCGGAAACCGGATGCTAGCTGATGCTGCTTCATGTGGCTGCGCGTACTACTGCATCCACACAATATGGAGAGCACATGTTTTCTAAGAACGTGCAGATTTTACATGTGACTAACGACGATACGGTAGACATGTGTGGCTAGATTTAATTCACTTCGCTCTTTATTGGTCACATATTTTACACTCAGTGGTGTCGCCCTACGACAGAGAGGCGTGACCACAGGAAGCATTATTGTCTTTTGTTAAAGCTTGTTTAACAGAGCCGGACATGCACACACATCATCGATCGATCCGTTGCATGATCATGGCGTTGTTGGCTGTGTTGGGTGTCCCGGCCTGTCGTCACTTGTCGTTTGATCAGATGAAAATCCGATCGACTCATCAGATACTAGTCGTTTGTTCTCGATTTGCCTATCACGTGCAACATGACGTGTGATTGCTGCTTCCGTGCACCTGCGGGTGGGCCGGGGCTAGCTACGTACTGTACCCCAAAAAAAAAACACGTTATTCGCGTTGCTGTCCCGTCAATCGTCATCAGTGAACAGATCCGTCCTGCTAGCTGCACGTAGGAGTAGTACGTCGTATGGTATGTGTACGCGTTCGATTGGACCAACCATATCATGCAGCATTTGCAATAATGGTGTGTCAGCATGCAGCATTACGCTCCGTTTGTTTGATCATCTTTTTATTCAATTTTTTAATAAATATTATCTATCTTGTTATGACTTATTTTATTATTAAAAATACTTTAATAATAATTTATGTATTTTATAATTTATATAAAATTTTTGAATAAAATGGACAGTCAAGTATGATATCTGTTCACTTAAACTTATCAGTCAACATCAGTCAGTCATTCACAGTGTTTTTCTTTCAAAATAATTAGCTAACCAGTCATATAATTCAGCTAAACGAACAGAGATATTTTTTTTTAAGGAAGGAAGTATATATTGACCGGCCGGCCTCGTAAAAAGAAAGATGCAAACATACACGCATGCAGGCACGCACGCAGCTTATATTGAGACACAAGCATGCTGCAAATGGATGTTTGTCGTCGAGGATGCCCGATGATGACGCCCTCGCCCATGTTGCCGGTGTTCCGCCGCCCCGACGGCAGAGGCGGAACCGCTGGCCCCTCCCTCCTAAGCACAGTAATTTCTTTAAATACATATAAAAAAATTCATTAACATGTTACAAAAATGATTGTTTCATTATTTTTCTTATGATAATAATGTGTTTTTTCTTATAAGTACTGAATATATATGTACAAGTGTTGAAAACTGTTGACCAATGTATTTATTGTATAGATTTTTTACATTTACGGTATGTTATAGTATTGTTCGCCCCCTTGATCAAAAGCTCTGGTTTCGTTACTGCCCGGCGGTCGCCCATGAGCCCAAGCATCTGCGGCGTGAGCGTGGTCAGGAGCTAGGCCTCTACACTCTACAGGCATGAGCACTACTCCCTTCGTCCCAAAATAAGTGTCGTTTTAGAATTTTTATTATCTCCTTTTGATCATTCGTCTTATTCAAAAAAATTTATAAAAAATAATTACTTTATTATGAAATAATTTATTATTAGGAGTACTTTAATCTTAATTTGTTTATTTTTATATTTTTACAAATTTTTTGAATAAGATGAATGGTCAAACGTCGATTTCAGAAAGTAAAAAATGACACTTATTTTGACATGAAAGAAATACACATCTCCCTCTTATTGCGGCATTGTTGATCGACGTACGTACGTACTGCATGAGTTTTCTAGAAATAGTTTCCATTGGTTTCAAACGATCAATATAATCATCGTCCCTGCGCTCCGATCCGACCACCACCACCGTAAGTACCTGGGGCCTGGGAGTGAGACTACGACTCCATCAGCCGCCGCTGCCCGGGAAAAGCAGCACGTGGCCACGAGGGCTATCCTGGCCGTTGATTGATTTGTGGGCCCCACTCGTTTTCAGATCGGCTTCCTCTTCCTTCCGCACCGCATGGAGCCGCGCCGCGCCGCCACCGCTCGCATGCTCGCGACACGGTTGCGCGTCGTCCTCCACCGGCGCCGTCGCTTGCACCACACGCGCCGCTGGAGCTCCTGCTGCCCACGCCACCGAAGCTCGTCGGAGCCCGCGTCGTCCGCGCTGCTAGAGCTCGCGCCATCAGAGCCAGCTTCGTCCACGCCTCGACCTCGCCGGAGTTCTCTTCTTCTCCATCTCCAGCGTTTTAGAAAAGGGGCCGGCCGGGGGAGGCGGGCAGGACCGGTGGTGGGGATGGGAGAGACGGCGGCGAGGCGGAGGCGGCGGTGATGCCGCCGGAGCGGGGCAGCGGAGGAGGCGGCCGGGCGGGGTTCGAGCGGGGGCGACCATGGCCTCGCGGCGGCGGCGGCGTGGGGGTAGGTAGGGGGGAGAAGGCGGTCGCCGCGGGCATGGTAGGGTCTGGCCGCGGCGGGGCGGTGGGCGGCGGCGGCCGAGGCTAATGGATGCTGGGGGTGGCGACCGGGGGCAGAGGATGACAGTGCTGAAAGCCAGGGGCGTCGGCGCGTCGTCGCGAACACCGGAGGCGGAGGCGGAGGCCGAGGCCGAGGTGTCGACGGAATACCGGCGATAGTCTACCGAGGGGTATGCCCGCGGTAGTAGATGAGACGGTGAGGGTGCGCCTGAGACGAACGAGGGAGCACAATTCATGCGAGACGGAGATTTAGACAGGTTCAGGCCACCACGAGACGTAATACCCTACGTCCTGTATGTTGCTGTGTTGTATTGCTAGTAGATTAGATGAATCGAGTAGACCACCTACCCGCCTTATATAGTCCAGGGGGCAGGGTTACAAGTTGATCTTGCCATACATAACAGATTACAATCCTAGCCGATCTGAAAAACTAATCGGCTAAATCTTAGGAAAGCTATTTCCGCCAAGGTCTCGGCGGATATACGCGATCTCCTGGAGATCGTATGGGCGACGCGTCCTTGGTAGTTCGGGCCTGTTCGGTAGACTTGGCCCATGTATGACTATGCGGGTATGCGGGCTTATACCCCCACATCTAGTCTCCGAGCGCCTTGCATTCGTCGAGAGGTGCAGACCTTCAACGTTACTTGACCAGACGGATGTAAGGAGCTCAGAAAAAAAAATTGAAAGAACCTTCTCTTTAGTGAAGTATGTCCACTTTTGGCACGGTAGAGCCAATACCTTCTGGTAGGTGAAGTGTATCCACTTAATCCCCGAGCCTGATAGCATGTGACATAGTCACGTGGTGTCAGGGTCATAAATTTTGGTGACATCGCTGATCATTTTTTATTGAATGACAAAGTCCCCGAGCACTTTGCTGCTCGGAGACGCTTGGCGAAAACGACGGAGTCCCCGAGCAGCTTGTCGCTCGGAGACGCGTGACAAAGACGACGGAGTCCCCGAGCAGTGTTGCTCGGAGACGCTTCATGAAGACGACAGAGTCCCCGAGCAGTACTTATTGCTCGGAGACGCTTGGTTAAGACGACGGAGTCCCCGAGCAGTGTTGCTCGGAGACGCTTGACGAAGACGACGGAGTCCCCGAGCAGTGTTGCTCGGAGACGCTTGACGAAAACGACGGAGTCCCCCGAGCAGTGCTGCTCGGAGACGCTTGACGAAGACGACGGAGTCCCCGAGCAGTGCTTATTGCTTGGAGACGCTTGGTTAAAACGACGGAGTCCCCGAGCAGTGTTGCTCGGAGACGCTTGACGAAGACGACGGAGTCCCCGAGCAGCGCTGCTCGGAGACGCTTGACGAAGACGACGGAGTCCCCAAGCAGTGCTGCTCGGAGACGCTTGACGAAGACGACGGAGTCCCCAAGCAGTGCTTATTGCTCGAAGACGCTTGGTTAATACGACGGAGTCCCCGAGCAGCGTTGCTCGGAGACGCTTGACGAAGACGACAGAGTCCCCGAGCAGTGCTGCTCGGAGATGCTTGACGAAGACGACGGAGTCCCCGAGCAGTGCTTATTGCTCGGAAACGCTTGGTGAAGACGACGAAGTCCCCGAGCAGTGCTTGTTGCTCGGAGACGCTTGGTTAAGACGACGGAGTCCCCGAGCAGTGCTGCTCGGAGACGCTTGACGAAGACGACGGAGTCCCCGAGCAGCGTTGCTCGAAGACGCTTGACGAAGACGACGGAGTCCCCGAGCAGTGCTGCTCGGAGACGCTTGACGAAGACGATGGAGTCCCCGAGCAGTGCTTATTGCTCGGAGACGCTTGGTTAAGACGACGGAGTCCCTGAGCAGCGTTGCTCGGAGACGCTTGACGAAGACGACAGAGTCCCCGAGCAGTGCTGCTCGGAGACGCTTGACGAAGACGACGGAGTCCCCGAGCAGTGCTTATTGCTCGGAAACGCTTGGTGAAGATGACGAAGTCCCCGAGCATTGCTTATCACTCGGAGACGCTTGGTGAAGACGACGGAGTCCCCGAGCCTTGTTGCTCGGAGACACTTGACGAAGACGACGGAGTCCCCGAGCAGTGTTGCTCGGAGACGCTTGACGAAAACGACGGAGTCCCCGGGATAGCTTTTCTCTGCAACAAGCGATCTGCAGCATATTAATGGCCCCTGCTAGTGGTTGCCGCATTCAATCTCCTTTATTGCTGACGGTTGGTAGTTGGCAGTTAGAAGTTGGTAAGTTCTAATTAAATGGAGCTCTTTATGCCTATAAATATTGTGGAACTGGTAGCCATATGTATCTTTTCAGGAGAAAAAACCTTCAAGTTCCCCTTCTCTTTTAATGGATCTGAAGAAACGCGAGCTTGGCCGTCCTCCAGACTCCGGACTACAACGTCTCCTGTAGTTTGAAGAAATCTTGTGAAGGGGACCAACGTCAGGTTGGTCCTGTTGTTGGTAGCAGATCTGCAGCTTGATGAAGCAGTTTGAAGAAGCCTTGTGATGCAGAAGCGATGCCATAATCCCATGGCAATGCTCCATCCTCGACCATCTTCTTGGTCAGCTGCAGGATCCTGCATACTTTTTTCTTGGAAAACTTCAATCATGTGATAGTCCCTTATTATTGTATGACAGTCATATGGCAAGAGAGAGAAAATGACTCCAATATCGTCTTCATGCTGCTCTTTGTCTTCTGTATGACCGAGTACCTTTGGTTTAATTTGACGAAGAACGCATAATGCGCCGCTTAAAAAAAAGGCGCCTTACTTGTGAACCGAAAATACCCCTGTGCTGTTTGAAAGGGGAATAAGTAGAACGGTGAACAGTTGGTTTGTCTTCTTGCGCATTCAAATCCCAAAATCCGCATCCGTCTCCGCCTATTCCTCCACCGCCGTCTAGGGTTCCATTTTTCTCGCCGCCGCCACAGAAAAAATCGTCGATTCCAACTCTCCCCCGCCCAGATCTGCCATGACGGGCACCAGGAAGAGCACCCACGAATCGAAAAAGTCGAAGGAAGCACAGCCGGGGGAGTTCCGTATGTCAAACGAATGGCAGCCGTCGGTATTGGGAAAATCGCAGCTCGAAGCGCTCGTGGCCTGGGGATTCCTTCCTGACCAGGCAACCGGTGGCTGGAGAATATTACAAGGTGAACCATATCCAATGCCTGATTCTGGAGAAATAGTTGTCTTTTCGGACTATTTTACCCGCGGATTTGGTTTGCCATGCCATCCGTTTCTTCGCAAATTGCTTGATTATTACCAGATTTCCTTGTGCCACTTGAATCCCAATTCTATCCTCTTGATTTCCATCTTTATCCACTTCTGTGAGGCGTACCTTGGCATTCTCCCACACTTCAATCTGTTCCGCCATCTCTTTGATCTTGTGAAATCGGGCGGCACAGGTTCTCGAGTTGCTGGTGGAGTGTATCTGAAAATGCGTGACGGAATGTCCGCACATTACCTCCAAATCCCTCTGAATACCAGTGTGCGTGATTGGAGCAAGAGATGGTTCTATATCCCCAACCAAGAACCGAGTGTCCGTTGCGCCGTGGATCAGATTCCAGAAAAACAGAGTAGTTGGACGGAGAAACCGCATGTAGAGGAGCTGGGACAAGTGAACGAGTTGCTGGAAATCATCAAGGGTTTGACCTTGAATGGAGATGGGGTTGCTACCAATTTTGTGTTTCGTCGCGTCCAACCTTGCAGGGAAAGAGTTCATCCTGCCTTTGAATTTACTGGTCAGAATGATCCGACCAGGTGCTCATCCGGAGATCTATCCGAAGCCGAAGTCAGAGAAGTCTTGAAAGAATATTTTGGGAAATGCTCTCATATAGGGAACCGTGGCCAAAGTGCGGCTTTTAATCTGAAGAATCCCCGCCGGAGGTAAGTTCCGAACTGCCCTGGCTCTTCCATCGCTCATATTGTATTTGTACCATAACTTCTGCTTGATCTCTTGAAGATAAATGAACAGGACCGAAAGGTGTACTTCTCCGATGTGCCAACCGCTGAATGGCCGGGCCGAGTTGACGCAATGCACAGTTATCAGCAGGGACGTGCCTAGGACGACTCTATTGAACCATCCGAGGAAGAAAGAGAGTCTGTTGACGAAGAAGATGAGGAGACACTGGCCCAAAGGACTGCTCGGGGGAAAGAGCCGGTGTCGGAAAAGGCTGGGTCTTCTAGTGGCGTCCGAGCTGCGGATGGTTCAGTAAAGATTTCTGAGGACCATGACCAAGCCGCCACCGACGCCCCTTGCTCGGATCAGGATGAACCGAGCCCAAAACGTCGTAAGGGTGATGCGCCTGCCGCTGCCGCTGGAGCTTCCGGTCAAAGAAAGAAATTCGGCCGAAAGCGTCGTCGCTCAGAAATGTAAGTAGGTTTTTCTCCATATTTCTCCCTTTTTGATCCGAGCAGTGTTGAGAGTTTGTCTTGGACATGTAGGGACCCTTCTAATGAAGACGCTGAGAATCCCGGCGCTGAAAAGATGACGACTTCGGAAGCTGGTGTAGCTGAGGGCTTCTGCGCTGGCTGGACTTCAGAGCATGAATCACCTCAGAAGTCGCCCGAGAGGCCCTCAACGGCTGATGCGCAAGGCTCGCCATCTCCTCCCAAGCAGCCGCGCATGCCTACGCCGCCGCCTCCGGCTTCTCCTCCAGGGCCGAATGTCAAAGAGCCGCGTCGTGAAGATGAAACTCGGACGTCGCCGCCGAGGAACAGTGGCGCCATTCCTCCTGGGAGCGCTGATCACGGAGCGGAGACCAGCTCGGAGGCGCGAGCAGGGCCATGTCCTCGGCCTTCTGCAAGCGCTTCCCCGGAGGGTGCGGATATCGAAGAATCGCCCGAAGGGGCCCGTGCCATTGATTCGCACCTATCGAATGGTGGGGAGCACCTATGCTGTCGCCACGGAGGAAGATCTTGCTGACGCCAAGATAGATGGACTGAAAAATGACATCCGTGATACTCGCGCGGACTTGAGGAAGCTTCTCGGTCGTCTAGGAAATCTTTCGTCGCGTGTGCAGGTGACGCCTGTCATATTTTATCCTGATGATATATTGACTTGATAATCTATTGCCCCTTTGGTCTTCCAGGCAGTGTATGAGACCGCCGAAGATCGCCGGAAAACCCTGCACCGCCTTTGGGATGTAGCAGAGAGAAACAAACAGCTGCAGACCGAGGTGACTCGCCTAGAAGGGGTGATGGCAGGCATGCGCGAGGAGCGTGATACCCTGGAGTTGCACTGCTCGGACCTTATGGAGTCCGAGAAGCGTCTATTGCGGGAGAACAAAGGTATGTTGGGCTCTTGTTCTTCTTGATAGCTATTCGTCCCGCTTTTGCTTTCTGAACACCAGTTGTGTGGCATGTAGGTCTTCAGGAGCTGCTGGATGTGTCGACGAAGCGGAGTATGTGTGACGTCTTGCCATTTGTAAGATGTCTTGATTTGATGATCTGATTATATTCTTTGTGACGTGCAGCCGATGAGCTGGAGGCTGAGGTGGCGCTGATGCGAGAGGCTGCCCGGAAGAACCTGGAGACAATGACAGGTTGCCTGTTTTTGTTCAGCTTTCCCTTTCTTTTTATTTTTGTAGTGCGACTGACGTGCTTTGTCTGTCAGAGATGGGACGTAGGCATCGTGCGCTGGTCGATGACCTTGCGAGTCGCCTTGAGGCTGCCGACGGAAGGTTCGACGCCTTGGTTGGTGGTGTTAAGCCTATGCTTGACATCATTGAGTATGCGCCCGCCGTACCGCCTGCCGAAGGTCCTGGTGTCCTTGACATCGTGCAACGTGGACGGGAGGCTCTTCGGTTCTTTAAGGACTTCTGCGTGGATGCTGCCGAGAATGTGTCCGCCCATGTGCTTGGAGTCGTCCGGTCGCACTATCCAGGAGTGAAGAACGACCGAGTGCAGACCGGGTATGCGCCGGGGACCACCGAAGAGCAGGAAGACCAGCTTGAAGAAGAGGCTAGGGAAGCCGCCAAGATGTTGACTGCTGATGTTCAGCTTTTTCCCACAGAGGGGATTTGAATTGAGACGCCCGAGCATGGTCGAGGTCTTGTATGGTCAACGAATAATCCTACACGCCCTGCGTGTCGCCCGTGCTTTTGCCGGGGCTTTTGGAGACGCTGCTAAACTGCCCAAGCGTCCTCGGGGCTTACGTGTTAGCGAAGACTTAACGGCCCAGGCGTCCCCGGGGCTTACGTGGTGGCGAAGCTGCCCGCACTAGGCGGGGGTTACGCTTATCGTGGGCGAAGGCTACCCGATATATCGGGGCGGTCGATGAAGTGTCGTAGTTAGGCGGCCTATCATTTTTAGGGCTTACGCGGCATCGAACCAGATGCTGCCCGGCGGGTGCGGGGGTTACGCATTGGTGAAATCGTGCTGCCCGAGCAGTGGCGGGGCTTACGCATAGGCGAAGACGTGCTGCCCGAGCAGTGGCGGGACTTAAGCATAGGCGAAGACGTGCTGCTCGAGCAGTGGCGGGACTTACGCGTAGGCGAAGACGTGTAGCCCGAGCAGTGGCGGGGCTTACGCACAGGCGAAGACGTGCTGCCCGAGCAGTGGCGAGACTTACGCACAGGCGAAGACGTGCTGCCCGAGCAGTGGCGGGACTTACGCATAGGCAAAGACGTGCTGCCCGAGCAGTGGCGGGGCTTACGCATAGGCGAAGACGTTTAGCTGTACAAAGTGTAATGGAGACAAAATATCGAAGAGAACAATGTATTGCCCTTGTTTATAATAAAATGGAAATACACATATCTGGTTTGATCCCTAGATCAGGGGCAGAAGCGTCGCAGATGCTCGATGTTCCAGGAGTTGGGGATGTCGACGCCGTCTAGGTCGGAGAGCCTATATGCGCCTGGTCGAGTAACTGTCTTGACCATATATGGCCCCTCCCAGGGGGATGACAGTTTATGCATCTCCTCCTTGCTCTGCTTCCGCCGGAGAACGAGGTCGCCGACTGCGAAGGCTCTGCCATTGACATTGCGATTGTAATATCGCCTGATCCCTTCCAGATATTAGTTGTTCGTACACAGGAGATCAGGCGTTCTTCCTCTAGCTTGTCGACTTCGTCTGCTCTGGCCTCGTTGGAGTGGACTTCTTCGTACGCCTCAACCCTTGGAGATCGATAGATTACATCTGCGGATAGTACTGCCTCCGAGCCATACACCATAAAATATGGCGATACGCCTCTGTTCCGGCTAGGTTGAATCCGAAGTCCCCAAATCACCGTCGGTAATTCGTCAATCCAGTTGCCTAGGTTCTATCCACGACTGCGTGAAGACGCTTCTTGAGGGCGTCGAGCATCATACCGTTTGCCCTCTCCACCTGGCCGTTGGCTCTAGGATGAGCCACAGATACATATTTGACGGATATGCTTCTTTCTTCGCAGAAGTCCCAGAAATCGCTTCCAGTAAATGTTGATCCCAGGTCGGTGATGATGCTGTTCGGAAGCCCGAAACAGTAGGAGATGTCCTTGAAGAACTCTGCTGCTTTGGTTGCCGTAGCCTTGACTAACGGCTTGTACTCGATCCACTTGGAAAACTTATCGATGGCGACATAGACGGAGTGAAATCCCCCTTTTGCCATTTTAAATGGACCAGCCATGTCCAGTCCCCATGTGGCGAAAGGCCACGACGCAGGGATGGTCTGTAACTCTTGGGCTGGTACATGTGTCTGCTTGGCAAAGAATTGGCATGCCTCGCATTCTCTGACTATCTTCTCGGCGTCTTGGACTGCTGTTGTCCAATAGAAACCTGCTCGGAAAATCTTGCCGACCAGAGTACGTGAAGCCGCATGATTGCCGCACATGCCGCTATGAGCCTCATGAAGGATCCTGAGACCCTCTTCCCGTGGGACGCATTTTTGTAGGACTTCGCTCCTGATATTTTTGCGCATGAGTTTGCTGTCGACCAGGACATAGCTTTTGGATCTTCTTACCAGGCGCTCGGCTTCTGTCCTATCTTCGGGGACCCTTGCTTCTAGTAGGTAATCAATGAACTGGGTTTTCCAGTCCTCTTCAGGGGTTGGAATATATGCCACTATCTGGTCAGTCGCAGAGCTGCTGGTATCGCCATCAGTCTGTATGGAGGGGTTGAACAGATCCTGGATAAAACGCCGGCGGGGACGTCGGACCGGGATGATCCGAGCTTTTACAGCTCATCGGCCGCCTGATTTTCGCTTCGAATGATATGATGGAATTCTATTCCGAGGAATTTCCCTTCGATTTTTCTGATTGCGGCGACGTAGGAGTCCATTTTCTCATTGATGCAGTCCCAGTCCTTGTTAACCTGGTTGATGACCAAGGCCGAGTCCCCGTAGATCATGATGCGACGGATGCCGAGCTCGGAGGCTATCTAGAGACCGTGCAAGGCAGCCTCGTATTTGGCCGCGTTGTTGGACGCCATGAAGTGAATTCTTAGGGCGTAACGGAGATGCTCACCGGAGGGCGATATAAGGAGTACTCCGGCTCCGGCGCCGCTGATGCTGAGGGACCCGTCGAAGAACATTGTCCAATACTCTTCCTGTGCTGGATGCGGAGACTCTTGCATCTCTGTCCATTCAGCTATGAAGTCGGCGAGTACTTGCGACTTGACTGTTATTCGGCTGCGGAAATCAATGGAGTATGTTCCCAGCTCTACTGCCCATTTTAGGATCCGGCCGTTGGCGTCTTTGTTCCAGAGGACGCTACCCAGGGGGTATTCAGAGATTACTGCTATGGAATATCCTTCAAAATAGTGACGAAGCTTTCTTGAGGTGACGAGAACAGCGTATATCAATTTCTGCACCGTTGGGTAGCGGGTCTTGGACTCGTTGAGGACTTCACTGATGAAGTAAACTGGTCGCTGGACCGGATAGGCGTGACCGTCTTCTTCTCGTTCAACGACGATGGCAGTGCTGACGACGTTATTAGTCGTGGCGATGTAGATCAGCAATGTTTCGTCCTTTTTTAGGCTGTGAGAAGCGGAGGACTCGTCAAGAAGTGTTTGAGTTCTCTGAAGACCATATCTGCCTCTTCCGACCAGTTGAACTTCTCGCCAGCTTTTAGTAACTTGAAGAATGGAGGCCTTTCTCGCCCAGTCTAGAGATGAAACGGCTAAGGGCCGCCATGCACCCGGTGAGCTTTTGCACATCTTTGACATTGGTCGGAGGCTTCATCCTCATAACCGTGTTGATCTTCTCCGGGTTGGGGAGGATGCCTTACTTGCTGACGATGTTACCGAGCAAGTTGCCAGATCGGACGCCGAAGATACACTTGCCTGGATTAAGCTTCCATTGGAATTTGTCCAGCTTCTCGAAAACTGCTTCGAGGTTGGAGATGAGGTCTTCAGCCGTCCGAGTCTTGATGATGATGTCATCAACGTATGCGGCAGCGACGTCGGGGATGAGGTCATTGAGACAAGCCTGAATCGCCCGTTGGTAGGTTGCTCCAGCATTCTTCAATCCGAAAGACATGGTCTTGTAGCAATAAGCCCCGAAAGGGGTGATGAAAGATGTCTTCTCTTGGTCTTCTTCCTTCAAAGCGATCTGGTGGTATCCGGAGTAGCAGTCGAGGAAGCTGAGTAGCTCGCAACCTGCTGTTGAGTCGACGACTTCGTCGATTCGTGGAAGACCGAAGGGGTCTTTAGGGCAGTGTTTGTTGAGATCGGTGTAATCAACGCACATTCTCCGTTCATTATTCTTTTTTCTTACAAGCACCGGATTGGCTACCCAATCAGGGTGATACACCTCTTTGATGAAGCCAGCAGCTAGGAGCCGAGCTATTTCTACCCTAATAGCCTCCTTCTTGTCTGGAGAGAATCGCCGGAGCTTCTGCTTGGTTGGCTTGGCGGTCTTCGAGACATTCAAGGAGTGCTCGATCAACTTCCTGGGAACACCAGGCATATCCGTTGGTTTCCATGCGAAAGTGCTTACGTGCTCCCTTAGGAAGCTGACGAGCGCGTCTTCCTATTTAGGATCGAGGTCGGCCCCGATGCGAGTAGTCTTGCTTGGCTCGCCGGGGACCAAGATAACCTCCTTCGTTTCCTTGTTCTTGATGGCTGATCTTGGTGGGGTCTTCTCTGGGATGACTTGGTCTTCTGGAGCTACCTGCTTTGCGTCCGCGGCACAGATGTTCATGAGTAAGGATTCTTCGACAGCTTCAGCCATGGCAATCGCCTCCCGCTCGCAAGCATATGCGACTTGGAGGTCGGCGCGAATGGAAAGGACGCCGTCCTCCGCTGGCATCTTCATGACGAGGTAGGTGTAGTTGGGGATGGCCCCGAATTTCGCCAGAGCTGGTCGGCCGAGGATAGCATGGTATGCGGCGTCGAAGTCGGCCACCAAGAAGTCGATGTGCTCGATGCGAAAGCACTGTGGGTGCCTGAACTGGATCAGGAGGTTTATCTGCCCTCGAGGATATGACGGCTGTCCCGGGACGATCCCCCAGAAGGGGGCCGATGTTGGCTGCAAGTCTTCTTCTTTCAGCCCGAGTTCCTTGGCAGCTCCGGAGAACAGGATGTTGAGGCCGCTGCCGCCGTCGATTAGCACCTTCCGGAAACGCGTCGTGCGTATGATCGGATCGACGATCAATGGGAAGCGACCCAAGTACGGAATCTGGGTCCATTGGTTGGCCCTGCTGAAGGTGATGTCTTGGTGCGACCAAGGAGGAAGCCTTGGATCAGCGATTGCGCTGTCGGAATTGGCGACGGAGTTGACACGTCTATTGACGAGTTTCTGCTCCCTCTTTGACTCGATGGCGGTGCGACCACCGATGATGGTGGAGACGGTTCGGTGTGCGTCGGTGAAGCCTGGAGGCTTGTCGCTGTCGTCGCGCCGGTCCCTGTCGGACTCTACGCGAGTCTTCTTCTTCTCTTCTACTTGGACCTTCCTGGAGAAACCCTCGCACTCCCTCATGGTGTGCTTGTGGTGCTTGTGGACGGGGCACTGGGCGTCGAGGAGCTTGGAGTAGGCCTCCTCGTAATTGCGCTTTGGGGCTGGTCGGGTGTTGTAAACTTGGTAGTGGCGGCGCTTCTCTCCAGCCCTGGAGCTCTCGGGTTCGTCGTAGCGGCGATGTTCTGGGCGTCGTCGGTGGTCGCGGTCATCGTGGCGGTAGTCTCTCCGAGGAGCTCGATCATCCTGGCGCCGATCTGTTCGGTGGCCTTCGTCTTGGTGCCGCGACTGGTCGGGGAAGCGGAGGCGACTGTGGATGGAGTGATGAGCTGCGTCGTTTCCATCGGCGTATTTGTTGGCGATGCGTAGCATCTCGGCGACGGTGGTGGGGCTGGTGCGGTATAATTTCTTCCGCAATTCCTCGTCGGGCCTCAGGCCGCGCATAAACGCGGAGATGGCTTCTGCATCTGTGATGTCGGGAATGTCGTTTCTGATTTCCGAGAAGTACCGGATGTAGTCTCGCAGGGAGTCCCGAGAGCCTTGCCGGAGCCTTTCAAGATCATATTTCGTGCCCGGTTGCTTGCAGGTGGCGCGGTAGTTATTGACGAACTGCTCCTTCAACTGATCCCAAGTGTCGATGGAGTTCGGCCTCAAACTATGAAGCCAGTTGTTGGCGGAGGCGCTGAGCATGACCGGGAGGTAGTTGGCCATCACATCCCTGTTTCCACCGGCGGCTTGGACGGCGATCTCGTAGACGTTGAGCCATTTGTTGGGATCGGCTCTTCCGTCGTAAGTCTTGACGCCGACAGCTTTGAAGTTAGGAGGCCAGACAACTGCTCGGAGTGCCGGCGTGAATGGCAGTTCCGGGGCGGTCTTGTCGTTGGGGAAGCCGTGCGTCTGATCATACTCTCTTCGTCGCTCGGCCTCTGCTGAGTGTCTGGCTTCTCTCCTGTTCTCGATGCGGCCACGTAGGTCTTTGGTCTTCAGCTAGAAGAGCGGTGAGCCGTCCGAGCTCTGGAGTCTGGGGTAGCCTCTTTGCCTCGGCGATCGCGACGGCGACATTGGCGCTTGGAGTCGTGCAGACCTCGTACTGCCCGAGCATGCAAAATTCGGGCTCCAGATTCCTCACCGCAGTCCTCTTCACTTCAGCTTGCTGCTCGCGGCGTCGTCTGCGATCGGCGTTCTTTGCCTCGCGGGCTGCTCGGGCTTCTTCGGTCTCATTGGGCGGTGGGTCGCTGTCATTACTAATGGCGAGGACTAGTCCCCCAAAAAATTGCTTGATGGGGGGCAGATCGGCGGGAAGGCCACCCTCTTGATCATCATTGTCGGGGCGGTCGTTGTCGGGGGTGATGAAGGAGCTGGTGCCGACGTGGACGGAAGCGCGTCGACGCAGCGTCTGAGCGAAGCTGGAAGCTGCGTTTTGTAGACCGAACGGCAAGTAGCCGTTCGGAGGACGGTCCCCCCGAGGTCGCTCCTCGACGATGCGCTCGAGAGGCGTGACGGTGACGACCAGTGTTGTGTCGTGGGACGGCGATGAGGGGCGATGCGTCGTGGATGACACGGACTCCAGGATTTGGAGTCCCTCTGACAGCTTCTTGGTGACCCGATCTATAGATCCGATCAGGTCATCGTTGTTGATGTTTTTCCGAATGTAGCGTGGCAGCCTCTTCGTCGGAGGAGATACGGAGGGGATCTGGGCCGCGTCCAGAATCACCCCTTCGCCGTTCGCGCCGATGACCCAGGTGATGGATCCCACCGTGAAGATCTGGCCCGGCGTCGGGAGCTCGATGGAGCTTGAAAAAATCACCTTGTTCGCCATGGAATCAGGTGGCACACCCCCTACCTGGCGCGCCAACTGTCGACGGAATACCGGCGATAGTCTACCGATTGGTATGCCCGCGGTAGTAGATGAGACGGTGAGGGTGCGCCTGAGATGAACGAGGGAGCACAATTCGTGCGAGACGGAGATTTAGACAGGTTCAGGCCGCCACGAGGCGTAATACCCTACGTCCTGTACGTTGCTGTGTTGTATTGCTAGTAGATTAGATGAATCAAGTAGACCCCCTGCCCGCCTTATATAGTCCGGGGGGCAGGGTTACAAGTTGATCTTGCCATACATAACAGATTACAATCCTAGCCGATCTGGGAAACTAATCGGTTAGATCCTAGGAAAGCTATTTCCTTGCCCGTCAAGGTCTCGGCGGATATACGCGATCTCCTGGAGATCGTATGGGCGACGCATCCTTGGTAGTTCGGGCCTGTTCGGTAGACTTGGCCTATGTATGACTATCCGGGTATATGGGCTTATACCCCCACACGAGGGTTAAGGCCAGGCAACGCGAATCTTGATGCAGGGCCATTTCCACGGTCACGATATGCCCCCCGACCACAGACACAAATGATAAATCCACTCTCCCGCTAAAGATTTCCAAACGGGCCTGGTGAAACGGGCTGGCCCGAGTCCGGTGCGAAAAAGCCCGGCCCTAGCCCGCCCCAGCCGTGCCCATGCCTGGCCCGGCCCGGTGCCGTGCCCGTGCCTGGGCTGAGAAGTCGGCCCGTAGTGCCGGCCCGGGCACGGTCCGTTCCAACAGGCGGCACGGCGCAGGCACGGCGCGGCCGTTGGATCGGGGAGGCCGGACGATAGCCGTTGGATGTAGGGCGCCGGCAAGGCTGTGATATATAAGCCGTCTTACGCGGGTGCCCTCCCCCCCGGCCCCCTCTCGACTCTCGGCTCTCGCCTCCCTCGCGCAGTCGCGCGTCGTGCCACTCTCGCCTGGTCACTCCTCGGCTCCTCGCTCAGTCGCTCTGGCCCGCTGTCGACGGCCGTGTCCATGGCGTTCTCCGGCGGGTAAGGGGTCAGATCTGGTGGGTTCCGTCCTGCTTTCCCTCTCTGCCCTCAATCTCCGTCTTCTCTCTCAGATCCGGTGGTTCACGCCCTCGATCTCCATCTGTTCCCTTGTTCTTCATCCCTGAAAGTCGATTAAGACTCGTTCTTAGCATCCTCGACAAATCTCCGTCTTCTGTCCGTCGTTCTCATCGCCGGCCGTCGCCGCCTTCGGGGCTCCAGTCTCTGTTGAGGTACCGGGGGTGTGCACCCGGTCCATGCCGTCATCGTTTCCGGCGCTCCGGCTCTAGAGGTAAAGGTAATCTCTAACCCTAATCCACTACCCTAACCCTAATCCATTACCCTAACCCTAATCCGTCTTTTCTGTTGTTGATTGATGTAGCCGTCGAGGAACCGGAGACGACAGGTATGGCCCCGGACCTAGGCGTTGCCGATGATGGGGAGTTTGATCACTCCCAGAACGACGAGCTGCGGATGTACAGGTTTTTAATGAGGCAGCCATTGCATAGCTCCTACTTTAATTAGTTTTAATTCAAAACTTGCCTATGTTCTTGGCTCTGGTCTTTGCTCAATGCTGTTTTTTGCTGGCTTCACCTGATGTTTATGATGAATTATAAGTTATCTGTGTGTGATTATGATTTGAATGAATGGTTGTGCTGTTTAGTGCCAGGGCCGGCCCGGGGCACGCTGGGCTGCCGTGCCGGCATGGCACAGCTCAGCCAGTTTAGTGCCGTGCCTGGGCCTAGACTTCGGCACGATGGCACGGCACGGCACGGCACGCCTCATCCACCGTGCCAGCCGTGTCATGCCCAGGCGGGCCGTGCCATGCCGGGCTAGGGCCATGTAGTGCCGTGCCGGCACGTTTGGAAATCACTATCTCCGCTGCCCCCAGCTGCTCCCTCTCGATCCCTCTCGGCACAACCCACACCTGCAGCCGCTGGTGCGTATATACATACGTCCTTCAGTTAGTATTAGTATCGATTAATTTTTCTTTATTTTCACTATACATGCATTCTTCTCTTTAATCGAATACACAAAAACCACATGCACTGTTACAAAGATAGTTCTTACAACGTCTCGCTTTTCTAACATAGGCTATTATGTCCCCAAAACAACCTTCACGGAAAGCACTATAGCCCCGCAACCCGTTCCTAGAGAGCCATTTACCGTCTCTAGAAATATATATACTCAATTTTTAATAGCGGTATTTTAAAGAGAACCGTCCAGCCATTAATTTACCGTCTCTAGAAATATACCTATTTTTAGTAGCGGTGCTTTTAAGAGAATTGTCTCTGGAAATGGTATTTTCTGGGATGGTCATCTCTACATTTATAAAAAAAAATAGATATCAGTTCTTTCAACATTTAAATGCGAATAATATCTTCATCTTCCCGTTGCGGTTGCCTTCACAACCGCCCCTGAAGCAATGTTTTCAGGCGGATATATCGTAACGAAAACACCCCTAGAAAAATAGATTTGCAGGAACGATTGAATGTCAGTCGCTGAAACACCCGATCTTTACCATCATTAAGTTGCACCGTATCGATTTTGAAAACCGCCTCAAAAACCCCTCTTAAAAACGTTTTTTTTATTTTATCAGTGACGACGGAAGCACAGGCACGTAACGGCGACATGTACAGGAGGCAATTTGATTAATTTGTTGCTGTGACTGTTGTACTACATGTTGTTGAGAGAGAGCGCGAGAGATGACGACGACACGCCAAGGAGAGACTGACGTGCATGCAAATTAAACCCACGTGCTAGTGCTAGCTACACCCGTACCTAGCTACATGCTAACACGCACGCACGCAGCTGATCCTTCCATTCCACCCGCACGCGGTCTGGTATGGAGTATATATATATATATATATATATATATATATATATATATATATATATATATATATATATATATATATATATATATATATATATATATATATATATATATATGTCGTAGCTAGGTACTCATCTCTCCTCGATCGATCTATATATGCAAAGCTAGGCCTCTGCAGGCACTACATCGATCATATATCTCTTGTTGATCGACGTACGTAGTGCATCATCGATGAGCATGGCGTTGGCTGTTGGGATCCCCGTCGTCTCCGACTCCGATTTATCCGACCACCACCACCACCGGCGGCGGCGGCGGTCGGCGAACTACGAGCCCACCAGCTGGGACTACGACTCCATCAGCCGCTGCCCCCAGCTGCTCGGCGACCAACAAGACCACCATGACGAGCTCGCCGCCGACCACCACCTGCGTCCGCTGGAGGTAATTAGCAGCTTCAAGGACAGCGTCAGGCGCCTGCTGTCGGTGATGATGCTCCAGGTCCAGGAGGATGATGACGACACCAGAAGAAACAGCGGGCGGCTGATCATAAGGGCCATCCATCAGCTGCAGAGCCTTGGAATAGCCTACCATTTTGAGCAAGAGATAAGAGGCATCCTCATGTCCATGCGCCAGCTGCAGCTGCAGCGACCACTTGCTGATGACCTGCCTTCAGCAGCGCTTCTCTTCACAATGCTCCGACAACTGGGAATTCCAGCATCCACGGGTACGTACGTACGTACTACGTCTAGCTGCTCATCACTGGAGGATGATATCTAGTTGACATATACTCCCTCTGTCTCTTTAAAAGGATCGTCGTTGGTGTGCGTACCACAAATTTGACTTGATTTATAGAAAATACACGCAACATTTATATCTATAAGTAAAATTATTAAAAAACTAGATTCAAAAATATTTTCAGTAATACTAATGATGTACCACAAATATTAATAGTTTTTAATATATATTTGGTCAAAGTTATTTTTCGGCAAACGAAAACGGCTCTTTTTTAGGGACGGATGGAGTATGCTATAGTCGTATATTCTTCTATATAGTGCATGAATGAATCTTAATTTTTCATGCAATAATATATATATATATATATATATATATATATATATATATATATATATATATATATATATATATATATACTCCCTCGTTCAAGAGTCTTGGAGAGTTAAAGCATTTTAAGTTTGACAAAAACTATAGAGAAAAATATTAAGATTTATGACACCAAATAAGTGTACTATGAAAATATATTTGGTGAAGAATCTAATGATCCTTAGTTAATATTATAAATATTATTATCCTATTATATAAATTTTGTCAAAGTTAAATGTTTTGACTCTCCAAAATTCTGAGAATGACTTATAATTTAGAATGGAGGGAGTATAACAGTACAATATATATAATCAACTAGTACAATTAAGAAAACACATTTCATATATAATTCTTAATTGTGGTGACAGACATGCTGACGAATGCATTATTAAGAGAAGAAGAGGAAGGTGAGAAGAAGATAACGAGTCGTGACGACAGCGACGCACTAGTCGCTGTGTACCAAGCTTCATATCTTGGCTTCCCGGGAGAGACGGTGCTGGACCAAGCAAGGGCGTTCGCCGTCGGCAAGCTATTAGCAGCACGTGACGATGGTGGCGACCTGCCTTCGTCGTTGCCGTTATACTGGACATCTCCGAGGCTGCAGGCCATGTGGTCGCTCATCAAGGACGACGACGACGACGACGGCGTCGATCCGGCCATCCTGCAGCTGGCTCGGGTGGACTTCAACCAGGTGCAGGCCGTGCACCGGCGAGAGCTCGCGGAGGTGACGAGGTGGTGGAAGGAGAGCCGGCTGTCGTCGTCGTCGTGCTCCTTCGCGAGGGACCGCGTGGTGGAGTGCTTCTTCTGCGCCGCCTGCATCGCGCCGGAGCCACGGCTGGCGGAGTGCAGGGAGGTGCTGGCCAAGACCGGCGCCCTCATCGTCCACCTCGACGACATCTACGACGTCTACGCCACCCTCGACGAGCTCCACGCCTTCACCCACGCCATCGCCACCTGGGACGACCACTGCGACGGCGACGGCGACGGCGACACAGTAGTAGTACTCCCCGACTACATGAAGCCTATCTACTCTGCCATCCGAACGACTTCGGTCGCCGCCGCACAACGCGTGCTCCACAAACATGGATACGACATGCTTCCACTCTACAAGAAGGGGGTGAGTATTGAGTGAATTAACAATTCAAGATCGATCGATTGTGTTCATCGATCTTCTGAACTACTGTCTGCTGCTTACGTGCATGCAGTGGCACGATCTGTGCAAGGCGTTCCTGGTGGAGGCGCAGTGGCAGCAGCAGGGGCACATGCCCAGCTTCGCCGAGTATGTCAGCAATGGCTGGGTCACGTCGACGGGACCTCTCCTGCTGCTCCATGCACTTCCAGCTGCAGGCGTTATTCCCATCACTACGCAGACGACGCAGGCCAACAACGGCGACGATGGCAATGGCGCCGCCGCCGGCATCGACTACGTATACCCTCGGCTGGTGGAGCTGTCGTCGACCATCTTCCGCCTCTGCAACGACTGCGCGTCGCACAAGGCGGAGTCGGAGCGAGGCGACGCGCCGTCGTCCATCGCCTGCTGCATGGCGGAGCCCTGGTGCGCCGGCGAGGACCAAGCCCGCGCCGCCGTCCACGGCGTCATCGCCGACACCTGGAAGCTGCTCAACAGGGAGGTCGTCCACGTCGCCGCAGCTTCAGGGTCCGGTGGTGGTAACGACGACCCTAGCTGCTCAACCATGGCCGCCAAGCTGTGCCTCAACCTCGCCCGGATCATCCACTGCATCTACCATGACGGGGACGGCATCACCTCGCCCACTCATCGCATGAAGCAAATGGTCAGCGACCTGCTCTTCAACCCTATCGATCTGGGGGTGGAAAAAAAAAAACTATAGCTAGCTGGCAAACTGATGAATAATGTATTCGCTTTTGAATGGCCTGTCGTCCCCTCCTCTGCTCTTCAAGTGCTGGTGCTCTACAAGAGATACAAGCCATGTCTGAATATGTAATCCTACCAAGAACATTTGAGCTAGCATGCATGTCATTACGTACGCTTTGCTGGACAAAGATGATAACTTTTGCACTCTCTAGTCTTCACCGATGGAAAAGACCCACAGGAAAAATCCACTCTCTTAAACTCTCTCTCCTAAACAAACACAAAGAGGCTGCACCAGGCTTTTTCTCGTTATTTCAAATTAAGAAGAAAATCACTCTCCTCCAAATCAAGGGATGCACACAAGTGGATCACAGGCTGAGACGACCATGGTCCATGGAGACACATAGAACCGGCACAGGCAAAAAGGAAAAAAACAACAACAATAAGGATGTAATAAGTACGTCTACTGCCGCAACGTACAACTTGTTTCAGGCGCTACAGGTTCCTACTACTCTCTCTGAAGTCTGAACACAACTCATGACAGTAATATCCACGCCACAGCAAAACTCAGGCAAACTAAAACCTCTCTTTCAACATGTTCGTTCAATTATCGATGTCTGTAATAATAACAACACTGTCATCCCAGGGGGGCCCTGTCGTGGGATACAGCTGCGGCCGCAACCAAAGAACGAAGCTATTTTTTCCAAACAACCGTGACAGTTTTCATCGACCAAAAATCCCTCTACATGCTGTTCCGTGTGACGGACATCTTTCTTCACATGATCTCACTGCACAAAGATATAATGTACTGCTCATTATACTTGAATGAATCTCTGATACTCAACTTTATTACAGAAGCAAATGCAATGTATTAAAATCTCCTGAACACATACTTCTTCCCAATTCTAACCAAAAAAAAAAAAAAAAAAATTACCTGCGCTGCGGGCAGCTGCTGTTGGTAATATCCATATCCCGGATGGCCTGTGTGAGCGTAAGCATAGGGATCCTGAAGAGACCAACCGAAGTCACGTCCGAACTGGCCGCCTCTGTTCCTTCGACCCTGCCCATATTTGTCAGGATGATTATATGCATGTAAATAAACAAAACTTGGATGGACATTAGCTTCTACGTAGCAAATAAACAAGTCACACGAACTACCTGCTTGTCAGTAGAACGGTGACCCCAAGAAATGTTTATGGCTTTACCTCCCAGTCGACTTCCATTTAGCATTCTAATGGCTTCCTCTGCTGATGCCCTATAAGACATAAGTCAGTCCTCCTGCCTAGAGCATGTGAGGGGGCTATGCAGAGCCAACTAAAAAGGATGCACGACACAGCCAAAGTTTACATTCTTGCAATCACAAATTCTACAGTTGCGGTTTGTGTACGAACCACATGTGACAAAAGAAAAACTATAAGAGTTCTCGTATAGCTTCAAGTCATGATAAGGAGATTGATCAGCTAGTTCGCTGCAGGTCCACCATCTACAATATGAAATCGAGATGACAGAAAACGGATTACCTGTTAGAGTATGTGACAAACCCGCAGCCCTTCCCTGCCAGTACCTTGACATCAACAAGCTCTCCGTATGGACTCAAGGCTTGCATCAGATCTTCATCAGTGACACTGTGATCAAGATGCCCAATAAATAGCTGCAAGCAATAAATACATCCTTATGTTAAATGTCCTTCCATGAGATTCCTTTGAAAAAAGCCCCAAAAAAAAAGTACTCACTCTTGAATTGCTTGCATCGTGATAAGACTCAGTCCCTTGTTTGTTGTGGAAAAAATCTGCATATCACATAAGATCTGATTAAATGGTTCAATTGAGACTGACACTTCAGGCTAATATAACAGTTAATAGCTATGAATCTTGGACGCACAAGTATTTGTAGATTAACCAAACAACACTCATGGACAATGTAATGCTAAAGCATCCTATATCCTAGCTTTCTGACTTATCTGTATTTTATATTCACACATCAGAAGCCAAGTAGCAATTGACTAATACAACATTGCAAAGTGCTATGTACTGTCTAAGCATTAGGCAGTTTTTTCCCCTGAGAGTCAACGGAGGGGAGAGAAACCCCCACCTGGAATATCATTGCATGGAGGCCCTTGTCGACAAATAACTCAATATTTTACAACACACACTGCATTTTGTTGCTTTACGAAACAAGGAACAGCCAAAAGAAACAGAAACGACAATGCGATACACAAAGACCACTCCTTGAATGACAAATCTAAGTAGAGTGAACTGGCTCCACTGGTTTCCTAATAAGCAAGCAGTGCTGATAATCCTTACTCTACTAGTACTTGCTAGGGGCTAAAAAAGTTCACACACACACACAAGCTTAAATGTGACGGCAGGAAAATATGTTAATGCTGGAGGAAAGCAACTCAGAGGAAGCCTACAGAAAGATATATGCTTGAGGCATTGCAAATCAAGGAAACAAATGAAGCTAAAATCAATCAAAGAAGCTAAACCACAGATTACTTAGTCATATGGGTACGTACTTTTCTTGTTGGGAACAGGTCCGATCCGCATAGGCCTGGTAGAACAGTAGGCTCCGTTCATTTCTGTCAGTGCCTGTATCTGCTCATTGACATCTCCAAAGTTAACAAAGCCATAGCATTTTGAGCGGCCAGTGAACCTGTCAAAGATAATTTTTGCGCTCTTCGCCGATGGGTAACGGGTCTTGAACAGATGGTGTAGCATGTATTCTGTGACATCATAGGCCAGGTCACCAACGAATATGGAATGATCAGATGAGGAATCGTTGTCGGCGTGTCTCTGAGGCGCATCCTGCTGCGTGGCCGGGTCGAGCTTGGAATCTGGATCAGGGAGTTTCTCGGGAGCAAGTTGTTGAGTGGCCCAGTTGAGCTTGAAATCTAGATCAGCGTTAGGCATCTTCTGACCATTGTAGGACTTGAGAATCAGAGTAGCGGTGGTATGGTCAGCAAAATTGAGAAAGCCAAAACCCTCTGATTTCCCAGTCTGCTTGCTCCGTCTGACGACAAGGGAAAGAAGCTGCATCACAGAGACCGGAGATGTTGAGGTAACAAGCAGAAATTGAGAGTCATGACAATAATAAATGGGAGGAAACATAGGTGGAACCATACACATGCTACTCAGTGCATTAGGTTCCTGGTATTGGCATCACAATGGAAGGAAAACAGGGGATTCATGGTATTGGTATCATCACTAAAGGAAAACAGGGGAGGATATTACTACTTCAATTTGGCAATTTGGGCAGGCGCCATAGATGATAGTGGCATAGTGCTAGCACAGTAGTAATAAGGAGGTAATTAAAGTAAAGATGGCATGGCAGTAGTAGTATATCAATCAAGCAATCAATCAATTACATGTAATAAATGGGGGAAACTGATGACGGATGAGTTACATGGTTGGCACTAAACTAGATTAGAACTGAGCATACATGTGTGCACGAGACGGACGAGACCACCCACGAGGAAAGCGACGGTCATTAAACAAATGAACAAATCAATCAATCCGGTGACCTTGACAGGATTAGGCGACACGAAAAGAAAGAATGAATAAACAAATACTCCTAATCCTAGTAAAAAAACACAAACTTGGCAGCTTGGGGTAGCGCGAAATTGAGTGGGCAACTCAAGCGCACCAGCACCAGCACCAGACGGATGATGATCGAACAAATAGCACAGCAATATATAGTAGTAGATTTATGGAATCGAAGTGGGGGGCGGGAGCGGGACGGACCTCGGGCGAGGTGGTGAAGCAGGCGTAGAGGTAGTCCTCGTCCATCCAGTGCAGCAGGCCGCCGATCCAGAGCGAGCGGGGACCGTCGGAGGAAGAATCGGGCGCCGGCTGGGGTGTCCCGTGGTAGTGGTAGGGCGGCGCGTCGGCCCAGCTGAGCGGGTGCGGCGAAGCCATCGCCGTGGCGGGTGGTGGTGGCTAGCACGAACAGAGCGCGGAGGGAGGGACCGAAGGAGGGAGGATCAAACCCTAAGCATTGATGAGTTGAGCTCCGACCGCCGCCCGCGCCGCGGACGCCGCCGCGACTCTTTTCTTCGTCTCGTCTCGTCTCACACGGACACGGCGGGGACGCCTGCCTGTTTGCCACCTGGACTTTTATATACTCCCTCCCCCTCCTCGTCCGTCCGTCTGTCTCCGTTAGGCATGCAATTTTGTGAAGAATATGATTGAAATCCATTGTGATTACGATAATCAGCTCAGACAATTTAATTATATTTTTCACGTATCTCTCTTTTTATTTTTTTTCTCAAATACTTATAAAAGATTTATGTATCATTGTAAGAAAAATAGTTTAAGCATACAACGACACACTTTGACGACCCAGGAGGTTAACTGAGCTGTGGTCTGCATGCTCCTACATCGGCAATCGAGAAGAACGTGTTGTGGTATGAATGGCTCTTCTATAAACCCTATTATTGGTTGCAGAAAATAACTTGTTCAAACCTGCAATTTGGCTCAACATCAGGTTACCTATAAAGCCAACGTTATATGTATGCTCAGACGCGGAAGAAGATGACATTGCCAAAGAACGGAAGCCATCCATCCTCTTCTTGAGGAGTGCCTTGCCCCGCCGGAAGGTCGAAATGCGCTCTAGCTGTTGAGCGGCAATCCATCTACTCCTGGTTGGTAAACCTCTTTTTGGTTGGCGTCTTCAGTCGTGGTGGAATTGCTATCAAGGGCAACCTTCGCTTAAACTACACCTCCTCGGTGTGAGACGCCGAGTGTCCTCGCGTGGTGTGGGCATCGCGTCGTTGGTGTCGGGCATGGTTTGGTGGTCGGCTAAAACCCAGGTGGGCAAGCCTCTCTATTTTTCCCTGACGACTTAGCACACATTAAATGGGAGCAGGCAAGAAGTAATTTAGCGCACATTAAATAGAGAGAAGTGAGAAGTGTATTTTTAAAAGAGTCAGGTGTAAATAAATAGAGAACATCATTTAAATCTATGCGAACTTTTATTGTTTATAGAGCATCCAATGCACGAACAAAGATATGATCAAAGTGGCGCCTGTGGTCTTGGGCTTTAATTAATTTTATATATTAGGGCGGACAGCGATGAGAGAAGCTTAGTTAATGGACCGTCTTGTAAGTGTCACAAGCAAAAGTCCGGCATGTTAGGCAGGTGAGTGACATTTTCGGTGTCCAAGCTAGGTAGGCAGGTATGCATGTGGCGTGTATACAATGAAATTAAATTTTACGTACTGTTGTAAAAAAATGAAAAATTTACGTACGGATCACCTCGCCGCGCGTTGACAATCTTTGTCTTGTCACTCAAGCAAGCATGCTAAACATTTGACTCCTGATTCTCTTCTCATCACAAATCCCAAGCATTTTATTGCCACGAGGCAATCCCAATGACAGAGCGGGCCCACCAGCGCCCCAGCATCGGGTCCCACTGGTCAGTTGAGACGATGGGCCAGAGTGTAGTACTACGCCGGATCCGGCAGCTGACTGGTGGGGGGTGCAGGGTCCCACTTGGCAGCGACGCACGTACCGCTGGT
Source organism: Eremochloa ophiuroides (assembly GCA_038502445.1). Taxonomy (NCBI): domain Eukaryota; kingdom Viridiplantae; phylum Streptophyta; class Magnoliopsida; order Poales; family Poaceae; genus Eremochloa; species Eremochloa ophiuroides. Next base: position 277,064 of record JAHLJS010000001.1, on the reverse strand, counting down.
ACACAGGGTGGCAACTGGCAAGGGGCTGGATGGGTTGAATGAAGGACGTTAATGTGCGTATTAAATGGGCTGGGCCGTCATCAATTTCCCCATCCGTCGTCGCCTTGCTATGCCCACCGCCACACATGTACCCCCGCCCAGATGCACATCACTCCGGCATGGTAATCTTGGACATCTTTTCGTGTAACTGCCTTTTTGTTGTGATTTTTTTCTAAAATTTCTACATAATTTGTGTAAAGTTCATGCATTTCAGACCCGCCCTCACTCAAACTGCTCACACATGAACTCCATATTATAATAGCTAATTTATTTTTTGTGCTGCACATGCCGATTTTACCAAAAAATTAGATGCCCCCTGTTATCTTGGCATCTAGATTTAGAGCCTATTGGCTTGAGCTTATCAGCCAAAATCAACGTTTTATAAATAGTATTTTACTCTCACAACAAATCAGCATTAGCCAAAATTAGCTTATTTTTAGCTCTAGCTCCAAAATCCTTCCAACCAACATTGTGCACAACGAATGTTATGTCAAGGCGTATATATTATGAGTACACACGGGTGTATCTATGTTTAAAAAGTCATTGATGTATCTCCACTAAACTATGCCAGATCTTCACTTATTATGAACACTATTTTGCAAAGAAAAATGTTTTCCCTTTTGAAACCATTATTATCGTGTGATGTCATGAAATCCTTGACAAACAATGTCGTAACATTCAATTCAATGTATTAGTCATTAGGTTCCACATTATTATCTCTAACATATGATTTGATGTTTTTAAACCAAAAAACTTTGACTTGGTGTTTACTCGTACCTTTGGACTTCTCCTATAGTAAGTATATAGTGGAGTGGTAGTATTTATTTATTTATATATGGCCATCTTTTTTCCTTTGGAAGGAAAGAAAGACTAAGCAAGGGGGGCAAAGAAAAGAAAGGCAGGAGACGTGGCTTTTCTCCGGGTGTACCAAACGATTTCGCAGTGCTCCCCCCACCCCTTCCTTCCAAAGCGAGAGCTGCCCACCTTTCTCCACTTCCTACTGCTCGCGAGCTCGCGCCCCGCACCCAGCGCCGCCGTCCCCTCCTCCCTTTCCCCTTCCGCCGCCGCTCGCCGCTCACCGCTGCCGGCTGCCGCAGGCGCCCTATGGCCCCGACCGGGCGGCTCCTCTCGGTAGCCGCCCTCTCCTTCCTCTGTGAGTGCCGTGATCTGCCTCTGCTTCTGATTCTTTCCATTTCCTGTTCATATTTTCCTTTTTTGCCCAAATGCGAATTTCAGCAGCTATTGTACTGGGCCCTGGATTCTTGTTTCCTTCTCGCTCCTGGATGGATGATCCTCCGTTCCCTGCGCTGTGCTTTTGTTGCTTGTTTCTTTTGATCTGTCAGGCAGGCTGCTGCTAGTGCTACGGCCGCTCCTGAATTTACCTCCCACTCCCTGGTAGTCAATTCTCCCTGGCGGCAAGAAATCCCGCTGATTTGTGCTCTTCCCTTGATAATGTGCAGGTCTGCAGGGGCTGTGGGGTGATTCAGGCAGCGCATTTGCGCAGAGCCAGCCGCCGCTTCACCGGACCGTTCGCGCAGAGTCAAATGACGCCGGCGGCCTCATGCCGGAGCTCCCGCCCAGCGGCTTCATGCCCATGCCGGAGCTCTCACCCAGCGGCTCCCCGAGGCCACTTGTTCCCTTGCTGGCGCCCGCTCCACTCGCGCCCTTCTTTAACAACAGCACGCCAAAGCTCTCAGGTTCGTTCCACTCCCTGTCACTAATCTACTTTTCCTTTCTTTTTGAGCTTGCTTGGTTATGGGTGGATGATTATTGGGGGAGCTCCAAAGTTAGTGTGTACGTGCAATTCGTCTTACAACTAGTGTAGTAAACAAGATGCATGCAACTGTGGTCTGCCAACTCAAAGTTAACGCTTTGCAGGGAAATGCACACTCAACTTTACCGCTGTTGACAAACTCATGACCACCACGGCTGTCGACTGCTTCACCTCGTTTGCTCCTTTCCTGGCCAATGTCATCTGCTGCCCGCAGCTTCAGGCAACACTGACCATCCTCATAGGGCAGTCTAGCAAGCAGACAGGTTCTCTCGCGTTGGATCCCACGGTGGCCAACTACTGCCTGTCGGATGTCCAGGAGCTGTTGTTGAGCCAAGGCGCCAGCGACAATCTCCACAGCCTTTGCTCGGTACACCTCTCGAATGTAACCGAGGGATCCTGCCCCGTTAGCACTGTGGACGCGTTTGAGAGCGTCGTTGATTCGTCCAAGCTCCTTGAGGCCTGTCGGAAGATCGACTCTGTTAATGAATGCTGCAGCCAGACATGTCAGAATGCGATAAACGAAGCTGCCCAGAAAATCTCATCCAAGGATGTAGGTTTGACGAGCTACACTGGGAGCCCCAAGACTGACAGTTGCAGGAATGTTGTTCTGAGATGGTTGTCCAGCAGGCTTGACCCACAGTCGGCAAAGCAAATGTTGAGGCAGATATCGAACTGTAATGTCAATGGAGGTACTTCCAAACTATAATAACTAATTCAAATGTGATTTCCATGTCTTAAGTTATTGCAATCTATTTTGTTAGGATTAATACATATATATTCCCTGCTTCTGTTATGGTTCGCTTACAATGTTATCAATTTCATAGCTTAGTCCTTGGTTAGTACTACCTCTGTAACAGTTAAAATGGACCACACCTTCTAAGATACTAGATGTTGCAGACCATGTTCATGTAATATTTTACGACTCATCATGTTATTGGCCTCGTTTACCAAGCAGGTTGATTTGCCTGAATTTCTGCGGTAGAAAACAGTTCTTACATCCAAATATTGAGCTCATAATTTAGTTAAAGCCAGAGCACACTGCACAAGCACCAAACTGGTTGAACTTGAAGCATGGACTAGAGTGAAAGGGGGTCACAATTTTAGCCAGATAATTTAACTTTCATGACATGCTTTTCTTTTTGGCTGAAGAGTACCATACTATAAAGCAAGGGCTTGAATAATCCATGTAAGTAAGGGTGTCTGAATTTTCGTTTTGCCATTTGCAATATTTGGAACTCTTTTATGCTATTTGAAAATTGATGGCATTGAACTCAATAGGAGCCCCGTGCAAGGTTTTCACTACAAGTGTTTGGGGCAGCAATATGCCACTAAGGTATTTGGTGCCATGGTACTGAAATTTATAGGATTTGGATGAAAAGAACAAAAGCTTTGGTATATTTATCTGAGGCAAAAGGATATTGAACATTTGAATAGCCATAATTATGCATGTGCTGAATTTCAAAGGTTTTATTGAACCTGGTAAAATACATGGATATATGTTTTTAATTCTTTAATAACAAATACTTTACTACATTTTGAGTTCTATTCTACTTGTTCAGCGCTAATATTTTTTATACTGAGCAACCTGTTCTTCCATCTGTCCAGTTTGTCCGCTAAGCTTTCCAGACACAAGTAAGGTGGCAAAAGAGTGTGGTGGAACAATGACGAACAGTACTGCATGTTGCAAGGCTATGTTAAATTATGTAGCCCATTTGCAAAAGCAAAGCTTCATAACAAACTTGCAAGCTTTAAATTGTGCCTCTTTCCTTGGGGCAAAGTTGCAAAAGATGAATGTCAGCATGAATGTCTATAGCTCTTGTCAAATAACACTAAAAGATTTTTCACTTCAAGGTAAGTTATTCAAGAACTATCAATTGATTACGCATAAGGGTCATATTCATATTCTGGCTCTGCATTTCTTGGCAACTGAGCTGATGAAGTATTTATTTACCATTTCAACTGTCATGTTTGAATGGCTGGCCCCTACTGGATTTGCAAACAGTTGGATCTCAAGGTAAGCTAACATTTTTCAAGTTTTTTTATTAGTTTGTTCTAATGGGTCTGTTGTAAATCATTTTTTGTAGGGCATGCTTTGGTCTAGTTAAGCTGAGACTAAGTACCATATTCCTTGCAAAATGCGATTGATTGTACATATCTTGGAAACAATATGTGCTAGATGTTGTCTGATGTACTATATACTAATCGGAGCCAGGGGTCAAGAATTTGCATTTTTGAACTATTTGTTTAGTTTTTGCAAGGGTTTACATTATGTTCTATCTTCAAAGTAGAAGTAAGTATGGGTGGGGTAGAGGTTCGGGGGTTTTCTTGACCTGCGTGAGAAGGTCTTCTTCTTAATGCAATGCCCGGGGGCTGTCTTACCCCCCCACCACCACCCCCCCCCCCCCCCGGCAGGTCAAGTTTTTTTTTTTTTTCAAAGTAGAAGTAAGTACATGAACTATTGGATGGATCCGCCTTTTGAAATTATTTTCTATATCCAGCACCCAACCTACCAACCTAGCAGGGGTTTGTTTGGAAATGGTGACTAGGAGTTTGTACAGCTCAAAATTTTCTTGAGGGATCCTACTCTTAGAAACAGGCGCTAATGGGGGGGGGGGGGGGGGGAATCTTGGACAGTTGGACCATGCACATAATGTGAAGTTGTTCTCAGCAAACATTCAAATAAGTAGCATCAGTTAGTCCTAGGAAAACAAAGGGTGCAAAATTGTGTATAATGGAACTACATGTAGAATCTGGAATTATAAGCACATCTATTATTGAGTACCTTGTTTCGTTGAGAAATTTCTTCTGTAATCTGGCTTTGTAGGTTTATATTTTGTTATTAGACTGGACCTCACTTCATCAATGTTAGAGGTGTACCCAAAAGAAACTGATTTTGTTCTTTAGTAGTGATTGGTCTCATGGTTTTACACAGAATCTGGATGCCTTCTTCCAAGTATGCCCTCTGATGCATCTTTCGACAGCACTTCTGGAATTAGCTTCACATGTGATCTGAATGACAACATTGCGGCCCCATGGCCATCTTCCATGCAAGCACCATCTTCATCGTGCAACAAGTGTATGTTATCTACCTGCTGTGCTGAACATTCTTTGCTCTTTAGCAATTCTGTTTACATGCACATCGATTTCTTCTGGTTTTCTCTTAAATGCTACTATTTGGTACATTACTCTGTACGCTTAAAAATCATGAAGTTAAAAACTGAAGCCTTCTGTTGTATTCCACTAGATTATTTCACCCCACTTATGCTGAAACTGTATCTGACAATGCCTGAATGTATGATTTTGTTGTAGAAGCAGGTTCAGTGATTCACTATGCACCTTTCTTTCTGTTTGCGGGATTATACCTCATGTCTTTTTCACTGTTTGATCAATTTTGTTGTCGTATTAGTCTCAAGGACAGTTTTTAATGTATCTCCACTAAGTCGACACAGAGACCGAAATAAAAATTGCTTGTACCCTCCAACTCTTCCACCTTGAATTTAAAGCACTTTTGTGGTGTTGCCTAGCTGCGCAGGCAAGTCCATGTGACATATTAATTGTTTCAAATATAAGGCTTTCCAGCTATATTGTGTCATGGACCTCCTGTGGTGCTTGGATGTATCTCCTGTTCTTTTTTTCATGTTATGTTGTCTGCTGTAACTTTTGGTGCTTCTGTATGCAGCTGTCAATATCCCAGAGCGACCTGCTGCAACATCGGCACAAAATGGTGAGAAAACTAGGAGTTAGTTCTCTTGCCTCAGTTATGCTTTGATCTCCGGTATATATGTCTAATGCTCAAGGTCAAGATGAAACTTCCCTGTTTGGGCAAGGTACAGTAAGATCTGAGAGTTCCTTTTTGCAGGTGTGAACCACAAGAACCTGAAGCTAAGATTGCTTGCTTCTTTAGTCTCCCTTCTTCTGGTGCTCTTGGTACAAGTTTAGCAAGGTCCAGTTGCCTATTATGGAGATGGAGATGATTAATTGAGGAGAGCTAACTGGAAGTGTCAGTGAAGCGCTGAGTTTTTGCGATCTTGTGGTCACATCAAAGTGTTGTAGGCTCACATGTGTTTTATTTTTTGAATCTCCTGGTAGCAATTAGTGTAATTTGTTGTAAGGCATATATATAATATAATGATAGTAATAATTTATATTCATTTGTATAGCGAGAAAGAACGTCAGTGTCTCTAAAGATGTGAAATGCGCACGAGGATTTGGTGGGAGGCAATTTTGTTGTCTGGTGGAGAGCTACACTGGGATGGATCCCAGCATTGTTTAACACAATGTTTATTGTTTATTAACTGATACGTTTCATGTTGACGCCTCAGCAAGTAAGTTTGATAGACGGATCATTTGATGCCCTTCGACATTACATACTGTCCAGTTTTATTTTAGCTTGGTGTCTGCTCCTCATGTCTAGTTTTATTTTATTCCTGTACTGAACGGTGCTATGTTGCTCCGAATAATTGGTTACTTAATTATTCAGGCTGGTCTATCTGAACTGAAATCAGTTGGTTATGTTAGCTGTGCGTGTGTTGAATCATTTGAATGTCTGAATGTTATTGGGGTCCGCGGCGGTGCTGTCTCAATATTGAACTAGTAAACATCTAGAGAAATGGAGAGGAAAAGCCAACGGCTGAACAATGAGGAATGGTGGCGATTCTTCCTTTGCGTTGTTTCTTGCTTTTATTATACATATACAGTTAATAAATAAGAGACATTGAGATTGTTTAACAGGGAGTTGGCACGTCTTGTCATACAGAAGCAGTACACTAAAAAAAGCATATATTTCCTGATTCCAGTGTTGTATTTGTATTGTATTGTCGCAGGGCCAGGCAACCAACCAACCAAACATCTGGAAACCCACCTTGGGTGAGAGGAGAGTAGGGGGACCAGACCATTCTAATTCCTAATGAAATCGAGAGGAAATGCAAACAGCTGAACAATGAGGAGCCACCAACAGCTAACTGCCGGCAGCCACCTTACAAGTACTGCTACATACAGTATGCAAGTATATCTGACTACCTGTAATCTGACCAAGAGTAGATGTTGAACAAAGTTTGACAGTAGTTACTGCTGTCAATGGTTATAGTCATTCAACTTTTGTACAAGGCACATCTTCGCTGTCTTCCAGACGTAGCATCTGCAAGACAAAATTACTCGTGCTTGCAGTGAAAGCTGTTGATATTCAGAGGTACAAAAACTTGTTTAAAATAACATGTACTATTTGTGGTTTCAGATACTAGCAGTAGTAGTTTATTTTAATCAGCATCCACATCTCCCTGTGATGTGATGTACCCTTCAAGGCCAACATCAACTCCTTGGATCCGTCCAGTTGTGTCCACGACTCACCTCTTTCGTTCCTCTTGTAGGTACCTTCCCATCCCCGGTTTGTTTTTATATAGGGCGTGTTTGCGGCCTTGGCCCAGCGGCCCACTGCGCGTGTTTGTCCACTTGGCCCGCGAGCGAGCCCGGCTACGGGGAGCCAAAAGGCACCCCTCGGCCTGGCCCCCGAGAAACGCCGCTAGGGTTCGTTTCCTGGGAGCCAGCCTCGGCGCGGCGCAGCAGGGCGATTTTGGCGGCTCGTGCGGGGCGGCGCGCGGGCTCGCGCGGGAAGGTGAAACTTCCTCGCGCGCTTGCTCGCCGCGCGGGAAGGCGAATCCTTACGCCTTTATAAGCCGCTGCTGCCGCTCCCTCTTCTCCCCTCTACTCTCTGGTCTGCCCTCTTCCACCCACCGCGTGAGAGACCGGCGGCGAGCAGCAGTTCGTGGCGGCGGCGCACTCCTCCGGCGGCCTTCTTCCCCATCGCTGGTGGTCGCGTAGGTTGGTCAGCTGCGGTGCTGCTCCGGCCGTTCCCGGGACTCCGTGTTGGTCGGCATCCTCTCCGTCTCCGTCCCCGATCTGCTTCCTCTACCTCTCTGTCTTCCGGCCGATCTGCTTCCTCTACTCCCAGATCTGCCTCCTCTCCGTCGCTAGGACCCCGAGCGCAAGGTGAAATCGACCCCCTTCCCCCATCTTCCTAAATCTGTATATTTTGTGCTGGTTGTTTCCATATTTTCTTAGTGTTAGTAGTTGTTCATCATGCTCTGTTAGGCTATTTTTGTACGTGAAGTTATTGATCTGTTTTTCTCTGGTAATACCATGTTGCTGTCAATTTGTTATCGTCCTTTCTTGAGTTCAATTTGTTTGTTTTCCATTGGTCTGTGATGCAGTCCTTCGTCTGCACTGGGAGGCATCTTTTTATGGATGTAGCCGTGCAACTTTTATGCACTGTGACACAATCATGTTGATGCCTAGCAGGATATTATGAACTGAAATCATGTTTCATGTGTATATGCTTGTAGATGGATCCCTCAATGAACCGTGATGTTCTGTGTAGGCAGGCAGCTGCTCTAACTGTTGTAATGGTTTCCTTTGTTAGCACTAGGCTCAAAAGAAAACACCCTGAGCCACAATCACATGAGCCTGATCCTCTAGCCTTTGCACTTAAAGATGAAAATGAGCAGTACAGGATGAGAACTTTGAACAAAATTTATAACTCCATAGATTCTGAGTGCATTGCCATGATTAGGATGAAGAGAGCTCCATTTTATGGCCTATGCCAAACATTTAGACAGAGGAACCTTGTAACTGATAGGGATGGGGTTTCAGTAGAGGAGCAGGTTGCCATGTTCTTGCATGTTGTAGGCCACAACCAGAGGTTCAGAGTTGTACACCAGTCATTTACGAGGTCCATCCAAACTGTGCACAAGCACTTCCACCAGGTTTTGTATGCAGTGGGTGAGCTTAGGAATGAATTGATGAAACCACCCAGTGGTGCCACTGATCCTAAGATCCTTGGAAGCCATAGATGGAATCCATATTTAAAGGTAATTGTTTACCTTGGGTACATTGCACTTTTTAGATTGTCTTGGTTATTTGTCTTACCAGCATGGGTTTTTAGGACTGTGTGGGTGCTATTGATGGCACCCATATGCTGGTGAGGGTCCCTAGAAGGATACAACAGGCCTTCAGGGGTAGGAAAAAGGAGCCCACTCAGAATGTGATGGTGGTTGTGGGATTTGATCTCAAATTCTAATATTTTCTAGCTAGTTGGGAGGGGTCTGCACATGATGCTACTGTCCTGGCAGATGCTATTGAGAGGGATGATGGGTTTACTGTCCCACAAGGTAATTTGCACATACATAAATCAATGCAATCTGTTTTTGTAGATTATTAGCCAAGTCTCACAGTAGATGTCACATTGTAGGTAAACCCTACTTGGTAGATGCTGGTTATGCATGCCGCCCTGGGTTTTTACCCCCCTACAGGGGGGTAAGGTACCATCTGTCTGAGTTTGGGAGCAGGAATAGGCCAACCAATGCCAGAGAGTTGTATAACTTGAGGCACTCATCACTTAGGGTGACTGTGGAGAGGGCTATAGGTGCACTGAAGGGCAGGTTTAGGAACCTGGACAACAAGCCATTTCACAAGTACAAAACACAAGTCAAGCTTGTTCTGGCTTGTTCCATCCTGCACAATTGGATCTTAGGGTATGGCACTGATGAAGTAGTCCCTGTTGAGCAGGGTTTCACTGGCACTGCACCTGATGATGAAGATGACCCACTGCCCCTACACTTGGCAGAAGATAACATTGACATGGTTGCAAAGAGGGATTCCATCTGCAATGCTATGTGGGAAGGGAGGGGAACCTCAAGGGTTTGAATTGCCATGTAATTCATTTTAGTTTGTGTGCCTTGCTATGGAACTCATGGTTATGTCATTGTGATGTAATAATTTGGTGGACAAGGCTGAGACCTGATATTTGTTTGCTTCTCATATATTTGCTGCTACTGGTGGTTTCTCATATATTTACTATTGCTTACACTTGGTTGTTGATCACTAATGAAACATACTTAGCAGTGCTAGGATGGCTTCAGCTGGTGGTCAGGGTGGGTTTGTTGCAGCTACTGATGTGTTGAATGAGCTCATTGCTGGTGGGACAGCTACTGGTGTTGAAGCTGCTGCTGGTACTGGTGGTGCTCCACCAGTAGCTGTTCCTACTGCAAATCCTGAAGCACCTGCAGCTGCACCTCCTGCTGAGGGTCCTAGGGCCATGAGGTGGACCAACAACACCTCATGCTTTGTTCTTAGGAGGATGGCTGCACTAGTCAATGATGGCAGCAGACATGACAAGGTTTTCAAGGACAAGGATGTGAACTCTATTGCCAAAGCTCTAAAAAAGTACTGTGGGGAGATAGTGAGCCCAACTCAGGTATATAATCACCTGAGGAAGTGGAGGACCAAGTGGGCAAAGGTATCCAAGCTCAAAGAGCTTAGTGCAGCTCTGTGGGATAGTGACACCAATGCTATCATGCTGGACCATGAGCACTTTCTTGGTCACTGCAAGGTAGCATCAACCTATGCCTACATATCCCTTCTTATATACTTGACTGTTTATGAACCCACTTGTGTGTAACCAACTGCAGGACCATCCCAAAAATGCAGAGTTCTTGAACTGCCCTATTAGGTTCTACACTGAGATGGAAGCAATCTTCAGCCATTCCCAGGCTACTGGGAAGTGAACACTTGGGTCTGGTGAAGCCTTAGGGCCCCAGGCTGACAGTGCCCCTCCTAAGCAGGAAGTGCCTGCTGTCACCTAGCCCTCTTCTGCCAGGTGCCACTTTGATGTTGGTGAGGGTAGCAAAGCCACTGATGTGCCTTCCACTGCTGTGGGTGGCAAGAGGAAGAGAGGGAACTTTAGTGAGGAAGAGGTCATAATGTTGACCAACATGAGTGATGTTGTGAACAATGTTGCCAATGCTCTTAGGGAGACTGGCCTTGCTCATGTTGATGCTAACATATACCTTGCAGTGATGGAAGCTGCTGGCTTTACTAAGGAGGCCCTCATTGTGGCCTACACCTACCTCCTGGACAATAAGGCCCAAGGCAGGGGTTTTGTGAACATGACTGGTGCCCATAGGGGCCTTTGGCTTAGGACCTACCTAGCCAAGAACTACTACATGTAGTTCTCCTGCCTTGGGGCTGGATGCACAGGAGGGGGTTGAATGTTGAGAAGTATAGTTCCTCCACCCCCCTCACCAACCTTCTTCTCTTTTGACTACAGCCGTGGTTGGTTTGCTGTAGAACTTTTGTGCAGGCATTGGCTGATGTGCTGATATCCTGACCTTTTGGTTTTCATTGCCTTGTAAGGTGGCTAACTATAGGCAGCATTTTGGGGAAGAAACACCATTTGAGCCCTAGTCTATTGGGTTAGACATGTTTATGTAAGAACTTATTATAGCCTCTGTTGGCTACTTATATGTGGTACTTTTACTGCATTTCTGGCTTTAAGTTATGACTTGTTATATTCTTATTGGTGGTATATGAGGGATATGCAAGGCTTATGATGCAAATGAGTGAATGAGGTAGCTGCCATTCTGCTTTTGCTGTGTTCTTATTGTTTTTACAAGCTTGGCTGTGCCCCTGTGTTCACAAGCACTACTTTGCAACAACATCCATGATTAGTGCTAGTGATAACAAGGATTTATGGCAGGCTAGAATTGGTATTTGAATCTTCTTGCTGTTTCTTGTTCATGACAGCTACCTGTGACTTCACAAAACAAATTAATCCACCAGAATCAACAGCTGAGGCCAATTATTTTTCTTGAAGCCAATGATGTCAGAACAGCTGCTTGTTCACAAAACAAGCAGTCGACTGAGGCATTTGCACGAGTCAAGACCTCTTACATCTCTGCACACTTATTATTTTCAGACAATGGCTCCTTGGTATGTGGTGTTCGAAGGGAACAAGCCAGGCATTTATAAAACCTAGCATGAATGTGCTAAGCTTGTTCTTAATGTCGAGGGGGGCTATTTACCAAAAATACAACAGCTATGATGAGGCTCTTAGAGAGTACAATGCACATGTAGCTGAGGTCGAAGCACCACCAGTGTTGTTACAAGGTGAGGGATCAAGTGGAGGTGGAGCACAAGCACCCTCCCTGGTACCATATGAGCCTCTTCCTGTTAACCATGGTAATTGGAAGAATCTGTTTATATTTGTCTTGTTGGTGTTATCTTTGTTCCTTGCATGGAGGCTGTCCAAGTGCCAGAAATGTGATCATTAGGCCGATGATGACTAAATGGATCTGTGCTGTTAGCTGCCTACTTATCTGTCTCATTTGTGTAACTCTATTTCTATTATCTAAACTTGTTCTTCAATTCTGAATTGTTTGCTAGAAAAACCTGTTCTTTTCAGTTACTTCTTTGGTTCAACTGTGTAGCCAGCAATGATATTGAGTATGACATGGTTTGGTCTGAGGCCTGGGATTATTTTCATTCACATTTGCATTGATTCCATTCAAAATAGTTGATGTCATTTGCATCTTTATTGCATCTGCTATTTGATTTCAGTGTGTGCCTATGGACCAGGCCGACGAGGGCCATGACACAAACATGATCTCGGCCTGGCAGTTGGTGGCAGTTGATGGTTCGGCCCGGCTGCAAGTTGGGTCGCAAACACGTTCTCGCTCTGGCCTGGCCCGTTTCAGCCATGTACACAAACACCTGGGGTTGGCCCGCGTGGGGCTGGTCAGCCATGGCCTGGGCTGGTCGGGCAGGCCAGGCTCCGACGGTCCAGGGTCGCAAACACGTTCCCATCCCCAATTGATCCTACTACACGAGCAATTTTAGTGTCCAGTTAAACTAGCGGAGGGTGCTAAGTTTTTACTTCTATGTTTTGACACTTGTGTACCTAGAAAAATAATAGTAATTCATGGCCTTAGTGACTTCCCAACTTGGTCAGCAGCTCACCGAAAGAGGTAAAAATAACTTTTTGGATTCTTGGATTTATGGCTTCATCCTTTATTTGGTGTTGTGCAAGGTGACACAACATGCATGCGAAGTGAGTAATTTAGACGTAAAAATGATAGTTAATTTAGATGCAGATCTAGGTTTCTTTAGGTTATCTTCATGCTAAAAACAAACAGGACCAGATAGTGACAAAACCTGTTAATTTTAGAAGCTTACATAGAGGGTACTTTGGTATTTTTTTTTTCTTCACATTGACATGGGAGTAATTTAGAAGTTATCTTTCACTGCAGGGTGGGTAATTTTAGGGATCTTGTACCTTTTTTTTCATCCACTAATAATCCTACAGTTTCCGGGTCAAAGCCATGTATATTCTTCAAACTGTTTTAGCAAGTATATAGAGGTATATGTTATCATGGGACAAATCTTGTTATTTTGAGCTAGCTAGACTTCAGCCTAACAAGACACTAAACCCATTGCCCCCAATGCCCTCCAAATTTCATAATATCATATATGTTTGCTTGACAGTACTATAAAGCCTGATTGTTTTTTCCCCCTTTGGAAGTGGGAATACCTAGCTGGCTACATAAGCATTGGCAGAGGCAAGGACGCAAAAATATTCGTCTCTGTTTTGGGGGTCCCTCCACCACTGCACTGCATAGCTTGGAGGACAGATGAATGCATCCAAATCCGACGTTGGTTTGGTACAGTTTCCATGGATATGGATCCATCCAACCACGTCTGTCGCTGCAATCACCCATAGGCCATATCATAGGCATAGGCATGCCATACACAAATAGCGCCACATCTCATTTCACAATCATAGGTTGCATAATTCACATGCATGCTTGCGAATTAATTTGCTGCCTAGCGTAGTTATGTCGTCAACTATTTTTCTTATGCTTTTTTTTTTTGCCTTTTAAATGAAGTGCTGTTTCAAGGATTTTCAGCTAGACATTCCACCTTCCATCTCATTTATTTTTTTTTTCTAAAAATTTAGAAGAATGGTGCATTTGGCTATGGAGAATCCATATATAGCCATAATACTAGTTCATCAAGTGTAAAATCTTTACATCTTTTTTGTTTTGATCTTTTTTTTTGAAAAAATATTTTGATATGTTTGGTATGCTTTCTTTTCCATTAGTTTTTAGAGATAAATAAACAATATACATGCCATGTCCAGAAATTAATTTAGGGAAATAGAGGAGCTATACATACCATTGGCTCTGACATAGACAAAACATATTCTTATTCTTCAGATTTGTGTGTATGGTAGTGTGGCTAGAGAAATTATATGACAGGGAAGAGTCTTGTATACTAAATAAAAGTTCTTCCTATGAATTTTTATCCGGTCACTGCAAAGCCGTGGATCATAGGCAAAAGAAAATCAAAAGAATCTCCAACAAAACTATGAACAATTCAAGGCTCTTGGGAAATAGATGTCGGGCTTAATTAAGCGAGAAATGATGTAGTTAAAGCTTCTCGAACGGTTTTAAGTTTGATCAAATAATCTGTATATAATTACTAACATTTATAATACATACCCAATAAGTACCATTAAGTGGGATACACTTTTATAATTCATATATTCGGGGTCATATATGTTTAAATCCTTTTTTAAGCTTAGTTAAACTTAGGAACTTTAATCAACGTAAAGCTAAAATTGCATCTTTTTTGGAGAGAGGGAGCATATAACAGATAAACAGAGTTGAAGAAGAATGAATGCACATGTGCATTGCATGGCGAGAAGAGAAAGGGCAGGTAGTGCTGGATCCTATTATCAATACAACTATATGCATTGATCAATGCAGAAGCTAAAATATTAATATATTCTTTTTTCTAAAATAAAAAATAGACTGACTAGAAGGATATCAACAGCAGTCACTCGATCGTCTTATCAACGCGCGCGAGAGATCTATCATCATCATCTAAACTAATCTCCTTTCTTGATGCATCTCCTCTCTCTCTCTTCTCCCTCTCCTGCCTGGAATAGTCGATGGCGATGGGGTTCCTCGTGATGCGGCGCTCGGTCTCACGCCACACATGACAAGTCACATGCGCATGCAAACCAACCACATCGATCAGATTGATTAACAAAGCCAAGCCAAGCCATGCCATCATAACTCGCTCCAACGAACGAACCTCTCTTTCATTCTCTCTCTTTCGATATTCTCCATGAGATGAGATCATCACGACCATGTCCATGATCATCCCATGACCCCCTCCTCCGCCACCCCTCGCCGCCGGACCTCCCAGAGGAGGAGGTGTCCCCGCAATGCTGCCTCTGCCTCTGTCAGGGGAAGCACCGCCTCCGCCAGGGCCCTCGCCGCCGGCCTCTGGAGGCTGCGCCACGCCGAGCGGATGATGGCGGCCGGGGCCTCGCCGGCGAGCGCCGCCCAAACGCAACCGGTATGTGCATGTGCCTGTGCCTCCCTTGATGAATCAGGGCACTGTTTGCTGCTGCGATCCTCCTGTCCTCTGCTGGATTCACCCCAGCCATTCCCATTCTCGTCTTCTCCCTGATTTGATTTGTTGCCGGATTTGTGTTGATCTTTGCCTCTCTGGGTCTGGGGGCGGAAAAAAAAAAATTCACAAGAGGCCATGGATCCTTGTTTTCTTTTTGGATTGTTCGTCAGCACAACTTTAAGCCTAACATTGGGAATGGGCTCTGATTTCTGGGCAAAAGCTGCTTCCGTTTTTTGACTGATCATCCCAAAGACGCCTTTTTTCTTCTTCTTATATTATTACTCCTGTATAAGTGATTCTGAGGATTGGATCATTAGGTACGCATGTTAGCATAGCATCCAGGATTTGATTATTCCATTCCATCTGAAGCAGAGCACTCTGTATCCGTCCTCTCCTCCTCTCTGTTTGTGCCTGTGATAGTTGATATAACCCAAATACGTAACGGGACGGACATGACGTATTTATGTGGCTCGATCGATCTGTTTATGGAGATGCATGAAGACTGATGCTTGTCTCATCTTGTGTTGCCAGCAAAAACTCAAGGGACGGAGGAGGCCAGCAGCAGCAAGCCACCTCCTCTGCCATGCCAACAAAAGGCAGGCAGATCATCATCATCACCACCTTGCTGCCGGAAGCCATTGCCGATGTTGTGCTAGTAGCAGGAACGGCATCCTAGACAAGGTATAACAACGAACACCATCTTGGCATCTTCCATTGTGCCGCCGTCATTTCTGAACAATCCTCATGGACTGCATCGCATCAGATCGACGCGTGCGTGGAGTGTCCCGTGGCATACGGCTCGTCGTCCATGGAGAAGGCCACCAAATGGGACTGGGACGCCAACCACTCGCATCTGATCTCCCCTCTTGTGCTGCTGATGGAGGCGGAGCTGGAGAAGGCGCGAGGCCACGCCAGGGCGCTGGAGGAGGAGCGGCGCGTCATGACCAAGCGCCTGGAGCGGTTCCTGCGGCGGCTCGCCGAGGAGAAGGCGGCGTGGAAGTCCCGGGTCCGGGACAAGGCCCGCCGCGCCGTGGAGGAGCTCGGCGCCGAGCGGCGGCACCGGCGGCAGCTGGAGCAGGCGAACGGCAGGCTGCTGCGCGAGCTGGCGGAGGCGCGGGCGGCGGCGAAGCAGCAGGCGCAGAGCTACGAGATGGAGCGCAAGGCGCGGGAGCTGATGGAGGACGCCTGCTCGGAGCTGACCCGGGAGGTGGAGGAGGACCAGGCGGAGGTGGAGCTGCTCCGCCGCGAGTGCCTGCGCCTGCGGGAGGAGATGGAGGAGGAGCGCCGGATGCTGCAGATGGCGGAGGTGTGGCGGGAGGAGCGCGTGCAGATGAAGCTCTCCGACGCCAAGCTCGCGCTCGACAGCAAGTACACGCAGCTCAACCGCCTGCAGGCGGAGATGGAGGCCTTCCTCCGCACCAGGGACGGCGAGTCCGCCTCCCACTCCGCCGCGCTGCGGGAGGCGCGCCTCATCAGCGACGCCGCCGCCGCGAGCTCGTCTCTCCACCAACATCATCCTCCGGCGGACTCGGTGGATGCGGACTCGGTGCTGGACCACTTCCGCCGCAAGGAAAGGGAAAGGGGAAGGGACGACGACGGGCGGCGGCGGTACAGCAGCAGCCCCGCGTCGTCCAAATCCAACGACTTGCTGCAGTCCGTGAGCCCCGCCACCGACCTCTTCTTGGCAAAGGCCGACGACGACGACGACATGTACGCCGACGGCGGCAGCTCGGCCGGC
Source organism: Eremochloa ophiuroides (assembly GCA_038502445.1). Classification (NCBI taxonomy): domain Eukaryota; kingdom Viridiplantae; phylum Streptophyta; class Magnoliopsida; order Poales; family Poaceae; genus Eremochloa; species Eremochloa ophiuroides. The sequence continues at coordinate 260,262 of JAHLJS010000001.1, read as the reverse complement.
CTGGAGATGGATTCCTGCAGCTGGGTCGGCACCAGCGACCGCTCAGCTTCGGTGGCCAATGGCAACGGGGTGACGACGGAGGCTCGGTCGTCAGGCGCCAGCCGGCGTTCGACGAAGAACACCGCGCTCATACGCAGGCTCTGGAGGTCGGCCATCACCGAGAGCAGGAAGAATACCGGGAGGACAGCTGCCGACGGTGGCGGCTGGTCGTCGCCGTCTTATTCGGCGGGCAGGAGGAGGTCGGAAGGGCCGCCTCCTGCAGCCGTTGCAGGCAGCTCGTCCGGATTGCCACTGCCTCCGCAGCGGGGAGGGGGAGGCAAGCAGAAGCAGAGCCTCAAGGAGAAGCTGATGCAGGCCAGGATGGACGATCACAAGCCCCTCCATGCGCATGCCGTCAAGCAAATACCTTGATGATATGACGAACAAAGATTGGACTGCTTATGCTCGAAAAAAAAAAAACAAGATTGGACTGCTACCAAAGTTCTATCACCGTTTCCGAAATTCTGAATATGTTAATTAAACATAGATTAATAGGCAATACCACTTACTTTCTAGCTTATCTGAAGACCACCTTAACATCCCTCCAAAATTATACTAGTCCCTGTACATAACATATATACTAGTCTTCATGTCCAATGTACATTCTTCACATCAAACGTACAGATTATTAGTAACAGAGGTCTCATATTCATTTAACATCTGGCCTGCTGCCTCGAAAGACCTGATTGCAATCTATCCATCTATCTATCTATCTATCTATCTATCTATTCAGAAACGTCTGAAAGCCTAGTCGTTTTCTTTTTCTTCAACATAAGGCTTCTACTTTCAAATGTTGTAGTAATCACAAGTCTGTAAATGGTAGTAGTAGTGTTCTTTTTTTTAAAGTGATTCCAGGCCATTTCTGACTTGATTTTTTTTTTCTGCCCAATTCAACGATGTCACATCACATGCCCTTCTTTCCTAACTTTATCAAGGTTTGGGGGTTACCTGCTGCTTAGAAAGATATTGCCCCGGGAGAAGGATGGGCCGCCGGTGGTGGTGAGCGTGGGGGGCAGTGTGGGGCGAAATAGTGATGACATCTAAGGCTGATTTTGATTTGTTGTGAGAGAAACTATGTCTGAAAAAAAGCTAACCTAAAATCTTAGCTGATTGGACAAGCGAACAGGGTAGCAGCCCGACGACCTCTCCCGGGTTAGCGTGGTAGCAGTCATCGGCGACAAAGGAAGCAGCGACCAGCGAGGCACCATCCAAGCCGGGCAAGAGGCGGTATTCCTCGGTCAGAGTTAGAGTCATGGTTGGGGATGGAGTCAGCTAGATAGGACAAAGGAAGAAAGGAGGAGAGAGAGAGTTAAGATTTCATCTCACCTCTTTATTATAGATCTAAGAGAAATAAAATCAAGTGTTTTTTCGAAGGGGAGGGAAATTTATATTAAATCTTTGCATAGTACAACCTAGAATTACACATGAACAAAATCTAAAATAAAAATGCATAATATTCTATCCAAATTCTTCCCTTTGACTTCTTTCCCAATGGATTCTCTTGAAGTTGGGATCAAAGTACAGTGTGTATGCCGAATCTAACTAGACACACCGCAAGATGTAACGTTTCGGAACCGGTCCAAAGGACTTCTTAATCGCATAATGTCGAGAGTCGAATGATAGCTTTATTTGCAGAGGCACTCACATCACATGAGGGCCCATGGTCTCTATCTCCGATAGCCCAGTGCCCAGCTCAGCACCTAAAAAAAAGGAAGGAACGACAGGGCCGAAACGTTGAGGTGAGCCCAGTCCAGACCAACCCAGCAGCAACCAAGAGATGCATTTTCAGCTTGTCATCGACGCTTGGATGAAGGATCAGAATTGCGTCTAGGATTGTCTAATCCACACCTAAGTGAAAATTTTGTCTCCTATGATAAGAATTTTGTGTTATGAGGATACAAAAAATATAGGTTTTAAAAAATGGCACTCTGCATTAAAGGCATTTCATAAAAATAAGGTGAAATTAACATTCCTTCTCCCACATGTGAAATACAATCACACCATTTCCACCAATATAATTACAGTAGCCGTACTGCCCTAGTACAAGTAGAGTGCGATATCTAAAATTAGGACATACGAATCTAGAAACTTGTGAGGGGATTAGGGTGTTTCTTGATTACAGACTGGCGGATCCAGGAACTTGTGAGGGAAGAGGAGGATCAACTTTCCATTCTCATTCCTCCTTCCTCTCTCTCCTCTTTCTATGCATGTGTTATGCTTTTAGAAAGATTGAAAGAAGAATGAAAAGGGAAGCAAAGTAAATAAAATCCAGACGTGGGAGAAAAGATTTTCACAACCAGGTACAGTACAACAAAACTATATAAATATTTAAAACACTATTACAGTAAGCAGGGATATTGGAGTCTCGTTGTTGTCAATGTTTATCCCATTGTCTTTGCTTCAAGATTTCATTTCGACGTCCTCACTTCACTTGTAGGCCCGGACCAGCAGAATCTTTGGTCTCTAGTGGCCCCCGCCTCCCAGCCAACTCAACGCAAGCAGACGGACACAACAACGCCGTCATGTCCTATCTCTCGTCGTGTCCTCTACTGCAGTACTGCTTCTCTCCTCTCATGTCACTATCGTCAGAGCGCATCTCATCAAATGAGATAAAGATGGTACCCGATGATATTATAAATATTAATTAATACTTTTTTTTCTCCTTATCTTACAAAGAATGAGGGTGTGTTTAGTTGGATTTTTGGCTGTGGCTTTTGCCTCTAAAACCTAAAAGTTCAACAAAAGGGGATGTTTTTGGAGTCCGCTTTTTCAGAAGGGGTTATTTTTCCATAATATGTGTTAGACCCTAGACCCTGCTTTTAACTTTTGACTTTTGTTTTTTGAAATGTGTGGAAATAAGACCTCTTTTACAGTTGTTTCAAGATAGATAAAGATAAGATTATAAGAGGTATGATTTATACTTGTTTTAACCAAACAACAACTCATCTTTTCCACAGCTCACATTCCACAAACAAAATTTCGCAACTCATAGCCCACAACAATTTTTTTTTCCCACAACCATTTGACTAAGGCCCTATTTGGCCAGGATCCGTTGTGGGAGCTAGAGCCAGAGCGAGGGAGCCACAAATCAGAGCTCCACCTCCGTATGCCCGAGAGGGCTTCGCCTCCTCTAGTGGACGGGTAGGAGTGGCTCCTTCGACTGGGGTACTTGGTGCGGTTCTATAACCTTATGGCACTCACAGTGCAGACTTTGGGCACCAACGAAACCGTACACCTTAGGGCACTCATAATGCGGGCTCTAACGTAGAGTCTAAGTCTATTTGTTATATATCCTCCTATTTATAGTGTTTTGCTAATGTGGCGGTATTTTTATTGGAGGGAGTGAGAAAAACTATGACTTTCCTAAAGTTTTATTTAGACTCCAAATCTTTATTAGATTCAGGGTATAGACTCTATGGTAGAGTCTACACTGTGAGTGCCCTTAGTCATATATATATATATATATATATATATATATATATATATATATATATATATATATATATATATATATATATATATATATATATATAAAATTGATGTCTTGTAAGATCCTAGCGCGTGTGTGAGCACATATATATTGATGGACTAGTAGTGAATAGAAACAAAATACTTATATGGACCTAAAGCCAAAAAAAGGAAGAGAGAGAGAGAATTGTGGGCCGACATCCTAAATGGGCCGCACAGAAAGAAAACGGAATAGTCAAAGTCAACATTTGAACAAAACAAGATGGAGATGAATCAACAATACAGAAATCAATTATGCTATTGCTGTGTGTGTGTGTGTGTGTGTGTGTGTATATATATATATATATATATATATATATATATATATATATATATATATATATATATACACACACACACACACACACATACATACATACATACATATACATACATACATACATATACACATATATATATATATACATACATATATATATATATATATACATACATATATATATATATATATATATACATACATATATATATATATATATATATACACATACATATATATATATATATGTATATATATACACACACTGTAGCTAGCTAGCTAATCCAGCTAGTAGTATTATATACTGAGAAAGCATATACTGTATATGGAATCAATCTGTCTGTCTGAAGACGACGCAGACACACCTACATACATACGTACTGTCATGTGCTAGCAAGGGAGGGGAGCAAATGGAGATGGTTCAGTTCAGATCTCGTAGGACATGCCGACCTTGAGCAGCTGTGACTTTGGGATGGAGAGCATCTTCTCCCCCTGGCGGCAGTTGTTGCGGAGGAAGGCGTAGGCGTAGTTGACGAGGAGCTTCTTGAGCAGCGACGAGTGCGGGCGCGCCACCACCTCGATCTCGCCCAGGATGTAGACCACCCCCTTGTCCATCTCCCGCTCGATGAACCGCTGCTCCTCCTGGATCCGACCCATCGCCTCCAGGCTCATCTTGTTAAACATCATCATCCCGGCGCTCCCCATCCGCGACAGCTCCGAGAAGGACTCCGCCGGCGTCAGCATCTCCTCCGCGAAGATGCCCGTCGACCTGGCGCGGGCCAGCTGCTCCCTCGACTCCGCGCACGACGCCGAGTGGACGAGGATGCCCATGCCCATTCCCTGGGTCGCCGATGTGGCCCTCGCCAGCTGGGTCGCCGCCGTCGTCTCCGTCGTGTACGAGTAGTAGGACGCCGCCGACGACTGGCGCAGCATGGTGACCGACCTCTGGCGCGCGGCCATGGCCATGCTGTCGCAGCGCGAGCTCGGGTAGCTGACCTTGGCCGCCGGCTGCTCGCCGTAGAGGTTGACGTCGCGGACGTAGTACTGCAGGCGCTCCACCAGGCTGGCCGCGAAGTCCCTCGTCTCCTCCAGCGGGTCGCGGTACCCGTAGCGCGCCACGCACCGGAACACGCGCGGTCGGTCGACCTCGTCGCCGGTTTGTGTGGTGACCTGCCTGAACAGGAATCTCTCTGATGCGTCCACGTGCGGCACCGGCAGGTGCTTGACGGAGACGAAGAGCAGGACGGCGTGGATGGATGGGATCTTCTCCACGAGGTGCGGGAACAGCGGCGGGATGCCCTGCACCAGGTCGGTGTAGAATAGCCCCACGCCGGGGACGGTGCGGCAGCGCGGCAGCAGGTCCCGCACCACGGTCTCGTGCGACACCGTGCGCTCCAGCTCGTGCTGGTACCGCATGACGTGCACGTAGTGCCACAGCACCATGACGGCCACGAGCGCCGCCGACATGGCCACCGGGATGTATCCGCCGTGCGCGAAGCGGTAGAGCACGGAGGAGAGGTAGACGGACTCGGCGGCGGCGAAGACGGCGAAGAAGAGCGCGACGCAGGCGGCGTTGGCGCGCCACACCAGGAGCATCACCAGGGTGAGCAGCAGCGTGGTGACCAGCATGACCAGCACCACGCAGATGCCGTGCGCCTCGGCGATCACCGCCGTCGTCCGGGACGCGAGCGTGACGACGCAGGCGGCGGCGGCGAGCATGGCGTTCACCTCGGGGACGTACACCTGCCCCTGGTAGTGGCGCGAGGTGTGCAGCACCTTCACCCGCGGGAAGCAGCCCAGCGCCTGGGAGTGCGAGATGGTGGCGAATGCGCAGGAGATCATGGCCTGGCTGCCCACCACCGACGCCGCCAGCGCCAGCACCAGCGTGGGCCAGAACATGGCCGCCGGCGTCGACCGGTAGAAGGCCTCGGCCACCTGCTCCGGGTGGCGGCGGAGGAAGGCGGCCTGGCCGATGTAGGCGAGGAGCACGGCGGGGACGAGGCCGAAGCCGAAGCTCAGCTGGATGGAGCGCACGCTGAAGCAGCCCAGGTCGGCGAACAGCGCCTCCGTGCCGGTGAAGCAGAGGAGGACGCCGCCGAGGGAGACCCACGCGGCGCGGCCGTTGCGCCGGAAGTAGTCGAGGATGTACCTGGGGTTGAAGGCGCGGAGGACGCCGAGGTCGTGCTTCACTAGGTTGTAGACGCCCACGCCGCCGATGAGGAGCAGCCACAGCAGCACCACGGGCGCGAACAGGTACCCCACCTTGTCCGTGCCGAAACGCTGCACGCCGAACAGCACCACCAGGATACCCACAGTCATCCACACCGTCTGGTCTGCATCATATCATTCATTTTTTCCATCGGTTCAATAAAATTAATGAATACATGCATTGGCAGGAGAGAAATATCAACTCTAACTGTGCTTAATTGCATTGTCATTGCTGGTAGCATTATTAATTTACAAGCAGGCCGGCCGGCCGGCCGGCTGCTCTACTCATCGATCACCTAATTAGCAGTAATGGAGGATACATCCCTGTCTGTCAATATGTAGGTAATCAAAATTAATGGACGGAGGCTAGAGATGTTACGTGGTGGCAACGCTATTATGTTCAAGTCACCACATACAATTAATGATGATGGCTGGCGGCAGGATCATATCAAACCGCGAGGAAAACGAACAGCATGACATTATCCATGGTATAGACCATCACACTATGTACTAAATCCATTCCAATTTATAAATCGTTAAGTTAATCAGTCTTAACTGCAACTAAAGATGTTTCTTTTTTCAATCAGGGAATAATATAGCCCGTTTTTATTAACCAGAGAGAATTATACGACACAACTATGAGACAACCCTTGTAGCACAGATTATAAACGACCAAGCTAGTGATGAGTGACCACTTCGGCTGCCGACCCCCATGATCTGTTGTTGGAGAGCGTGGATCTGACCCAACGCGACCACTTCGGCTGCCGACCCCCATGGAGCAAAGTGAGGTCGGATATAGGAGAGGGAGAGGGTGGGGAGGAAGAAGGGGTTTGCAGAAGGCAGCCTTGTTGGGTGCCACCGCGGGCCGCCGCCACCGCTCGCAGGTGAGGAGCGACGGCGGCTAGGGGGCCGCTCCTACCGGGAGCTTTGGCGGGGGCGGCGGGTTTCCCCCAAGTCGTCCGGGTGGAGACGACGCGGAGGTCTCTTTAGCTAAAGATGTAAAAGTATTAATATTTATGAGGTGGAATAAGTATCATTATAGATGAATAAGTCACAAAAAAGTGTCATTAGATCAATAATGAGGTCCTCACTGTATGTATTTTTTGTGTGATGAATTTATTTGAAACCTATCACCATCTTATTCATCACAAGTTAATAAATAATAGATATATAGATATAAAAGTATGATGTATCATCAAGTCATTCCACCAGAACTAACTGAAACTAATGATAGACCATATAGCCCACATGAATTCAGAAGATGAACTAATGGATGATAGATCATCTCTGATACCTACAATTAATGCATAGGTGGTGGCTCCTCTCGACCGATCCATAGACATGATCGGCCGTACGTTACGTTGCAGCTGGGTGTGTACGCAAGACAAGCCAAAAGCAACGGAACAAGCTAGAGCCAGTTTAATAACAAATAGATTACAAGCCCGATCGGATCGAGTAAAGACATGGACTGCTCAACTAACCCACATCTATGTGAAGTTACAGCTCCATCTATCTCCTCCGATATAGAAAGGGCTAGCTAGCAGTATATAATCTGATGATGCATGCATGCTGTTATTTTTAGTTGTTGATAGCTCAACACGCACATGCATTCATTTCCCATCTTGCCCCCTGGCTCAATCGGTCGGTGCTACACTATGTCACTCTAAAAAAAACAACCATTACAAACAATGGATATGCAATTTTTCTCAGCTGGATATCATCATTACATGAAACAGTTTTTCTCTGGATAAAATTTTCAATGTATATTAGTTTCTAATATAAGGAAACACTTCTTTTTCTCTGAAACAGAAAGAGTCAAGTGCACCCCGGAAACATCAAGGCCTACCCAATGAAATTCTTGAAGTATTGTGCCTTGATTTGATGCTAGAAACAAGGTTGTTGTATGCAAGAACGTCGTCAAGTTTCATCGTCTAACTTCCTTCTCACTCCTCATTTACTATATCTAGTGACATGTGACCATCCAAATAGACGATGTAGCATGCATTGCGGTACCCACAAAATTAAGACTATATTATTATAATAATAACGCACGCGTGTTTGACTAGTTTGATACATGATGTATAAAAATTTGGATGGATGGATGGATGGGGATGACCTTCTGCGTGCTACTCGTTGGTTGGTTCGTCTCAAATGCATCGATCATATAGATAATAATAAATCTTATGAACGAGGCTCCCTAGCGCTAGCTAGAGGCATCTTTATGGATGAAAATGGATCGGATACGAATGGATACCACTGATATCATATTTGTTTTTATATTTCTAGTCGGATTCGGATTCGAATACGGATAGTGCCAGCCATGCTGGATAGGATACGATTGGATGTGGACATCATAAATATACGATTTGAGTATTCAGATACGGATACGGTATCGGATATTGAATATCCGAACTCGGATACGGACAGATCTGAACTCATCTAAACGGATTCGGTCGAACGGACGGTCGAATAAATATCCGTACTATTTTCATCCTAGGTATCTTTCTTTAGCATCCTTTCAGTTATAGCATAGCTTTAGCTGCTGCTACACGCTGGCACTGTGCTGTTGTGTGTACTACTGTGCTGTTCTGAAGATAGCTTACTGGTAGCCAATTAAGTCTCCGTCTCCGCTATCAAATCTGGGAGTTAAGGAGTTCATACATGCATCTAGGCCAGAGCAGACGACGCGCAGTTAAGTTAATGAAAGCTACGTGTGGTGTGTATGTGTGGATACGATACCGCGAGAGTAAATTTTGTGGTGCACAGTTACAGGATGAGACCAGGTGATGGAGGGGTTCATTATCGGAGCTACAGCTACTCCGTACGTAGGCGAGAGCTAGCTAGTGTAATAGATGTCCAGGAATCAATATGCACATAATCACGGGATTAACCAGCTGCTGCCTAGCAGCTTGCTCTGTAGTAGCTATATGACCACCGTACCTTTAAATTAAATTTGATGCATGATTTGGTATAGCTAGCGGCTAGTACTGTAGATCGTCAGATCACTTCATAATTAAGCCGTAGCTAGTCTGTTTTGCATCGCCAGTACGCTAAGCTACAGTTTACCTAGGTAGATAGATGTTAATTAAGGACGACTTTGTTTGCAGCTATAGTACGTAGCGCTATAGCTAATAGCAGACGTAATGTCATGTCAATATATATATGGTGTACATATAGATAGATACATACAACTATATATACGTAGTAGGTACCTGTTGTGAGGTTTGGCGCTTTCTCCTTGAGCCCCCCGACGGCGGAGAGGACGGAGATGGCTGGCGTGAGGCAGGCGTCGGTGATGACCATGGCGGTGGCGACGATGGTGAGCAGGAAGAGGGCGATGCGCACGGGCTTGCTCGTCTCCAGCAGCTCCTTCACCCACACCGCCCGCTGCTCCCGGTGCGACGCCAGCTGCACCGTCCGCCGCTGCCGCATGCTGCCGCGCTTGCCCAGCACGGCGGCGCCGCCCATGGCGTCGTCCGCCGCCGTCGTCTGCAGCTCGTCCTCCGGCTGGTGGTTGGGCACCAGGCTCACCTTGGCGTGCCGCGAGATGAGAGAGTAGAGCGCCAACGTACCGCCTGCACGTACACAACAGTCTCAACAGTCAACAGTGGTGGTTCAGTTCGTTTCTATCAATTATTATCGTTACTTTTGACTTGTTGAAACACAGAATTAATGCTGCTGCATACTATATGAGCAGCCAGCAGGTTTGTAGACTGTAGAGACGATATGATCGACGAGCGACTCGTACCGTCGTACGTATATACGTACCGTCCCCGTCGTCGTTTGCTCTCAGCGCGATGTAGACGTACTTGATGATGGTGAAGAGGAGGAAGCTGTAGATGATGAGGGAGAGCACGCCCAGGAGGTCGTCCACGTCGCCGATGCCGCCGGTGAAGGTGCTCGAGTACACGTACAGCGGCGACGTCCCGATGTCGCCGTAAAGGACGCCCACGCACTGGAACGCCAGCCTCAGAGTCCGCGCCCACCCTTCCTGCTCGCCGCCGCCGCCGCCGCCGCCCGCCCTCGTTGCGTCCCGGTACAGCGAGTCCTGCCGCTGCACGCTCGTCGGCACCGCCGCCAGCTCCAGGTCCGCCATCATCTCATGCTCGTCGTCGTCGGAGCAGCAGCTGCTGCTCATCGCCGCCTGCTGCTTCTTCCCACCTGCACCTGCCTTCTTCCCCTCTGTCACCGCCGTGCACACCGGCACCATTATCAGCTGCTGCTGCTTGCTGTTGCTGGGCAGGCACCAATTCTTCTTCTCATCGACCTGCACTGCAGCTCGATCAATGTCGATCTCGACAACCTAGCTAGCGGATGACAAAAGGCTAGCTAGTAGCTGCAGGTGAATGTATATATGATCCGTGCGTGCTTGCCAGATACCAAGCTCCCCCTTTTATATAGATCCAAGAGAGACACTGCACACCGGCCGTAGCAGTACCAGGCGGGCGTGTGTGAACACAGCAGAGTACTCAACGACCTGCTGCTGCAAATGTCGTCTTCTACCTTCAGCTGCCGGCGGGCTCCACCTTCACATGCGCCAACGTCGTCGTCAGTCGTCACTGTACGTCACACTCGCCCCGGCCCGTCACCATCCCTATATATATATATATATATATATATATAGATACAGAATACGCGTTCGCGTGTATACCTCGTAGTATGTACAGGACAAGCTTGTCCGTTATATATAAGTACAAGACACAGATGCCTCAATCGTCCAATGCAAACCGTATCTATGAATTCAATTGGACGATGATGGACTACATAAATACCTAACTCATCTATATATATATACATATATATCCATCCAGGTGTTTTCATTCTCAAGGGCCATTATTATATTAATTACATCCATTGTGACGATGATCTAAGGACAGCCCCAATGGACATTTACGGTGATTTCTATCTATCTTAAATGAGAAAATGAGAGTGCCATATAAGCAAAACGGTGACGTGACAAATCAATTAATGAAGAGAGAGGGAAAAAATTGTAGAAACCGTTTCTTAGGAAAGAAACCGAGTCTTCTCTTGCCCCGATGCTCCAAGAAACCGCGCAATCTGCGTTGGGGAAAAACCACTGTTTTCTAGCAAACGCCGTCGCGCGCTTGTCCGTCGGTGCCGCTGTGCTCGTTCGCGGCCGCCGCCATGCTCGTCCGACGGAGCTGCCGGAGCCCCGCGGTCGTCCGCTGGTGCCGCCGTGCTTGTTCGCGGATGCTGCCACGCTTGTCTGCCGGAGCCGTCGGAGCCGCGTGCTCGCCCGCCGAAGACGCCAGAGCCCGCCTGTGGGGGTATACACCCGTATACCCGCATAGCACTACATGGGCCGCACCATCAGAAGTGGCCCGGCCCAGAAGACGAAGACGTGCGGCGCACGACACTGCACCGCACGATTATTGTACCAATTTTTTCTCCGCCGATGAGATACTAAGTATCTCCACAAGAGATTTTCTCCGCCGACGGGATACTAAGTATCTCTCCGTTTTCTTCTCTTAACGGTTACTAAAGTATTTTGGTAGCACACGCCTTAATCTGTGAAACCTGTATACGCCTCGTAAGACTTACATGGTCATGTTAAGAAACCTCTGAACCATACGGCAGGTTAGGTGCTTAAACAAAATAGGCCAACTACCAGGGAAAATTACGTGACCTAACAAGAGTAAGAAAAGAACAATCTTATCATGCATTCTACAATATTGGCATCCGCTCCAAAATCAACATCATGTACTACCAATTGTACATATTTATTTTGCAGGAAATCGTCGCCGCTCCTCGCCATCCTTGCGTTGCTTGGATCCCGTTTCCGATCACGCTGGTGACTCGTCCCCGCTTCTCGTCGTCCTCTCGCTGCTCGGATTCCATCTCCGGCCAAGCTGGGGACTCGTCGTCGTTTTTCGCCGTCCCCGACCACGCTGAAGACTCGTCGCCGCTTCTTGCCGTCCTCGTGCTGCTCGGACACCATCTCCGACCACGCTGGGGACTCATCACCGAGCTCTCGCTGCTCCTCGTCGTCGTCCTCGCACTGCTCGGACTCCGTCTCTAACCACGTTGGGGACTCATCGCCGCTCCTTACCTTCCTCTGGTGCTCGGACACCGTCTCTGACCGCGCTGGGGACTCGTCGCTGCTCCTCGCTATCCTCACGCTGCTCGAATGCCGTCTCTGACCAGGCTGGGGACTCGTCATCGCTCCTCGTCGTCCTCTCGCTGCTCGGACTACGCCACCGACCACTCTACAGAATCATCGCCGAACTATCAAGTCACTTTACGCTGTTCCGATCAGGGTGCTGATCTTGGGCAGCACATCGGGGGTCTTGATATGTGCCTCGCCATGCTCGGGGACTTCGTCAGCACCTCACCATGCTCAAGAACTTTCAGGATTTTCTTCTTGATCCTGCTGCAAGATACTACGTCATCTTCCAGCAGGCTCGGGAACTAAGTGGCTACACTTCACCTAGCAGTGAATGTAGTGCTTCTATTTGGATCTACACTCCTTATTGACTACGTCCTAATGAAGATCATCTATCCTCGCAAACAGAGTCTAAGTGGCTACACTTCACCAAAGCGATGCCCTTTTTTAAATTTTTCTGAGCTCCTTACATCCGTCTGGTCAAGCAAGTCCGAAGATCTGCACCTCCCGAAGAATGCAAGGCGCTCGGAGACTAGCTATAGGGGTGTAGGCCCGTATACCCGCATAGCACTACATGGGCCGCACCATCAGAAGTGGCTTGGCCCAGAAGACGAAGACGTGCGGCGCACGGTACTGCACTGCACGGTTATTGTACCAACTTAGCTAATTTATTTGTAACCTTGTCCCTTCAGACTATACAAGGAGGGGCAGGAATTCAACATCTAGATAGATCCATCAGATCAACTCATAGCAATACAATCCACAAGAACACATGACGTAGGGTATTACGCCTCGCGGTGGTCTGAACCTGCATAAATCGTGTGTCTCACGCTTTCTGTGTTACGATTGTTCGTCTTAGGTGCACCTTCACCGATCATTTACTACCTTGAGCATACCCCTCGGTAGACTATCAACGATATTCCATCGACACCGCCGGAGACGTGCGCTCATCCGCAGTCACCGCGCTCGCTCGCCGGAGCAGCACGCTCGTCCACGGGGGCTGCGCTCGCCCGCTCCACTGCGCAGGCCACATCGCCACGCTCGCCAGTCCACCTTCGCCGCGCGCTCCCCAAGTCCGCCTCCGCCGTGCTCGGCTGCTTGCGTGCTCCTCGCCGGCCACCGCCGCTGCGCGCCCTCGCTGCAGCTCGCCGGCCGTGACGCGTGCTCGCCCGCATAGCGCCGCGCTCGCTCCGCCACGCGCTCCCCAAGTCCGCCTCCGCCGCGCTCGGCTGCTTGCGTGCTCCTCGCCAACCACCAGTGCTGCGCGCTCTCGCTGCAGCTCACCGGCCGCGATGCGCGCTCGCCCGCATAGTGCCGCGTTGCCTGCTCGCCGCGCTCGCCTGCTTGCGCTGCGTGCTGCCCACCTGCTTGCGCTGCTTGCGTGCGGTGTGGAATAGCCGAGACAAACGGAGGATAGGGAGAGAGAGCAAAAGTAACTCTAATATTTATTACGCGAAGAAACCCCATTGTGTAGAGTAGTTTCTACATTTAGATTTCTGCAGATGTGGCTTTCTTGAACTCTGTACATGGTTTCTATCATAGGGACTGCCCTAATTAAGTTTGAAGATGGTTCATGCCTTTGTTTGTCACCACTCAATTCAATTCGAAAGGTATTGACAAGTTGCATGGTTTTAGGGTTGTACTGTAGACATTGGGTTTGACCATTCGTCTTATTCAAAAAATTTGCGAAAATATAAAAAATAAATCAATATTAAAGTACTTCTAATAATGAATCATTTAATAATAAAATAATTAATTTTTACGTAAATTTTTTGAATAAGACGAATGATAAAAAGAGGTAGTCAAAATCCTAAAACGATACTTATTTTAGGACGGAGGGAGTATGCACCAATGTGTTCTACGTGATGAGACGAACAAAACTAAACCCCACTCACATATATTTAGAATAATTTGATTCTAATATCAAGTGTATTAATTATAACATATAACTTATAACAAATAACTTGCAAAAACAATATAGTTATTAGTTATGAAACACAAAGCTATAAACATATATTTTGTGTTTAATAACTGTTGTGTTCCCACATCTGACATAAATTATAAGTTAATTCATTTCTTTGGATATAACTTCTGTGTTTCCAAGTTTTGGCATAAGTTATAAGCTAATTTATTTCTTTATATTTAATAACATTTGTATATAAATTGTGTTTCATAGTTTTTTACGTAAAATATATGTTATAAGTTAGTACATATAAACTACTATTAGAATAAAATCTTCGAAATGTATGTAATGGGGGTTTAATTTTTTTAGCTTGTCACGTAGGACTCACCAGTGTAGATGAAAAAAAATGAATATATCATTCAAAAGTTACATCAATTTAAAAAAGTGTTTTAATTAATTTGCTTTTTCGTACAGGCCCACATTCCATTTCCACGTCGTTCATGCGCGTCTAAGCTTGTGATAAAAGAGAAAATCAGCGTGCAATATTTTTCTATTACAATATATCAGCCATAAAAATTAGCAGCAGTCAAAATAAGTACTGCCAAATAGGATTGTCGGCCCATCATGTGGCTCCATCCAAAAAGGCAAACATGAGGGAATTATTTTTCTGAAAAAGAAACTAAAACGTATCGGAATATAACTCGCCGGATTCTAATTGGGTCAGCATTTTCCATTTAGAGGGATCGCTTACCTTGTCCTTTTGCTTTTGTAACGGATAGCATATATAGCCAGATACAAATCAATTAATTGATGATGGGTACTACAAGAGAAGTGCACGTTGCATTGTCCGCGTGCACTACTAAACGTGTTATGCATGGGTGCTAGGTATATATGTGGTGGACACACAGACTATTGGGGGTGCTGTTTAGCCCAACTAACAACCATCAAATCTAGTTTTAAAAAAAACCCCATCAAATCTGGGGCATTCGCGCGCGCGGGGCTAGTTGGTCTAGTTGTACAGGGAGGATACAATTGAATTGTGGCTGAGCCATGATTTGGATGGAAGCTAGGTGGGAGGTCCTTAAGCAAACAACAATCATACACGATGAAATATATACATGGCAAGAATATAGATAACAACAAGTAAATTCTAGGACGAAAAAGAAAGCTAAAACACTTTTAAAAAGGGAAAAACTGAATTTTACACAAAGAAATTAGGATACAAAAATTGATTACCACTAGAGGCCTAGGCTTCTAGCCTATCTAATTCTTAAGCTAGACAAAAATAGCAGCAATAACGAGGAAGATAACAAGAAGAGTAATACTAAGGTCCTGTTTAGTTCAAAAGGTTTTGAAATTTCGATACTGTAGCAGTAGGGAATGTTTTGCAAGTGTCCAATCATGACTCAAGTAGACTCAAAACATTCGTCTCGCGATTTACATATAAACTGTGCAAATATGTAAAAATTTCATCTACATTTAGTGTTTCATGCATGTGCCACAAATTTAATGTGACGGAAGTTTTGGAATTTTGAAGGGGAACTAAACAGTGCCTAAATAATATAGATGCCGTTTGAGATCAAGATAGAGGGAGAGCAAAACAAGCAAAACAAATTAAGGGGTGCACTGTAAGGACCAAGTAGAACGTTGGGTAGGATAACCAAAATCACAGAAATAATAAGAACAAAAAGACAGAGAAAAATTGAGGGGAAGGCTAATCGTCCTCTATTTTTCTGGGTGTCCATGTTTTTGTGGGCATCCCACAGGGATACATCTAATCGTCCTCTGTTTTTTAATAGCATGGTATCCATGTTTTTCTGGGTGTCCCTCGTCTTGAACATTAATTCATTTATTCAACACGCGGCAAAAATTGTGAGGGCAAAAAGAAATCTATTATTGATAGGGGCTAGCTGTGTGGCTATTGTTAGACTATGTACGTTGCTCATTAGAAATAACACTGTGCGAAAACGTACTGCATGCCTCCGAGGACCTCGAAAAATACATATAGCACTTCAGACATAAAAAGTCCAGCGTATATTAATTAATTAACGCGAGCAGACAATCGAGCAGGTGTTATTTAGGCACGAGTTACGGTTGCATTGCATTGCTGCCAACAACGCCAGACAGGCAGACACACAGAGAAACAGCAGCAAGGTGCAGACCAGAGCCAGGATCGGACAAATCAAGTACTACTACTCTCTAGCTAGGGCGGCCAGAGTTCTTCATTGGAACAAATGATTGGAAATATAATTTAGGCCCTCTTCGCTTCATCTAAAAAGCGTTTATTTTTCAGCTCTGAAACAGTGTTTTTCTCTCATAAAAATTCAGCAACAACCAAAATCAGCTCAGCTTATCAGCTCCAGCGAACAGGGCCTTAGTGTAGTGTTTTTGTTTCTAATCAAAAGGAAGTAGAGGTATCCTATCCATTCATTCCATCAGGTACATCCGATGCCAGCAGCCCATTATCCTTTATTAGAAAAATGAAAAGGAAGGCCCAACTCCCTTGTCCCTGTTTCGGCAGCCGGGCCTGGGCCGCCATACAGCAGAAGTCTTGCTTGAGTCAGAAGAAGGCGCGCGCGATGTATGTGGAGATTTGATGGTTAATGGCTTCTTGTCTATGGCTCAGCATCTACCTGATATTGCATTGTGCGTGGTATATATGTCCATCATATACTTCATACTACAATACAATAGTATATATATATATATATATATATATATATATATATATATATATATATATATATATATATATATATATATATATATATAGTAACAATAAAGCTGGCCACTGATAAGTTGTGTGTACGTTGTTATCTTATTTACCATTTATTACTTAATTAACTAGCTGTTGACGTAGATTCTGGCCAACACACTAGTAGGTGCTAGATCGCACGTGTCTTCTTCGTCGTCGGGACGACCGGTAATCAGCAGAACAGGACGTTGATGGTCGTTGTAGCGTCCGTCCTTCACTGGAGAACTCCCGAACACCTCTCGGAAAGATCCGTCGGAGAGATGCACGTGGAGGTTGCCCTAGAGACCGTGGAGGCCGCCTAGAACGCCGACTAAATTCGTAGAGAGTCGAGCCAAACAGCAGGATAGAGATGAACCACCGCGAGAATCTACTTTGTAGATGTGTTTTGACGATTGGATGGTTGAGATCTCAATTGGCCATGATCTTCTCATATATATATATAGAGGAGGTGGTCTTATCCCAGTAGAAAACCTCTCAAAGGCTTAATCTCCAAGTTTCCCACGTCCAAAAACTATCAAAAACCGACTAAGAAACAAGTCAGTTCGGATTTCTGACGTCGCATACCGGTAGTACCGGTCGTGGATCGGTAGTACTGGTCCCGGATCGGTAGTACCGGCATATTACCGGTAGTACTGTTCTCTTACCGGTAGTACCTGCAGATTATCGGTAGTACTGGTCTCTTACCGGTAGTACCTGCAGATTATCGGTAGTATCGGTATATCTGCGTTTTCTCTGGATGCATAACTCTCACATTCGGACTCTAAATTGGACGATCCATATATGTTTTTTGATCGTCTCGACGAAAGGAACGCAATGGTGAAGTCCGTTTCTCATTTTTCACAACTTTACAAAATGGACATTTTTGGTTGTCAACATATGCCTCCTGTTTTCAGGTAAATCAACGCACATGAACCTGAAAGCACAAGTAAAACTAAACAGCAACGATACTCAACCCAACGGCTGTTTAGCGACTAAGATCGATGTATACATCGGCCAATTGTTCTAAGGGCGATACATGTATCGGCCATCGTTTGATTACACAAAGATATTGCCATGAGTGTCCATTGGTCTTAATGACACGGGCACAAAACCCCTTTTCGTGACGCTAATAAAGTCAGCGTCAGATAAGTCACGACCGGATAAACAAGCAATACCGTCATGCCCCCCGAGCGACATTGAGTTTGGCGCGTGGCGGCGTTGGCTCATAGTCCACCATCTCTTCATCTTCCTCTGCATCCCCATAATCTACAATAGCAGAGGAAACGGTAGTAGGGACTACTTTCACCAAAACAACATCGGCAGCAGCAGCAGCAGCGGGCGAAGTCGCAAAACCCAGCCGAGCCGCTGCCAACCCGGCCTGGCCGGTTTCTGCGCCCTGTGCAGGTCTTGCCTCTGGAAGGTCCCAATCTCCAGCAGCCTTCTCCGCGGATTTTGCAAAGCACGCTGGATCACTTTCTTTCTGTGTTTGCGGAAAAATTAGATGTGAAGCATTGAAGATCTTCTCCCTCATTTTTTCCAATTTCTCTCGCTTTTGTTGGGTTTAGCGCGCTCATTGCAACTTTCGCCGTTGTGTCTTAATCAATCCCGGCGAGCACCACTTCGGTTGCAAATGCTTAGGATCTGTTGGCACAAAATGTGGTTCTTGCGTCTCAACACACCAGCGAAGCCGGATATAATCTCAAGAGCGTCCGAGCTTCCAAGATCCAGCTAGCTTCAAACCCGGTCAGAGAGTGCCGATAACCCTCAGGCGTGCCAGTCAAATTTGACCTGCAATTGACAAGGAAAAGATAATAATCAGTAATCACAGGACGAAACTATCTGGTGTGTCCAGGTAGTTCCAACTATGTGGTTCTGAGAGCCGATTCAATCGGAAATCGACTAAAGAGTCGATTCCGGCATATATGCATGTTTTGTTATAGAAACAGATACTGAACTGATACATAATCGATTGATATGCGTGATCAAATAGAACAATCTACATTAAACAAATCTATGCAGATAGTTGTAACAGATTAAAGCATAATCGGTTGCTGTAAACAGGTCAAATCATTCAGTTCAGGCTGTCTGAACGTCAAACAGGCAGAAATCGGCTATTTAGCCGATTTGGCAGAATGCGATCGGTTAATTGGTTTTCTCGAGAAAGCATAACCGTATTGGCTAATTAGCCGATTCGGGGTCCGTGAAGCAGAAAACTTGGCGGTGATTAGTTCCAAGTATAAATCTGATACTGGTACGAAGCTGGTCTAGAAGGCCTGCGACTTTGCACCAGTTTAGATTTATTTCTGAAAATAATCACAAGCAAATCTAGAATGAATACAGAGCTGGTCTAGAAGGCCGGCGGCTCTGCGTTCATTCAGATCGGCTCTTGTCAAGTATCCACAGCACGTACGAACAAGACTACGATAGTACTGGCCTAATCAAGCGATATCATAACAAAGCATAAACATGAACGATACATAATGAACATTTTTATGCAGATCTAAGGCCAATACTATGCAATCTTGATCGGGCAGAGAGATGTTATATTGATAAATAAACAATAAATGACAAATAACATCTTGATAACTTAATGAATCTAACTAAGATGCCAAATCAGTTAGAGCCGATAACTAATCCATGTACATAATCAAGCTTAACCAAAGCCCTCGTCCACCGGATGACGTTAAACATAGATTAAACAGGAAAACAAATATGAATCGATAACTAACCCTTATTTGATCTAAGCTCACGTCCACCGGATGACGCTAAACTTATATCAAATAAGAATCAACCCCGATCTACGATGCTCCCATGTCCACCGGATGACATTAAAGCGACAAAGCTTAGCGAGGCATGACGGTACTTACAAGCAAGCCTGCGTCCACCGGCCTCGATCTGCCGTCTTCAAGAATCCGCAAGCAATGGCGACTCCTTCCGAGATTCCCGAGGTATGAATCTTGCCAACTTGTCTTCCATTCATGAATGCCCACCCGATTGGTCACACCTATCACCCATCTGCCTCAGGACCTAAAAAATGAAATCTTGATTCCATTGAGGGATGCTCCGACCGCTTTCTTCCTGGGCCCGATGGGCGACTCCAACCCCGCGAAGTTCATCAATCAAGAGACCAACCAGATCCCCTTTAGAGGCCCGCTGGTGGATGCATCTGCATGGTCTAGGCAGCCCTTCTGGAATTGGCCAAGCATGCCTAGCGGATGGAGAAATTGGTTCCGCCACATTTCAGAAAGAAAAAGGGCAGACTGGGAGCTGCGTAATCTGAGCCAGTGCCTAGACCTTTCCCTGTGTGATATGAAGAAGAATGAAACCCTCTTGATCGCTGCAAGCTACTTGTGGTCCAATTCTCTGAACGCCTTTGTATTTGGAGATGGGCCAATGAGCATCACCTTGGGTGATATCCATATGCTGACTGGCCTTCAAATCACCGGGTCTTTCCAACTGTGGGATTTTCTTTCAGGTGGCGAAAAGAAGTTCTCCAAACTGAATGAGTACTAGGGCTGGACCAGCTACATCAAAACTCATCAGCAAACAACCTCCAGCATCAGTGACAAGGAATACATAGCTTTCTTGATCTTGTGGCTGGAAAGGTTTGTCTTCTGTGGCGCTTCCTTGGGGCCGGCCTATCCCTTCAAAGCCCTTGCAGAGAAATTAGCCCAAGGCAATTCAATCCCCTTAGGTAAAATATTGCTGGGATCTGCCTACAAATTAATGAACCGAGTTGCCGGCTATCTGCTGAAAGGGGAAGAAGTACGATGCATAATAGGTCCATGGTGGTTAATTCAACTATGGCTCAACTTGTATTTGCACAAGATGGTCAGGTCAAATATCAACAACCTCGATTACCCCTCCATCAACTATGTAGAAGAAGACAGCAACCAGATCACCAGGGGCTGTCAGAATTTTGGAGAAGGCGCCTCAGCTATTACTATTAACATGAACCGAGGGAACATACTCGAAAAACTCTACAGAGGCTTGGGATCAGACACCTTGATTTGGTTCCCATATGCAGATGATAATAAATTCCCAGTGCCCTATACCTTCCGGTTCAGTACATGATGCTCTGATGCTGTAGCTACTAAAATTTTCAATGTCATCATAAAACCCTGTATACTGCCAGTTGACTTCAAGCATCTTCGTGGCACTAGCAGTACTGAACCCAGCTGGCCTTCATATGAATTTTATCACCCTAACGTTGCAGCAAGACAACTGGGTTTTGGCCAACTGCCCCCCAAGCTTCCATTTCTACACCTTCTGAGGCCCAGAGATGAAATCACTGAGATGTTAGAAGCCGATAGGGTCTTCTCATTGGGAGCAGACTTGCCAGTTCACACTGTAGAGCATTGGAGCCAAATTTCAATGTCTCATGAGACCTTTGATCACTGGTGGTAACAATGGCATGCTCACCTTTTCTGCCAAGGGATCCATGATAGATGCAGAGCCCTGGACCCAAGCTTCAACTCCATCTCGGTAGTAAGCATTTTAACCGATTCCATTCAAACCGGCTGCAAATTGTGTTCTAACTTTTGTTAATGCAGTACCCAGAATCTAAGCCACCAGAGAAGATCAACTATTATCCTTCTTGCCCAACTGCCAGGCTAGGCTCTCAGGTTCTATCCTTGAAAAAGATGATGAAGGCCCCTGCCAGTATGACAACTGCTCTAGTTTCAAAAAGAAAGGCTTCATCAAGTCTCTAGAAGACGACCACCAAGAAGAGATCCAAAAGGAAGCCTGCCCAGGTACTTAGATGTCTTGAAATACTCTCTACATCATTTACTCAGCTTACCTGACTGAATCAGCTATACAATAGGTGAGCATTCAGCTGATTCAGGCACCTTCTGAAAGTATTTAGGCCGAAATCCTCCTAGAAACTACAAGCCACCAAGATATTGCTGGAGGCTTTCCGGAAATGGATGACAACATTACTATCCAGCAAGAAGGAGCAGGAACTCAGGTATCAATCAAGCTTGTAAACATACAATCCCACCTCACTGAATATTTCTGATTCTTTCTAAAAAATACAGCCGAACAGCCCTCCTTCGTGGAACCAACTTGAGGAAGAAACCACACCATCTCCTGAACATACAAGTAAGGCTCTTCGGCTGTTAACACTATTGTGCTTGCTTTATTTCTTACTCACTTTTCTTTTTTAGAGCTTCAAATGACTACAGAAACACACGCTGAGGCCATCCCCACTGCCAGAAAAGAGATTGCCATAACACATCAGCCGAGCACTTCATCAGCTCCACTTCCTTCAAGCTTTATTCAGGTGAAGCATTCATCCCTTAACTGATCACATTATTCATGTACCACCTCCTAACATCTGAATGTAGTTGCTGCAGCCTTCAACTCCCAGCTACTCCTTCGACCTGAAGGAATGTTGTGATGAAGGTGAATTAAGCTCCAAATTCATGACGCTGCCAGAGCCAGATTTTAAGAATCGGCTAAATGAGCTCTTGCCTCAGCTGGAAGTAGACCTTTTTGATCTATCCCGGCAACCTGAAATAATTGATCAGGTAATTGAGCTGATTCAACAGCATACACACCCGTCAACTCTCAGCCTCCTGAAGCAGCTTGTCAAGCTCAAAAGTGCCACTCCTAGAATCAACACTGCCCATACAAACTTGGCTGAACTTGATCGGTTGAAGAATAACAAGTTGATCAACAAACAAGAGGTTCATGAGTTGGCAGGTCAAGTCAAACTGCTGAAGAACAACACCACCTCGGCTGAATCAGAGTTGGATACTTTAAAAAACAGGCGTGCGCAGCTGATGAAGGAGCTTAAGCAAGTAAACTCGGCCATTACCCAACATGAGATCTCTGTATCAACAAACACCGTTGACATGGCTGAGAAGAGAAAACAGGTCAGCGCCAGAGTTGTTGAAGGCAAGCAGATCAACCAGCGACTGAACATCCTCAACTCGACAGCTGATGAAGATCAAGAATCTTTGCAGACCGGACATGCTCTTCATATTGAATGTATTTCTTCTATTTGGTCCTTGTTGGGCTTGTAACTGATACTTAATTCTCCCTTGCGAAACATGTAAAGTACATTAGCCAGACTGAAATCGGTCTTCTTCTTGTTTTGTCTTAGAATCGGCTATTCAGCTTGATCCTTAGTATTTGTCGCAGTTCGCAGAAATCGGCTATTTAGTCGATCCAAGTAACTGACCTACTTAGCCGATCCCAAGCAAACGGCCTGATTAACCGATTCTAGGCAACCGACCAAAATAGCCGATCAAGACGTTTCACCTCCCACACGTGGCGTCGGTTCCAGATTCAAGAAACGTGGGTAAACTCCAGCATAAAATCCGCCGTGTCGTCTCGTCTCCCGAGGGGGAAACCGCCTTGGTGCCTCCGTCTTTATAAATAAACGCCCAGCCTGAGCGAGCAAACGCAGACACCATAACCTTTGCTCACCCGGCCTTTGCTCTTCGCCTCTTCTCGTCAAACAGAGAAAAGCAAACCTTCAAAACCAACTCATGGCCGGCGACGGAGACCGCGGCAAGCGGCCGGCTTCGGATTCCGCTGAGGGCGGCAACTTTAGCCGGAGCCTGTGGGCTGTGGGTGAACGGAGGCACCACCTGCGAGCCTGGCTAGTGTAAGGCTACTGTTCACTTCTTGATACATCCATCTGATCTAATCCGACCATCGTCATTCTGTGCAGCGATGCGGAACCCACCGGCGCCAGAGGCTCGGGAACCGCCGCCGGGCCATCTCAGGCCCCCCCTGCAGCCGCTGGAACCACCCCCGGCGCGGGTGCTACAGCGGGCCCGTCTCACGGCCGTCATCGCTGGGTGACCCCCCGGTAGCTGACTATTCACAGCAGGTAAACCAATACGCATTCATGTTGTTGATCTTTTTCAACCTTGATACATCTGCTTCTCTGCTATTTTCAGTCAGGCTCGCCTAATTCCTTTTCCTCCCGGTGCGCCGATTGGCCCTGACTTCCGGGTTCGCCGGACTGCGCCTCCTCAGGACCCTCCTCAATATTCGGCCCCAGGCGCTGGATCCGATTTGGGGTCTTCTATAGACTCTGATGGGTCCTACACCGCCGTTGACGGTCGCCGCTTCCACCACCAGATGGTGGAGTACCGTAACCTCTATTCAGAGGCTACGAAGGAGAATGGCTGGCTGCAGGGCGTCAGCAAAGCCCAAGTCGCTGCCCTTGCCGCCGCCGAGGCCGAGGTGACCAGGTTGCAGGCCCAGCTCGCCAAATCAGACGCCGCAGTGGAAGGTAATGCCTTGAAAATCCTTATTGTGACACGCTGATGATCATCTTCATGCTAACCCTTCTTTCTTCTTGCAGCCTTGACCACGCAGCTTGAAGAGTTGCGTGTGGCCGCCGAGACCGCCACCAATGCCGTCAACGCCCGAGGCAACACGCAGGCGGAGCGGCTCCTGAATGTTCACCACCGCGTCTCCTAGGTGGCCATGGCCGGCGTTCGTCACGGCACCACCGGGGCTCTCACAGCCGCGTGACTCCGCTCCGGCATCGCCCTGGAGGCCGTCGAGCCCGGGTTCCCAGAGGGCCAGGACATGGAGGAGGCCAGCGCCCAACTGGCGAACTTTTTCCCCCATGCCAACGGGGTCGCGGCCGTCACCGACGCCCAGGACATCATAGATAGAGCCACCCATAGTACGAATTAGAATGTAATTGGGCTCCTGTAAACATGATTGGAAATAAAAACTTTGTTTATAATCAACAATCTGATTTCTATTGTCCGAATACATTTACATTTGGATTTTTTCTTTTATTTTTGGTCTAAAGGTGATGTAATCACATCGGCTGTTACACTCCATCGTGGGTGTTTCATTTTGTGCTAAAGGTGATCCGTTGGAATGAAATCGGCTATTACAGACTCTTATTTTGTTCTGAAGGTGATCCTCAACATAGAATCGGCTGTATGAGCCAGATCTTGCATCGATCGGCTGTCATCCCCCAACTGGGATACTAGGATAGTATTTCTTTAGATATTTTCCATTGATCGCCCTGGCAAACCTCCTTCCTTCCATATCTTTGAGTATATAGGCATTGCCAGGCGCACATTCAACAACTCAATACGGGCCTTCCCAATTTGGTGACCACTTGCCGAATTGGCTATTTTTGGTTCCGATAGGTAGGATAGTCTTCCATACCAGCTCCGATTCAGCAAAGCTCTTTCCTCTTACTTTAGTGTTGTAATACTTAGCCACCCGTATCTTATTGGCTTCGATGCACTCCAAGGCCTTGAGCCGATGACAATGTAGATCTTCTAGACTGTCCATCATGATATCCTTGTACTCACCGGCTGTAAGCTCATTCTGTAACTTGACACGCCGTGTTTCGGACTGAATTTCCCAAGGAAGAACAACAGCGTGCCCATAGAGCTTCACTAAGCGTCAAGTACCACCTCCTGGGAGTCTGCTCAATCTTCTTCTTAATGCTCTTGATTAAAATTTAATTTGACGCTTCAGCCTGACCATTGGTTTGAGCATAATAAGGTGACGAATTATAAACTTTAATGCCCATGTCGTCAGCAAAGGTCAAAAACTTATCCGAAGTGAACATCGTCCCTTGATCTATCGTGATAGTCTGTGGTATACCAAATCTGTAAATGATATGTTCCTTTATAAATTTGACTACATCTCCGGATGTGGCGTTCTTCAAAGGAACAGCTTCTACCCACTTAGTAAAGTAGTCTGTTGCAACCAAAATCCATTTGTGACCTTTACTGGACGGTGGATAGATTTGTCCGATTAGATCGATTCCCCAACCTCTGAACGGCCATGGCTTGATGATAGGATTCATTGCTGAGGTAGGAGACTTCTGCACATTCCCGAATCTCTGACACTCTTGGCAACCCTTTTAATACCTGAAACAATCTTCGAGCATTGTTGGCCAATAATAACCAGTCCTTCTGATAACCCATTTCATTTTAAGAGCCGATTGGTGAGCACCACAGACTCCTTCATGAACCTCACTCATCGGCTTCATCAATTCTTCGGCCCCGAGGCATCTCAGCAGTACCCCCTCGACAGTCTTATAATACAATTGACTGTCTAGCAGCACGTACTTGATAGCTTTGTACCTCAGCTTTCTACTAACTTTTTGTGAAGGATTTGCAAGGTACCTTGTTATCTCGCCTCGCAAGTCATCAGCTGATTGCTCGGTATTGAGGATTTCCTGCATCGATCTGTAACCCGAAGCACTCTGCGCTAGCCGATTAGCTTCCTGATTCTGAGCTCTGAGAATATGATATAATGAAACTGCTAAGAACCCTCTGATCAAAGCTTGGCACTGATCATAATAGCCTCGAAGTACGTCGTCTTTACACTCAAATAGACCGAGCAATTGGTTGATGACTAGTTGTGAATCTCCAAAAATTTCAATTACATCGGCCTTTGCTTCATGCGGAAGCTGAAATCCCTTCCAAATCGCCTCATACTCAGCCTGGTTGTTTGTTACGGTTGGCCCGATCTGGAAAGCGTATTCAAACCGTTGACCTCGAGGTGATATTAGTATCACCCCAGCACCTCCGCCTTGCTTGCAAGATGATCCATCAAAGAACATAGACCACGGCATCACATCAACTATTGCCTGACCTTTGACTGTCTTAATCGATTCGAACCTCAAGTCGAACTCAGAGAGAGCCAAGATCCATTTCCTAATCCGCCCGTTCAGGATAGGCATTGACAACATATGCTTGATCACATCAGCCTTGGAAACTACCACACATTCGGCTAATGGCAAATAATGCTTCAGCTTGGTGCATGAGTAGAATAAGCATAAGCACAGCTTCTCTGTTGGTGTGTATCTTGTCTCAGGATCCAAAAGCCTTCTGCTCAGATAGAAAACTGCCCTCTCTTTTCCTTCAAATTCCTGAAAAAGGGCCGATCCAATTGTATGGTCTTTGGCCGTTACGTACAGCTTGAATGGTTTACCTGCCTGTGGCGGTACCAGAACAGGTGGAGACTTCATATATTTCTTGATTTCATCGAAAACTTTTTGCTGTACGTCACCCCATTTGAACTCTTAAGTATCTTTCAACTTCAATAGTGGCGAGAACGGCAGCACCTTCTCGGACAGATTGGCAATGAATCTTCTAATGAAATTGATCTTGCCAAGTAAAGACTGCAATTCCTTCATGTTTGTTGGCGACACAAGCTGATCGATGGCCTTCCTGCTTTTGCTGCCAACCTTAATTTCCTTGCGGTGTACCATGAAACCCAGAAACTCGCCAGCCGATACCCCGAAAGCACATTTATTAGGATTCATCTTCAAGCCATGCTTCTGAGTGCACCCTAGTGTAGCCTTCAAATCGGCTAAGTGTTCCTTGTAGCTTCTGGACTTCACAACTACATCATCGATGTAAATTTCTACAATCTTGCCGATCAACTTATGAAAAATATAATTCATAGCCCTATGGTAAGTTGCACCGGCATTTTTTAAACCAAACGTCATTACAACCCATTCGAACAAACCGATAGCACCAGGACATCTAAAAGCAGTTTTAGAAATATCTTCATCAGCCATAAAAATTTGATTGTAGCCAGCATTACCATCCATGAAGCTGATGACCTGGTGCCCTGCAGCCGAATCGACTAACATATCGGCTATCAGCATTGGGTAGCCGTCCATCGGGGTAGCTCTGTTCAAATCCCTGAAATCGATGCAGACCCGCAACTTGCCATTCTTCTTGTACGCAGGGACAATATTCGATATCCACTCGGCGTATCGGCAAGCTCGAATGAACTTGGCTTCCAGCAACCTTTCAATCTCGGCCTTGATGTTAGGTAATGAATCCTACTTGAATCGTCGTGGCGACTGCTTGAAAGGCCGAAACCCAGGCTTGATAGGCAATCTGTGCTCGACAATCGAATTGTCCAAGCCGGGCATCTCGTAGTACTCCCAGGCGAAGCAATCTTTGTATTCTTTCAATAAGTCAATCAACTCTCGCCTGAACTCAGGGTCAAGATTGGCGGCAATATATGTCGGCCTTGGTCTATCGCCAGATCCGATGTCCACTTCTTCAAGTTTATCGGCCGACGTGAAACCTTGGCCAAGCTTGCCCTCAGTGCCATCGATTGGGTTATCCATTAATAAAAAGACTCAGAGCCGATTGCCCTGACCAGCTGTTGACTCTCATCGCTGACCTTGATGGAGCCTTCCTCCCAAGTCTTGCCAGAAAAATAGTCATGATCACCAGCTTCTCAATAGGCAGCATCCGCTGCGGCTATACTCACCGACTCATCGGCTGGAACCACTTCGACCTCCTCACCATGCCACTGCATCACACTTTGGTGCATGGTCGATGGCACGCAGCAGTTAGCATGAATCCAATCACGCTCAAGTAGCAGACTGTAAGAACCCTTGCTGTCAATCACGAAGAAGGTGGTAAGCAGCGTCTTCTTCCCGACTGTTAGCTCGACATTGATTGCCCCCCGGGTATTTGAAGAGTTGCCCCCGAAATCTTTGAGCATCATGTCGGTCTCGATTAAATCATCAGGGCCCTTCCTCAGCTTGCGGAATGTGGTGTAGGGCATGAGATTGATAGTGGCACCACCATCGACTAGCATCTTGGTCATGGGCATCCCATCGACATATCCCTTGAGATACAGGGCCTTCAGGTGCCGGTGCTTGGGCGGCTTATCAAAGGCAGCCTGCTGCGCGAAAACTAGCTTAGCAGTGGCCTGCTCAGACTCCGACTCATCAGAATCAGAGAGAACCTCAATCTTCTTGGCTCGAGACGCCCTGAATTCAGCCGAAAGCACAAACATCATCTGCGCATCGGTTGTTGCCTTCCCTTTGTCCTGGGGAAGCTTCTCTCGTCAGATTTGCTCGGCCTTCTGCTTTGAGCTCCATGTTCCTGAGGCGTTGCACGCGGCGTCTCTGGCTCTTGGTCAAGTCCCCAGGGCACCATTGATTCTCTTGCCAGACCGGCTCTTGGTGATCAACTGCCGCTTCGCTGAGCCGATCGCGCAGGTCTCTTTTTTTGCGCTGACCCTGCATATCATGTGGGCGTCCAAGCCTCTCATGCATAGACCGGGGGTTGGTCTGAGAGTGTCTGTACTCTCGGTATTGATCGCTGCACTCTGGGCAATTGTGCGGAGTCGGCAATCTCAGACCTTCATTCCAACAATGCCTGAAGAATGGGCAATGCCAGTGACTTTCTTCTTCCTCCCGGCGGCGAGCCAGTTCTTCCTGGTAGCGGGCCTCCTCCTCATCACGAGCCCATCTTCGGTACTCTTCCTCTTCGAGCTGCTTCCGGTGGGTCTTCTCCTTCTCCCGACGCCATTTGTTCAGCAGATCGCGGGAGGTAGGTCAGATCTTCTTGGTACCGCTGGATTCTCCCTTTTCATATTGCCTCTGGTTCTGCTCCCGCCTTCTCTTGATCAATGCGAGCTCCTCAGCCGATATCTGCATATCAGGGTCGACTGATGCATTCCTTCTAGCTTAGTTGGAGGTCAGAACTTTCATCTTGCCTGCAGGGGCCGACACCTCGACCATATTCTGGCCCTTCGGGAATGGGAACTTATCAATCTTTATTTTCCCTTTAGCAGGACTGTCAAACTTCAATAAGCCGCGGGAGATAGCCCTTTGTATTTGAGTTCTGAATGCACGGCATCCGTTGGTGTCGTGTGAGGTGAGGCCATGGTACTGGCAGAAAGTCTTCCCTTTCAAGTCTTCAGGAGAGGGCCTTACATAATCGGCAGGGAAGGTAATCTGCCCCGCATTGACCAGCAGATCAAATAATTTGTCCAGCTTATTTGTATCGAAATCATACTGATCCTCTGAGCTCTAATTTTTGGGTATGGCCATGGGCTTCTTGCCCCATCTCAGCTCGACAGTGGCGATTTCATCTTCATCTTCATCCTCCGAGTCTGAATTACTGACGAACGCCGTCTGTTTGTACCTCCCCTCCTTACGGAAGGTCTGAGCTTGTAGCTCCAGGGCCGTCACTCGCTGCAACACCTGGATAATGCTGTCAAAGTCAATGCCCACCAGCTTTTCTTGAATGTGTGGGAGCATCCCACCAATGACCAAGTGAGCGAGCTGCTTGTCAGGTAGGTTCAGTGAATAGCACATGTTCTTCATTTCCTTGAAGCGCTTGATGAAGGCTGATCCGGTCTCGCTACTCTTCTGGCGCATGCTGGTTAAATCAACAATAGTTTTCTCCCCAGTGCCAGAGAAGAAATAACCGTGAAACTTGCTTTTCAGGTCTGCCCAGTTTTGGATTGTCCCGGGCTCCAGAGTGGTGAACCAACTGAAAGCCGGCCCTGTCAAGAACAATGAGAAGAAACGGACCTTGTGAGCATCCTCATAAGAAGCCTCACCAAGCTGAGTCAGGTAGCGGCTGATGTGCTCTATGGTGGATATGTCGTCTTGACCGCTGAACTTGGCGAAATCCAGCATGCGGTACCTTTGTGGTAATGCCGGGCGCCTGTATCTGATCCACACCCCCGCTTTCGGCTGCAAGCCGAACTGGTCCCTGAGCATTGCACTCATCTTGTCTATGTCACACCCAATTTTAAGGATAAAATTGAATGAACCAACTTATGTGCACCCAGAGATCAATCACACACATAAGTGATAAATTACATAGTACCATCACAAGGTTTAATATATAATGAATAATATCACAGAGTCTTTACATAAATATCAGCGGAATATGTATAACTCTCTCGCAGAAACTCCAATCCACAGGGAATAGTTGACTGGTGAACACAATCCTAATAATCCTCAGAATCCTCATAGTCATCTGTTACCCATCCGGGAATTTTATCCAAATATGAAAAATAAAGCAAGCGTAAGTACATGTCGTACTCAACAAGAATAGCACGGGTTTATGAGGCTCAAATAAGGCATGACACTGGTTTAACAGCAGTTGCTTTTAGTTGATCATGTTTTAGCAATTTGAGTAGCAGCAATAGAATATACCAAGGAACAAGATTTGCATAATCATATAAATATGATAATTAATATGGAATAAACATCAATAGAAACTCCAAATAAATCAGTATTAAATTAGTTAAGTTCCTGTAAGACGTCCAAGGCCGCTCGTAACCGTGAGCACGGCTGATATATCAATTTTACACTCTGCAGAGGTTGCACACTTTCACCATAAGTCGTGATTCCCATATGCCAAGGGTCATGACTCCCATGTCACCTCACCAAGGAAGTGCGGCAGGGTACACTATGAAGTCTTTCAAAAGCCTTCCTAATGTGCTACTAATCAATTCAGGCGCAATGGCAAGGGGTGGTAGAGCCCTCCTTCTAGTGGCACACACGCAGCAGTACAGACAAAGACAGGAGCCGCAAAACAACCAGCTCGGCAAGGAACCTTTCAAGATTAACAACATAATAGAAAGTAACTTCATACTTGACTAAAGTCAGAGCCATATGACCCTCATGGTTGCGCTGTAAGTCCCGGTGTCATACTTACAGTTAAGTCCTTAGTCCATGTTGCTAAAAAGTATCTTTTAATCTTTATTTCATAATCAATTATTCAAGTTCATAAGATCATGACCCATCAAAGCACTAGCATCACTACTCAAATGCAATCTCATAGGTAACAAGGATCAAGTGATCAAAAACTAGGAATAAATTTTAGGGTTACCAAGGTAGACACATGCATCATGAATTTAATGATTAAGGTGAATAGGCAACAAGGATGGTCCATGCTACAGTTGCCTTGATCAAAGTGATCCTGAGAATTTGGATCCTCAACGTAGTACTCTTGATCACCAACGTATTGCTCACCGTCTGAACTCGATCATAAAATCACCACACAATCATCGAGGCAATCATACACGAAGCAAACAAGATTTAGATTAGAAATAGTACAGCAATAGTATAAAAATAGACTGAAAAGTGTATAAAAATAATCTACACGTCGCTACGATTCCAACGATATATAGATCACGAAAATCGGAGTTCAAACGGAGAAGTTATGAAATAAACAAGATTTACTTTAATAAAATAATAGATTAAATCTAATCTCGAATTTTAAAAGTTCAAAACATGAATAACAGTAGCTTCATTAGATAGATTACGAAATTAC
Source organism: Eremochloa ophiuroides (assembly GCA_038502445.1). Classification (NCBI taxonomy): domain Eukaryota; kingdom Viridiplantae; phylum Streptophyta; class Magnoliopsida; order Poales; family Poaceae; genus Eremochloa; species Eremochloa ophiuroides. The sequence goes on along the minus strand of JAHLJS010000001.1, from coordinate 228,408 downwards.
GAATCTAACGAAATTTGAACGGATCAAATCGGATCTAAAACGAATAAAATATGGCCAAAATAAACCCAGGGGCAGATCTGTAATTTTAGAAAACGTATTTTGATTTAAACCGAAAGAAAAACCGTTTTCGAAAAAGGAAAGCGTAATCTCAAAACTACGCTAAGAGACTGCGGGTTAAGGCCTTAAAAGCTGAGGGTCTCTTTTAGAAAATTGCCGGCCGAAGGGGTATGCTTTGATGTGAGCCGTCGGATTGAAACTGTATGGCCCAGATTAGATTTGGGAGGGGGAATGAGGGGATTCCGGCCAGAAGGGTAAGGCCGGCGTGGCGGCAGCCATTGCCGGCGGCGAGGAGCTCGCCGAAAAACGTGAAAAGGGCATTAGGGTGGCTGTTTCGACTCGGGAAAAGCATTGGGTGGAAGAGGAGACAGAGGCGAAGCCATCTAGGGTATCGGCATGAGCTGCGGCCGTTTACAGAGCAAGCCGCAAGCTCCGCGGCGGCGGGCCAGCGATGGCGAGGTCGCGGTGACCCGGGAGGGAGTAAAACGAGCCAAAAACGGTGGGTGAAGCTTCTATACCTCTCTTCAAACCTTCGGGAGCGACCAATTCGGACGGGGAGAGCTCCGGTGGAGGGATTCGACGGCGGCGGCAGCGGTGCTTTGTGCGGCGGCGCGAATTAGGCTTCGGCGGCGCGGCTAGGCCACGGTGACTGCGGCTAGGGCTTGTGGGAGGGACGCAGAGGGCTCGGGCGGTTTTATAGTGAGAGGAGCACGCGTAGGGAGGCCGGTCTCCGCTGGGAATCAACCGGAGGGCGCTCGGGTCGTGTCCGATCTGGACACCTTCCAGAGGAAGGGGACGACACTGTGGGGGTGGGCCCCACCTGTCGGCGCCGAGAGAGGGAGGGAGCCAGGTGCCTGCGCTCTGGAGTTGGGCCTCGGCCCGGCCAGTTCAGCCCAAGCGGGGAGGAGGGGAAAGGGGAGAGCTGGGCTCGGCCCAGAGAGAGAGAGGGAGAGAGGAGAAGGAATGGGCCGGCTCGGCCTGGGCTGTAGAGAGGAGGGGAGGGAGTTTTCCCTTTTCTATTTTTTTCAAATTCATTTTCCAAATGAGTTTTCAAAAATACTTTTGAATATTTTGCAATACCAGTAAAGTGCAATCAATACAAAATAGATAAGCAGCATGAATGCAACATACATGTGGTCTCCCTATTTTAATTAATTCACAAAAATTATTATTCCCTATATTTATATTAAATGCCCACAAGATTGCATAAAATAAATCAAATTAAATTCCTATTTTAAAGATGCAAATTTTTAGGGTGTTACAGTCTACTAACTCGTCTTGAGGCGATTGCGCATAACCAGGATGTGGTGCCGACGTGAGCTCATCATAGGTGTGCCCGATGTGATAGTTTGGAGTTGCTAAAGTCACGTTTCCAGTCTGCACGTTCCCGACCGGTGCGTTCCCAGTTGTGCGCATATAAGCGGCAATCTACTCAGGAGAGTAATCTCTGTATAGCTTAGGCTGCGGAGCTATTTTTGGAGCCGAATCCGTCGTCATATTGGGATGTTGGTCAGATGATTTTGACGGTTTCGGCTGTTGCGGCGGAGGATCGGATGTTCCGGCCGCTGCATCTGATTTGGTATCCTCTGGGGGAATATTGAAGTACGTCGGGCCCAATGATTCCCAGTCCTGCTTCTTGATGACGGTCTTCATGATGCTGTAGAATGTCTGCAGGAACACGTTGTGATGGTGCCCGACTGCCTGGTGTGAAGTGTTCCAGATGGCGCTCTGGATGAACTCTTTGAACTCTTGCTCCTCCTTATCGGTGTGACCAGGCATGACCCACCTTGGGTAGGGGTTCTTCTTGAACACGTGGCCATCGCGATTTTTAGCAAACGACAGCAGACAGGCATCAGTGAACTCTTCGATGATCTGCTCCAGCACCGCAGCATCCTCGAGGTCGATCTCCTCATGACTCTGATGACGCCGTAGTCCCTGGGAGCCACGGTCTCCGGAGCCTTTCCCTTAGTCATGAGTGAAACGGTCCCACCGGACGTGCTAAAAAGTGTGTTGGCACAAAATGTGGTTCTTGCGTCTCAACACACTAGCGAAGCCGGATATGATCCCAAGAGCGTCGGAGCTTCCAAGATCTAGCTAGCTTCAAACCCGGTCAGAGAGTGCCGATAACCCTCAGGCGTGCCAGTCAATTTGACCTGTAATTGACAAGCAAAAGATAATAATCAGTAATCATATGACGGAACTAACCGGTGTGTCCAGATAGTTCTAACTATGTGGCTCTGAGAGCCGATTCAATCGGAAATCGACTAAAGAGTCGATTCCGGCATATATGTATGTTTTGTTAAAGAAACAGATACTGAACTGATACATAATCGATTGATATGCGTGATCAAATAGAACAATCTACATTAAACAAATCTATACAGATAGTTGTAACAGATTAAAGCATAATCGGTTGCTGTAAACAGGTCAAATCATTCAGTTCAGGCTGTTTGAACGTCAAACAGGCAGAAATCGGCTATTTAGCCGATTTGGCAGAATGCGATCGGTTAATTCGGTTTCTCGAGAGAGCACAATCGTATCGGCTAATTAGCTGATTCGGGGTCCGTGAAGCAGAAAACTTGGCGGTGATTAGTTCCAAATATAAATCTGGTACTGGTACGAAGCTGGTCTAGAAGGCCTGCGGCTTTGCACCAGTTTAGATTTATTCCTAAAAATAATCACAAGCAAATCTAGAAGGAATACAAAGCTGGTCTAGAAGGCCGGTGGCTCTGCGTTCATTCAGATCGGCTCTTGTCAAGTATCCACAGCACGTACGAACAAGACTACGATAGTACTGGCCTAATCAAGCGATATCATAACAAAGCATAAACATGAACGATACATAATGAACATTTTTATGCAGATCTAAGGCCAATACTATGCAATCTTGATCAGGCAGAGAGATGTTATATTGATAAATAAACAATAAATGACAAATAACATCTGGATAACTTAATGAATTTAACTAAGATGCCAAATCAGTTAGAGCCGATAACTAATCCATGCACATAATCAAGCTTAACCTAAGCCCTCGTCCACTGGATGACGTTAAACATAGATTAAACAGGAAAACAAACAGGAATTGATAACTAACCCTTGCTTGATCTAAGCCCACGTCCACCAGATGACGCTAAACTTATATCAAATAAGAATCAACCCCGATCTACGATGCTCCCATGTCCACCGGATGACATTAAAGAGACAAAGCTTAGCGAGGCATGACGGTACTTACAAGCAAGCCTGCGTCCACCGGATGACACTCAGCCCGATTGAAGAATTCGCCGAGATCTACGTTACTTCTACTCCTAAGTTTTGGCCGGAGCCGAAAGATGTGTTGTATTGATGTGTGTGTTCTATTACAATGGCCGGGGCTTATATTTATACCCAGGGCTTTGATAGAGTCCTATTCAAATTACAACTCAAGATAAATACGGAAACTAACAAACTTTCCTAAATTAAAGGTAACTTGGAGCCTAATCTTTCCTTTCTTTATCGGACTCCGAACGTGATCGTTTCCTGGCGCCGGAGATCTGTGCTGACGTCATCAATCGGCTATTTCCTTCAACCGCACCGTTTATGCTTCAGCCCAACAATCGATTCCGGGACCCGATCGACTATCTGTCTGGGCCTCTGCCCCGAAATTGGCTATCTGCGCTCGGCGTCGACTATCTGCACTCAGTTCAGATTTTGGTGTAAAAAGGATCTATCGGCTTCTTCTCCACAACTTTGTCGGCAACTTCTAGGACGACAGAAGATGGATCCTCAATTCTCATTGGCTCGTCACTATTGACGACGGGCACTTCTTGTGAGCCAATAAGGATTGTTGCCAAAGGAACTTCCTTCGGCAGCTGCGCAGTAGGAGTAGCGGGAATATTGACAGACTCCACGGCCCTCTTAGGCACATAAACTTGTCGCGTTGGAGCCTTTTCCCTTTCATCACCAATCAGCAACCTCGCCGGTGGCAATGGGAGCGACGACCCTTGGCCGCCGTAGCTTGATTGGCCATAACCCAATCGGCTAAATACCGATGACGAGGATGCTCCACTCATCAGTTGATGTTGCATAAACAATGGATATGGCACAAAAACTCCGTTGAGACCGCAATGCGGCTGAGGAGGAGGTGGAGGACCCCAACGAGAAACACGAGGACGAACAACCTCTTGTGCTGGAGACGTCGCCGAGGTCACTGTCATCTTCTTCGGCTGGTCATCTCGCTTCGGCGGTGTAGATTTGAGCCGGTCAAATGTACAAAGCTTCTTGGGAATAAATTTTCCCTTGTTTGAATTTGTGTTCGTCTTCCAAGTACCGATCTCTGGTCGCTTTGGGATGAACGTCTTGACCACCTTGACACCACTAGTGCCGGTGATCTTGGAGGCATCAGAGAAGGACGAGACGCCGCCCCTGACAGACCCGGCTGAGCCGGCTCCTAGACCCGGCTGGGACGGGTTGCCGACTGGGCCGGTTCCTGGAACCAGCCTTGCTGGCCTCTGCTGCGCCGCCGTGGACTCCCAGCATCGCTGCCGGGATAGATACTGTGACGACCCTGTAGAAATCTTCAGATTTGTCTTGCCGTCTTCACCCTTTTCAAGCACCACCTGTCGCCCCGAAACTTTTTTCGGTGCTTCATGCGGTTCGCCGATAATCACATTCTTGCCTTCTGTTGTATTAGCTTGCTCCGGACAAATCAAAATAGCAGTCTCCCCTTTCTCGATGATATTCACCGGGAAAGGAGCCTTGTTAACCATCATTTCAGCCAATTTTAATCGTCCTTCATTGAGGGTCGATTGTATCTGCCGACGAAAATAGTTGCAATCATTAGTGGCATGACTATGAGAATTATAAGCCCTTTTCTTTAGCTCATCACTAGATGGCAATGTATGAGTAATTCTTATATTACCGGTTCTAAGCAATTCATCAAAGATCCGATCACATTTAGAAATATCAAAAGTAAATTTAATTTCTTCTTGCCGATTTTTAGAAATCGGCTTAAGAGATGTGCAAGAAATCCCCTTCTTATTTGGAGACCATATAAATTCGACAGAATTGCACTCTAGAGTCTCATCATCCGAGGCGTCGGAATGCCCTTCTACTGCAACTGTCCAATAAGAATTTCAAGATTCATTCGCCAAACGAGATTCTACAGCAATAGCCTTTTGCAATAATTGATTTATGCCATAGAATTCATAGTGCTCCAATTTTTCTCTAATATTAGAGTTCATACCATTAAGAAACTAATCTGCCAAGTCTCCATCGGAAATATTTAAATTAAAGCATCGGTTCTTAACATCTCTGAAACGCTTAGCAAAATCAAGAACAAGATCACGTCCTTGACGAACTGATGTGAGATGAGACAGTTTAGTTTCTTGCACACCAGTAAAGAAATAATTATGAAATTTCTCCTCCAAATTATTACAGGTATTAATCGAATAAGGAGGCAATGATAAAAACCATGCAAAAGCTGTACCCGATAGAGATAAAGGAAAACATCTAATTTCCATATAATTATGAGCAGTAGCTTCTCCTAATTGAGCAAGTTACGTGCTAATGTGTTCCATCATGGTTTTGCTATCATCACCATTAAACTTTTGGAAATCAGGCATCTTCCAACCAGGGGGTGCCCGCAGAACATCATAGGTGGAGGAATATGGCTTTTGGTATGAACTCTGAATAGGTTTAATGGTTATCCCTAAATTCCTCCTGATTGTTTTAGTCATCTCAGCCTTAAACCGATCCACAATAGCGTCTACATCGGTTTTAGAGGAATCTAGGGAAACATTATTGGCAATTAGAATCTGACTAGATGACGACGAGGGATTAGGTAAAATAGTGTTACAACCCGCCGATTGCCTATTCGGATTCACCTGTCTAGATGATGAGCCAGCCAAATCGCGACCGGTTCTATCAGTTTTATGTGCCGAATGACCTGATTGAAGCTGGCTAGCTGTGGCATAATCAGGTTGATTTTTATAAAAATCAAAAGGCATACAAATTCAGGTTGATTATCATGATCCAAAAACCAACTAATTTTTTCTCTATTTTGGATATGCGCCTACTAATTTTAGCTTCGGATGCATCAATAGAATCTTTAATCTGTTTACCCATGCCTTCAACTAAATAAGCCAAGCCATCATGGGAAGCAGAGGAGGGGATTTCAATATCATTCACCTTTGCCTTGAGCTTTTCCTTATCCTTGGATGCCTTTGCGTCTTTGGTCTTCTTGCCTCCTCCACCGGATGAAGAAGACGAGTCTTCGAAGTCGGGCTTACAGTATTGAGTAACCTTGTTGTGCTGATTCTTGCTATTTAGACCAAAATTTGGCACCATGCGAGTCTATGGAGCAAATGTTTTCTTTGTGCGTTAAGAGAACCAGAGGAGCATGAAATGCGAATGGGTTGGCCTCATGGAAAATCCAGCTAACTAATGTCCTGGATGCCAATGCTCGGGAAAGGAATTATTTACAATATTCTGGCTGGGCATGTGCATGTGCGAGGCGAATTTCAGATGATAATTATGTGTGCATGCAAGGCACCGCGTGTGATCTAGAAAAAGGCATGACGTGCTTGCCATGGAGTCCAAAGATGTGCTGATCATGAAAGTTTGGAGAGTCCGGTCTCCTGACGTGAATATGGAAATCATGATATGCGCATATACATACTAGGCATGATCACACGTATGAAGGGAAAGAAATCGATTGATGACTCCTGGTGTCCAACGTGGAGAGGATGCAAGCCGGCTCCACATGCATGCGTTATTTGAGGAAGGACCTGTATCCAAGTACGGAAGGGAAAATAGGGTCCATGTAACTCGTTAATGCTTTAAAAAAGAGATGAACAAAACAAAGAAATTGGCAAATGAAAACTCTTTTCTAATGAACACATGTGAACAACAAAAGCATCTACTTTATGTCATGAGTTGTTCACATGAGGAGTTAAAATTGACTCATGAGGAGCTTTGTGTTGCTCATGAGAATTTGGTAAAAAACCATGTTTTTCTCACTAATGAGTTTTTAAATGAAAATCTAAAACTAGTGAGAGCTCATCACTTGGGTCAAATGATCAATCATTTGTTGCTACTAACCCTTATGATGTAGGAATGAAGAGTGTATCCACCTCATGTGATGATTTACTCTCTATGCCTTGTTCTTCACTTTTGAATACTTGTTCTACTTCTATGTCTTGTGAGACTAACCTTTTGAAGGAGAACAATGAGCTCAAAAGTTAAGTGAAGAATTTGAGCAACACAATATAGAGGTGGAACAACTCAAGTACCACCCTCAACCATATGTTGAAGAACATAAGAAAGGTGGGTGACATAAGTGGTCTTGGCTACAAGGCAAGCAATGTCAATACACAAACAAACCAAGATACAAGTAGCATTCTGTCACACCCAATTTTAAGGATAAAATTGAATGAACCAACTTATGTGCGCCCAGAGATCAATCACACACATAAGCGACAAATTGCATAGTACCATCACAAGGTTTAATACATAACGAATAATATCACAGAGTCTTTACATAAATAGCAGCGGACTAATAATTATAATCTCTCGCGGAAGCTCCAATTCACAGGGAAGTAGTTGACTGGTGAACCACAATCCTAGTAATCCTCAGAAGAATCATCATAGTCATCTGTTACCCATCCGGGATTTTTATCCAAATATGAAAAATAAAGCAAGCGTAAGTACATGTCGTACTCAACAAGAATAACATGGGTTTATGAGGCTCAAATAAGGCATGACACTGGTTTGACAGCGGTTGCTTTTAGTTGATCATTTTTTTAGCAATTTGAGTAGCAGCAATAGAATATACCAAGGACAAAGATTTGCATGATCATATAAACATGATAATTAATATAGAATAAACATCAATAGAAACTTCAAATAAATCAATATTAAATTAGTTAAGTTCCTGTAAGACGTCCAAGGCCGCTCGTGACCGTGAGCACGGCTGATATATCAGTTTTACACTCTGCAGAGGTTGCACACTTTCACCATAAGTCGTGATTCTCATATGCCAAGGGTCATGACTCCCATGTCACCTCACCAAGGAAGTGCGGCAGGGTACACTATGAAGTCTTTCAAAAGCCTTCCTAACATGCCACTAATCAATCCGGGCGCAATGGCAAGGGGTGGTAGAGCCCTCCTTCTAGTGGCACACACACGCAACAGTACACACAAAGACAGGAGCCGCAAAACAACCAGCTCGGCAAGGAACCATTCAAGACTAACAACATGATAGAAAGTAACTTCATACTTAACTAAAGTCAGAGCCATATGACCCTCATGGTTGCGCTGTAAGTCCTGGTGTCATATTTACAGATAAGTCCTTAGTCCATGTTGCTAAAAAGCATCTTTTAATCTTTATTTCATAATCAATTATTCAAGTTCATAAGATCATGACACCATCAAGCACTAGCATCACTACTCAAATGCAATCTCATAGGTAACAAGGATCAAGTGATCAAAACTAGGAATAAACACTATGGTTGCCAAGGTAGACACATGCATCATGAATTTAGTGATTAAGGTGAATAGGCAACAAGGATGGTCCATGCTATACTTGCCTTGATCAAAGTGCTCTGGAGAACTTGGATCCTCAGTGTACTCTTGATCACCAACGTATTGCTCACCGTCTGAACTCGATCATAAAATCACCACACAATCATCGAGGCAATCATACACGAAGCAAACAAGATCTATATTAGAAACAGTACATCAACAAGGGAAAAACAGATTGAAAAGTATATAAAAATAATCTACGCGTCGCTACGATTCCAACGATATAAAGATCACGAAAATCGGAGTTCAAACGGAGAAGTTATGAAATAAACAAGTTTTACTTTAATAAAATAATAGTTTAAATCTAATCTCGAATTTTAAAAGTTGAAAACATGACTAACAGTAGCATCATTAGATAGATTACGAAATTACGAATCTGACGAGACTTGAACGGATCAAATCGGAGTTAAAACGAATATTTTATGGCCAAAATAAACTGAGTGGCAAATCTGCAAATATTGAAAACGTATTTTTAAATCTAAACCGAGAAAAATACGTTTTCTAAAAAGGAAAGCGTAATCTGAAAAATACGCCAAAGGACCGCGGGTTAGAACATTAAAAAGTTGAGGGGGTTTTCTGCAAAAATGCCAGCGAAGGGGTATCTCTCACTGTGAGCCGTTAGATCGGTTGTGAACGGCTCGGATTAGATGAGTGGGCTCTGTTCGCCGGAGTTGGGCGGCGCCCGGCCGGTTCCTCGCTGGAAGATGGCCAGGGACGGCGTTTTTGGGGCTTGGAAGCTCGGTTCGCCTCGGGATCTGGTCGGGGAGCAAGAGAAGCTCAAGCTAAACCTATCTATGGTTTCGGTTGCCACAGAGGTAGCTCGGAGAGGATGCGGCGAGCTCGGTGGCGGAACTATGGCGGCGGCGAAGCTCGGCATCATGGCTACAGTGCACAAAACCGAGGGAGATGGGGTCGGGAAGATCCCTGACCTTGCTGCGAAGCTTGGAGGGCAACCAATTTCGACGGAGAGACTTCTCGTTGGCGAAATCGACGGCGACGGCAGAGCTCGGGGCGGCGGCGGCTCTGTGGCTGCGGCTAGGGCAAGATTGGAGGCGGCGGCTTGCTCGGGAACTTGTGGGGAGGGACGGCAGGGCTCGGCCGACTTATATAGGGGCGCGAGGGAGGTGTAGGAGATCCGGACTCCGGAGATTCGGTGGTTAGGATACGGTCGGAGGCGGCAAACACGTCCGGCTTGGACTCCATCCGGAGGTAGGAGACGGCACTATGGTGCGGGCCCGGCTTGACAGACACTAGGAGGGGGGCGTGATGCGCTTTGGGAGCGGGCCGGCACCGCTGCTGGGCTCGGCCCACGCGGGGAAAGAAGAAAGGGCAGCGCCCTGGCTGCGGCCTGGGCCAAGAAAAGGAATGGGCTGGCCTCGGGCCGAAAGAGAGGAGGGGGAGGATTTCTATTCTTTTCCCTTTCTTTTTAAAACTCATTTTCAAATTTGTTTTCCAAATAGCTTTTCAAACTAAGATTTGAACCCTTGCAAATCCAAACAAATCTCAGGAAGTAAATATGTGCAACAGCATGAATGCAACACTCAAGATTCTAACTACCAAGATTTATTTTAATTGCCCAAAAAGATTTTATTCACTAGATTATATGCCACATAAACATAAATAGATTGGATCTAATCCTGTTTAATAAATTGCAAATTTTTAGGGTGTTACACATTCACTTCAACAAGAGCAAGATCAAAGGCAAAAGATGGGGCAAGAGAACTTATGAGAGAGAGATGAAAAAACTAGAGCAAGAAAGGCTTACTCATTTCATGTGCTTTGTATGCCATGAGATGGGCCACTTAGCTTCATCATGCCCCGAGCAAGAGAAGCTCAAGTTGAAGAAGGAAGAAAAGAGGTTCACACGCTCACAAAGTCTATACAAGAGATTTGTAAGGCCTCAACTAGAGCCACAAGATAAGACACCCCAAGATCAAGTCAAGACCAATCATGAAGCTTGCAATGGTGACTTGAAGCAGAAGAAGATGACAAGAAGGGGTGGAAGAAGAAGGCATCCAACTCATATCCATGATGCCAACATGATGATGAGCAAGAATCAAGTGAAGAAAGATTTGGCTCACATCAAGTGCTTCCAATGTGAAAAAATGGGTCACTTCACCTCAAAGTGTCCCAACAAGATTGAGAAGAAGGCTCAAGCAACCTACAAGAGGCAAGGCAAGGAGGAGCACCACATGAGCAAGAAAGAGAAGGCTAAAGCAAAGCAAAAGTGCTACTCATGTCGGGAAAGGGGACACATGGCAAATTCATGTCCCCTAGGTAACACTACTAAGCCCATTTCAATTCATGCAAATACTTTGCTTAGCAAGAAGGATGACAATGGTACCTCATCGGTTGCTATTGCAAAACATCCCGCTATCCATACTAAGGCTATGCCTAAGTATGTTGCTCCTAACTTGAGAGGACCCAAACTTGTTTGGGTACCATCAAAAAGTGGACGATTGTGTGTAGGTATCATGGCATTGGAGGCTTGATTCAAATAGAATTCATATTGATCATCATATATTGAGTTAAGTCGTAAAGCCTAGTGCAACATCCAAACCAATGCCAAGTCAAAATAAGTGAAGTCCAAGTGCAAAATTCATACAAGTGCAAATATCAAGTTGTGGGTGGTCAATTGGTTAATTATTTGATGACTTGCAAAGAATGAAGTTGAACCTTGCAAATTGGTGATAATAGGCCATCAAGGTATATCTCTTGTTGATCACATCTATTTGGATGCATGTGAGTTGATTGAATTGGATAAATATGCATATGTTGCTTGCTATGAGATGTTTGAATGGATTAATTGCTTAGTAAACAAGTTTGAGTAGATTTGGTTGGATATGATCATAAGATGAATTTTAGTAAGTGGATTGAATGGATATATGTCTTTTGAAAGTATTCAAGCTAGTTGATCTCAAGTTTGATTCAATTTGTTGAAGAATAGCTCAATTGGTAAAATCTGTCCAAAATCAGAAATCTAAGCTAGCTGAGAAGAAAGCCATGTTTGAGTGATCAAATCTTATTGGAATGGCTTGAAATTTGGTATACATGCTCTAGACTCATGGTGTTAGTTGCTGTGAAGATTTTATGAGAAATGGATAAGAATTGCTTTGGTTTTGGAGTAGTTCTTGTCAATACTTGTGCAACTGTTTTCAGCATGTAGCAGTGTGGATAAAACTGATGGTTGGCAGCCCATCCTTAGTCAAATGAAGCTCAAATTTTTGTTGCTTCTAGTAGACTCAATGAAAAGTCATCTCTACAAAATTTCATGGTATTTGGACAAGTATATTTGCATTTATGATCTATTCTTTGAAGTGCACAGAATCTATCCTCAAGAGAGAAACAATTGAAAATCTTTGGTATCTCTTGCATTGAAAGGCTCTCAAGTTGGAAATATAATTACAAGTGGTTGAGAGTCATTTGTTTGGTTTTGGATCATAAAGATTGGTACTCAAGTGAAGATCAAGACCAAGTAATAAAGAAGAAAGAAAATGACTTAAGAGAAGGAATTTATTTGATCATGATGATTAAGTCCTTGGATCAATCAAACGAAGCAATTCAAGTGAGTATTGAAGATGTTACTTATGGAGATAATTCACTTATCCCGAGTGTCGGGGCTTGCCGCCTGGTGAAGGTAAACCAAGTGGGTGATTCTTGGATGGCTAATTTGAAAGTGATGAATCCTAAGAAGCATTGGAGATGCTTAGTTGAAGAGATCATGAGATTGATCTAGAAAGCAAGCAATAAACCAAATGAGAAGAAGTCAAAAATCCACAAATAGTATTCATGCAAATTCAAGTGGTATTCTCTCATACAAGTTTGATCAAGAAAAGCACTTGATCATAAGTGATATTCAATTCATATGGGTGAAGAATAGAATTCATAATGATGATTAGTCTTCACCAAGCTCTTCAAATGGACTTCACTATTGCTATTGTTGGAGATTGAATGAAAATGACTATCCTCTACTCCGAGATAGCAAAGGTATCATTGTATGGCATATGCATCCATATTTTACTGGGACTTGTTTAGATCATATAGTCATACATAGATGTGCATTCATAAAAAATCAAATAATTTTGAGTTCATATTATGCCACTATTGCTTCTATGTCTTGTTTGATCTAGTGGCTAAATATGACTTATTCATGAGCATGTGAACCTAGTGTTTAATTTAGTTAAATGAGCAAAAAGGATCTAATTCAACATAGGCAAGATAACCCCCTAGTGGCATGAAGAAGCTTGTCTTTGATTCAAACTGAGTTAGATTACTAGTGCAAGTTTGCTAGATTGAACTAATCAAGAAAGAAGCTCATGACAACAAGATAAGTTCAAGAAGCACAAGACAATAATGAAAATGGATATCAAGTTATTCTTTCCAAGTGGTATATATCTAGACTCACCAAATCACTAATAGTATGCACGTGTTTATTCCAAGAAGTGGTATCACCATTCTTCAAAGTGGTATTACTACACATGGTGTATGCCTACAAGTGGTTCAACATCAAGTGGTACTGTGATCATCATGACGGCCTCCATGCAAATGGTATAAGTCCAACCCAATGGCACTCTCAAGTGGTGTCTAGATCAATCATATAAGTAGTATCTAACAAGAGTGCAAGTGATCCTCAACTTTAAGTGATCATCAAGATGAAGACTTCCTACACCAACAAGAGCTCAATTCAAGTGGATGACCGATCATATGACATAGGGGAGATCTTATTCTTTTAGCATCAAGAGATGCAAGGTCCTAACATGTGGTATATCATCCTATGGATGGTTCTCAAGTGGTGTCATTCCAACTCAAAAATGGTGGTGTCCATCAAAAATGCAACTCTCAACATCCCTAACACACACCTTTGTCACAATAGAAAGCATATCTTTTATGGAAATTGATGACAAAGGGGGAGAGATTTGGACAAAGATATGAAATTATGTGTTGAGATAAATATGGAAGCAGTGATCAAGGGGGAGAGATGACATATCAAGATGGATAGAAGTACGCGATGAACCATCATGAAGGCCAATGAAGGGAGAGCAATAGGCCAACAAGAAGGACGATCCACAAGATTGAAGATTATAAGGGGATCAAAAATTCTTGGACAAAAGAAGCACACAAGTAGTGGGAGCAAGCTCATGAACATGGTTGATTGTATTTGAAATGTGCATATTCATATGCTTGCTTGCATTTGCATATAGTTTATTTACATGTGGTATCCTCTCTTGTGTGGTGTATGCTAGTATAGGTTTGATTAATGATTTGATAACTAGCATGGATAGGTTGTTAGCTAGACTTGTGTTTTTCAAGTATTTACTAGAACCTTACTTATAATGTTGATTTCATGGGGTATCTAGTATTTTTGCTTGTCTTGCTAATCATGATGCTAAGGATGGACTTAATGGTGTAACTTCAATTGGCTTCAAGCAATTGGTATCGAGCAATTGGTATCACTCTACAATGGTTTATTCTATGCGCCTTAGCATCACTTAGTAGTGTTAACACTCCCACAAATTCCATAGTTACGCATGTATGCAAATTTGAAACCAAACCATTTGAGCACACATGTAGGGGGAGTTAACACTACCAAGTCGGGTTTTATGGAGCTTATCCAAGTCTAAAGATTTGAGCTTAAAGATGGATAAGTAGCATAAAATCCAAATCCAAGTTAGTGATTATACTTGTATGAAGAGCTAACTTGGTTAATATGCTTTAATTTCTATATCTTTGTAGAGTTGTCATTAATTACCAAAAAGGAGGAGATTGAAAGGACCTTGTTTGGTTTTGGTAATTGAGTGACAACTTAGGTGGACTAATATGTGTTTAAGTGTTGATTACACAGGTGTTTAGTCCACAGGTACATATGTGTGACCAACTATGCCATGGAGGTGGAAATGGCTTGGAAAGAGTTGCTTAGCTCACACATAAGGTATGAAGGAGTTTAATGCACATGAGACATGACATGGAGTCATCTGGCTAGATGGAGAAGATCAAGACAATACTTGGCTTGATGGACTCGTTGCAAGGGCAAAGGGCAAGTTGGAGGCTTGAGCAAGGGTGAAGAGCAAGTGAAGTTGAGGATTGATAAACCAAAACTCACATGATGATATAAAGTGGATCATATCATCCATGAGGTGTTGGTGCATGTGTTACACCGGCATCATCCAAGTTAGAGATGGAGAAGGTGATGAAGACGGTGATCGAATTGGAAAGCGCAAGACAAAGGTATAACCATAGGCATTTTCATTTCACCGGTCTAAAGTTGAGTAGAGAAGTGCTTGACCGGATTTAGGATAGAAGGCCGTACTATCAAGAGGGGCAAACTTGTTTACATATCGGTCATCTAGTGCCACTCGGAGTGATCTAACATTGCATTGTTAGGATCAAGTGGCATGGCAAGAAAGAGTGAAAAACCCTTTGAAAAATGATTGAGAAAATGCTAACTCACATGCACAAGGTTGTGGAACACTTAGGAGTTGGCACATTTGCAAAAGAGTGAAAGTTTCGAGCTCGCGGGAAACTTGGTTAGATCTTGGATGGATAAACTTCTTTTGTCCTTTGAGTTTTGGATTAATAAATCACATGGGTTGTGTAGCCCTCTGAATAAGCTTTCCAAAATGTCCAAGATCATCGAAATCGAAGTTCGGAGCTAAGAGATATCGCCGTTTTAGCGAAGGAAGACAGGTGTAGGACTCTGGGAAACTTTAGTCGGACGCTAAGCATCAGACCAGTCCGACGCTCTAAAAATAGCCGTTCAAAGGGGCTAAAGCGTCAGACCTTGGAGAAATAGTCCGACGCTCACCCCGGGACAGTCCGACGCTCCAGTCCGACGCTATTTTGCTCTCGGGAAACTTCTCTGTAGACCGTCGGACCCTAAGCAATGGTCCGATGCTCCAGTTCGACGCACGGACGCTCACAGAGAGCCATTAGAGCACGGTAACGGTTGGATTCAAACGGCTAGTGACAGGTGGCGCAAATCCAAGGCGTCGGACCATGAACATTAGTCCAATGGTTGCGCGTGCGAAGGTCCGACGCTCGGTCCGACGGCCGGTTTGAGTTGGTAACATCTCCTTTGGCTTGAGGGCTATTTATAGGAGTGTGTGGACGGCTGTGAGAGTGGTCTTGCACCTTGGGAATGTGTTTTCCTTGCTTGTGCTTGGCTTAGTGCTCTCCAACTCACTTGTGCTCATATAATTCGCATTCGAGAAGTGAGTGATCGATTGCTAGTGCATTGCATTGTGAGATTGCTTTGAGTGTCACTAGGTGATCGAGTTGCAAGCCGGTGGTGCTTGTTACTCTTGGAGGTCGCCACCTCCTAGACGGCTTGGTGGCAAGAGGCTCCGTGGAAGCAAGCAAGAAGATTGTGCTTAGCTCCGGAGAAGCTTTGTGAGGGGTTGGAGCTCACCCCGCGGGAAATCACGAAGAACATCGCTAGTAGAGCGAGACGTGAAGAGCGACAAGTGGTCCCGCTGAGTCAAGTGCTAGAGCTTGTGATAAGCACTCCACGTGGGAGAGTGTGACTTGCGGGTCACCACTAGCAAGAGGACCGGCCGCAACCTTGGAGCTTGTCTCAATGGAGGACGTAGCTTGTGGCGACAAGTGAACCTCCGGGAAATAAATCACCGTGCCAACATCTTCCCATCATTCGCGGTGGTTTGCTCTCTTCTACACAAGTCCTTTACTTTGTGCATTACTTTACTTGTGTAGTTGTAGTTGCTCTTGTGAGACCGGTTAGCTTGTGTAGCTTGCTACTCACCTTCTTAGCTTCTGTAGCTTAGAAGTAGTTTCTTGTTTAATTTGTGTAACTAAACAAGTTGCGCTCCTTGATTAGAATTGTGTATCCTTGTCATTGAGCACGTAGTGAGCTTTGGTGCTTAGTGCGCTTTTGCTTGCTAGTTGGTAGGAGCTCCCCGGTGCTTAAAGTACTAGTGCTTAGGTTTGTGTGACCTTGCGCTAAAACTGTTTAGGGAAGCTGAAGCTAGGCTTGCACCTTTACTTCTTGCTAGGATCTTTTTCAAGGTGCTTAGAGTCTTAGTTAGAGGTTTTATTTCCGCTGCGATTAATTTTGTCGGACTATTCACCCCTCCTCTAGTCTGCCATCTCGACCCTTTCAAGGGGGAGGACTGTAACAACCCTGAAAATCCATACAATGAAAAATACCAACCATCACTTGTGCATTCATATGGGAGGTAAAAGATTCATGCTTGACTTATAAATTTCTTGTGCTAAAACTTGCATTCTATATTTCTAGACATGAAGCATATTGGCCCATGTTGCATATTTGGATTTTACTGACATCTTATGCTTGGCTTAAGTAATCATGCAGTATGTGGAAGTATATACATAAACATATGTGCATATATAAGCATATAAGTAAATAAAAAGAGAACTGGAATTGAGGAATTAAAGGAAAGCTACCCAGCCCAGCCGGCCTGCTGCCCAGCCCAGCTCAAAGCCGCGGCCCAAGCTAGCTTGCCGCCTTGGCCCAACCAGTCCGAACCGGTCACTCCCCTTCCTCTCTCGCGTGCATTCGAGCCAGGCCAGCCCAAGTCGCGGCCCAGCCCCGAGCGCACGCGCGCTGCCTTGGCCGTTCGTCCGCATGAACCGCTGTTGACGGTGGATATGCCATAAAATTCCACATTCAAACACCGTCAACAGGCCTCGGATCCAAGGGAGAATAAACATAACATAAGCATATTTTATCAATAACGAGTTCCACTTGTACTCTTAGCTTGTGATTGCAGGGAACGCCAAATCAGTGCAAAAGTGAGCAGCTAGGGGCTAACTACATGGTTCGGCCGAACCTTGTCATGTTGCCCCGGGCCACCAACTTTCAACATGGTACATACAACATCAAATGGAAGAGATCAGAGCCAAGGGTGGGCCCACCCATGGGTCGGCCGAACTGCCCATGGGGCCCACCTGGCTCTGGTGACGTGGCAGGATCCGTGTGACACTCCAACCAAGTCATTTTATCCATTGGATCAACTTGTGCTTTCATTCATCGATGGAGATCAAAGGCACACGGATTGAGGCGTGAAACAAAGCAAACGAGACATAACAAAGACCAAGGGAGTCTCTATGACAGGTGGGGACCACGGTGGTGGGCCCAACCCACCAGGGGTGGGTAGGCCGAACCACCATTGGTGGGCCCAGGCCACCTACACCATCACTGACTGGTGGGGGCTCCTTCTAGAAGCTCCTCGCTGGGCCCACCAGTCATAGGGGGGTCGGCCGAACCCCCCTGGTGCCCAGCCAGGTCGGTTGGCCTCCACCGCCTTCCTGCATGCTGTCCACGTGATGAATTACCCAGAACCGTCCATCTTATGGCGGTAATGAGGTCGGTTCATCCAAGGGTGGAGAGGCAAGGAGCACGCGGATCGCTGACGTGGCACCCCCTTGCTCTCCCCTATTAATAGAGGCTGCCCACTCCTCTTCAAGACACACCATACAACACAAGAAGCAAGCTAGAGTGAAGTTCTACTCTTTAGTAGTAGTATTAGTCTAGTGTGGGAGTTGGAGTCGAGTCGAGCTACGCTCGGAGTCTCCGGAGTCGTCTGCTGGTGAGTCTGGTATAGCTCTTGTACCTTTCCTTCTGTAAGACTTTATCTTATTCAATATATTATCTTTACTTTACTTCACTAAGTTCTTACTTTGTCTTTACTATTCTTTATAGTATTGTTGTGTCTTATCTTCTTCTATAGTTGTCTTATACTTGATAGTGATCTTGTCCCAACTTAACGTGTGTTAGTTCATCACCTGTCATAGGGTGTTCTAGTTGTTGGTACGCAGCTAGAATAGTGAGACTTAGTGTAAGCGTGGTGCTTAGACTAGATCGTGCCTTTGATTGCCGCTTGTCGCACGGATTGTTTGTGGGTGCTAGCAGGTGGTGACAGCCCTGTCTAGTCTTAGTATCCCTCCACGTGTTTTAGACAAGTTCTTAAAAGGTAGGCTCCCATAAGAGTGTAGGCGCTTCGGGTAGAGGTTTTGTCCTCTATTGTCTCGCACTACCCCTGCACACCGGTAGTAAGGTAACTATCTTAGTATAAGTCATCTATTTGATAGGGTAAGTCACAAGAGTAAAGTAAGTGTCATAGGAGTCTTATACTCACTCGTTGTCCTCTCACCTAGCTATACTTTACTAGTTATCTTCTAGTTATCTTAATACTTGTTGTGTGTTGGTGTCATTACCCTTTTCCTCTACCTATCGATTTACCCTCTACCACTAGCTGGTACTAAGTTGGTATAGACTTAAGAATCTCTTTTTCTTTTTATTAATTATTCCTAGCAACCGCTTTCCCTTGGGATAAAAATAAATAACGATACCTTGAAATACTTCCGGGTGAAGTGTTACAGCGGTATATTCTGTGCGCTTGCGGAATTATCCAATAGACATAAGAAATACCCTCAGGCACTTCTGGCGCCGTTATCAGAGATAGCCTAACACTCTGTCTCTGGTGGTTGCGCTAAGAAGTGTCAACAACCGCTCGCCGCCGCTGACCAACCGGCCCCGCCTGTCAGCCTAGCCACCCCCTTTCCCCTGTTCTTCTTTCCGAAGGAGACAGCTGGCAATGTCACACAAATCGCATGACCATGGCCTGCCTGCCCCCTTGGCCTGTCCCCCGCATGTCCCCCGTCGCCTAGACGACAAAGGAGCCCCGCGAGCACCCGAAAACCCTAGCTCAAGTGCACCGATGGCTTCCACGTATCCCGACCGCTGCCCATCACCGTCTGCCGCTCGCCATGCCTTGGCCGCCTTTAAAAGGCAGAGCCTCCCGAATCCCTAGCCGTATTCCATACGCCGCCGCCACGCTGCAGCACAGCATCTCACCGCGACCAAGCCAGAGAGCGAGGGAGATAAGGGAAGGCGCCGGAGCGCCGCTGCCGCGGAGCACGCTGGAGCCAGAGCCGGAGCCGGCGCCACCGTCGCGGGTCTGCACAGCACTGTGAACACTCGGCACGGCTACAACTCTTCACTACGTCATTATCCTATCTTCTCTCGACACCACGGTGAGCTGCCCGAGCTCCTCGTCCAACCCCGACCATGCTCTCCGGTCATGGTGCTCGGCACCTCGAGCGTGTAGGCCAAGGGTCGTTGCCGACTCTGGAACACGATGCATGCACGTACACGAGACCGAGCCTAACCAAGTGGTCGAACCGAGCCGGAACGGAGCGCTGGGCAACGCCGCCGCTAACCGAGCTCACGGAACGCCATCGTACCGCCGGCGTTCCCACACGAGAAGGACGTCTACCGCTTCACCAAGAGACCGATGAACCTCACTGTGACCAACCCTGACCGAACCACGCTGTAGAGAAGCCTTGGAGCACCCTGGTTGCGTTTTCGCCAAGCTGGCCGGAGCGCCACCGTGCTGTGCGCGTTCTGGACGACTCCGACCGTCTTTGGGTAGGATAGCTAGTCGTGGAGCAACGCAACGGCCCCCTCGTGCCAACTACATAGATTCAAGCGCTGGAGGAAGCCCTGTTCGCCCTGTTCGCAAGCGCCACGGCTTCGCCGGAGCACCACCGCCAGATCTCGCCAAGGAGGAGGCTCTGCAGCAACGCTACCTCGTCACCGTCGTTCCAAGGAGGGTCAGCATAACACCAATTGAGAGGAACCGCACTCAACCGTGCCAAATCGTGACCACAGCCTCCTCGCCGTTGTCCGCCACCGCCGGAGTAGCGCCGCCGTTGTGAACGAACACCTTGGAGCCCCCGTTAACCCAAATTGGAGGCCAGATTCCTTTCGCCGGGGTTCGGACAATCAAATCCATCCTTCCATGAACCCTATCGCGCCTTGCCGGAGCCTCTGCTCCGTGGTGACATCGCCGCCGGCGACCGTAGCACCATAAACCTGCAACCGAGAGCACAAATCGTCCCTTTTTGACCCTCGATCGCCTCGCAAGTTCGCCGGTGGGCTGTGCGTACCGCTTTCGACCGCCGCCAAGCTCACCGGACCCCCGCCGTGCTACACCGCCGCCGGCGATCCACTGGGACCTCGCATCGAACACCTGGAGGGTGCTGACGCAAGTCGGGTGTCAGCACCGGGTGCACGCCATTCCGCAGCACCACCACCATAGACCCGGTCCACTGTAGACCACAGTAAGGAGAAACGCGGTGCACTCAGTCCACCATGAACCAAGTCAGTGAATCACTGGACCGCCTCTGCGCGTGCACCATGCACCGGGTGCGCCATGGACCGGCCCCACGTGGCAGAGGTAGCCAAGTGGCGCTACCAGAAGACGACACGTGTCTGGATTGGTGACGTCATGATGATGTCACCGTGACGTTAGCTGACCCCATCAGTCAGTATATCGTTGACTCGGTCAACGATGACGTCAGCAATGACGCCATGCTGACGTCAGCAGACACGTCAACCGCCACCTCATCTGCACTGTTGGACCCGCACGCCACGTGGACCAATCCTGTGCTGCCACATGTCACGCCTGGATTTTTGGCCCTTTCTCTTTTTCAGAAAATGGGAAAAACTTCAGAAATTCATAACTTATTCATACGATGTCCAAAAATTACGCACCATATATCAAAATTCTCAGAAAAATGAGCTCTACAACTTAAACCTATATTTGAGTGCATTAGATCTTCTAATTTTATTGGATTTTTCTGATTGATCTATAGGAGTCGTTAACGCGACTATCTCGGTTTCGGTTTCAGAGCCGGAGGAGGAGCAGTCTGAATAGGGAGACCACAAGTACCTCCAGGAGCTGGGAGATGACTACGAAGGTGCCACATCCCACCATGTCCTGTAGATCCCATTACGCATCACGAATGATATATCTGCTAATGCTTTATGATTATTGCCTAGAATGCATGATAGAATTATTGTTTACCCTTGCCTTGTTAAACTCACACCCTGTTGTCCGCTGTTAGGATAGGTGCTCACTATTGTATGTTTGCTCTTCCGCTACTTTACCATTTAATGTGATAAGCTATGTGGTGGAATTGGAATCGGTTTATATGAACCTAACATAACCACTAGGAGAGCGTGCTGCGTGCGTCTTGGGTGCGTGGTAAGGGTCGAGTTGACCAAGTGGGCCATGCGATGAGCTGTGTAAGCAAGTCTTGCCGGGGTGCAACCTGGGCATTCCCACGAGAGATACCTGTGGCGGGTAACGGTGTTTAAGGTGGTTCTGAGATGGATGGCCTGTGTGGTCTGAAGCCTCGCGAATGGAGGTGCTGTGATGGCACGGGGAGAGTATCCCCTAAGAGGAGATGCCAGCTTGGTCAAACCTAGGATGGACTAGTTTCAGGTTCATAGGAATCCTTTACTTCTCACTCGTCTTCGATGGGGCGGGGAACAGCTTGACTACTTGGTAGGGCGGTGCCACTACTGCTAGGTTGAGAGGTGATAAGGGTGGGCGGTGACGGATGACGGATTCCCGTACCGTTCTAGATGCGCAGTACCACTAATTGGGCCCGGTACAGCGTCTCCTAGTCTCAGCATTATGGTGTTGGATCCACAGTGTCCTAGGGCTGAGTGGTAGGGTGGCATCGACCTAAGCAAGCAAGCACCCGGAGTTCTGCTTAGATGTGAGCGCTACATCTGTGATGGCTAATCTTGTGAGTGGTAAAATCTCTACAGAGTGTATGGTTGATCGATCGATACATATGCCAATTTGTTGGCTATGGACCCTTTCTGTGAAGCTTTTACTAGTGTAGTGAGAGCATTTCCTTTTCTTTCCCTGGATGATGCTTTTCCGGCTGTGTGCCCGTTATGGCAGTGTGCCGCTGAGACAGGCACGAGAGGGGGTTGGGCCTGTCGAATGAGTGCGAGCTGTGTGTATGTGAGATGTGGTGTATTGGATGGGAACAGAATATATGGGAGTGAAATGAGATAAATTTGACTATTAAAATATTGATTACACATGCATAGGAAACCCCAGCCTATAGGTCAGCTTATACAGCCTTGCATCCACTTTTCACAAAGCAACTGCAATCATAGAGCGGGGTCCGTGGCCAGTACAAATCGTACTGATGAATTTGCTGTCAGGTGACGAGAAAGAGTATGACTTTGATGGAGACAATTGGGAGGAGTAGGGTCGCGTGCTACACTCAAATTGGCCGTGAAGGATGAATCGCTTCCGCATCTTCGAGCTTCTCTGATTGAACTATTCCACCAGTGTGGCGATGAAATAATTTGTGTAAAACTCTTTTTTGTAATCACTGTATGGATCCTGGTATCAACTGAGAATTTGGGTAATTTTATGGATTGTTCGATGTAATCTATTTAATTACAATACGCGCCTATGGATTTCCCTTCGAGAAAATCAAGGTCGTTTCAGTGTTTTTTCTGAAGGTATAACTCTCACATCCGGACTCTAAATTAGACGATCCATATATGTTTTTTATCGTCTCGACGAGAGGAACGCAATGGTGAAGTCCGTTTCTCATTTTGAAAACTTTACAAAATGGACTTTTTGGTTGTCAACACTGGCCAGCTTCGGACCGTGCAACTTAAAGCAATTAGGTCAACAATAATGAATAAATATAGGATAATGGAGCATATTCTCTTTTTTCTAGACAAAGTAATTTTTATTCCGACCTCTGCAGAGGTTTGCACACAACCAATTGTTATTACATTTTTAAACACCAAAAACTTTTTTAAGAAACTCATAAAAAAGCGAAACCAAGCAAGTGAGCGTCTAACTAAGCATTAATTCTTTTAAAAGACGGCCACTCATGTTTGGCGATGACCTCCATAGCTAAAGTCTCCGGCGTGCGATAGGCCCACTTCAAAGGTGATCTATTGCTCTCCCTTTGCAGTATATTCCAGAAACGAGTACAATAAGTTGCACTGAAAATAACTTGCAAATAAAAATATACTCTTTTTTTGGTCAAAAGTCGCTTCATTTCTACAAAGCCAAATAGACCATAGAATTGCACTAGTTCCCACACAAATTAGAGAACGCATATGCTGACCTATTTGTTGAAACCACACTCCAGATAAATCTTCTAAATCTTTAGGAGGTTGTAAACCAAAAGCCATAGTAAAAACTCTCCAGACAAATCTCGCAACATGACAATCAAAAAAGATGTTGGATGATTTCCTTGTTGTCACAGAAACAACATAGTTCATTTCCTCTCCAACCTCTTCTTAATAAATTATCTTTCGTCAAGTAGGAACCAAATGAAAACCTTGATCTTAATGGGTATTTTCAACTTCCATATTGGTTTGTTTAGAGGCAAGGCAATTTGGTTCATAAGATGTTCATCCACATTTGGTTTAACGACTTAAAGCTATTATTATTATAATTAAGCATTCGTTACTGTATGTGTTAAAAGACAGGGTTTTAATTTGCTATATGTAATTCAGAAAGACTCAGCGCAGGCTGTTCAAATGCTGCTTTCGTTCATACAGTCATAGAGCTCAAGTATCATACTTCTTTAAGCTGCTAATACTTGTGTGTTTTCTTCCCATTTTTATACTACGTACAACCTGTTATTTTGAGTTATCATGTCATTGTCTGCATTTGGAAAATCATATGGTTGAAGGTGTAAAACTTCTTTATTGTATTATTACCTAATTAATTAAAATATCCTTGCTAATGCAGATAGTTCCACTGCACTCAAAATCGTGTTGGATTCTGGTGATCACATTTCTTCAATGTTCATGCTATATGTACAGGCAGCCAGACCTTTCCTTTTCTAACCCCTGCTAACTAAAATATTCCAGCACGCACAAACAAATCAGGACGCCTACTTTCAGAATGATGCATCAAGCTACTTCTGTTCTCTGCTAAACCATGCAGCAGAATAGTGACAGGCTGACAGGTTCTGTGCCTGCATGCATATTTAACTGGTGATGGCTGCTTGTCATTCATCATGTGACATGATTTTTTTTTTCTTGTTATTTACCGACAATAGGACCTAGAGATAATCCAAAGAACAGTGAGGAATCTCATGGATCAGCATATCTAAGATACCATGCATTGTGTCAGTTACTGAGTGCCTTGTTAGTCGTGACAGTACTTCTAATATTTCGCCTGATTATCTGTGTCGTCATCCTTTTGATCTCGCGCTCCTTTGTTTCGAGATAGGCATTCATGATTATGACCGTGCTTCAGGAGATCCTTCATTGCATATTAGTGTGCTTCACAATATAATGCAAGGAATAAGGAGAAGATTGAATTTGTAGGTTAAGGTGATCATATCATGACAGTTACCTTATTACTTGCTGGGTGTGCCCAAGTCTCGGTGGTCGGGCCAGAGGAGGTGAGGATCGAAATGTGTGGTTATATTAGATAAACTCAACAGCCGGAAGCAATACAAACATAGTACGTATAGGTCTCCTAGTCTATCTTATTGTAATTAGAAAAAAATTGGACAGTGTGCTAAGTTCTTAAGTTAGGATTATGCCAGGTAAATCCTTTCTGGAACTCTTCTGCTGTTGATTAATTTAGGCACTTTTGGAATGAATTAATATATATGGGGATCAGAATCGTTCCCCAGATCCAACAATATGGTGCAAAACGCTCCGGCCCCGATATATTATTATGCATGGAGGACCCTTTTATATTGCCGTTTTCTCTTTTCTTTCATGTTTTTACTTTTTTAAGATGAGGTACGCGTGTGTTTGTCATTGTCAAAATGATTCTTCATTCAGAGATCGCATAGTTCAATTTTTTTGTGGGGTTTGGACGTCTGGACATGGAGAGGATATGATTGGGGATGCTTATATATATGCTGACATTTTTTTGACACAGTCATTGAAGGACAAGCTACACCTCACCACCACCGCCTATGCACACTGCCTCTGTAATTCCATTATCCTTCTTCAAATCTGACTCAGAGCGCGCCCCCATCGATCTCAACCTCTGCTGCTGGCCTATATATCATAGAGCTACTCCCTACAATTATGAAGATAGGTTAGTAGCTTCCAAGATAAATAAAAAAGGAGCTTTCCTGATCAGTTTTTTTATAAAGATGTGAATATAAGGTGGATATGTGCCGATGGTACTCGACATGTCTCTTGACTTATGGTGTGCAGGTGTGGAGTACAGAGATGGTGGGTTGACGGCGAGGGTGAAGGTCAAGCAGGTTCATTCGTACCGATGGACTGGGAGCGGTGAAGGACTAACACTGAGTCTTGGATGAGGGACCGGAGAAACTAGGTGACTAACCATGGCGGCTGACACCAAGGTACATCGATGAGCGAAAGAGCACATGGTGGTGGATTGTGGGCTGGCGCGGTCGAGGACTGACTAGACTCGGACTAGAACGTTTTGCTGGTTTGGGCCTCAAAACAAGTGGAGGACGGTTTTCGGGTTTGGGCCTCAACCCGGACGAAGCTTCCGAGGAAGCGCAGCGGCATGTGGCAAAATGCTGGAGGTTGCGTCGAGGCGATGACAAGTCCAAGCAAGAAGCATGACCGTCAGATCAGATCAGCAGAGAGGGTTGTTCCATAATGCCTTAGGGTTAGCTGGTCCACCTGGTAGCTTAGAGAGTAAACAAGGAGCTAAGTGAAAAAAATGTAATAAGCCTTCATAAATAGGACAGGGCTGCCACTTCCCCTCTTCACTTCTATTTGGGCCATTTAGTTTTCTCTCCCTCTCTTTGTCACTCATTCTTCCTCCTAGAGGTGATCCGCAGATGTTCTAGAGACCAATTCATTTCTGTATACTTTTGATTCAGGAAGTAAGGCCATACCCTCACGGTGTCCTTCGGGATTTTGGAGAGAAATTCGTGCGCTTGCATCTTTTGTTGTGTTCTTCGCGTTCTTCCATTCCCCCTCTAGTTCGTGGCTTGATTCGTTGTTTTGGAAGTGTTTTGATTCGTTTCTTTTGACTATAAGATGAACTAGAACGTGAGAGAAACCCTTTCACTGAACGAAATCGTCTAATTCATCACGAGTTCATAGATCGGGCCAAATCAAGTTCATGACCTAGTTCTTGGCTGAATTTTGTGTTTCTTTGATTCCCAAAGTTTTGCTTCGAGTTGGGCCTTGATCTTCAATGGATATCTTCCTGACGTACTCCTTTATCTCCATGCCAAATTTTGTCTCAATTCGAGTCCATTTGAGTCGATTTGACTTTTTGAGAAGAGTTCGGAGTGTAGCCCGACAATCCCAGTTAGAACAGGTGTGCATTTCGGTTAGACCAGGCTTGCAGGCCGGTCAGAATAGGCTTGCATCCCTGTCAAGCTGCCTTGGCAACATGTCAGGTCGCCCTACCACCTAGGTTAGGCCGGGTTTGGGCACAGCAGACAGGAGACCTGGCCAGGCCAGTTTTCAATCCCGGTTAGGCCAATTTGCTTAGGTTGTGATGGACAGTTTCATGGTTCATGCACTTTTTGAGTTTTGTTGGTTCGATTCAAGATTGACTTGTTTCTATGGGTCCATTATCACCGTAGGAATATTTCCAAATCTTCCAATCACATGTTGATTGTGGTGATTTGGTTTTAGGCTCTTTCTTCATTTCTGTTGGAGTGGAGAGCTTTTCTTTTGGATTTAAGGTGTTTCGAAGTTTTGTTCATTTTCTTGCCGGTTCGAGTGCTCCGCTATGTTCGTCAGTCATCATTGAGAACATCCAGCCACCATTTGGCTCGTGAGCATCTCGTTTTCCTGTTTTGCTATTTCGAGGGCTTAAGTGAGTTTTTGGGAAGCAAGCCATATTTGCCTTGGCCAAATTTTTATTGGCTCTCATTCATCTCGCCCCCCTGGTCGTCATATTTCTGGTCCTTCAAAGAATCGATTGTATGCTATTTATATGAAGCGTTTCTCTAAAATGATCCAAGGAGATAGGTGCAAAATTTTGTTTCTCCTAATTTAGTTTGCACACAGAATCACTTCCTCTATAGATCAATCTATCATAGAGAATGAGAACCATAGTGAATCACTTTGTGGATTCATCATACGAATCTTTTGATCCACAAAATCCCTTTTCTTAGAGAATTAGCTCATAGAGAATCAAAAGTCGATGGGGGTGGGACTCTACCAAACTAGCCCTTAATTAGACTATAGACTGGTAAATTTTTAAATTTGGTCCATCAATTGCATAAAAATTGGATGTATACATGATGCCCTCTTAATGTCACTAGATTTAATACATCTATACTTCTTATATAAACAAACCCCACTAGTGAATTCTCTTGACATGCAAGCTGTCCACATCAGCAATCCACTGAAACTTGCAATTAAAGTCAACTAGCACATGTACTTATGATAGCTATCTCTTCATGTAACATTCATTTAGTTGTCCACATAAATATGTCAAACCATTCACCAAAATTAATTTCAAATAGTTTAATTTATATAACTATAAATATATAAATCTAATATCTTTTTAAATTATCTGGAATCGCCGCAGCAACGCGCGGCGTATTCTCCTAGTTTATTATAATATACTCCATCTATCCTAAATTATAAGATATTTTGGCATTTTTAGATTTATATTTTTTACTACGTATCTAGACGTATTCTATATTTAGGTGTGTAGCAAAAACTATGAATATGGCTATAATTACCAAAAAGTCTTATAATTTTGAACGGAGGGGGTATAACTTTCTCAACTTAAAATAGCACATTTCTACAAAATTGAAGCGGTTAGAAAAGAGGATGTCGATATCCTAATAAACAACATGCATTTGTAAATCAATGTGTATACCTGAACGCATGCACATGTGTACAATACACAGATATGCAAGCTTCAATAATATACACATATGAGATTATAGCAATTAGTATATGTTCATTGATTAAGTGTAGCTACTAGGGGTTTACCTAACCAAATAATGAAAGGATAATGGAATGACACATATATATACTCTATATGTACAAAGCACAGTGACTAAGGGCTCAACGATTTTAATATTCCTGGTGCAGGACCACAGCCAGCCGGCTGTACACCTTTGCATGTGCTTCATGGAACCCAGCCTTGTTAACAGATCAGACAACAAAGTAAAAGATCATATCATATTGTTGGCAACCTACTGAATATCCAACAAAATGCACCCAGGCCATGCACGCATATCTGAATTTGTGACCTGCTGAGAGGAATCACATTATATATATGTGCTCTCCGGTAATAAGGGTAAGGTAAAATTAAAATATACTTTTAGGTAAATGATTGAAGTATTATTTCTGAAGCACACGTATATACTAGCTGGCTCTACAACCCTACAAAATAATAGTAAGTAATAAATTATTATATGAAGTGCTCACCAGTCACCAGCCAGTGTGCGAAACCTGACCGAAGAGGATTCCGACCACATCATCACAAGTTATGCAACGGCAAAAGAGCTTTGGAGACGGAATGCAAATGAAGTCGGGGCGGTTGAGTTTTGGAGGCTCTGGCGCACCAAATAAAAGGGCCTGAAGAAGGCACTCCAGCTCCAGAGAAGGCAATCTCAACTTTAGTTCTACTCTGTTGCTGGGAACTCTGGAAGCACGTCACGACATCGTGTTCCGAGGGTTCTCACCAAGTGTTGATAGATTGCTACTAGCATGCAGAACAACGGCGGACCTTTGGCGAAGCCGTATTACTCTTGTTGTCTTACATATATTTCTGGAAAATTCCTGTTTGTATATAACCCTTCCCGCTTCCTCTCTACAATTAATCCGTTGTAACTGGGTGCATGTCAATCTTGAACCACCCGCCAGATACGTCTTCATATAATCAGGGGACTCCCCCGTTGTTGTTGCTCAAAAAAATTATTATATGAAGTAGTGGAGCGAGCTAGTAGACGCCTAGACCTAAGTGATGTGCGCAGAGATGGATCCAAGCTAAGAGTATATATGCATGTGTATGTACGGCAAGGTTCAGATGCAGACAGATGTCCTGGACCTGGAGCATATATATATATATTTATTTATATATATTTATGCTTATATATGCACTTGGTGCAGAGACAGAGATGCTTGTCACAAAGGGACCTTAATCTCACCCACTCACAATATATGCCACTGACACATTCCAGCACACACAGCTAAGAATACGCATGTATACGTGTACTGCCATGCATGGAATAATAACTACAAACGAGACGAGGTGCGCCCACTGCAGCTCTACTGCATGATGCATCTTTGCGATTGCACGGATCGATATGATTCCTCCCTCTCTCTCTCTCTCTCTCTCTCTCTCTCTCTCTCTCTCTCTCTCTCTCTCATCAGAGCACAGACCAAGCCAAGACATATGATCGATTGTTCCCTCTGTCTCTACCGCTCATCTGATCGGTGCAAACTTTTCGCTGTAAAATGCATGCATATAAATATATGTATATATGTGTGTATCATCAAGGTCAAGAGGAGGCAATGCATGCGCAAGAACAGGGAAAACTAAGTAGACTCATCACAAAATCTCATGTAATAATCTGAATGAAATAAAACAGAAAAAGTATGATGCGTGTGTATATGATTTATTAATCTGTATAATATATAAGCATGAGTGTGCTTAGCTAGCTAATGCCATCATTTACAGCAACTGTAAATTTATATGCAGGCACCTTATTAATTTCTATCTATGTAATATTGGTAGTATGTCTGTTATAATGAAGGAGAAATTAAAGATTATATTTCTTGCAGCAGCTGTCTTGTGTCTTCTCCATAGAGATGTCGTGCAAAAGACAAGAACAGATGACCACTTGGCCCTGTCTACTGTTTGCTTGTGATCCATCTGAGCTAGAGAGGAGGAGGAACAACCTTGTAGTTGAAGGGAGGGGAATCAAGGACCAGAAGGCCAATGCCAAAAATATAGTCAATTCAGAGGCAGGCAAGCATGTACCCAGCAATTTTGTTCTGGCTAGGTAGTGATATGCGGACAAGGTTTAATCATTTGTTTGGAAGTGTATATTCAATCAACCATATATCTTTATACAAGAAATATAGCTATAAAGCTAGCTTCTGGGAAAAACTACGAGCTAGCTAGGTTTATATTTACCGTCAGGAAAAATGTTTTGGAAAATATGCCGTGAAGAAATAGGATAATCTATATTGAGCATGCATGTAACAAAAATTCATCATTTTACCAATGCTTGTTATATTCCACTTCTAGCTAATTAATCTATTGTATGGGTTCCCGAGGAAGCTTCTCGATCTATCTTTGTTCTTAGATCATTGTATGTATTCTTTCTGTAAGAGAACAAAGTAGATATAGTACTTGAATGATGCATGACTAGAAATCTTGACAAAATTAGCATATTGGTTATATATTGATTATTACAAACGAAGAAAAAAAAGGCAAAAAAGGTCAGTGATCATCAACTAATAACAATCCAATAATTAGCATATCCGGTACAATCAGCATCAATATATGGCGAACATAACATATAACACACAAAAGGTTCACCATATTCATGATAATATCAGTCGAGAGCTATATTTGCATGCATGTTTAGTCAGAAAATCAGATGAAAGGAACTACATATAGTAGTGTCCATGCTTTGATTTAGTGATTGTCGGTTATGGCACACATATTAGCTAGTTTGTTTGAAAATTAATATGCAAAATCTTTTCCAATAACATATAACTGTGCGCCACTTGAAATCCCGATGTATATATGTAGAACTGTAGCAGTAAACAATCAGCATGTACATATATATTTAGAGAGCTAATAATAATGTCTTTGGCCGAAGGGAGTATGGATCGATATGATCGGCCTGGATGATAGTATATAAGTTCAGGAACAACCATATATATATATATATATATATATATATATATATATATATATATATATATATATATATATATATATATATATAAATCATGCAGAAGATGACCAAATTCAAGAGGCCCGTAGACAAATGAAATTAATCAAGAACAAGGATCACGAATGAAGTATTTATGAAGCAGCAAGCAGATGATTCAGTTGTGCACGCACACACTCGATCTTATGGTGAGAAGATATAGGTGGATCCATTCACGCAACTTAATTTAGGACGGCTAGCTAGCTAGTGCCAAGCCTGAGCTCCAGATCCACTTCTTCTTGCGGGCCTGCAAGATGATCATGCAGTGGACTGAGGCTACTAGGGCTTGTACTGGTTACTTTGGGTACCTTTGCAGCATGCTTAACTCCTCCTTTGGGTGACGATGCCGGAAGCCGCCACAGGTCGTAGTCGTAGAACGGCGATGTAAACGCTGATGGCTCTGGTGGCTGTTGGACTATTCGCCTTCGCTTCCTCGTCCCCGCCACCATGATCTCCTCCTCTTCCTCCTCCTCTTCTTCCTCCTCCTCACCGATGATTGCTATAGCGGCTTCTTTGCTCCCCGCTGTTGCTGAAGGTATGGAGATGACAACCTTGCTCTTGCTCTCCTTGATGATGGTCGTTGATATGTACCGAGGAGAAGGAGAAGTGGTGGTAGTGGTAGTAGTACTAATCACAGCCTCCTCCTCCTCCTCCGCCCTGTTGTTACTGTAATAAGTTTGACGATGCTGATGATCGCAAGGAGGGCGGCCAGAGATTAATACTGCCGCCTTGGTCGTCGTCCTGAACAAGGGAGATCCCTGCAGTTGCAGAAGCTGGTGGTGATCCGTCAATTCCGGCGCTGGAAGAGGCGCGGCGATCGGCTCCTGGTCATGATCTGGCGTGGACGACGGGGAGCCGCACTGCCGGAGGCGAGCCCGGTCGCGGCGGTGCACGTTCATATGGCCGCCGAGCGCCTGCGCGGACCGGAACTCTCGGCGACAGAAGGTGCACGTGTAGGAGCGCGGCGGCCACACGCAGCCGCCGAGCTGCCCCGCCGCATCCCGGGCGAAGGCCAGCTCCTCCCACGACGGCTCGTCGCCGCTGCGGCCGTGCGCTGCTGCTGCTGGCGGAGGCCAGCTGGACCTGATGAGGCTATTAGTCGCCGCACCAGCGCCGGTCGTCGTCGTCGTCCTTGCGGCGCCCAGCATGCCCCAGTAGTACTTGGCCATCTGCTCTACCGCGGCGTTGGTGGAGTTCATGGGCTGGGGATGCTATGCCAGAGCCAGAGCCAGAGCCAGAGCTAGCTGATGCCTGATGCTTCTAGTTGTAGTACGATGACTACAGCTGCGATGGACTTGTACTACTAGTCATCGATCAGTGGCGCATGCCAACTTGGAGTTGGAGTGGATTGGATGGAGAACGGAACTAGCAGTCTAGCACTAGCAGGCAGGCAGGCTGGGTTTTTGTTGTTTTGTTTCCCTAGCTACCTTGCTAGCTAGTGTGTCAATGGTCCAATTGATACCATATGTTATTATGGGTGATGTGACACATTGCAGATATATATACTCAGCTAATTGCGTTGCATTTGCACCGATCCCTCTGTATGTATGTGATGAGCATATATCATGAGTGGTGGGTATATCAAGCTTATTTTACATGCATGTAGTAGCTGCTAATACATACATATAACAGAGGAGGAATGAAGCTAACGGCAGGGTATAGTATGTATGTGCTAGCTAGTTTAGAAGTGAGAAACAAGTCTTCTCAATCGAGGCTTATTTATTTGTACGTTTGCTTGCTTATTAGGTGTTTAATTTGGTGGGTGTGCCAAGTTTGTTTTGTTGCTGATTTCAATTCAGGAGTT
The DNA here is from genome assembly GCA_038502445.1 of Eremochloa ophiuroides. Classification (NCBI taxonomy): domain Eukaryota; kingdom Viridiplantae; phylum Streptophyta; class Magnoliopsida; order Poales; family Poaceae; genus Eremochloa; species Eremochloa ophiuroides. The sequence goes on along the minus strand of JAHLJS010000001.1, from coordinate 195,293 downwards.
GGGAGAGGCACTGTCTCTTGCTTTGGTGCACAGTATGTAGTGGCCACTACTGGCCACAAGCAAGCTGTATATATTAGCTGGCGACCTATGCGTTTTGTTCGTTCACTGATATCACCATGGATACTATTCATATATATTCAGGGGCAGAGCTTGAACTAATCTGAGAGTGTGCGTTTGTTTTGTGGGTGCAAGTTTTTGTGACGCTATATGGTGTAAATGTAGTGAAATTTTAGCTCTTTCCACTATTTTTCACTTTTCATAGGCGTATGGCTGCACCAAGGCCCACCAGCACACAGCGAATATAGATCGCCCCAGACTAATATATACATTTCTACTATCATTGGACAATACAAATTCAATCAAATAGAATTTAGGACACATGCATGCATGCAAGTGGGATCCATATGTCAAAAAGCAGCCAATGAACGTGTGTGAATAAGCTCCACGGTCACTCATATATAAGGATTTTTTGTTCTGCATAGTATATATAGTTAACACTTTAGCTATTCAATCGAACGATTTAGCAAAAGTGTCAACTATTTTGAGACTAGGGGGAGTATGTAGGAGTAAAGGAAAAAAAACGGAAAGAGATACATATAAACATATATCATACCAATTTTTAATTAAATATGTAGCGCTAAAAAATATGGGATGTTCTTGAAGCGAATATTTGTGTTTAGTTTTTGGTGTCATAAGTAAAATTAGTTAAGGCAACATGTTATCACTTTCTGTGGACAATTCAAGTACTGATGATGAATATAATTTGTATTTTTAGGCTAGTGTTGCTCTAATCAGTTGGTGCCTACATGCAGGAGTAGGAGTATAGCGCGTATATATTAGATTCACCGATTCAAGTTTGGAGATCTAGAATAAACCAAATGATGTGTGTGTGTGTGTGTGTGTGTGTGTGTGTGTGTGTGTGTGTGTTGCACAGCGCTTTTAGCTTGAAGCTGCTAGCAAGCTAGGTAATGAGGCATGAACTTATATGATTTTTTTGTGTGACGTACACATGACAGTTCTTTAAATTGGAGTTTTGCTCAATTTGCCTAGTTGCAAGAGTAGCAGGGTTCGTTTATTTTAGTGGACATGTGATCCAATCACTCATTATATTAATTAACACCCAACTGTGCATGAACTTGACAATAGTAATTATATATCATGTATATGTATACCCTGACTATATATATGTACAGTAAATATTTTACTCACAAAAAGAATATACATGATGTTTTTGCATGCATCCCTGGACATAATCAGCAATACCCGGGCCTCTATTATCTCTAAATTAAGAGTCCCAAGAACATAATTAGATATTTACATCTCATATTTATTCTAGATAGAAATCACAACTACAATTATATGTGACTTCTAGGAGTGCAGGAACACTAGTAGAGAATAGACTTTTGATTCACATCATGTTTTCGCGTTAGTCTCGGTATTTTTGGTATTCTGGACTTTTATGAACTGTCAAAGGACCTATATAGTCCCGGTTAACAACAACAACAACTGGGACTAAAGGGTCAACATTAGTTCCGATTCATGTTACCAATTCAGACCCTTTAGTCCCGGTTGATAACACCAAGCTGGACTAAACAGCCATCCACGGGTTAGTTCAAAGGAAAACATCCTATCTAAAGTCACATGTGCTAGATGTGTAGGTGAGGTGTTAAGCTACGCACGAGAACAAGTATGAGGTCTTAGGTTTCACTTTTACAGGACGTTGTAGTGGGATACATTGTTTTTTAGTCTCAAGAGATTTTTAGTCATCTCAAGTTTTCAACCAGAATTAAAGGTGAAGTCCTTTAGTCCCGGTTCTAAAACCAGGAATAAAAGGTGTTACGAATGGAGACTAAAAGCTATTTCTCTACTAGTGGAAGTCAATCAATAATTTGATATATATAAGTGCATCTTTTTTTTCTCAGAATGAGCAGTGATCCTCTATCACACATCCACAGACGACCACAAGCATATACTATATATTGAGCATATAGATCATGACCGGTCAGTAAATTAAGTGGACTGTCAAACTGGAGAAATTTGACCGTGTCTATGGATCGGACCTTAGAATTTGACTAGTGGATATATATCAGCTAATTAAGAACTAGATGGACACATATGTGCAGCATAACGACTATGAGTCAAAGATGACTATTGGGTTACTTCAAATTATTATTACCTAGCTGCGAATGGGTCTGTGATCCAATGATAGAATTGTCCAGTGAGACGTTACCTCTTACCCACTAGAGTTCAAATTCTAGTGCTCGCACTTTTTCCTGTGATTTTCTCAGGATTTACTGGCGCTATGCTTTAAGTGCGAGGCGACGTCCCCATCGACAGCAAGGTGGCGACTTCGTGAACTTCAAGATCTATCGACTCAGTCCTTCGGAGGTGATCATAGGCTCAGGGTTTGCGTACGTGTATAGGGGTGAGTGTGTGTGCGTGCATGGACGTCTGCGTTGTACTATGTAATTTCAGAAAAAATTATTACCTAGCTAGAGCAAATTGTGCATTATTTGTGCTAATGATTTTATGTCATGCTGATCGACATCTAAAAACAAGATCATCAGGGGAATATAGAAAAGAAAAAAGGAAGAACGAGAAATCAGGGAAAAAAAAGGTTGATGGATCGAGAGGGACACACACACACACACACACAGATATATATATATATATATATATATATATATATATATATATATATATATATATATATATATATATATATATATCGTACCACTCACTCACTATACATGTGTGATAGCTTGCACTCCTCAACCACCACTTTTTGGCCTTTAATTTGTCTCTTTACTTGTTTGATCCATGGGTGGTGGACCAGCTAGCATATGCACACGTCACTGATTCAACTAACTATCTCTCTGTGTCTCCATCATCCCATGGGTCAATCTGTGAGATAGTATAGCTAGTCTCTCAAGTCATAATAAAGCTGATGCTTGTGTGGATGCCTTTGTCTCGTGACCTTTGTCTTCCTTTCCCATTGTCACACACAGAGAACTGTCGATATAATAGTACGTACGTATGCCCCTGCAGGCTGCTACCTCCCCCTCTTGCCTTTTAAATATGTCTAGCTGCTGCAGTGTAGCAGAATGCGATTATCTCATCAGATCAGCTAGTGCAATATTATTCCTTTCATTCGTTTCATTATTTTATGGACGTAGTACTCCACTAATTATTAGTTGAGTAATCAGCTGCATGCTACCGCGCATTCTATTGGACTGATTAACAATTTAGTAATCGTTATTGGCTTTATTGCTACCACGCTGTTTGGAAAAGGGGGTCATCAGCCCCCAAGAGTACAAATTTTTCTCTGGCTGTTGTCTAAAAATAAATTGCTAATGAGAGATAATTTGGCTAAGAGAAGGGAAGTTGGTGATAAAACTTCTCATGTGTAGTGAAAGAGAGATACATCACTTGTTTTTTTGAGTGCTGCCTAGTTAGCTTAATCTGGAATGTGGTCTCTGAGGTTTTGAACGTGAACCTGGGAACTGATTTTGAATCGGTGGCCCGCTTTAATTTTGGATAGCGAACAAGAGACATATTTTGACTAATATAGTTTCTTCTGCTATCTTATGGTCTGTTTGGAAATTTCGAAATGAAATGTGCTTTCAGAGACATGTGTGGATGGGGCAAAGAGGATTTGGGCAAGCGCTTGACAGCCTAAGCACAAAGTATTCTTCTGGCTGCTTGTCAAGGATGGACTCAGTACCAGGAACATTCTCAGACGAAAGAACATGGTGCTAGACAGTTATAATTGTGTTCTATGTAGTCTTGTCACTGAGGAGACTTCAGACCATCTATTCCTTGAATGCAACTTTGCAAAACGCTGCTGGAGCCTTCTTGGGTAATGTACCAGACACCAACATCACAGATACAGTTTCAGCCATAAGAGGACAATTAACATCGGACTTTTTTATGACTCCAGTAATCTTAATCTGTTGGACAATCTGGATGGCAAGGAATGGACTCATCTTCAATGGAGTGCAGCCTAGGATCCAAAGTTCCAAAGGCAACTTAGTAGATGAGTTAAAACTGGTCAAGCACAGGATCAAGGAAAGTCAACAAACAGTTTTTGACTCATGGCTCAGAAACCTCAACTTAGATCATTGAGCTTAGCTGCTCTCTGTATTTTTTTTCCTTTCCTTCTCTGTCCCCTAGTGTTGCTTCTCTCTTTGCCTCCCTCTTTGCTAACTCTCTCTATGTTTGTTTCTGTATCGTTTTCTAGACCTTATTTTAAATTTGCAAAAAAAATCTTTGTAGGGGCTGCGGCCCCACCAGTTTCCTCAAAAAAGATGCTGAGGAGATGGGTTCCGATGATGAAGCAAGAGAAGGGAGAAGCTATCGAGCAGGTGGCATCCAAGCTAGAAGCAAAAGCTGCATCGCCACCTCAACTGTTGTGGAGTAGCCAGGAGACATTGTCATCAAGGTCAGAGCTATTGGATGCTCGGCATTTGGACTCGAACATTGCAACTTCATCTCAGAATGATAGTGTGGTGTTAAATGTGTCGTCGGTTCACCTGAGTGATGTTTTTATGTCGAACAACGATCAGAGCGGCCATGTAGCTGAGTTGTTTGGCTTTATGTCAGATTGTTGAATCTAAATTGTGATGTTTGCTTTTGCAATAAAAGCTGGTGAAACCTCCTTTTCTAAAAAAAGAGGGGGTCATCAGCTAGCCCTAATTAAGCTGACGTTTCAAGCTGATGCATTTAGAAAGTCGTTGAGATTTGAAAGGAAATTGCAGACATATGTCTGAGATCTTCAACCAAAAATGTATCTAGCTGTAAGGTTCTGTTTGATGTATATATAGGTCTAAGGATGGCAACGGGGCGGGTGGAGCGTTCGCGGACCCGCCCCCGAAACTTGCTAAGAAAACCCGCCCCGAACCCGAACCCCGGTTCGGGTGAAAATCCGCCCCCGCCCCCGAACCCGACAGGGACCCGACACCCGACGGGGAACCCGACACCCGTGTTTCAGCAACAGCACCCTTCAGCTCATCCTCAGCTCCTCGCTGACGCGCTTCCGTGGTGGGGCTACTAGGAGGCCGCCCCCGCTACCTTGTTGCCGGCTTGCCGCGGTGGTGTGGTGGGTCGCAGGGGCAGCGGCCAGGGGTGGCTGACCGGCAGGCGGTGGATCGCTACGGGAAGACCGGGAGGGGAGGCCGGGGAAGGGAGGGGTGAGGGCGGAGGCAGATCTACTGCCGTGTCGCCGGCTTGCCGCGGTGGTGAGGCCGTGAGGGGATGGGTGAGGGCGGTGGTGGACTGGGGAGACCGCCCTCCGTCGCTGACCGCATGAGGCCGAGGCGCCGTCCGCGACCGCGACGCGCCATGCGCGACTTCGTGAGGGCGCGATGCGGCCGTGCGGCCGTGTGGGAGGGGGCCAAGGGGGATGGACTGGAGTCTCACTTGTTATATATCTAGGGTTACTAGTTACATGGGCATGGGCCAGTATTTGATTGTGGGCCTTTTTAGGATCTCGGGTCCCCGACAAAAACCCGTGGGGAAACTTAAAACCTGCACCTGCCCTGACCTGTTTCGGGTCCCCGAACCCGAAAACCCGCGGGGGAAAAACTGGACCCACCCCCGCCCCCGCCGGGTCTGAAACCCGCCCCGTTGCTATCCTTATATAGGTCTAATTGTTAGCCAGCTAATTTTTAACCTTAGCTCATCCAGCTTTGATAGCTAAGCCCTGCAACTAGTTTATTAGCGAACTACGTAGTTAACCCTAACTAATTTGATTACCTAATCCAAAACAGGCCTTGAGTCTCAAAATCATTTTTAGAAAAAGGGTTGTATGTATTATCTCCCATCCTGAAAAGAATCCCATTTTAGATGCATTCTTGGTTATGGTGTTTAAAGTCTAAACAAATATATAGCTAAAAATAGGCGAATTTTGCCACAGGACACTGCGAAAATGCATGATATGCTGAAACACACCGCCAACACGGGAATTTGCCCAAACACACCGCAAATTCGTGAATGTTTGCCCAGACACATTTGCGGTGTGTTTGAGCAAACATTCAAGATTTGTGAATGTTTGCCCAGACACACCGTAAATGTGTCTGAGCAAACATTCATAAATTTGCGATGTGTTTAGACAAAATCGCGCGTTCACGGTGTGTCTCAGCATATTATGTATTTTCGCAGTGTCCTACAGCTAATTTATCTTTCTAACACTAAGTAAGTATATGGAAGAACTCGATAGTACTACAGATTTGAACATCATTGCCGGCCCATCACTGCCGGATTTTTAGAAACCAGCAGCGATAACACTTCTCGACACATCACTGCCGGTTCTAGCCACGAACCGGCAGTGATAAGATGAACCGGCAGTGATATTCGGATCTTCACTACCGGTTCACATCACTGCCGGTTCTAGCCACGAACCGCCACTGAAAATAGGCATCACTGCCGGTTCTAGCCACGAACCGCATGTGATACTATCACTGCCGGTTCATGGTTGAAACCGACACTGATAGGCTGCACGAAAAATTCATAACTTTCTCATATGTTGTTGGATGAAAACAAACTTTATACCAAAGTTATAGTACTCTTTGAGATCTATAACTTTTTAGTTGACAACGTTTTCATTTGAAATCATCTATCCAACGAAAATTATGTTTTTTAAATTTTTTTTGAAAATTTGAAGATTTCAAATGACCTTGAATGGAGAAACTATCAAAATAAAAGTTGTAGATCTCGAAAAGTTATGAAACTTTGTAGTTTATATCTTTTTCATTTGAAATCATCTTGCCAACGAAAAATACGTTTGAATTTGTCAAATTTGAAATTCAAATTTTGTAAACGACCTCGGATGGAGAAACTCCCAACATAAGACTTGTAGATCTCGAAAAGTTATGCAACTTTGTAGTTGACAACCTTTTCATTTGAATTCGTTTAGGGTTCCAAATACTCAATTCAAAAACCGGAGGAAAATAGAATGAGGTGGACGAATATCTCTATTGGACACAAGTGTCGCAGTGGTTAGGGGAGAAATGCGCGGAGCAGGAGGTCGTGGGTTCGAGCCAGTGGTTAGGGGAGGAACGCGCGGAGCAGGAGGTCGTGGGTTCGAGCGCCGGTGGCTGCGAAGTGCATGTTTTTTGTGTGAAAAATCGTGTGACTTGTGACTTGGGACGTGCGATCGTGTGGCTGGCTAGTAGGGGTCTCCTGGTGTTTAAAAAATAGTTTTGCTATTTTTTAGGCCATTTTCTATGTTTTGGGGTGGCCTTATCACTACCGGTTCTAGAACCGGCAGTGATGAGAGAGGCACATCACTGCCGAGTTGGTACTGTCGGTTCAAAAACCAACAGTAAAGTGGGTTCCAACCGATAATGATAAGGAAATATGGCGTAGTTTAAAAGAATATATGGCGTAGTTTAAAAGAATCACATTTACAAATGATCCTAGAGATCATTTAAGAGAGACTCACGTGTAAAAATCTATTTATTGCCTAATTAAATCGATCAACCTCCTCTAAAAAGTCAAATGTTCATAGTTGTCAGGCAGGGATAAATAAAAGATTTCTTTAAAAACTATTTTTATAGTAGTGTTTGAGACGTACTCTCTCTGTCCCACTGTCTTTGACGTTTTAGCTTTCGGCCACGTTCATCAGAGAGACTTTGAATTCAGAGAGCAGGAGCGTCCAGATGCAGAGAATAGACAGTGAATACAGACATTCAATTCCTACCCCTAAACGACAACTCACGTGGGACGGAGGGAGTAAAATTATAAGATCCTCAAGTGTAACTCTTAGGCTCCGTTTAGTTTGAAAATTTTTCCCCTCTCTCTCCATCACATCGATTGTACTTTCCGTCTGCATGGAGCACTAAATGAAGTAGCACCTGTTGCATGTTTGTACTTTTTACCTGTCTATCTCGAGATGAATCTTTTGAGTCTACTTAGGTCATGATTGGATAAAAGTTGTCAAATACAAACGAAAGTGATACAGAACACTTTTTCACCGCTTTTTCTCAACTAAAGGCAGCCTTAGTTCGCGCGTGTGTGCGTTGGGTAAGCATTTGCATGGGAATTTGCACCTATTTTTCTATGCAGCAGCAAGTACGCGTCTACTGTACACGCTTCTGGTCATCATGCATTGACGACGCGTCTGAGGCCGGGCTTCAAATTTATTTACTTGTATATACGTTTCTTTAGTGCGCTGTACTATCTAGTATATCTAATACATATATGTACAGACAGTACAGTGCTCCATCAACCAGGCCAGTCCATAGTGTGGCTTCAGCAGTAGTAACGACGATCCGTCGTCCATGCACAAGCAGGTACAATTATACACTGGGTATATGCACGTACTTTTGCATCGAAGTCTCAACTACGACCACTCGGTGCTTATCGATCGATCATAATTGCACCCACAATCAATAGTTCGTTATATATATTCCCACTCATCAATTCAGTCCGTTCGCTTTGCATTGCACTATTGTTCATTTCGTAACAACAGTTGAATGTATATATGTACGTACACAAGCACAGAATGGCAGAACAGTGATGGTTGATAAGCATTTGCACAGTTGGTTCTCTTCTCGATCAAACCTCCCAGCTGACAATGCGCCAAACAAGATCTACTCCGCATGCGCCAAATAAATAGTACGATTTTTGCAAATCTATACCCGTTCTCACAGACGTCAAATGCGGCAGCCGACAACCGCCTCCGTGGGGCACAGCCGGCCAGGGCACGGATGATGTTGCCGTCAGCACAGGCGGTTTTTAAAAAAGCATTTCTACATGTATTTTTACGAACCGTCAGCGCTAAGGGCCTGTAGAAATTCGCCTTTGTACAGCCGGTTGTTTGTGAACCGTCAGTACAAATCGAATTTGTACTGGTTGTTCATTTAAGAAACCGCATGTACTAATCTTTTCTTAGAAATTACGTTTTAAAAATAGCAAAAGAAAATTAAATCTGGGAACGAACCCATCGGCCAGCGTCCGTCCGTCTCCGTCGAAGTCGCAAGTCGCGTGGGGCACTGACGCCAGGGCGAGGGAGCCATGGCGCCGTCGAGCTCTGTCATTGTCGTGGTCAGGAGAAGAACACCTAGATGCATTGGGAGGAGGAAGGGGACGAAGGTTAGAGAAATAGGAGACGATGTGAAAAGGAAAGATATGGAGGTATTTTAAATATTTTGTCTTTTATATCATGAAAAGATAACGGTTATAAGCCCTTTTCAAGAGGAGTATCCATGGTTCGATAGAAGAGATGGATGGGAGAAGGCCAAGTCAGGTTTTCTGTGGACAAATTTGTCAGGAGATTTAAGTGGGTCACCCTGTTTAGTTGCTGAGCAAGAGGAGAGGAGGCAGAGATTTCTCAAACATGATCGAGGACGATGTCTCAATTGCCTTTCTTCTATGCACCGAGTGGCTTTCTGCAGAAGTTTGACAAGGTGCTGGCGCGACAACCGACATTTTTCTTGTATCGACTCACGCCGCAGTGTGGATAGCTCTCCAATTTCATAAAGTCTACCCGATATAGAATACAATGGTTAGGACATGCATAAAACTTTTTAAGCTTCATCGCCACTAGCCGGATCAGATTCTTCGTTCAATAGGTATTGGCAGGCACATTGTTACCCTCTGGGTAAGTGTCACCAAGGATACGTAACAGGTCATCGAAGCAAGTGTCGGTGATCCCGTGGCAAGCCTTCAACACTAGCAATTGGAGATTAAAACGGAGCACCGTCCAATGCTTTGGACATTTTTCTCCATCCTTGTAGAGGGGATCAATTGCCGTATGCTTCATCGCTCTGAAATTCCACTACTACAGAAAATCTTTTGCGAGGCATTTGAGATTTTTTTTGAGGCGGACAACATTGACAACCGCCTCGGTTAATGCCTCGATTAACCGAGGCAGTTACAATTAACCACCTCGTAAAATCGATTTACGGAGATGGTTATTTAAAAGAGGTCTGCCTCAGAAAATAGAGCTATTTTACGAGGCGGTTGTTTATAAGAGGCCTGCCTCGGTTAAACAGCTCAAGACCATTATAGTTTAAAAAAAGCCCAACCCGCCCCGATAGATGGCTATTGACGGTGGATAACGTCAACTTTTATTAGAACTTTAGACATGAAAGGACACATGAATACACACTAGTCTAGGGTTTTAACTGACAATTTCCACGAGTTTTGCATATTCTGTATTTTCCAGGGAGTTATCGGGTACCAAAGTATGGGGTACCCAATTTCGATGCAAAAACATACGTTCCCAACACGGCCTGGCCCAGGTAAGGCTAGCGGAAGCCCACGAAGGCCGCGCCTACGGAGGCCCATGACGATGATGCATCAACGCAAACCTACCCTCGGGGAAGCGGCACCCTCGGACGCCAATTCTCCGATTCGCCCAAGCCTCCCCGAGAGAGCTCGGGAAAGCGGCAACCTCGGGCGCCAATTCTCCGATTCGCCCGAGCCTCCCCGAGAGAGCTCGGGAAAGCGGCACCATCGGGCGCCAATTCTCCGATTCGCCCGAGCCTCCCCGAGAGAGCTCGGGAAAGCGGCACCCTCGGGCGCCAATTCTCCGATTCGCCCGAGCTTCGCCATCCCCCTCGAGCGCAATCTCTCAAAGGCATCCCATGACAGTTGACGTCAGCAGAGCAATCTTGGACCGCAAGGGACCTCTCTGATCACTTTACAGGCATAGTCCCATCGGATGGATCCCTCGACACAACAGCGCCCCGAACGCGCACGTTTGTCGTACCAACTGCCCCATCTCCTCTGATAGGCGATCTGACGGTCCTCCCCCTCCCACACCGCTATAAGGACAGTCAACCGTACGGCTCCCCGGGCTGACGAGGGGATTCGCCAACTATGACGGCGACCGCTATACTCCGGCCACACGTGTGACACCAAGAAATGGGGGACGACGGTCGTCCAGCCAACCAGGGGGAATGGGCGAGCCTTACGACCAGTCTTGACAACCCCCTGGAATGTACCTCACAAGAAAAAAGAAGCGCCTGAGGGAGGACACTCTCCCCTCTCTGTCCCATCAGGCCCCCGATGGCACCAAGGCTTCCCGAGCCTCGGGAGTTTGTACCCGGAGGTCAACCTATCTACTCGTTGCACTGTATAGGGACAGACACGACAGCATGACGTATTGCCATGCAACCAACCATGACCAGCACTGTGAGACGCCATGGAACTCACCAATGGAACAGTGGTAGATCAGCCGAATGACTAATGCCATGCTGCCGAGGCGCCAAGACGAAGGCGTGGCTGATGATGGCCACCAGTCATCACCAACTCCGCCATGCCGAGTACTGTAACACAGGAAAACACATGTAACTCTAGCCCTTCCCTTGTAACTATAAAAGGGAGAGCAGAGGCCAGCCTTAGACAATCTCTCAGGCTCACACTCACTCACGGCCACACAACAACATACTACAACAAGCAATCTGTACGCACTTAGACACTTGTAAGAGACTTGGGAGCACTTCCCTCTCTCGCTCAGCTTGTAACCCCTACTACGAGCACCCCGGTGTAAGGCAACACGACTCACGATCCCACACTGGACGTAGGGAACTCATTGCCTGAACCAGTATAAATCCTGCGTTTCCCCTTGCACACCACCCGTAACCTCAACCGCAAAGCACAAGTTTACTAGCCAGTGTTAGCACTCGCCAAAACTAGCACCGACTGTTGGCACGCCAGGTAGGGGACTTTTGTGTGTTGACTCAGGTTACGGATGGCAGATACCTCCATGACGCTTCCTGCTGGCGCGGTGCTCCGGTTCGGGAGTCCTGAGTTCGTGGCCACCGGCCACGGGCTCGAGATGAACCCGCGCCCAACTGAGCCCCGCACCATCATTGTCCTAACTCCGGCCCATCAGGCGGCCGGGGAAAGGACCACAGCGACGCTTCCTCCCGTCCCAGAGGACGAGGGGAACGCCGCATGCCGCGCTTCCCGGTGGACCAGGAGGAGGAGGCGCAGCCGCGCTAACCTGCCCCTGGTCACGGAAGGCGCGGCCAACCAGGTGCCGCCAGCAGGGGGCGCCAACCTGGCACCGGCCGCCACCCCGACACGTTCGGCGCCGGCAGCTGCACACCCGTCAACCGCCCAAAGGCCGGGCGGGGGTGGGATCGCGGCGTCAACGGGTCTCTCTCTCCGCCCTCATGGCGGGAGGGGGACGGTGCCGTCATCTCTCTTCGGGCTCCAGAGCGCTGTGGACGCCCACATCCGCGCGGTCCGCGCTCTGTTGCACAATTTGGTGGAGGCACCTGTCCACCGCCTCGAGCGTCTAGATGACCTCGTGGGCGACCACGTGGCCTCCCCACTGTCTTCTCCCGGGAGCAGTCCCAGGGCGTATGGCGGGGGGGGGACGGACTCCACTGACAGCCTCACTCCCTGAGAATACTCGGAGGAGTGGGAACGTCGCGGCTGGACCTCGCCGTCACGACGGGGCCTCAGCGACGATGACGACGAGTTCTGGGCGAGCGTGGACTTCACCGTCCACCCCGACGACCCAAGGGAGGATGGCTCGAGCGTCATCACCGACTCCCACCAATCCTACACCGACCCCGCTCGGGAATGTTACCACTTGGTGCACCTCAAAGATGGACGGGTGGAGGACGTCCATTCAGGGGACGACAACGACGTACCTCCCCCGCTTCAGCCACAGCACACCCCGCCTCCGGCGACTCCGCGGTCTGCGCGATCAGCTCCACCGCAGGACCCGGGGGCTGGGACATCTCGCCCCGCGCACCAGTCTCCGGAGCTAGAGCAGCTCCGGGAACTCGAGGCGTATATGGATGAGGATCGCCTACGCCTCACCTAGCTGCGAACCGCGCTCGAGCGCGAGGAGCAGCAGGGCACCGGCGGAGCAGCTCGTCGCTGGGCCCGGGATGTTCAGGCTCGTATCATCGCCGACGATGGAGCCGGAACACCAGGAGCCCTGCCTCGAGCAAGCTGCAAGCTCACGGAGGCGGCAATGCTGCTCCGGAGCCTGCCTGAGCCCTCCACCGAGGAGGCACGGCAGCTTCGAAACCAGCTCAAGGACCTCCTGGAGGATGCAGCCGTCCTCCAGGTGGAAAGTTCAGCGTCACGCCATCGTGGCGCTGAAAGCCACCAACGTGGTGGCGCGGCACGCCACGAGCGTGAGCCCTCGGTACATCCCGAGGTCCCGAGAGCCCCGTCGGTTCACCAACGGCTTGGCAAGGACGTCGACGTCTGAGCCATCCTTCAAGCCCGCGGTCAACGGAAGACCGACGGAGCTGCACGTGGCTACCATGTCCATCGGGGCAGGCGCTACGACTCGGACGAGGACCGCGAGCCCTCGCCCAAGCCCTCGGTTCCTCGCGTCTTTAGTGAGGCCATCCGAAGGGCCAGGTTCCCGTCCCGGTTCCGACAGTCGGCCAACATAGCCAAGTATTCGGGGAAACCAACCCTGAACTGTGGCTAGCGGATTATCGTCTTGCGTGCTAGCTTGGCGGTGCGCAGGATGATCTCATCATCATCCGCAACCTCCCCCTGTTCCTCGCCGACTCTGCAAGAGCTTGGCTGGAACATCTCCCCCCGCGGTTGATCTTTGACAGGAGCGATCTGGTCAAGATCTTCGTAGGGAACTTCCAGGGCACGTACGTGCGCCCTGGCAATTCCTGGGACCTTAGAAGCTGCAAGCAGAAGCCGGGCGAGTCCCTCAGGGACTACATCCAGCGGTTCTCCAAGCAGTACAATGAGCTACCCCAGGTCGCCGACTCCGACGTCGTCGGAGCGTTCGCTGCAGGAACTTCCTGCAAAGAGCTCGTTCATGAGCTCGGACGCCAGACCCCCACCAGCGTTTTTGAGCTCATGAAGATAGCAACCAGCTTCGCCTCAGGGGACGAGGCGGTAGGAGCCCTCTTCTCCGACCCCAAGGGCAAACGGAAGGAGGAGGCCCCCGAAGGCACCTCTTCCCGAGGCCCAAACAGTAAGAAAAAAGGGAAGGGAAAGGCTCCCCTCCACGGTGACTCGCTCGTGGCAGCAACCGAGCCCAAGAGGGAATGACCCCCCGGGGGCCGCTTCGACGAGATGCTTAGCAAGCCATTCCCTTATCACCAGGGTCCGGTGCATCACACGCTTGGGCAGTGTGTGATGCTCAAAAAGCATTACGGCCGGCTGGCATTCCGGGACGCCGCCGGCAAGAAGCCTGCCGAGGACAAGGAGGACAAGGACAGGAAGGACGACGAGTTCTCGCCCATCGATAAGTGCCTCATGATCTTCGGCGAACCCGGGACAATTCCCACGCCACACCAGTGAAAGCGCGAGCGTAGAGAGGTTTACACCGTCGGACCAGTGACGTCGCATTTCCTCGACTGGTCCTTCGACGCCATCACCTTCGGCCGGGACGATCACCCGGACCACGTCCCATCGCCGGGGCGTTACCCGCTTGTTGTCGACCCTGTTGTCGGCAACACGCGGCTTACCAAGGTCCTTATGGACAGAGGCAGTGGCCTCAACATTTTGTACGCTAAGACCCTTGACTCGATGGGAATCAGTCGTTCTCTTCTCCGGCCGGTGACTTCCCCGTTCCACGGGATAGTCCCGGGGAAGAGCGTGCAACCCCTCGGGCAGATTGACCTGCCTGTCTATTTTAGGACTCCTGACAACTTCAGGAAGGAGACCCTCACCTTCGAGGTGGTAGGCTTCCACGGCACCTACCACGCCATTCTCGGAAGGCCATGCTACGCCAAGTTCATGGCCAAGTTCATGCTACGCTCAAGATGCCGGGGCCAAAGGGGGTGATCACCATCGGCGCTTCCTACCAGCACGCGTACCAGTGCGATGTCGAGTGCTGCGAGTACGCCGGTGCGTTGATGGAGTACGAGGCCCTCATTGCCGACCCCGAGAGGATGGCAAAAGAGGTCCCCGACCCGAAGAAGGCCACGGGCACCTTTGAGCTCGCTGAGGGGGTGAAAGAGGTGCCCCTCAACCCGAGCTCTCCCAACGGCAAGGTGCTGAAGATCAGCGCCACACACCGACGTGTTTGCTTGGAGTCCCCCGGATATGCCAGGCATCCCGAGGGAGGTCGCCGAGCACTCCTTGGACTTCCGGGCCGAGTCCGCCGCGCCAGCTACAGTTCATCATAGGCTCGGATCCTCGGGGCGCCGTACTCCAAGTCCGTGGGGAGGACCATTCATCGTCGCCGAGGTGCTACGCCCCAGCACGTACAAGCTCACGAACGAGAAGGGCGAGGTCTACAGCAACGTTTGGAACATCGAACAGCTACGTCGCTTCTATCCTTAAATTTTCGAGGGTTGTACAATTTGTAAAATCTTAAAATCAATAAAAAGTGACCCGAGTTCTACTCTTTTTACCTGATTTTTAGATTTTCGATCCGAGCCTACACTCGGAAGTGAAATGACTTTTCATTTCGCCACGCATTAGAAAAGTAAGGCTCGACCTAACCTACAGAAAGGCCGACCTTCTGTTGACGGTGGATATACCATAAAATTCCACATTCAAACACCGTCAACAGGCCTCGGATTCAAGGGAAGATAAACATATCATGAGCATATTTTATCAATAACGAGTTCCACTTGTACTCTTAGCTTGTGATTGCAGGGAACACCAAAATAGTGCAAAAGTGAGCAGCTAGGGGCTAACTACATGGTTCGGCCGAACCATGTCATGTTGCCCCAGGCCACCACCTTTCAACACAGTGCATACAACATCAAATGGAAGAGATCAGAGCCAAGGGTGGGCCCACCCATGGGTCGGCCGAACTGCCCATGGGGCCCACCTGGCTCTGGTGACATGGCAGGATCCGTGTAACACTCCAACCAAGTCATTTCATCCATCGGATCAACTTGTGCTTTGATTCAACGGTGGAGATCAAAGGCACACGGATTGAGGCATGAAACGAAGCAATCAAGACAGAACCAATATATAGGAAGAGTCTATGACAGATGGAGACCACGGTGGTGGGCCCAGGCCACCTACACCATCACTGACTGGTGGGGACTCCTTCTAGAAGACCCTGGCTGGGCCCACCAGTCATAGGGGGTCGGCCGAACCCCCCCTGGTGCCCAGCCAGGTCGGTTGGCCTCCACCGACTCCAAGCATGTTTCCCATATGCTCAAATCACCAAAGCCGTCCATCTTGAGGCGGTTACAAGGCGGTGGATCCAAGGGTGGAGAGGCAAGGAGCATGCGGATCGCTGATGTGGCACCCCCTCATCCTCCACTATAAATAGAGGCTGCCCACTCCTCTTCAAGACACACCATACAACAGAAGAAGCAAGCTAGAGTGAAGTTCTACTCTTTAGTAGTAGTATTAGTCTAGTGTGGGAGTTAAAGTCGAGTCGAGCTACGCTCGGAGTCTCCGGAGTCATCTACTGGAGAGTCTGGTATAGCTCTTGTACCTTTCCTTCTGTAAGACTTTATCCTTTTCAATATATATTATCTTTACTTTACTTCACTAAGTTCTCACTTAGTCTTTACTATTCTTTATAGTATTGTTGTGTCTTCTTTTCTTCTATAGTTGTTTTATACTTGATAGTGATCTTGTCCCAGCTCAACGTGTGTTAGTTCATCGCCTGTCATAGGGTGTTCTAGTTGTTGGTACGCAGCTAGAATAGTGAGACTTAGTGTAAGCGTGGTGCTTATACTAGATCTTGCCTTTGATTCCCGCTTGTCGCACGGATTGTTTATGGGTGCTAGCAGGTGGTGACAGCCCTGTCTAGTCTTAGTATCCCTCCACGTGTTTTAGGTAAGATCCTAAAAGGTAGGATCCCATAAGAGTATAGGCACTTCGGGTAGAGGTTTTGTCCTCTATTGTCTCGCACTACCCCCTACACACCGGTAGTAAGGTAACTATCTTAGTATAAGTCATCTATTTGATAGGGTAAGTCACAAGAGTAAAGTAAGTGTCATAAGAGTCTTATACTCACTCATTGTCCTCCCACCTAGCTATACTCTACTAGTTATCTTTTATTTATCTTAATACTTGTTGTGTGTTGGTGTCATTACCTTTTCCTTTACCTATCGATTTACCCCCCCTACCACTGGCTGGTACTAAGTTGGTATAGACTTAAGAATCTATCTTTCTTTTTATTAATTATTTCTACCAACCGCTTTCCCTTGGGATAAAAATAAATAACGATACCTTGAAATACTCCCGGGTGAAGTGCTACAGCGGTATATTCTGTGCGCTTGCGGAATTATCCAATATACATAAGAAATACTCCAGGCACTTCTGGCGCCGTTATCAGAGATAGCCTAACACCCTGTCTCTGGTGGTCACGCTAAGAAGTGTGAACAAGCATTTCTGGCGCCGTTGCCGGGGAAAGTATCAGTCTAGGAATATTAATAAAAAAAATTGAATCCGGAGTCTACTATCAATTTAGTTATCGATTAGTGTTAGGGGTTTACCCCTGTCTGTGTTTCTCGTTATCGTGAAGCTAGACAGTGTATGAGCGGTTTCCAATTGCCGTCGAATTATATTGAAGATCCCGAACAATTGTTGAGGAGAACTAGACGCCGTCAAGTTCCACCTCGAAGGTTCATCTCAAATCTGAATCCGTTCGAAGGAAAAGGTTCTGCATTATCAATCAAGGAAGCTATGGCCCAAAAGACCATCTCTGAGTTCTCTGCGCCGTTCGCTGAAAACATCGCCACCGGACCACAGCTCAACTTTGGAGATGCTACCTTTGAGCTCAAGCCTGCACTCATCAACATGGTGCAAGCTAATCCATTCTGTGGAAAGCCACACGAAGACGCCAATGCCCATCTCCAGCACTTTCTGGAGGTGTATGGGACTTTCACCATCAAGAATGTCTCGGCTGACGCCATCCGTCTTCGCCTGTTCCCATTCTCACTGCTTGGGAAGGCGAAGCAATGGTTCTATGCCAACAAGAGTGAAGTCACCACCTGGGAGAAATGTGCCAATGCTTTTCTCAAGAAGTTCTTCCCAATGGGCAAAACAAGCGCTCTCTGTGGTAAAATTTTAAGCTTCCAACAACAAGCGGACGAGACGATTCCCGAAGCATGGAAATGTCTCCAGGAGTACATTCGTGCCTGTCCTCATCATGGGATTGAAGAATAGCTCCTAATCCTAGGTTTCTACCATGGGCTGACCGGATTAGCCCGTAGTCACCTTGATGCTGCAGCCTGAGGAGCATTCCTGCAACACAATGTCAAGGATGCTAAGGACCTCATTGAAAAGATGGTTATCAACCAAGGATGGAATGAGGAACGCCTCTAGCCCAAGAAAAGGGGTATGCACACCGTTCATGAGGTGTACATGCTCTCAGCAAAAATGGACCTCTTGATGAAAAAGATTGAAGAAGGTTCCAAGAAAGAACAAGAGGCCATTCGAACCACTGCCACCGCACGAGCAATCGAAGCTGATCCATGGTGCGAGGTATGTGGTGGAGATCATTCGGGCAACAACTGTCCCGAGAGGAAGGAGGAAGTGAGCTTCATCAACAACAGCAACAACAATGGGTATCGACCCCGGCAACAAGGAGGATGGAACTCGCGCACTTTCTACGAAGGAAATCAAGGTAATAGTTACAGCAATAATTTTAATAATTCTTATGGTAACCAACCTTCTCTTAAAGATCTTGTCTTAGGCCAATCTAAAATTAATGATAGCATAAACAAGAAAATCATGGCGAATGATAAGATTCTTGAAAATCTTAGTGAGAAAATGGATAGCTTTAACACTGCTATGAAAAATCAATTAAGCTTTAATAAAATATTAAAAACCCAATTAGCTCAAATAGCAGTAGCTGTCCCATCATTCGAACAAGGTAAAATCCTAGGGAAACCTGAGGAACCAATTGAGGGTGTTAAGTTAATTTTCACAAGGTTTGGTAAGCCTCTGCTTAGGCAAAACCCAGGTTGTCTTCTTGATCCGCCATTCATGGGCAAGAAGAGTGACCCCGGTCATCCTACCATCACCTGTGAGATCGGGCCACACACCTTCAACAACGCCTTCTGCGACCTTGGATCTGGCATCAACATCATGTCCAAGGTAATGTATGGAAATTTATTAGGGGGACCTTTGTACCCCACTTTTGTCAAATTGCAGATGGCCGACCAATCAATCTGGTTGCCTGAGGGATTGGCAAAGGACATCCTTGTCAAAGTTCAAGACGAATACATCCCCGCCGACTTCATTATTCTTGACATAGGGGCCGATGACGAAGTCCCCGTCATCCTGGGAAGGCCGTTCCTCAACACCGTGAATGCCATCATCTACGTGGGATCCGGCCAAGTCCACTTCCAACTCCCAGGTAAGAGAATTAAATGTCCTTTCAATGGTTATAAATCAATGCAACCGGCAAGGAAGAATCTGTGGAGAAACAAGCCGCAATATGCACCCCACCGAAAGAATCAACCGCCAAGGTCCAAAAAGGCCGAACTGGTAAGTAAGGCTGA
Source organism: Eremochloa ophiuroides (assembly GCA_038502445.1). NCBI lineage: Eukaryota > Viridiplantae > Streptophyta > Magnoliopsida > Poales > Poaceae > Eremochloa > Eremochloa ophiuroides. The sequence continues at coordinate 175,920 of JAHLJS010000001.1, read as the reverse complement.
GGTGATAAACAAGGCTGACTCCACCGAATCACAAGCATCAACCAAGAAGGAATGGCGGAAGAAAGAGGTGCGATCATCACGGTCTCCATCTCCGGGACCGATCGAAGCACCCGAAGAATGAACCCGAAATGGAGAGGTCCTGCTCTATGGACCTAAAACATGGAGCCCTTACTGGTAAGGAAAATCAGTATTTATATCATATTTAATTCTTGGATTTCAATTTTGAATTTTCTTCATTGCATTTCATGTTTAATTTTGGCAATATTTTATTTCGACAAAATAAAATAAGTAGATGAATAAAACTTGATAAAGATCATTTCTGCTCACACCTGAGGTGGTGGGACCACCTCGATGGGGTCGGCTGACCCCACCATGGGGCCCACCCACCTCTGGTGGTGTTGGCCTAGTGTCCTGATCATGCTCCTAAAATTTGAACACCAGCTCCTTTTGAATTTTGGCCGACCATTCTTTTGTCATGACCACTCTCATATGCTTCAAGGAGAATCCAACACCCACATCCATCCAAATTTTGAAAATTGGACACTTTGGCATGCATGAGTGTTCCCATGATCCATGGGAATCACTTTAAACATGTCCCCACTTTTGTCATACACCTTTTACCTTCACAAAACACTAGACAAGAGAATCTCTGAAAATTTCAAAACATTTGGTCCACCACTAGTCTCTACTTTTCTGGACACACAGTTTAAAGCTGAAAGGGGACAAACCCTGGTTCGGCTGAACCATGTTTTGGCTCCCCCCAAGAAAGTGGTGTTTGAATTCAAATAGATTCCCTGTGAAAAGGTAAAAGCAACATTGAACCTGCAATTTTTGGTTCGGCCAACCCACTATTGGTGTCCTCTCTGCAGAGTTGCATTTGAATTCAAATAGATTCCTTGTCCAAAGACAAAAGTAACTCTGATCTTGTCATAATGGGTTTGGCCGACCCATCAATTGAGAGCTGTCAGCAAGGTCAAGTTTGAATTCAAATAGATTCCCTGTCCAAAGTTGAAAACAACAAAAACCAGACCAAGGGGGGGTCGGCCGAACTGGGCCTAGTGGCCTGGCTACCAGCCCTTCTCCCCCTATAAATACCCTTCCAATGTGTGCTCATTTCCACACCCAATCCAGCTGAATCCTCTCGAGCACACAATCTCTCTTCTTCTCTCCATTTGAGTAAGATCTTTCTCAAGTTTAGTTTAAGTTTAGCTACTCAAACCAAAAACCCAAAAATATTGTAGTAGTAGAAGCTTGTCTCACTCTCATCTTTGCTCTCAAAATCTTGTTTGTGGAGATAACCATACCCCGCAAGAACTACTAATAGTGGGATAGCTAACGCTAATCCCTGTTATTGAAGTGTGTTCTTGTGTTATCTCATTGTTGCAGGATGAAGAAGTTCTCCTCCGCACTCAAGAAGGCTAAGAGTGTCGTAGGGAGTTCGTCCCAACGACCCCACCATGATGAAGATGAAGGAAGAGAAGCTCCACCAAGAAGAAGATTTGGAGTGCCTTCCGAGAGGACATTCGATCCCGAGAGCGGCCTCATGCTAAATCAAGAAGAGTACCAAAGGTACACCTCCATCTGACACCGAGGGTATGAAGATACTGGCATCATCGACCCTGTCTTTTTGGACAGCACAGGTATGACCATGGAATTTAATACTATTTTCAATATAATCGGTTGGGGAAGTTTTTGGGAATTGCAAGAACTTGGAATAGAAAAGCTCACCATTGAATTTCTATGCTCTTTACAAGCCACTGAAAATAATGTCTACTTCCGCATGTTTAACCAAGACTATAATTTAACATGGGTAGTTTTTAGCATGGCACTTGGTTTTGATAATGACTGTCATCTAGATCTTGTTAATGCAACAAGAAGATTTGATAAAGCTGAATTTTGGAAAGCTATAACAGGATCTAATGATTGCTCTGACCCTAAAACTGATGAAATTCATAATTCTACTTTGCGCTTGATTCGATATTGGATGGCTATATCTTTTCTTCCTGGCTCTAATGTACAAGTTCTTCATAATGATGAATTAAGACTGCTCTATGCCATGACAAAGAAAATAAAAGTTTCACCTGCTAAGATGTTGGTCCACTTTTGGCTTGGTATTTTCCATAGAAGCGAGCCTATATTCTTCACTTCTTTTATCACGCGCATTGCTGAAACAATGGACTTGCTAGATGGAAAACATTACTTTGAATACATTGCCTCTCCTAGAGATATTGTAACCGAAGATTTCTTCATAAGCACTTAAGTCCTAAAAAGAGATGAAAATTATGATATAAAAATGATTTATCCCGGCTATACAGCCGAAATCTCTCTCCCTTGTGAGAGGCATCGGTTGTATACGCTGCGCACGCTAACCATAAATTGGGACCGAGAGGCAAGAAGCTAAAATGTTGCAGGACCAAGAAGGGTGACAAGGAGCATGTCACAAGCCGCTCAATTTGAGCAAGGTGGCACATCACGAGCTGCAGGGAGATAAGAAGAAGATGGCGATGAGGCAAGTTCCATGGACATTTCAAGGTCCACGGAACGGCCTCAACAGCACACTCCAAGAGTGCGCACTCCCCGTCCGTCCACACGGGCGAGGGGCCGTCGAAGACAAGGATCAGAAATGGACCAACTTATCAATGACATGGGCACAATGCAAGTTGAGCAAGATGCAACTTTAAATATGGCACAACAAAAGTGCTCAACTATTGCAAGCTATCCAAGATGAAGAAGCACAACGCTGGGCGGGATGGTTCCAATACTACCCGCCACCACAATGAGCAAAAAGACAAGCTTGGGGGAGATCCTCTCTCCCACCAAGGTAAGTATTATATCCTAGCTATTTACATTATTTTAATTTATTGCATATAAAAAAATGCATAAGATAAAAATACCAAAAATATTTCCCTTATTTTCATATGTCTCATGAATATTTATCTTCCTCATAGAAATGATGAATAGTTGCTCTGTCAATATTTCTTTAATGCCTAGTTTACAACTTAGTATTTCTTTGAATATGGATCACTTGGCTCATTTAAATCATCATGAACCTGAAAATTTTATGGATGCTAAGTGCTAGAACTAAGTCTAAGTTATTGTGAGATATGATATAGTGAAACAAGAGGTACTATAATATTGTTCTAAGCATGCATGATTACTGAAGATTTATTTCTTAACAATCAAAATCCTATTGTTCCTCAATGGTGATAAATTCCTACCACAGCCATATATGTTACACATGTCTAAAACCTTCCACTTAAGCTATCTGCTTTGTATTGAGTGGTGTCAAGTCTTGTTGACCTTTATTGAGAGTCTTATCATGCTCCCAAGATCAAGATCACGTACACACCATATATACATGCTGCTTCTACACTGGAAGTACGCAATCATATGTCTTTCATTTTCACCAAATAAATGCTCCATGTGTTAAAGTCAAAGAAAATCTCTCTTAATCATTATGGTAGTAGAGACAAAAGGCTATGCAAAATGAAAATAAAAGAAAGAAAGATGGACACAAGAAAGTCCATAGAAAAGAAAGGAAAAATATTTGAGCAAGTCTAGGCTCATAAATAAAAGAGAAAAATGATAGCCATGTCTCTAAAATTTATTAGAGAGAGAGATACAATTCAAATAGAGGAGTATTATATTCTATCATCATCCACACACTTGCACATCTTGATCTAAGGGCATGACACTTCTCTCTTTGGATCCAAGCTTTGACTCTACAACATATGCAAAGTAAGTATGCTATACTCTTTCATTCCTACCTTAAGCTCCACATAAGCCATTTTTAGAAATAGGATGATAAAGAGAAGACAACATTTACTTTATGCCTTGGTAAGGAATCATACACCATTTGAGCGACATGAGAGAACCATATGAGGAACATTAAGTTTTCTTTTGCAAAACATTGCTAAAACCTCCAGTATGAAACTTGTAAAGAATGGAAAAAGTAGTGCTCAAATTAAACTGTTCTGTCTCTCAACCACCTAAGGCAAAGGGAAAGTCATTAGCCCCATAAAGGACTAAGGTAAAATGGGTGAATTTCTATAGCCAATTTTTCTATTCAAAAGAGAAGTATTTAGTTGTACACATGGTATTATTGAAACATGAACATTGTAGCAACTCCTGATCCACCGAGGCTAAGTTTAATTATTTGCTCGGGACGAGCAAAGGTTAAGCTTGGAGATCATGTTGACGGTGGATATACCATAAAATTCCACATTCAAACACCATCAACAGGCCTCGGATTCAAGGGAAGATAAACATATCATGAGCATATTTTATCAATAACGAGTTCCACTTGTACTCTTAGCTTATGATTGCAGGGAACACCAAAATAGTGCAAAAGTGAGCAGCTAGGGGCTAACAACATGGTTCGGCCAAACCATGTCATGTTGCCCCAGGCCACCACCTTTCAACACAGTGCATACAACATCAAATGGAAGAGATCAGAGCCAAGGGTGGGCCCACCCATGGGTCGGCTGAACTGCCCATGGGGCCCACCTGGCTCTGGTGACATGGCAGGATCCGTGTGACACTCCAACCAAGTCATTTCATCCATCGGATCAACTTGTGCTTTCATTCAACGGTGGAGATCAAAGGCACATGGATTGAGGCATGAAACGAAGCAATCAAGACAGAACCAACACATAGGAAGAGTCTATGACAGATAGGGACCACGGTGGTGGGCCCAACCCACCAGGGGTGGGTCGGCCGAGACACCATTGGTGGGCCCAGGCCACCTACACCATCACTGACTGGTGGGGACTCCTTCTAGAAGACCCTGGCTGGGCCCACCAGTCATAGGGGGTCGGCCGAACCCCCCTGGTGCCCAACTAGGTCGGTTGGCCTCCACCGACTCCAAGCATGTTTTCCATGTGCTCAAATCACCAAAGCCGTCCATCTTGAGACGGTTAATAGGCGGTGGATCCAAGGGTGGAGAGGCAAGGAGCACGCGGATCGCTGACGTGGCACCCCCTCATCGTCCACTATAAATAGAGGCTGTCCACTCCTCTTCAAGACACACCATACAACACAAGAAGCAAGCTAGAGTGAAGTTCTACTCTTTAGTAGTAGTATTAGTCTAGTATGGGAGTTAGAGTCGAGTCGAGCTACGCTCGGAGTCTCCGGAGTCGTCTACTGGAGAGTCTGCTATAGCTCTTATACCTTTTCTTCTGTAAGACTTTATCCTTTTCAATATATATTATCTTTACTTTACTTCACTAAGTTCTCACTTAGTCTTTACTATTCTTTATAGTATTATTGTGTCTTGTCTTCTTCTATACTTGTTTTATACTTGATAGTGATCTTGTCCCAACTCAACGTGTGTTAGTTCATCGCCTGTCATAGGGTGTTCTAATTGTTGGTACGCAGCTAGAATAGTGAGACTTAGTGTAAGCGTGGTGCTTAGATTAGATCTTGCCTTTGATTACCGCTTGTTGCACGGATTGTTTGTGGGTGCTAGCAGGTGGTGACAGCCCTGTCTAGTCTTAGTATCCCTCCACGTGTTTTAGGTAAGTTCTTAAAAGGTAGGCTCCCATAAGAGTGTAGGCGCTTCGGGTAGAGGTTTCGTCCTCTATTGTCTCGCACTACCCCCTGCACACCGGTAGTAAGGTAACTATCTTAATATAAGTCATCTATTTGATAGGGTAAGTCATAGGAGTAAAGTAAGTGTCATAGGAGTCTTATACTCACTAGCTGTCCTCCCACCTAGTTATACTCTACTAGTTATCTTTTAGTTATCTTAATACTTGTTGTGTGTTGGTGTCAACACCCTCCCTCGGGGGCTAGGACAGAGGGAACCCCCGGACTCTCCCGAGCCTCAATGATTTTGAAAACGCAAAAATTTCAAAACCCATTGAAATCGTTTCTCCCTAAAACACGCTTCTCTCCTAAAGCCAAGCGTGAACTTATAAGACTCGGAAGAGTAAGAGAAGTCCCAGAGGACAAAGCCGGCTGAGCCAAGGAGACCGCTTACGCCCCAGGGCTACAGCATCTCCCCTCGCCACTCCGCGTTCGAAGGCCAACTCGCGCTTGGAAGAAAACTTATAAGATCTACGCTCGGCAAAAAGAGGAGGCTCGGGAAGAAACAATTATGTTTTTTCCAAGAGTTCTTTCTGCCAAAACTCCTAGGACATCGGCTGCGTCTACGCCGCTAAAGCTACGACACCCGAATAAAGTCCCCCGAGGCTCGATGGCCCGGGCACAGGATCGGCAAGAAAAAACGCGTGAGGAAAAAGCATGAAACGAAACAGAACATACAACAAATATTTACATAAACATAAAGGCCACGAAGGGCCACTTGTTTGTTTCCTCCCAGCCACTCACGAAAAGTTACTTCTTACAAGGGCACTACGACCAGGCTGTTCTTCATGGCAGGTTCAGAGGAGGAAGTTCGACTTCGGCTTCAAAGAGGCCCGCCAGCGCTTCTCCTAGCTCCTTCATCGAGTCCTCCAGCGCCAGGAGCTCGGCGTCGTCAGCCTCAAGGAAGCCTTCGCTGACAAGGCCGGCGTCGAAGTTCGCATAGTGGGACTTCACGACCGCCAGTGTCTTCTGGACACCCATCAGTAAGGCCTCCTTGACCCGACCGCCGACGCTGCTGTAGAGTGCCTCCAGATGGCTCCGGAGCGAGATCCCCGAAGGTTCCCTACCGGTGCCGATGGAGTCACACAGCGCGCGCGGCCTTCTGCAGTTCCAGGTGGTTGGCCGCTTCGCCGTCGTAAGCCGCCTGCAGAACTGCGGGAGCAAAACATGGAGGTGAACAAAAATGCAGCAAGCAACCAAGACGAATAGAACGGAAAAGCACGACATTGCACATACCGCCAGCCTCTTCCCGAGCCTTCTATGCCTCCTTCCGGGCCGAGTCTGCCACGCCAACCGCCAGACGCAACGCCTCCTGAGTGTCACTCAGGTCGAGAGCCAAGGCCTCAGCGACAGAAGTCTTCTCAGCGGTGAGCTCTCGGGCAGCGTCACGCTCCCTTGTCATCTCAGCCAGGGCACTCTCCAGCTCCTGCACCCGCATCGCCGAGGCAGCGGCTCGGCCCTTCGCCTCCGTGACCTCCTCATTCAAGATGGTGTTGTCAACACTCGCTTCGGCGAGCTTGGAGGTCACGGTGGCGAGCTCGTTCTGGGCACGGGCAAGGGCTTTCCCCTTGAGGTCAAGCTGCTTCCAGAGCCCGAGCCCACCGCGAAGGAAGCGGGACTTGTCCCGGGAGGTATGCATAAGGTCCTGGAAAGGAGGGACGAGCGGAGACGGTAAAAACAATGCTCATACGTAGAAAAAGTTACAAGACACGGGGACTCACCTGAAGCTGGGCCGGGAGGTCCTTCTCGAGGACATCGGCAAATCGCGCGGAGACCCGCCGCAGAGCTGAACCCGAGCTCCTAAACGGCGTCCCATTTGGGAGCCTCGAGGTCGTCCCGGAGCGAGAAGACGGGCGGCGCCTGAGGATCTGCTCGATCCGCCCACTCGATCTGGGAGGCGGTTAGCTCCCGAGGCCGAGGCTCCCTCAATACCAATGCCCAGGGACCTTCCTCATGGGCGGAGGGAGCTCCTGCACCGATGTCCACGACCGACGACCCCGCGGCGGCAGGCTCCGTGGGGGCGGCATCGGCTGGCGCTCCCGAGGCACCTCCAAAACTGACGACCGAGGCCTCGGGAGCCCACGCTGGCGCTGCCTCCAGATCGATGACGGGCGCGATGACGGCGGCCACAGCCGGAACGGCCCCTCCCGAAGGAGGAACCTCGGAGGCCACGACCGGACCCGTGGGGGGATGGATTTCTTCGTCCGTCGACCGGGCGCTCCCCCCGGCCGTGTCATGGCCCCGCACCTTCAAGACCTTCAGGTGCGACACCTGAAGGTCCGACCCCGAGCGTTTCCTGAAGCGTAGAAGGATGAAAGGAATGTTCATAACGCCAAACAAGATCTCCGACAAAGAGAATAACTGGTAAATACACCTACCTCGTCTTCGGCACCACCCTCCTCTTCTTTGCCGCCCCCGCGCTCGGTGAAACGACGGACGACATGGGCTGCGTCGGCAACAGAGGAGTGGGCGCCCCCGTGGCGTCCGGGCCGGCACCGCCCTGATGCAGGGGCCCTGCCTGTGCGCCAAGGGTCGCCTCGACGCTGCCGCCCCTCGGCAGGGAAGCTTGAGTCTGGGAGGACCCCAGCTCAAGTTCTAGCGTCTGGGCACGGGCCGGTTCCGGCTCCGACAGTTTCCGCTCACCGCTCCCCCCGCCTTCGGCCATCGCGCCGATCAACGACGCGTCAGAGGGGAGGGTGCGCGGAAACAGGATCTCCCCGGTCCCGCCGGCAGCAGCCAAGCTTGGCTCGGGCGCCAGGTCAGGGCCCGTTCCCGGCCTCTCCAGCGAGCCCTCGCGGCTGCTGGAAGGCGGAGCCGTGGCTCCGGTAGTCACGCTGCCAGAGGCCACGCCTTCAGACGCGGCCCCTGGCAGTTTTGCCTGGGGGCTCGGGTCACGAGCCCCGGCACTTCCGCCGGCGAGCGCCGATATTGGAGCCTTCCTAGGCTTGTCGGTGCCCACTGCGGGCTTTGTGGCCACAAGGGGCCGGTCCAACACTGTGAAATCAAAATATTCTTCTTCTTCTTCATCCTCCTCATCATCTTCATCGGAGAGGGTGTCCTCCTCCAGCTCTCCCACCTCATGACGGCGACGATGGCGCTGGGAGGATTCCTCCGTCCTCCGAGCCCTCTTCTGCTTCAGCGCGGTCTTCCGGACCTTCTCCGCCTTCGTCGCCTGGTCCCGAAGGCGGTTCTGGGCTCGCTGAACCCTGTCCTCCGGGACAGGCGGAAGAGAAGGCTTCCCGGTCCTTGAAAGACCCTGCGACGAACGAAGAAAGAAGTCAAGAAAAAGACCGAGGAACTGCAAAATCGACCAAGCAGACGACACTCACCAACGCGATGAAGCCCGTGCGGGGACGCATGGGTGTTGGCATTTTTTAACGTCATTACAAAAGATAGACTAAAAGTCCATCCCCGGCAACGGCGCCAGAAATGCTTGTTGGCATTTCTTAACGTCATTACAAAAGATAGACCAAAAGTCCATCCCTGGCAACGGCACTAGAAATGCTTGTTGGCATTCCCAACCACCATTACTTTAGAAAGGTAATCCTTGGCCCTTAGTGGCACCGGCCTAGGTAATCCAGTCTGGTTATAGTAGTTAGAAGTGCCGGATTAGCTTTCCTAACCGTCATTACTTACGATATGCAAAACTGTGACACGGCGCCGTAGGGTGCACAAGAATTACAATCCTTAAGTAATGGTACTTAGGTACGCCAATCGATAGCTCAATAAGGAATAAGATTACTCTGCAAGCGCACAGAACCATCATTGTAGCATTTCAACCCGTGAGTATTCAAGGGTGTCGTATTTATAATTTCCCAAAGGAGGGCATGATAAATTCCATCTAGCTTTTGGTACAAACATGATCACTTATTGGATGCATAGGTAGGCATAGCATAGGTAGGGGATAAAACATGTTTATAAGATAGTGGACACACACATCGGAGCAACCTCAAGGATAAAAGATAAAATAAAGAATAAAGAATAACTGCGAGAGCAGGCATTGGTCATATACAGCTACGCAACGAATAGTAATTACATCGAATTAATAAGACTAGGATCAGGACTAAGTCTGAGATTATAGGGAGATCCCCGCAGCTGGTCTGCCAGCCAAAAGAGACTTTATGAACTCCTACTCAATACCCGAACGTGGGGGAATGCTAGAGATGGACAGGGCTGTCACCACCTGCCCACCTACCTCTCTGCCCGTGGGGTACCAACATATCCACTGATTTCCGCATACCCGAGCACCACGCCCGTGTAATTGGAAACAACTCCTAGCCCCCCGGGACCCCAACCCTTCGAATTAACAGGCTCGGCTAGGAGCAACCATGACAGCACAACGAACTATTATCCCATCCTTAGTTTTTCCTCTATTCATACTAATTTGATGAACGATGAAGAACTTTGATGAACATATCAAGAACATAACACATAGACTATGGACTAGTTTACATGTTATGATCATAATATGAACAAAACTATACTCTAATTCAGATGCATTGCTATATAAATAAGATAGGAGCTTGCTCATAGAGGAGAACCGATGTGTATTCATATCAAGATGTTCTTGATTCCTCCAAGGAGACAAGCTCTCCTTGATAGCTTTGCCTTGCTCTACTACTACTACTAGAGAACAAGTAACAAATATGAGGTGTAGTGCTCCAAATGTTGATGTGTGTTTTGGAGGGGGTGAAGCACATCTATTTATAGTTGATCAAGGGCGGTTTCAGCGTCCGCCTTCAGGGAACCGCCTTGAGCATGTGGCTGAAAACTGGGCCCGGGAAGTGCCATCTGGGGGGCGGCCGCCCCCGGGGGCGGTCGGTCCCTGGGCGGCGGCAACTGGCCACCGCCTTCGGGTGGTCGGTTGCTCTCTGGGCCTGGGCCTCTCCTGCGGTTGCGGATGGATCCCGTTTGATGCTTTGATGGGCTTTTCTCTTTTATTCTTGATTTTGCGCTTTTTCTGAATGCGTTTCCTGAAAGTGCGCTTTCCTTAATATTTTGATGCATTTCCACGTGCTATCTCTGTAAGTTAGGTGCACAACAAAACTCATGGAAAGGTTAGATAAAGCCCTATTCTCTATTTGTTTTAGTATAAAAATGATGTTATATTTATGTTGTTAAGGACCGCCAACAATGGGTATCCGGTTCACCTCGTCCCAGGTATGGTGACCGCCCACCAAGTACTTAACCCGGCGCATAATCTCTTGTTGGCCGATGTCCTGGGGTAGCATCGTCGTGCCCCCCCGAGACGACCCAACGAGCATCTGGTTCAGCGCCAGCCGGTGGTCCATCAGCGGCAGCACCGTCCACGCATGGAACTGCGCCTCCACGGCGGCTCCCATGAGGCCCCAGTCGCGCAGCATCTGGAGCGCGTCGAAGTAGGCGTTAAGGTGCTTGGCCTCCTTAGCTGGGCACCCCCACTGCCATTGAGGGAGGGGAGCGATGAACGCCCTTCCCGTATACTTGGGAAAGGTGTCCCCGTCATTGTGGAGGTAGAACCAGCCGTGGTGCCAGCCTTTGTTGTAGGAGGGGGCCTTGCAAGGGATGTACTCGCCGGAGCGGATCACGAAACCGCATCCCCCTGCGCGCGGGATCTCCCGCGGCCTCTTCGGACCGGCCCACTTGGTGTACAAGTCGACGCGGGAGATGCGGCGCCATAGATTCCAGTACGGAGGTACCCCGAGGTACCCCTCGCACAGGGCGGCATAGATCGACGCCTGCGTGATGGAGTTGGGGGTGAGGTTGTGGAGCTCCAGCCCGTTGTTGAAGAGCAGCGCCCAGCAGAAGCGGCTCGGCGGCGATCCGAGCCTGCGCTCGTGGTCAGCAATGAAGCGCACCACGTACCCCTCGTCGGGCTTCGGCTCGTCGTGGTCGTCTGACGGCACGACCCACTCCGGGCGCTCCGCGTTGGTGTGGGGGCGTAGGAGCCCCAGCTCCACGAGTCGCTCCAGATCCGCCTCCGTCATGGCACTGCGCGGCCATGGCTCCAACCTAAGAATGCCGGCGGCGGCGGCGGCGGCATCGGTGCGAGCCGGGGAAGAAGACATGACGAACTGGGGAAGAAGAGCGGTGGGAAGGCAACGACGTCAGTCGTGGCAGTGCTTCTCACTCGAGCGAGCAACAAAGGCGAAAGGGCAGACGGCGAAGGCAAGAAAGCGAACGGCTGCGCGAGCAAATGGCTATGGTAGAAAGAAAAAACTACGAGTTTTTCTTATATACCCGGGCGACGGATCGAGGGAGATACGGAGGATCCGCCGCATTAACTGCGCGGGGCCCGCCACGATCCCCACGTCGCCGCCGGCCTCGTGCACGCAACTGCCTCGACTGCCCCAAACCATCGCGTCCGTCAGGCTACGCGCCTCAAAAGGTGAGCCGAATCATTACGCCTGCCTGCCTCGATTCCGCCGATACATTCCCCTTCTCGACGAAGGAACCTCGGGCTCGGACACCCGTTACGTTCTCGGGGGATCGAAGACTGGCCCATAGTGGTTCGAACAGTCATCCCAGGGAAACCGAGTTAGGGACAGCAAGCGGATGGGTCACGAAAACGGCCAGTATCCCGACGCCCGAGCGTCACAAGGGACATCCCGTACTGTGTCCAAGTCCCAGTAGTGAGTCGATTACGTGGAATCCCTCCGTGGGAGGCATCAGGCCCTCGGGACCATCGAAGGGACCTGACATCTACTAATTGACCCTCGGGAAACATTTGGAGTGTGCTCAGGCCACTAGCCGACCCCCAACGAATGGGGCACGGACCTCCACTTGGACCAACCCGTTTGTAGCTCACCGGAAATGCCGACTCGTGCCCCAACGGGGAAGTCGAGTAGGACCAAATCTTCCTCTTCCCGAAAAAAGAGCGTGAAGGTCGAATTAAAAAAGACAGGGAAGAGCCCAATCAATCTCCGATACGAAAATGGAGGCTCGGTAACTTGGTCTGCACCTTGGAAAGACCACCGAACGACCTCCCTAACACGATGGGAAGCTCGGGGGCTCCGCTTCCAAGGGAATAGCCCCCCTAAATAAATCAAATAACACCCGAGGACTAATAATCATGATTTTAAGCCTTTGGAGGGATATAACATCCCTCCAAAGCCTCGGGGGCTACACCTGGCGGGTGTGCTCGCGCGCACCCATCGAGAAAACAACCCATACTTCATCTCCTCGACAGGAAGAACCGGCGTGAACCTGCGGAGGAGTGCCTTCACTCCGCCACAGGCTCGGGGGCTACTGTCGGGTACCAAACTATGGGGTACCCAACTTCGAAGCAAAAACATACATTCCCAATACGGCCTGGCCCAGGTAAGGCCAGCGGAAGCCCACGAAGGCCGCGCCTACGGAGGCCCATGACGATGATGCATCAATACAAACCTACCCTCGGGGAAGCGGCACCCTCGGGCACCAATTCTCCGATTCGCCCGAGCCTCCCCGAGAGAGCTCGGGAAAGCGGCACCCTCGGACGCCGATTCTCCGATTCACCCGAGCCTCCCCGAGAGAGCTCGGGAAAGCGGCACCATCGGGCGCCCATTCTCCGATTCGCTCGAACCTCCCCGAGAGAGCTCGGGAAAGCGGCACCCTCGGGCGGCAATTCTCCGATTCGCCCGAGCCTCCTTGAGAGAGCTCGAGAAAGCGGCACACTCAGGCGCCAATTCTCCGATTCGCCCGAGCTTCGCCATCCCCCTCGAGCGCAATCTCTCAAAGGCATCCCATGCACAGTTGACATCAGCAGAGCAATCTTGGACTGCAAGGGACCTCTCTGACCACTTTACAGGCATAGTCCCATCGGATGGACCCCTCGACACAACAGCGCCCCGAACGCGCACGTTCGCCATACCAACTGCCCCATCTCCTCTGGCAGGTGATCTAACGGTCCTCCTCCTCCCACGCTGCTACAGGGACAGTTAACCGTACGGCTCATTAGGCTGACGAGGGGATTCACCAACTACGACGGCGACCGCCATACCCCGGCCACACGTGTGACACCAGGAAATAGGGGACGACGGTCGTCCGGCCAACCAGGGGGAATGGGCGAGCCTTACGACCGGTCTTGCCAACCCCTTGGAATGTACATCACAAGGAAAAAGAAGCGCCCGAGGGAGGACACTCCCCCCACTCTGTCCCATCAGGCCCCCGATGGCACCAAGGCTTCCCGAGCCTCGGAAGTTTGTACCCGGAGGTCAACCTATCTACTCGTTGCACTTTGTAGGGATGGACACGACAGCATGACGTATCGCCATGCAGCCAACCATGACCAGCACTGTGAGATGCCTTGGAACTCACCAATGGAACAGTGGTAGATCAGCCGAATGACTAATGCCGTGCCGTCGAGGCGCCAAGACGAAGGCGTGGCTGACGATCGCCACCAATCATCACCAACTCCGCCATGCCGAGTACTGTAACACAGGGCAACACATGTAACTCTAGCCCTTCCCTTGTAACTATAAAAGGGAGAGCAGAGGCCAGCCTTAGACAATCTCTCAGGCTCACACTCACTCACGGCCACACAACAACATACTACAACAAGCAATCTGTATGCACTTTCCTCTCTCTCTCAGCTTGTAACCCCTACTACGAGCACCCCGGTGCAAGGCAACACGGCTCGGTCCCACACTGGACGTAGGGCACTCATTGCCTGAACCAGTATAAATCCTGTGTTCCCCATTGCACACCACCCGTAACCTCAACCGCAAAGCACAAGTTTACTAGCCGGTGTTAGCACTCGCTAAAACTAGCACCAACAGGAGTATTCCAGAAAAGCGTAAAAGAGGGATTAAAGTGCGTAAAAGACACGAAACTTAACCGCAAAGGAAACATCGTCATCAGGACGTGGGAAGGATCTAGATGACACCCGAGCAACCAGGGCCCCGGATCCCACAAAGTGGGGCCGGCCGGCCCTAGGGTGGGGCCGGTCGGCGCCCCCCTGCTCGAGTCTGGGCCTTGCCTTCTGGAATCTTCCTCCCACGCTTCCTTGGCACCCAAGTAAAGCATCCCTACGTCGATCTAAGGTTAGTTTGATCCAACGGTGCACATAACATGAGACGCAGATCGATGACGTGGCAATTCCTTGCAAATACTCCACCTCGGCCTATATAATGACGCCCCAAGGCCCCTCCTAGAGGCATTCTACACCCCGGTGCTTCATATTCTCTACATAAATTAGGGTTAGGGTCCCTCTAATTGATCTAGTTCTAGTTCATCTAGTTGTAGCAGTTAGCAGAGACTAGTTCATCTAAATCTAGTCTTGTTTAGAGATTAGAGAGATAGAGTAGAGGAGTAGAGATTCAGAGGAGTTCCGGCCTGTCGGTGCTTCTTCGTAGCTGTATTCTTCTGGATTCAGCTTCCTCGCCCGGAGTAGCGTTCTGAGGTACTTTTGTATTCAACTTCTAATTCAAGTAAGCATTTGTTCTTATTCGTTCTTAAGTTTGTAACTCATATTGAGTACTTTGATCTTGGTCATTACTTGATTGAAGTAGTATTTCGTAGTGTAGGCGTGGTGCCTAGGTTAGGTTTACTTGTGAATGTCCCCTGATTGGCCGGATAGTGGTAGTTCGCATAGGTGACAGCTACGTTGATTCCTCCATAGTCCACTTTCCGTTGATAGGATCGATAGGTGTATAAGTGTTTGATAGGAGGGAACTCATGTTTCCACTCTTATTCATTTCACTGCCCAGTTGGAACGAAATTATTCAAAGCTTACCGGTTATTGGAACTAGATAATCATTAGCTATTTCCTCTTTCTTGATATTATCTAGTCTAATTGTAGGGTTAAGTTCATCGGCTTGGTTATTATCACCTACTGTTCCTTGTGGATTCGATATTTAAAACCTCCGGGTGAAGTTCTACATCGGTATTACATCTGTGCGCTTGCGAATAATCTGATAATAATAATATTTAGTAGAGTGCAGTTAATTTATACCAACAATGGCTCAGACTATATATACAGGCTGTAGGGTTTTAGTGTTTTACCCACTCCCACACCTCTCTCTCCCTCAACCGCCATCCACCCCATCTCTCTATCTGTCCTCTCCGACGCGCTGCCACCCATCCCCTCCCCATCTCTCTCCAGGCTAGGCGCGGGGGCTGGCCCTCGCGGTGGTGGCCTGGTTGGGATCTCGGCAGCCAATGTCGCAACGGTGGCCCGGGTTCGCGGCGTGCGACGGGGCGCCGGCGGAGCGGCGTAGCCGCGTGGTGAGGCGGCCCAGCTGGCAGCGCTACTGCGTGGTGAGGTGGCCCAGCCGGCGGGGCTCCAAGTGGCGCGGCCGGTGGGGGCTCCAAGTGGCCCGGCCGGTAGCGCTGTTGCGTGGTGCGGCGCTGGTTCCCTTCTCCGCTCACGGTCGCCGCCTCCTCCTCCGATGTGGCCGCATGGGCCCGGATCCGGCACGGTGTGGCGCGGATCCGTGCGGGTGCGGCTCCCTGGTGGCGGCGCGAGCGCGGTACCCCGGCGACGCGGCTCCCAGCGATAGATCTAGGTCTATGGATGGGTTTGTCAGGCCCGTGGATGGGCTTGGAGGGCCTGTCCATGAATTTTCTTTTTTTGTTTTTTATTCTGATTAACCGTGGTGGGCACACAACCGCCTCGGTAAGGGACACGATTAACCGTGACCTTTGATCCGAGGTGGTTGTAAAAAACACTGCCTCGGTTAATCTGTTTTGCCCGCCTTCGTAAAAAATTTTGTAGTAGTGTTCTCGAGCCACTTCGGATCCCCAAACTAAATGTCATCGTGATCAAGACGGTTAGCAACCTAAGCTCCTCGATAAACTCTGCATCCTCAGGCAGCAACGTATCAATAGGTTCACCTTTCCTGCCGCAATCGTCATCATCTCCCATGTCTTGGAGCAAATCATTCATTGTGATGTACTCCACATTATTGACATCGTCGGCGGCAGATGATGTCCCTGCTGAGGGTTATTGTCTTCCTTCATTTATCGATGAGGAGCTTCCTTTAGGTGCATCAGCGACTCGGATCTTTTTCGTCGTGATACTTCCGCACAGTGTACTTTGGGTCCTTAATGAATCCATACCATAACAAAAGTGATTGCACAATGTTCTCTTCCTGGGCAAGCCGATTCTTGCAGTCATTGCATGGACAAATCATGCGATCTCGACCCAGACTCAGACGATGTTTCTGCGCAAAGGGAAGGAACTTCTTCCTCATATTTTCTAGGAAAGACAAATCTAGCATTGATGTCTTGTACATCCAATTCTCCCTGTCCATGACCGTGACCTTGCAAACGTAGCGAAAAATCATATTAGCCGAGCAGTATAAGAAAAATGTATCAGAATAGCTGTTATTCTCTCTCCTCTATTTAGATCTAGATCTAAACCTATTGAAAAGACACCTAAATCATGAAAACAAGAGGAAAAGGAGATTGGGGAGTAAGAATCAACATCTTGATGTGCCTCCCTTTAGCAAATCCAAGTCCAGATTTGTTATTCTCTCTCCTCTATTTAATTAGATTTAGATCTAAACCATTTGAAAAAGCAACTAAATCAAGAAAAAGAGAGGAAAAGGAGATTAGGAGAGTGAGAATCAACCTCTTGCCATGCCACCCTTCACTAAATCCAAGGACAAAACCTTCCCCTTAAAATGGTTAATTTTAGGGTTTTTAGCTCAAAACCCTAAAAATGGAGGAGGAGACACATGGAGGAAGAAGGGGACTGGATGCTGTTAAATAGTCCTAGAGTTAACCGAGGCGGTCAACTTAAAGCAAACATCACGCTGAATCGCATATTAACCATGGTGTTTGCATTAAGTTGACCGTCTCGGTTAATAGGTTTACCGAGGCAGTTGTTGTTACTCAACCGCCGTTAAACGAGGCGGTTACGTTACATTGACTGCCTTGGAAAACCTATTAATGAGGCGGTTGAAGGCAGGCAGGCCAATCTTCAACTGGCCTCTCTTAACTGAGGTGGTTTGCTAGGCTGTCTGCCTCAGTTAACTTTTCCTAAATGCCTCCCATAAGATTTTATGTAGTAGTGTGTCCGGCACGTCGTCAGCACCTACTATACCTGTCGTCATATCTCTGACTATCGGTGTTGCCACCCCATGTCACCGGCACGTCGACAATTTGTGACTGCCCGGCGGGGTCCTCGTCGCCATCGTCATCGTTTTGCTCCGGCACGTGAATTGGAGCGGCCTTTAATGGGCACGAGCCAAGATACATGCAAGAGGATTTTAAGAAGCTAGTACACGTACAATCTACAAGACATATGACGTCTGATCCGTGCAAGCTACCTAAATAATCACAAAGATTATCATGAGATATGATTGAGGTTTGTGTGATACATCTTCATCTGGGTTTCGACGTCTCAGGGTCATCAAGAGTCTACTCTCGTCACCGACTTCTCATTGTTCGGACTCTGCGTCCAGTCACTCTAAGGACTTGTCACCGAGAACCCGTCACTCCTGACCAACATCCCGCAGCTCGAACTCCACGTCCAGACACGATGGGGACTCGTTGTGCTCTTACCGTCGCTCCTCGCTGAAGCATTTGTCGCTTCTCGTTGAGCACTCATCGCTCCTTGCTGAGCTCTTGTCACTCCTTGCGAACCTCCCACAGCTCGGACTCTGCATCCAGACACGCTGGGGACTCGTCACGCTCTCGCTGTGCTGCTCGGACTCCGCATCCAGTCACGTATGGGACTTGTCGTTAAGCACTCGTCGCTCCAAGCTGACTTCCCCTGCTCGGACTCCACGTCCAGCCATGCATGGGACTTGTTGATGAGCACTCATCGCTCCGAACCGACCTCCCGCAGCTCGGACTCCGCGTCCAGACATGCTGGGGACTCGTCATCGCTTCTTGCCGACTTCCCGCTTCTCGGACTCCGCATCCAGCCACGCACAGGACTTGTTGCTGAGCACTCGTCGCTCCTCGTCTCTTCGTGCTGATTTCCTGCTTCTCGGATTCCGCGTCTAGCCACGCACGGGACTTGTCGTTGAGCTCTCGTCGCTCCTAGCCGACTTCCCGTTGCTCGAGACTTGTCGCACTCTCGTCGTAGCTCGTAACCGACCCCCCACAGCATGGACTCCACATCCAGACACGCTGGGGACTCATCATGCTCTCGTTGTTCCTTCTCGCTGACTTTCTGCTGCTCAGATTCCGCGTCCAGCCATGTATGGGACTTCTCGCTGAGCACTCATCTCTCCTAGCCGACTTCCCGTTGCTCGGACTCCGCGTACAGCCACGCACGGGACTTGTCACCAAGCACTTGTCACTCCTCGTCGCTCCTAGCCAACCTCCCACAGGTCAGACTCCGTGTCCAGACACGCCAGAGACTTGTTGCGCTCTCGTCATCGCTCCTCGCCGACTTTCCACTGCTCGGACTCCTCGTCCAGCCATGCATGGGACTTTTCACTGAGCACTCGTTGCTCCTAGCTGACCTCCCGCAGCTTGGAATCCGCATCCAGACACGCATGGGACTTGTCGCTGAGAACTCGTCGCTCCTACCTGACTTTCCCCTACTCGGACCCCACGTATAGCCACAAACAGGACTTGTCGCCGAGCTCTCGTCACCCCTCATTCCTCTTAGCCGACTTCCCACTGCTCAGACTCTGTGTCTAGCCACGTACGGGACTTTTCGCCGAGCACTTGTCGCTTCCCACTGACTTCCCACTACTTGGACTCCACGTCCAGTCGCGCACGAGACTTGTTGTCGAGCACTCATCGCTCCTCGTCACTACTAGCTGACTTCTCGCTACTCGGACTCCGTGTCTAGTCAAATTGAGAACTTATCACTGAGCTGTCATCGCTCTTTGTCGAGCACCTTGCCTGCTTGGGGACTTCATCAATGTCAGTTCAGGAATCTTCTTACGTTGTAGACTAGTGACTCGTTATCGTCAAGATGGTAAAGGCTGTCTTTTCTCGCGCTTCAAACCAGGGGCATAGTTTCTTCTTTAGGTAAGGCTCCTCTCTGGAAGAAAATTTCATTGGCTCACTAGATACCGAGGCTGGTCAAGGTTCACCCAAACACGCAAATCGTAAACATAAAAATCCCTCGAATAAGAAATTTCAGAAATGTGATAGCTCGGGCATTTTCTTCGTCAACATGGGAATCCGAAACAAAGACTAGCCTCATCAACAAGGGAAGGCTATCTGCCTACATCCACTTACATGGGACTACCTCCTTCCAAACAAACACTCTGATCAGTGCTCAGGGATTACTGTGTCACCTCGCTGTGCTTGGGGACTTCTGCAATGCCTTCCTATGTTCGAAGATTCTCTTTTGATCCTGCAACAAGATACTACGTCATCTTCCAATAGTCTCGAGTGGATGTACGACAGTTCTTGGCTCCGGATGTCATCACGACAAAGTGGGTACACTTCACCAGAAAAGAGGTTCCTCAAAATTTTTTGCTGGTGCTTCTTGCCTTTATCTGGTCAAGCCGCCCCATAGGTTGCTCGGACGATATCTCTTCATGGTCAGAAGGTTCTTCTTCATGCTCGAAGTCGCTTGGAACAGTGTCTCCAGACAAATGCAATGTGCCCAGGAACTAGCTGTGTGGGTATAGAGTATAGACCCATATACCCACATGGCGCTACATGAGCCACGTCGTCCGAGGAGGCCCACGTCATTGGAAGATGTCGCTTGTATGCTCTGCCAAATCACCGCGGGCCATATGATGGCCGATTAGAGCCTTTGGTAGCTAGGAAACAGATCTTCCAGATTAGCAGTTATTCTTATTTCCTTTTAAACTAGATCTCATGATTTGTTAGGATTGAGAATAACCGATCTATAACTCAACCCCCGAGCTATATAAGGCGGATAGGTGACCCCTCTATTACCATCTCGTATCAATACAACCCACAGAACACAAGATGTAGGGTATTACGTCACGCTGATGACTTGGACCTGTCTAAATTTTGTGTCTAAGTGCTCTCATGTTACATCTGGATCGTCTCAAGGGTACCTCCACCAATTCATCTACTACCTACATACCCCTCGGTACACTGTCAACGATATTTTGTCGATAGGGAATCTATCCTAAACCCAGTCAAGCACTTCTCTACTGAACCTTAGACCGGTGAAACGAAAATTCCCTGAGTTATACCTTTGCCTTGCGCTTTTTATTCCATCACCATCTTCATCTCACTACTACATATATAAAATCTTTTGCGAGGCGTTTTCCTTTTTTCCCGAGGCGGGCAGGACAGATAAGCGCCTCGATTAATACCTGACATTAACTGAAGTGGTCACTTTTTATTAACCGAGGCATTTATAAGAAACCGCCTCACAAAATGCACTAACAGAGGCAGTTATTATAAAAAGCCCGGCTCAAAAAATGACTCAGTATGGTCAAGCCCACTCTACTTTAGAAAAGCCCATCTCAGCCCGCTTTATCCCTCTGCGTATATATACGGGACTCTAGGGTTTCATACCTCAGACCACTTCTCCCTCACTGACGCCCCCTCGCCCCAACGCCACGACGCGACGCGGCGATGCCCCCTCTCTCTCACCGACCCCGGCACCTCCTCCCTCCACCCTTCACCTTTCCCCCTTTTGGCGCCGCCCCTCCTCTCCCATCATGGCACCCCTCCATTAAGGAAGCAACCGACCCGAACCTCCCGTGGCGCCGTCCCTCCTCCATGCTCGAGAGGCGGAGGTCCTCCTCTACATCAACTTAAACTCCTATAGTGGCTGGATCCATTGGTGTGAAGGCCAGATCCGACCTCCCCCGGCGGCGCTCCAACTCTTCCACCTTTAGGTCATCCTCAGCGGTGCTCCAACCCCTCTCACCTTCGTCGGGCCTAGATCTGGCGGCAGCGGCTTCGTCGGGCTCAAATCCGGCGGTGGCGGCACCAGATCCATGACCAGCGAGGTCAGATCCGGTAGCAGCAGCGCGGGATCCACGACCAGCGAGGTCGGATCCGGTGGCAGCGGTGCCGGATCCACGACTAGTGAGGTCGGATCCAATGGCGACGACGGCGATTGTTGCCTGGATCGGTGAGCGTCAGCGGTGGCGGCCTGTGGTGGGCTTGGTGGGCCTGAGGATGGGTTCACTGGGCTTGTCCATGGGCTTTTTCTTATTTTTTTATTTTTTATTTGATTAACCGAGGCGGGCCGCCAACTATCTCTGTTAATGCATGATTAACTGTGGCCTTCAGTTGGAGGTGGTTGGCAAAATCACCTCTATTTTGTCTGCCTCGGTTAAGATTGTTGTAGTAATGTCTCCATCTCCAACACCATCGATGTCGATGCAACACATGCAACACCTTTATGAATGATATGATCAACTTCATATCCTCACATGGCTTTTGGTACATCAATCCTTGACTTCACTTACTCTTCACCCTTGCTTCGGCCTCTGGCGCTAAATCTTGCTTAAGCCTCCCGGCACTCGATACCAACAGCTTCAAAGACTCCGTCTTGCCCTTTGCCCTTCGCATCGATCCTTCAAGCCAAGTCATGTCTTATCTTCTCCACCTAGCTAACAACATGGCTCAATGTCATGTCTCATGTGTTAAGTTCCTCCATCTTCACATGTGTGAGCTATGCAACACACATATAAGCCATTTTCACCTCTATGGCATAGATGCTCACACACATGTACCTATGGACTAATCACATGTGTAATCATCACTCAAACACAATTAGTCCACCTAAATTCTCACTCAATTAACAAAATAAAATAAGGACCTTTCAAACATATAAGTAGGACCCTGTATGTATTAGAGCATAGAATATGTATAAAAAACCTAATTGTATAAAGAAACCATAATATAAAAGGGAACCATAAAAGAAAAGGAAGAAAATAAATGGAAAAAACCTTTTGTCTCAGTCGGTAATACGCACTGAGACCTCTTTAGTTTCACTTGGTAATATCAATCGGGAGTAAATGTCCTTTACAAAATAAGGACTGAAGGAGTTTGGGGACCGGGGCTAGAGCCCGATTCTGTACTAGTGACGGTTAATTTGATTTTTCTTAAAGAAACGTGTGCAGCGGGTATTTAGTTTATGCATGGGCATATTTTGCTTTCTTTTTTCAACGGATAATAATTAATTTATATATGAACCTTGAAAATCAGGATGGGGACTGCTTTTATTAATTATTGTCCAATTTGCTAGTACGTAGATGTTTGTGTTGCAGGTCGCTAGTTAATTACTAATAATGAGCTACGACTGTATCATCATGACGCGTGCAGTAGTGGAGTGCAAAGCGGTATGTGAGCATGGATG
Organism: Eremochloa ophiuroides; assembly: GCA_038502445.1. Classification (NCBI taxonomy): domain Eukaryota; kingdom Viridiplantae; phylum Streptophyta; class Magnoliopsida; order Poales; family Poaceae; genus Eremochloa; species Eremochloa ophiuroides. The sequence continues at coordinate 153,161 of JAHLJS010000001.1, read as the reverse complement.
AATCGACGACATTATATGGAATCACGCTTGAATTGCCAACAAGACATGGAGGTGACATACATGATTATAATGTCAAGGGCCTAGGCTAGCACAAACGGACGGATGGAGACAAACTGAAGAATCCGAGACAAACTTTCACCCTGTATTTCTAGCAAATTATGCAACGTCCTATTAACAGTGCACCACCATAAGTTCAGAGCTGGTTTCGCCCCTGCTAGCGCCTACAGCTAGCTAGCTAGCTAGCAAAGCAACATCATGCATGACTAATATTGTGTCGTGGTGCAAGTCCATACATGCCTCCTCCCTCCACCACCGAAGAATGCAATTTTTTTAACAATTTAAAGTTTGATCAAAATAATATAAAAATATACTAACATTTATGATACAAATTAAAAAGGTAACATTAAATTAGTTATAAAATATATATTACATAATAAACCTAATTGAAGACATACTTGTTATATATTTATTATAAATTTGGTTAAAGTTACACTAGTTTTGTTAAAAAAAAAAGTTACAGTTTGTACTAGAGCATCTCTAGAAGCTCTCCGGCATAATTCTCCCAATATAGTGACAATGGAGATAGCTCAATATTGCTTTTCTTAATATTGGGATAGATGATGAAGCAGAAGTCAATAATCACCCCCAATACATGCATGGGCCTTTTTGTCAGGTTATATTTTCTTTCTTTCTTTCCTCCTCTCCCGCACGGTCTCTTCTTCCTATCCTGTCCCACTCATATACTGATGCAAGATTTTTTTTTGGGGGGGGCTCCTCCACCCATCTATTGCTAAGCTCGTCGTCCCACTCCGCCCATAGCCATGGATGTCCTCGGCCCTTCCGCACAAGCCATTCCGCACCTTCGTCCCCCGCCCCTCCATCCCTGCCTCCCTGACCATGGCGCTCCGCTGTCCTCCACCATGGCACCTGGTGCGGCGTCCTCATCCTCATCCTTGTCCGTGACATCCGGGATCAATCGTGGCATCCTCATCCTTTAAAAGTGGACCCTATGTTTTTTTTCCCTCGTTGATTTTTTTTTTTTACAAATTTGCATAGAAGAGTTTTACTTACAGTTGAATAAACATTATTTAGTTATGGTTGGTCCATTTGCTAGGGTTTTTATGAATTTCCTACCCTGATATTGTTAAGAAAATTCTTTAGTGGAATATTAGCATTTCGTCATCATCACATGTGAGCAAAACAAGCCAAAACAATATGAAAATGCACATGTATATGCATGATGAATGAAAATGCTCCTGAAATGCAAAAGCTTTACACACATGATGTGTTAGACAAACCGATGGTATGCTCTTCTTAACAATTTGCGGCTAAGATTTTGAAAATGAATTTCTAGTGGCAGCAGAGTTGGCGGTACCCGTCAGAAGCCTCTATAGAGATGATTGGAAATACAACCGTTTTTACCTCTAAAACCAGGTCTGTAGTAGTAGTGAGCAATAAGAAAAAGTATCATGTACAAAAACAATATAATATTGTGTTGCAGATACAAGATTTTTGAGTTTCTTGCGCAGGCATGACAATGCTGTATAGTCATTGCAATCTGTAAGTAGCTAAATTAAAACCTTTTTTCTTCTAGAAGGATTCTAGGTCTACACTGACCAAATCCATCTATCTAGGTAGCTAAAGCTACAACCTCAATAAACTATGTGGATCATTAGGATGTGCAAATGAACGTGGTCGAGTTTTTTTTTTTTTTTTTTTTGGAAATCAGGTGGTGCTCTTTTATTTATTTACATTCAAGCAGAGTTACATCATTCATCAGCCTTTCTGATAGGAAGCTTATAGGCTAATCGACCCAAGTACAAAAATGTTTTGAAACCAAAGGTACCCTAGCTCGTTCACACGCGCCACCTGTTTTGCCTCGGTCACAATAATCTATATGGATATAGAATAAAAATCCTGCCATAGCTGAATGCATTCCTCATATATTGGTGCCTCCACAGACGCCGATAGGCCCCCCTCTCTCATTTCCAGGACCTCCAGGCAGTCTGAATGAATGTTCAATCTGTTGCGTCAAACATGTGTTGTGCTAATAGCAGGCCCTCCTTAAGCGCCAAAATCTCAACCAGTGTGTTTTCCCCCCTGATCTATATAAGCCTAAGAGGCAGCTACGAACGAGCCATTTGAATCTCGAATAACAGCACCTATGCCACCATTGCCACTCTCTGGTCTAAAGCTTGCATCGGTATTTATCAATAGTTGTCCATCTGAAGGTTTCTCCCATCCTTCTTTCCTTCTACTATTCTTTTTAATAGCCCTCTTGTAATTTGTCGTTAGCGTAGAAATGGACAGGGCCGGCCGCATTGGTTGTTTAATAGGTTCGTCATGGACGAACTCCCTTCGTTCCACCCAAATGTACCAGCCTCCTGTTAGGATTAGCTCCGCCAAGCCAGCTTGATTCACATCTTGGGGTCCAGAATTGTTGATCAGCTCAGCCAACCCGACCTGTCTACCTCCCTGAGTCCTTTCAATCCTATTCTATATTCCAAGCTTCTGCCAAATTTCCTTTGCTCGCGATTACAGATAAATAGTAAGTGTTAATATCCTCACATCCCCTGTGACAAGCTTGGCAACTACTTGAGTTTTCTATGTGTCGATTTGCGAATTCCTCGGCATGGCAAAAGGCCATGCAGCACACCCTCCATCCTTTACTGGGTACTGAAAGTTTCCACAAACGTGACCAAACTTCTTCATACCCCACTCCAATTGCTCGTTCAAATATCATATTTCCACTACTGATTGGTAGGCCGATCTAACTGAGAAATTAATATCCATTCCGGTTGTAATGCCAGGCCACTAACTGGCTACATGCATGTATAGGTCAGCTCTGATTAGCGATCCGGGTTAATTGGCTACATGTATAGGTCAGCTCTGATTAGCTTTATATAATCTTTTGCACCGTGCGTTATTTGTCTCATGGCATTCATGATGCATGTACGTATTACGTCTAAATTGAAGATCTACAATATAACTATAACTATAGAGCCCTGCTGCGCCGCCCTATATACGGTCGTGCATGCATATGTATATGTAATGTTCCCACGGTTGTTTCTCTCTTCTATTTTACTCACAAAGCAACACAATAGCAGCATCAAAATATGAAGGTTTTAGTTTGTTTTTTTCTCCGTATAAGCCTATTTGCTACGCTTGATGGATGCATGTTCCATGGATGGATGAATGCACGCTTCATCTCTAATAGGCTGGGCTGAGCTGTATGTGCAGGGTGGAGCATCAATCATTCATTGTCTTGACTCCAGGGGATCAATCATTCGTTGCCTTAGGACCTGTTTAGTTCATGAAAAGTACGGTGAAAAATCACCGTAACACATAGAGAATTTTTTCTAATAGATGTCTAATCATGTTCCAAGTAGACTCAAAAGATTCGTCTCGAGAAAAACAGATAAACTGTGCAAACATACAATAACTGCTACTACATTTAATACTCCATGCATACGTCCAAAGATTCAATGTGACGGTGAATCTAGAAATTTTTTTAACTAAACAGGGCCTTAACAAAGTATAAAATCATGTGACTGCGATCGATAAAAACTTTTATGTGCATCATGACAAGTGAGCCTGTGCATCTGATCTCCACAGCGATCTTTTGATTCAAATTTCGTCTTACAGAAGAAGAGAATCATCATCATGTTTTTGTGCTTGCAGTCAGATGATTCTATAATTTATCGAAAGCATAGAACTATATATCCTAAAACGTAAATTTATAAATTTAAAAAAACAAAAATAAATTCATAATGAATCTTGAATCGTGCGTAAAATGTCAGGAGTCCAATGGTGAAAATCATTTTTGAATCGGCTGCTTGGTTGAGAAACTCTCGCGAAAAATGGAAGAGATTTAAATAGACTGCATGATGCATGCATGCATCAGGTGTGTCGGTCTATATGTGTCAACTCTCGCAAAGAGGTTTCTATGCATCACGATGAATGTATTTATATTTACGTGAACTGGTTTCTATGTGTTACGACAGAATCTTTTAAGGAACATAGTGTCTCACTGAAATTAGTTGGTGCTCATGCCACCTAATCACAGGGTGGCTGGGGCTTCCAGCTAAGGAAGCCCTGGGCTCCCAATAAGGCTATCCTATACGGGTCCTCTCCAAGAGTTTGGTATTTTTGACTTGGTAAAATAAAAGGCATCGCTAACAAAACGAAGAGCCCTGCTCCCCGCTAAGCGAACGAAGAGCCCCGCTAAGCAACGAAGAGCCCTGGCCTATACGCACACGTATATTTACACGCACGGAGGAAAGATATGCCAAGTTGCTATTGATGCCAAGTTGTTTTGCCAAACTGTTGGAGGCTATTTGTTCTTATTTTGCCAAGATTATATGGATGTCAAGTTGAGATAACAAACTCTTGGAGATGCTTTAAGACTATCTTCAGCAATAACACCAAAAATACAACACCCATTTTATGTTTGGGTTGTGCTACAGTGAATAGATTCAATATCCATTTTTAGTCTTCTCTAACAACGATACCTAACAGAGAATCTCTTTACAAATAGGTTTCGAGGAGAGAGAGAGGATACTCAAATTTGGGTTGTGTCTCTCCTAAGACCTATATAGGTATTCTGTTAGAGACTGAACAGTATTGTCGAAGACCCATTTTGAGTTTGGTCTCTAAATGAGTTTATCTCTTGGAGATAGCCTAAGGGTGGCTGATATGGGTGATTTGGTTGTAGGTTATGCATATTTATAGAGGCGGGAGAGACTCTTAAGAGGTCCACTCATTTTAGAAGACCGGTAATTTCTAGCTCCTCAGAAATACCTTTTGAGAGACCTTTATCATTTCTTCTACGTATCTATTTACAGTTGTTATATCTCTTTAAAGATGAAAATTATTATTGAATGCATCTTACTGAATTCTGCCACTGATTCACGGTGACATGACACTCCAACAACTCCGCCGGAACGAAAAAGAGGAAAAAAACAAGATTAGAGGAGGACCGGAACGAAAAAAAAAAAAAGACTCCCTCCCCCGAGAGGCTCCCAGCGCAGCCGGGCCGCAACGAGAGAGAGGAGGAGGAGAGGACGGTGGCCGGGTGGTCGTCGATTTGTCGCCATCCACCGGCCGGACCCAGGCCCCTCGCCGGAATCTGCCACCCCCGCCGGAGCCAGGCCCCTCCCCTCCTACATACCGCCACCAAGCCAGGATACACCTCCTCTCCCCTGCTCTACCTACCTAGACCTAGGGTTTCCCCGCTCTCTCTCTCCCTCTCTGCCCTCGCCGGATGCGATGGCGATTCCGCCGCGAACTCCTCCCCCGCCGCCATCCTGGTCGCGCTACGTCACCGAGACCGTGCGGGGGTCCCACCAGTTCACCGTCCGGGGCTTCTCCCTCGCCAAGGGCATGGGCCCCGGCCGCCACCTCGCCAGCGACATCTTCGCCGTCGGAGGATACCACTGGGCCGTCTACTTCTTCCCTGACGGCAAGAGCGCCGAGGACAGCTCCGACTACGTCTCCGTCTTCGTCGCCCTCGTCTCCGACGGCATCGACGTCCGAGCCCTCTTCAATATCACCCTCCTCGACCAGTCCGGCCGCGGCCGCCACAAGGTTCACTCGCACTTTGACCGCATGCTAGACAAAGGCCCATACACCCTCAAGTACAGGGGATCCATGTGGTATGTATGGACCCGACCCGACCCTTCCCTTCTATCTTCGGCTTCCAATCACCACTCGCAATTTGATTGTATATAAGTACAACATTATGCGTTTGATTTGATTTGATGATAAATTAAATGAACTACAATGCCAGCTCCGTAGATGAACTGCAACTAAACCAATGTTGCTACTGTTAGCTAACAATAACAGTCCATTGAACATGACTTTTCTGTTGCAAAGCTACTCCCTCCATTCCAATGTATAAGTCACTCTGGCTTTTCTATTTTACTACACATTTAGATATACATAGCTTTTATTAGAAAAAGAAAAACAAGAAGAAGCCAGAACGAGTTGTAATTTGGAACAGAGGGAGTATTTCCTAAATCAATTCTGGGCTAAGAGATTGGAAAACTGAACTCTAAAAGGAAATTGGAAAGCAAAGCATGGCAGTTGCTCGAAGCAGCTGGATTTTCATGGTTTTGACGTTGACAAATTGCAGCGATGGCTCGCAGTCTGCCATTTCCTGGCATGCAGATAAGGACGTCCCATTTTGTATTTTATATATAACTAATAAATAACGTAGCTAGGTGGGATTTAGGCAATAAATAGGGTTGCCATTTTCTAGGAAAGTCATACGTTAACTAGATACCGTGGCTACAATTTGAGCACTGCTGCTACCCGTGCAATTACTTCGTATTGTAATTCTTGATGGCTTTCTCTCCTTTCTTATCTGTCATCTGACTTTTCTTATTATCACATCTCATTTCAGGGGTTACAAGCGCTACTACAAAAGATCACTCTTGGAAGCATCCGATTTCTTAAAGAATGATTGCCTAGTGATCAACTGCACAATAGGTGTTGTCAAGACCCGTATCGAAACACCAAAGGACGTCCAGATTCATGTTCCACGCTCGGACATGGGCCACTGCTTCAAGGAGCTCCTCAGCCGTGGCATTGGATGTGATATAACCTTCCAAGTGCGCGATGAGAAAGTCAGGGCACACAAGTGGATTCTTGCTGCTCGCTCCCCAGTATTTAAAGCCCAGTTCTTTGGTCCTATTGGAAAACCTGACCTGCAAACGGTTGTCGTGGAGGATGTGGAACCTATTGTCTTCAAGGTAATTGCTACATGCAGGTCACACCACTTTCTCACATATTTCCTCTGTACTCTACTGCTCAAGGGCCCTGTTTGAGGCTGTTACTTGTAAACGCAAGGGATGCATTAGCTTGGTGGATTAATTTTCTTAATATTGATTTGGTGCTCATTGCTCAAACTGGAAACTTTTAGAATTGTGCCTTTGCACCATAAATTAACCATGCAATCAGTTAGAACTAATCTGAGTATGCTCATGTACAATGATGTGCCTCAGGTTCTTGCCATTTTGGACCTCTTCAAAAAACAAAAACAAAAGTTGCTATTTGATTGAAAGTCTCCCCTTACTGTAATTTCACCCTCCAAATGCAGGCAATGGTGAACTTCATGTACACTGATGAACTCCCCAGCATTCCTGAGCTAGCTGGATCTGCCTCAACATGGACATCAACAGTACTAGTACAGCATTTGTTGGCAGCAGCTGATAGATATGGACTGGACCGTCTGCGTATCCTGTGTGAATCAAAGCTATGTGATGGACTGACTCCTGAAACTGTTGCAACAACCTTAGCCCTTGCTGAACAGCACCATTGTGCTGAGCTGAAGTCTGCCTGTCTAAAGTTTGCTGCTGTGCGAGAAAATTTGGGAGGTATGACTTATTTCTACCTGGAATGTGAAGTATACTGTATTATCCATGCTTCTGCTTGTCGTATGCATCATTTTGTGTATTCTGTTTAAAGTTCTGCGCAGTTGCGGGTTATTTTCTTAGCTGTTTCAAAGAATAGAGCTAATATCTTAGGAAAAACAACAAAATAATTTTTAATCCTACTCCTTATGTGATGTTTTTGTAGGATAATTTATGTGATTGTTGTTTTGTTATGGTTTAGGTCACCAAACTGAAAGGGTTAGGACAAGAATACACTGTTAATAGGTTAAGCTTTAATCTAGCCATAGCAACAGACCAATAACCAAATACAAATAGCCAGCAAGGTAGTTCCTGAGACAAGTGTAGGTAGCATACAGTGCACATATTTGGGAAGGAAAGATGCTCCTCCTGAAACACAGCCTAGAATGTCAGGCTGGTAGAATATATATGTGCAATATTTGTAATTTTTAGGCAGTATGCCAGTATGATTGTTGTAATTAAGATGGTTACTGCTACCTTTTATGCACTTGATGTAGTAATAGGATGGGTATAGCTATCAATTTTTTGTGTTTCTGACTGACAGTGGTGTTGAGTTCATTTGGCAAATATTGCTGCCCTTTGCACTTTATTAAAAATAACATATCAATGCATGAATCTAATTCGAATACCCTAAAAAGCATTATCAAACTCTTATATGTTGTCACATTTTACAGTATTTATAGCATCATCAGATAACTCATTCTTCCTCTTTTTGGTTTTTAATTAGAAAAACAATCTTTATATGTTGGAAACAATGTTGATGTTATGCTTAAGGTCTTCAGTGAAGCATCAAAATGAATGAATCGATGCCTTCTAGCCTCTATTTTTCTTCCTATTAGAAAGCAGCCCTTGTTTGAAACCATTTGGAGTGCTCACAGTACAGTTCATTTTCCTGATGCTAAAAACTCTGTAGCCCCTGAAATCAGCGTAGTGTACCTGTCTTGTTGGTATGGGTGGGTTACTTGGTAGCCACTGCCGCTCAGGTATTATACACATCCTATGTTTGTATGCTGTGTGTTTGTCCATTGGTTTGGTTAATAATTCTGTGGTGATCCTTGTGATATTCAAGGAATCATTGCGAATTCTAGTTCCAACATAAGAATGACCTTTTCATTCCTTGCTTGTCTTTTAATCATCAGTCCATCAATATCTGTGCTTCTTATTTTCCGTCTTTGGTAACATCAAATGGTTCTCACTTGATCTTTAATTGCTATGCCGAAATGTTTTACAGATGAAGCTTGTTATGATATGCCTGCCAACCTACTCTGTTCTTGAAACCTGAGTACCTGACTGTTTTTAAAGAATCTGCTTCCGATGAACTGATCTTTGTCTGTGAAGCAGTAGGACAGAAATACAAAGCTTCTTACCATATGAAGTTTAGGAGGAAACTCATAACTTAATTTTATGATGCTCCTTATTTTGATGGTCTGTGTATGAAGTGGTGTTAAATACATAGGTGAATCACTAGTTGTTCATTGTTACATTCTGTTATGCAGAAAAGTTATTGAGCACTCCTGGACCATGGTACTTTGGTATCAGTTTGATTTTAGATGACAATTCTTGTTCCAGTCAATCAACTAGAAAATAATCGTGTATCTGATGTTTAGATCCCTCATTTAGAGCTGCCTTCTTTCTGTGTGCTTGTAAGTTTGATCCTAAGATTGCAATTCAGTCCAACCTATTGAGTTGTCATGTTATGTATACTACACCTACATTTCTTCTCTTTTTTTTCTTTTTCTTTTCTTTTTTTTTTAAGGTCGCTGTGCTAAGTTCTCATGCCCAGCTGTTGCTTTGTGCTGCTTTTCTGCAGCTGTTATGGAGACGGAAGGCTTTGATTACTTGGAGGAGACATGCCCGTCCCTAGTATCTGACTTGTTAGCTACTGTGGCAGTTGTGGACGATGATCCTGCATCACTTAACCGAAAAAGGGGAGTTTGCGGGAACGAAGTCTTGGCTCTAGTGGAAAGTGTTGAGGTTACTGAAAGGCGCACACGGAGGAGGCTTTAGCTGGCTGGTTAGATTCAGGCCGTCAACTAATGTAGCTTTCCCTGGATCCGTATGCTATAGTGGGGCGTTTGGAGTCGCGTGGAGTGCACTAGTTAACGATTCGATTTGGACTATAGTAGCTGTGAATAATATCGTATCCTGATGATTTTGTTTTGCAGCAGCATAAATTGTAAATTTTTTATTAGCATGGAAATTTTGTTTCTGGTCGTCTGTCGTGTGGCTACGAACTGTGTCAGGCAAAATGAATGCTAACACCGCTGCAGTCTAACATGCCGTTGCAGTGGTTATATCTAAGAGGCACTAGCTGCACTATGATGCTGCCAGAATCACAATTTAAACTATTGATTGAAGATGGAGGATTGTTTCCATTATTAAATCAATTTAGTATTTGTATTCAAAAGTTGACTATTGATTCAATATATATATTGCACGAGTGAATTAGAAAACTGTCCTGCTAGTTCAGCTTTTATTTTGCTGTACACGATTGAATATGGATTTATATAACATTCCAGTTCTGCTGGGATCTACAAAATACATACATCCATTATTTTTCTGTAGATTTGTACCAAGCAAATAAAGGGTCAGAGGAGTCTCGGGAATATTTCATCGACACACACACGAGACATGCTAACTTCGTCTCCTGCGCAGGAGATGCATCAGCGGGCACAGAATCTGCATCTGGTTGAAACCATCCGAACCCTGCTTGAGATATAACAGATCTTGATGCACTACTCTCCATAACGGGTTGAAAACGGAAACGAAAGGGAGATTTGATTTGATGTACCTCGATGACAAAGCGAGCCCAAAACTTGTCGGAACGATGCTCCAGCACTCCTTTCAGTATGCTCACCTTAAGGCCCTTCAACACGTGTGCCATCTCAAGAAAAACTTCAGTGTCCTCGCACAACATCTGGACGAAGCAAATGACGAATCATGAGACGACCTGGAATCATGCGACTACAAAACGAATGCATGCAGCATGCCAATTCGATTAGTTACCTCGATGAGAAGATGGCCAGGCTGATTAAGCTCTTCCACTCTTAGTGGGCAGCTTTCAAGTTGCTTTTTTGTCTCATTATGGGATTCCTTGTCTTCCAATGTATTCTGAATCTGTCCCAGCGTCACGGCAAAACAGAAATTAGGCATGAGACACCTTCGCTTACCAGCAGAAGATGGAACGACTAATCGTAAAACCTCAGAAAAGGCTAAATATATTAATTTATTTCTGTTTATATAGGCAGTAGAGTAAAAGAATATACACTCAGATGTTGAATTTGAAAGAGTAAGATAGCCATACAACCAATGTTGTATGAAGCGAAAGTTGGTGAGGATCTGTACAAATATCACATGGATTTTGTTACTCGTTTCTCAATGCTGCTTCTTAACAGTTATAATTAAATCCAAAAAAGTTTTACCTTCTCAGCTTTCTCGGATACACTTTGCAGGAACAGCATGTATGCTACGGTTTTGTCCAGTAGTGCATCAATGCTGCACTGTTTATGAAACAAGATGTAATCAACACTTGCCCCTTCATTTTTGCAAAAGAAACATAACTTTAAGGAGGCTCCAAATAAAAAAAAAATGTTAGAAGCTGAACCTTTGATGCATTTGGAATAAGCTCCCTCAACCCCTTCATCCTATCTTGGATTAATTGCCTGTCTCTTGGTCTTGGTCTCTGGAGCTCAACTTTTCTGCATCTCCTTTTGATTTCAGCTGAATTTATCCTGTGCGTATTTTCAACCAAGCATTCTTCAGGTATGGTCTTGTTCATTTCCATACGTCCATCAGTCACTGCACAACTTATGAACCCTTTATTCATAGATAAAGGTGAAAGTTCTTGACCACCTGGGATATCAGAAATTGACGATTCATCCACTCTCAATGAATGATCTTCTTTTTTAACTTGTGTTTCGCATGAAAATGGAGAATCAGTTGAGGAAGAAGATTCACTGTTTGATGTATGACCAATCTGGTCGATTATTGTATCTAGTAACAATTCTGCATAATTGTTGGTCTCCAGCTGCACATACAAATCAGCATTGTTGCCATTCACTTGAGGGAAAGCAGGGCTTACAGGTTCTTCTTGTTTCAACCTACACTGCCACATGAAGAGCTCATGTTCTTCCCTGGACATTAACATAAGATCTCTGTGAAACTCTGAATGAATTGAAGTATTCGAAGTCGTTACACCATCATTTAGAACAATAGTGCAGCCATGAGTATTCTCTTGATTCCAATGTGACATATCTGTCAGAGAAAAGCCTTCGAAATATTCATGCTCAATGGTTCCATTATTACCCAACAGTCCATTAGACCAACCTGTTGGACTAGTTCTGTAAGAACCTATAGTGATGTCTTCTACTATTGGAACTTCCAATGTACTGAAGGGATATATTAAACTGTGGTGATCGACATTCAAGATCTGAGCAGAACTATCAATCAAGTTAACATCTGGATGATTGATTGATAGAGTTGCAGTTGATAGCCTCAAATTATTTGAATAGGCAGATCCAGTGGATAAAGAGGCATGAGAAACCGAAGCAACACAAAGCTTATGAAACATGTCCTTTATGAGTGCCACCAACGCTGCACTTTCGAAAACCTGAAGGGAATTTGCAAAAACACTGCCGTCAAAAAAATTTGCAAAAACATTATGAAGCAACATACCAATTACGCAGCAATGCAATGATTGACTCTCTAAAGCAATGCTATTCCTCATTTGATGGGAGCAGCACAATGCAGTGAGACAACACATTGGTTATCAAAAACTAATCATGTCAAAAAATTATTATTAAACAAGTTGAGCATACCGTATCTAAAGAGCCCAGCTGAAGAACCCCGTGAGGAACCACTGGTACAAGCAGAACCGTCTACAGGTAAGAAACAATGACCATAGCTTAGTCAAGCAGGATGTTTGCCGTGCAGTTGTTTAATACAGGAAATAATTTTTTTAGCAAAACAGTAGGGAAAGCCCCTACTGTGGTAAAATTTTTCTTATATAAGAAAAGCAAAATTTTTCTTATATAAGAAAAGCAAAACAAAGGAAAAAGAACTAAAGAATGGCCCAGCAAATGCAGGCATAATTGTCTGTGATGACTGAAAAATATAAGTCAGTGTCGATTACCTTGATTCCGGCTGCAAACTGAAGCTGCCAATCTTCTTGGTACTGAAAATATAAGTGCTGAAACCACATCATGTGCTATGCATACATAACTGTAGCATAGTTATGGACAGCTAACTGTAAATCAACTCACCTTATGCATAGCTGCTGAACAAAGCTCATTGGCAGAAATCCAGCAATGTTGTCCTGTAAGTGCTACTTTACCAATAATCCTGACAAAGTTGGAACTTGGAAATGTCACATACAATAACCGCAGAACTTGGAAAAAATATAATGTCACAAACATTTGCATTCAACATTAAATGAAAGAAACTTGGTAGTATGCAAGCATACTTACCCTTCTCCAAGAGGGTACAAATGGCTATGCATTCTCATCAGTGCTGCCTCGATGGGGCAAAATGGATAGCTTTTGTTGCAGCATGAAGAAGGTATTATCTGATTCTTACGAACAGTGGAGTCAGCAGATAGATCTCCTATTTGTCTGTCTTCTATCATTTTATTGACATATCCATCACCCCAAGTCAAAATCCTATAGAACATATTTATACCTATTATAAAAGTGTGAGATGAAGATATACTACAAAGAGCAATTTCTCAATACCAAGTTTGTGCTCATCCATGCCAACTTCTAGTATAGACTTTTGGCTAATGTTCTCATTCAGTTTCAACCATGGCAGGTCTAGTTAGAACAATGACTTTTTTTTTATAACAAAATGCCAAGAACAATGACTTTATGTTGTGGAAAGTTACTTGAGCATACTTGAAGATCGTATGGGCACTAGTTACTCTTTGGCTTGATACAAGAATCGGAGTTACTTTATTTTCTTTGGATTTTATGAAATACTAGTTCAAGAGTATTGTGACAGATAACCAAAAAAAAAAAAGCTTACCACCCATTTGTCTCGCTTTTGAATGACCAGAAGACACCATACCTCCATAGACCATCAGAACACAGGCCTTGTAACAATTGTATGATATCTGTGCTCATCCCAGCTAAAATTTCATGCATAAAGTACAAGAATAAACTAGGAGAATTGCGTATATAAGTAGCAGGAAGTAAGAAAGATCAGGAAGCTCTAGCTGCAGCGGTAAGATGCTCTTCCTGCTTGCTTCCACCGAAGAGAAGCTCGCCGTTCGATTAGTTGGCGCAAGAAACCCAGAAGGACTACTCCCATAACTCTCCTAATTCTCCTTAATTTCCCTCACTTAACCTCCTTGCAAGAATAAAATCAAGCAACTTCAGTGGTCAATCTCATTTCAAGAGGCAACATCCTTAAAGCAGCTTCTTAAGTCTGGAGAGTGCAACTTTGAACCTGAAGGCCTGGGGCTGCAGGTTTATGACCGAGACATCAGAAGACATGCGGGGCAAATTAACTCCCAAAATTTAGAAGTTCAGAACAAAAGGTGCAGATTGATAATCTTTTAGGCAAGTCAATGAACATCTTGTGCTCCATGAATTTGAGGTTCTTTTTATTCACAAAAAAAGGTGAACTGAAAAGGGAGGAGAAATTACTGCAAGAACAAACAAAGACTGCGATTTGGACGTCATGAAATAAGAAAATTATTGATGCAAGACACACAAAAGATATGCTAGACAAGGTTCGATTGTGGCATATAAGGGTTTAATCAGACCTGAAACAAGAATATGATCGATCTGTAGGAGAAGCAGAGAATACAATAGAACAGAGCCTAGAAGTGGTGCCAATGAAAGCTTTGCTGAGCGGGAAGGCAATTGGGTCCCTGTTGGTTCCTTTCTCACTGCCTGGACATGAGTTGCCTTGAGACCTTTGACTTTTCTATTAAATTAAAGATGAGATCCCTTCTCACAAATATATAGAAGACATCTTCTACTACAGATTTTCTTTTTACGCAAAAACTGTGGGGATGGGAAACTACTACGGAAAATTAACAGTACATGCAGAAAACAAAGATTGATTTGTTGTTGATAATTGGGAATGCTGACAAGACTTCAAGAAAGGAATGATCGACAAGCTACCAGTATACCTGTTTTAAAGATTCTATGAGACCTGCAGATCCTGGGCCAGTTGAGAAAGAGGTGAATCAAGTAATGATAAGTTTAATATATAATTGATTATCTATAAAGCTGGAGCTCGCTGGTTAAACTTTTTTTTTTACAAGTTAGCTGGGTTCTGATCAATCTTGCAACAAGTCAACACATAAAAATTGCATGGTCCTTAAATTTTTCTTTGCCATCACAATTGTTGGTTGAGCCAAGAGTCTACATCAATTGCATCACTATGCACTGAATACTACTAATGCACAAGTAGTACATACACATATACAGTAGTTATTGTTCTGAATACACCCATGTTGCATTGCCAACTCAATGTGTATTGGTAAAGGCACACGTATGGTAGGTGAGCTGTGATGGTTGAATATATAATATGGTGCTCTCTTCCTTTGAATGTCTCTTCTCTTTTCTGCCAGCATGACATAAGCTGATAAGGATCAATTGGCACAGCCTTATTAAGAGGGCTTAACTGGCCAGGCAGGTCTTGGAAAACGTCAACAAAGACTTCTTCTCCCTGTCAGTCTGGTACATGTAGTTTAATTATTGTGTTGATTCCTACTTGTAGTTAATTCATTTGGTCCACCTCTCTTTCTAAAGAAATGATCTGTTGGTCCACTCATACGAAAACTACTCTAATTGTACCTAATACCGAAAGCTCTTCCATAACTATTATCTGTCCTGTCTATATAGAATTAGAACTTGTCTTGGATGCTTTCTCAAACAGGAAAATTTGACAAAGTAGATTGGAAGCCCATACTGATCCCTTTATTCGCAAATACAAGTTAGCCTAGAATATAATGTATGCGCAGCAATATTACAGGCACGCCTATGAGTGGGGGCTTGCCCTGCTGTTGTTCTCTCTCTCTTATATGGCACAAACTAAGTGTTACTAAGATTATTAGAGCAAGATGTCGTGTAGAAAAATATCAATGAGGTTGCACAAAGCAAATTAAAGGGAACCACTTCACAATGGGGGTGCTTGTCATCCTTCTTTACTGAATATCTGAATGGCAGAGAAACCTATGGAAGCACCAGCAGCAACAAACAGTAGGTCGTTCAGAATATTGTCACAAGCTCAGTCAGAAGAGCACAACAGCCTGCATTTAACAGATCACAGAAAACATTTGAGAAATTTAATTAATCAGGATCCAATAACATGTCAGTATTGTTTATATGGCTATAGAACTTACAACAAACTTATAAATGATTTTGGTCGTGTCTTTGTAATTTACAGAGGAACTTGGAATATGCCCCAAAATAGTGTTCCAATATGTGCTGCATTCAAATAAGACAGTAGATGTGGGTGAGGTTACTTCACATGAAATCTGTAAGCAAAAGTCATAGAAAATGGCAAAATTACTCACAATTCCACGAGCATCTCCTATGAATAACGGGAGCCTCCAATATTGAATTCAAACAATGAAGCATCTTTCATCAACAGCCGCATAGCCATTACTCAGACATTCAGAATGGAAAAAAAAAATACTAGCTGAAATGAGATACTCTACAGAGTATAATAATGATTTACTCCCTCAGTCCTGTAATATAGTGCATTTAAGCATTCAAAATTGTATCCAGGTTTAGAGGAAATTGTAGCAACAAATTTGGTAGGTGTTATATGGTTACTTGGAATTTATCAACCAACCTCCATTAAACGTGCTGATGATAGCATAGCATCTGATTAGGAAATGAAGCAAGGGTATATGAGTCTTTTGTATTTTCTCTTAATTTATCCTAAAATCTCTAGAATAGTAGTTCCTTAGAATTACCATGAAGTTGAACTAACATGGGCCTTCACAACGTACATAGGAAATGTCATAGGCCGTTGTATTCGTACAATTAGGATCAGATAATGTCCATATTCTGAGCAATAAGGCCCTGAAATAACAGTGTACAGCAGCATCCATGAATTTGAATAACTCAACTAATGGCATAAACAGATCTTATGCTCAGGCACATCAAAGCTTTATTAGCTTATTGATATGATCTTTTAAGATGTTGTGAAGCAAACATATTAGTTGCATCTGCCTTTCGAGTTTTTCTAGTTAATTTATTATCTCTCACTCCTTCATGAAGAACTTCATAGGTAGGGTAACTAATGTGACCCTTCTTCATCAATTCCTCAACAAGTATCTTTGGTGCAGCTATCTCCTTCTTATCAGTACTCAAGATGGTATCAACAACCTCAGGAACAACTCCCATTCTTACCATAATGTGAATAATAGCAACAGCTTCAGAAATCCGATGATTCGTTGCAAGTGAATTTAATACACGGCCAAAAGTAGCCATCAATGGAACAAAACCCTTGCTCACCATTTCTGCCAGATGCACATACGCACGGTCAACATTTGCAGCCTTGCACGACCCATCAACTAGAACACGATAAGTATACAAATCAGGTTTATATCCTTTGCTGATCATTTCAA
The DNA here is from genome assembly GCA_038502445.1 of Eremochloa ophiuroides. Taxonomy (NCBI): domain Eukaryota; kingdom Viridiplantae; phylum Streptophyta; class Magnoliopsida; order Poales; family Poaceae; genus Eremochloa; species Eremochloa ophiuroides. The sequence continues at coordinate 136,163 of JAHLJS010000001.1, read as the reverse complement.
CAAAAATCTTTTCAGCCATTTGCATATTCAGCTTACTAGAATATGCACCAATCAGGATGTTGAAAGTGTCAGCAGTTGCAGAGTACCCTTTCTCATCCATCTTCTGAAAGAGTAGGTATGCTCCATCAAGATCACCATTCCTGCAGAATCCATGAATGAGCGTGTTGAAACTAATTGCATCAGGAAGTAATCCATCTTGACTCATCCTGACTATCACCCCAGAAGCCTCTTCCAGTTGATTAATCTTGCAAAAAATTTCTATCAGTATGTTGTAAGTGACAGTATTTGGTCGGCATCCTTTAAGGATCATCTCTTCGAATGTTTCATTGACTTCCTTGGCTTTGCCAGCTTTGCAGAGACCATTCAAAACCGAGTTGTATGTGATAGCATCAGGGGTAATGCCATATGTCCACATCCTTTCAACAAGCTGAAGTGCACTGTCCAGCTTCAATCTCTTGCAGTAGCCATCAATCAATGTGTTGAAGGTAAAGACATCTGGAAGGTATCCTTTCACGATGGCATCATTCATCACAACTGCCGCATCTGAAATATTTCCCATTTTGCATAGACCATTGATGACAATATTGTATGTCCAAATGTCAGGATGGCAGCCATCCTCGACCATCTCATTCATCACCTGCAAGGCATGCAATATCAGGCCCTGGCGACAGAGCCCCTTGACAAGAGAGTTGTAGACGACAAGGTCGGGCTTCAGATCTTTTGCTTGCGCCTCACTGAAGAGCTCCAGGGCTCTCTCAACGTTACCCTCGGCACACAGTCCATTGATCAGCGAGCAATATGTGACCCGGTCCGGTACAAAACCTTTAAAGATAGCATCTTTCAGAAGCTCAGTAGCTTCCTGCAGCATACCCCTCTTGCAGTAGCCATCAATGATGGTGTTGTAGGTGAAATCATCTGGTATGCAGCCCTGATTCATCATCCTACGAAGGTACTGTGCAGCTTCCTGGACCTTGGAGTCCTTGCAAAGGCCACGCATCAATGTGTTGTAAGTGACAACATCTGGCACAATGTAGGCATCCATCCTTTCCACTAGCGCAACAGCCTCTTCCAACCTACCGCCTTCACAGAGGCCATGGATCCATATGTTGCAGGTGAACTTGTTCGCTGACATTCCCCGCTTGAGGACCTTGGCTAGAAGTGCCCCCGACTCCATGATATCCCCTTTCTGGCAAAGAGCATGCAGAACATTGTTGAAAGCGGCAACGTCAGGGAAGACACCCCTGCCGAGCATTTCATCGAACAGGTGACGTGCATCGTAACCGTGACCGTGGGCATACAGGCCCCGCACGACCGTGCAGTAGGCGACCGGTTTGGCTTCACAGCCACGCTCCGGCAAGCTGCGCAGCAGGCGCAGGGCGACGTGAGGGCGGCCGGTGAAGCAGAAGGACTTGAGGCGGACGGTGTGGGTGCGGGCGTCGGGCGCAACGCCGGCGGCAAGCATCCTGACGTAGACCTTGTGAGCTTGGTCGTGGTAGGCGGCGTTGACGAGGGCGTCCATGATGGCGTTATAGGCGGGGGCGGCAGGCGGGCAGGCGAAGAGGTCCATGCGCTCGAAGGCGTCGACGGCGGCACGGAGGCGGCCGGCGCGGGCGTAGGCTTGAATGGAGGCTACGTAGAGCGGTTGGAGGGAATCTGGGGCGAGGTGCGAACGCGCAGAGGCGAGGGCGGCGTCGACGTCGTCGAGGCGGCCGGCAGAGACGAGCTCGCGGATGAGCGCGCGGTAGGCGGGTAGCGTGGAGGCGGTGAGTTCTGAAGAGGGTACCGCGTGCGGGCGGTGGGTGACTACGGAGGCTACATCGGCGGCTGCTGCTAGCGGCGGCGGCCGCGGCGGCATCGCATTCGCAGCGCGGCGGTGGGAAGGAGACGAAGAGAGGCTCCATGCGTAATACAAGGAGGAGGAAGGGTTATTTTGCAAAACATCCATGATCCATTTGGGCTGGGTCTCGTCGAATGGCATTGCATTTTGAGTGGGCCGGGCCGGCCACTTGAAAGAGTGTGCACGTGTCATGCTATGACAAGATATCCATGTACAGGCAACCGAACGTTTTTACATGGGATTACTTTATCAAAAAAAAAAAAAAAAGCCTCTTCTCCGAGCAATATATCCATCCACTTGACATGCATCCACTCAGGTAGGGTATACGATATAGGGCTGTGAAAGCAACGAAACACAAACACACACACCTATTGGAAACATGACCTCCTCGTGTGCTAGAGCCGACAAGCTTTACACGTTCAGTGGGGAAGCTCAAAAAACGCACTGCAACGTAGTATTTATTTATGGGCATAAAGTTGGTGATGATGCATGTCTGGGTCAAATATACGGGGTATCCCACCAACAGAAGCGGCCCAACAGGCCAAGGCCTAGCTAGGCCCTCGTGGACTGCTTTAAAGTTTATTCCACTCGTCTCAAAATAGACGTTACTTTGACGTCAACTATCTCAATTTTAAATGAGTTTATAGAAAATATGTATAATATTTGTACCTCTAAAAAAATATTATAAAAGTATATTCAATGATCTCTCTAATGATACTAATTATATTTTATAGATATTAATATATATATATATATATATATATATATATATATATATATATATATATATATATATATTTGGTCAAAAGCGAAAAAACTTTGACTTCTCGAGAAATGAGAATGACATCTATTTTGAGACGGAGAGAGTATAGTTTTTACTATGTACTTAGATATACTTAGATGTATATTATATCAAAATACATAGAAAAACAATGCATCTCTAAATAACAAAGCACCTTAGAGCAACTCCAAGAGATGTGCTATTTTTGTTGTGTAGGCTATATTTGGATTTTTAGAGAAAAAATTGAGCTCCAACAGATATGCTAAATGGTTTTCTAAAATAGTAAGTGAGCTGTAACTGAAATTCCTCTTGCCATATATAGCTCGTCGCGCTCGCTTGCCATCCACCGAAAATTGCATGCAACGACGCCTGCCCACGCACGCAATCCTTCTCGCGCTCGCGCTGAAGTTCCGTATCGTGGGGTTCGGAGGCAGGTACATGATGTGGCAAGGTTTGAAAACGTCCATCCGGTTCACATTTGTATGGCATGTATGTATATGACGTGGCAAGATTTGAATATACAAAACTAAAAATAGCAAGGCTGTTGTATTATCTTTATTTTTGGAGAAGTCTTCGGCTTTATATAATCGCTAAATATAAAATTTAACTGCTCAATTATGCCTAGCCTCTCGGAGTTGCTCTTACAATTTAGAACGAATGGGCCTATTTTATAGGCTATTCTAAGAAAGCAGAAGAAAAAAATGGAATAGAGTTATTTGAACTTTACATGGTATCTTTCCTTTTATTTTGTATAAGGCGTGCACACAACGTAAGATTATTCGTTATTCTTTGACTAATATACTCAATCTAAAACAAGTTTCCTTAAAAATTTAATTTGATATTGTTGGATTTATATTTGCAATCAATTTCACATGGGGAACGTATCCTGTGCAAACCACAACTTCGTGAAAACTTGTGCAAACCACAGCAAAAAAAATCATCTAAATTCAACAAAAAAATCATATATATAGATGATATGATGATACACAACCTTGTAAAATATCTTTATTTGGTGAATTTAGACGACTTTTTGTCGTAGTTTGTACAGGTTTTTATGAAGGTTGTGGTTTGCATAGGATACGTTCCCTTTCACATGATGTGTGAAATCGACAGGCATGGACATTTATATAAATGTATGATATGTTGACTGCCAAATTGTGATGTTGCATTGGGTACCACTGCACGCCAGGCCAAACTAAATCACGTCTTAAAAGAAGAAAGGGAGGGAGATAGCAAATTGGCTGCTAGCTAGTGTCATCGTCTCAGCAGTAGTGTGTAGTGGCAAGTATGGTATGGTTAGCTCACCAAACGATGGTCGATAGGTGAACGCTGCCTTTTGGTCTTTGGTGACCATGATTTTTAGTCGGCATCATCGCCCACAGCTGTGTGATGATATATACATGATCGAGATCGACCGAAGATGCATGGGTTCTGAAATTAAAGATGGTGAATGTATGTATGGTCAATCAGTACTTTGACGATATATATGGCTAGTTAGCTAGTGCACCATAACTAACCAACAAACTTTTGGTTTACCCTAACTGTCCCTTTCATTCACAGCAGCAGTTATATAATAAAGAAAATTGGTTTCTTGGCCTAAAAATGTGTCTTAGTTTCTACATCCTGGAACAAGGTTTAATAGGATTAATAGGATACTCATACCAATAAATTATAACTTCTTTTCCGGAAACCAATCCCCAAAGAACTCTGAGGTTAAACGTGCATGGCTTAGAGTAACCTTGGATTTGGTGGAGCACCTCATGAGTCCCTCCAAGGGGTGCTCCACCAATTTTGGTGAATCTGGAGGCAGATCCATGGTTTTGGTGGAGCAGATCTATAGTGGAATTGGTGGAGTCAAAAGCATTTGGCTGAAAAAAGCAAGAGCAAATCAGGTTTTTAGCATCTGAAGCTATGTGGAGCTCTGCTAATGTAATATATATTTATTCGGATTAGTATATTATACACTCTGATAATGTAATTTGTTAGCTTGTACCATATTTTCGCTAAAGTTCATGTCTCAAGTAATGTGTTAACTGTTGATATTTATTACATGTGTAACGTATTTTTTAATATCCCTCATCACGTATGAAAAGGAGGGCCATAAATTAAAGTAAAAAAATATCATACTCACTCCATATAGAAAAAGGATGTTGTTTTGAAAAAGATATTGGTCAAACATTGAAAATATAAATAACTTTTAAATTGTTGAGTTTAGAAATATGAAAACTATATAAATAGATTTGTCTTCAAATATATTTTCATAAAAGTATACAAATATCACTTTTCAATAAATATTTTTATAGAAATATGAAGTCAAAGTCATGCTTTGAAGACCACGTCGTTGTCCTAAACGACATTTAAATCCTATACGGAGGGAGTATTTTTATTTTCTACCGCATAGATTATTAATTAACTGAGAAAGTGCTATATTGCCTAACATTAAAATACCTATTAACAGGCTACAAGAAAAGACATGTGATCGAAGTTGGGTATCCAAAACTCTTAACGGCTACTAATGACATAGGCAAAGTTAACCCTTCAACGACTAGATAAATTTAAAATGCATAAGCAATAAAGTCCAATTTAAATAGAATTACATAGCGTATAGTCTCTCCAATTTCTAAAGGAAGAAGTCGATTTGAAAAGGTTTGGATCAATTATTGAAAAATAAAATCATATGTAGCTTTTAAGTTGTTGAGTTTGGAAATGTGAAAACCATATGAATAGTTGCCTTGAAAAATACTTTTATAAAAAATACATATATATATATATATCACTTTCTAACAAATATTTTTATAAAAATAAAAAGTCAATATTATACTTTGAAAACTGTGTCCCGTTCAAAATAACTTCTTTTAGAGAGTACGGAGTATATATAAGTATACGTTAGAAAATAAAAAAAAGAAGAAGAAAAAGAAAAAGAAATTTTAGCTGGTTGTGGGTTGTGTATTATATTATATACAGATATACAAATTACTTGACCCAGAGCCTGCGTTGACGGTGGCTTCAGTAACAACACTGTAGGAAATAAAAATAATAATATGGCCTACCCACTACTCACAATGCAGCTAGAGACCACCAAACCGCTCTAAACAAATTAACAGGACGTGGCTACTAGCTTGCATGCAGGTTTTCTTTCATTTGCTTGTGTTGACAGAACACGGCAAAGGCCAATAATTAGTTAGTGTGACAGGGTGCAGTTTGCGTATGAAATAATGAACGCATGCGGCTTCCTGTTTCTGTTTCTGTTTCTGACAGTGCAACCAACTCCGATCTGATGATATCATCAGTCCTACTACTCTCCTAGAGAGGCTAATGACACTGGATGGATGGAGCTTATGCTGTACCATTATATATAAACTATAATCGGTACCGCTAGCTACCAGCAGATAATTTTTGAACGATGTCTATATGATGGTGTTGGTCTGTTGGATGAGTGGGCCGGAGAAGCTAAAGTGGCACCGGTGGTAGCTACCATGCATGCCACATAGAGTCAATCAGGGTATGTTTGGTTGGTTACCTGGAAGAGTCAACCAGTCATAGTTTCCCCCTTTTTTTTAATACTGCCGGGAGCACCGGCATATCAATATCATCACGACTGACTGAATGACGAAGTGCAAAGGCAGCGCATCATCCATTCCGTCCATGGATCATCCCAACTATCCCAATCCCAAGAGTACCTACCTGATGTTAGCTGGAATCTGCTGCTGCGGTAACAACATATGATGGGGTTTAATATATAGTACAATCATCATTTGATCAATGCCGTATTGGTTCACAGACTAACTGTTAACACGTATGATATTACTTGCAAATGTTGGCAAGAAGCATATATCACTGACACGAGCTGACGACCAGCGGCCGGGCAGCAGCTATATATATATATATGCTGATCACAGAGAGCTTGAGCATGCAATGCATCATTGTGTTGGTGTTGGTGTTGCACTGCAAGGCAAATAAAAAGTAGCTAGAAACACCCTGAGAATTAAGCGCTCGAGAGTGGTAGTGGCACCTGCTCTTGCTTTAATTTGCTGCTTTAGACAAGAATTCTATCTATATTCCCATATGCTCCCAACTCTGCTGAAGGCAGCAGGCCAGCAGCACCCAGCAACTGAATTCGCATGGCTCAGCTCCCATGTACTGCTAATCTCCATCTCGGCGCCATCGCCTTGTGCTTGCTCCACCTCATAAACAACTACGACTTGTTGTTGGCTGACGCTGCCATTGTTGAGCACACCTTCCATGTAAGCACACTGATTTAATGTCTGTCTCTCTGTTTTAATTAATTAATATAATTCCAATCTGTACTTCTTCTTCTTCTTCTTGTAATTTATGTATAGTATATGTGATCGGCAGTTTTGTTGACGCGCGCGTCATCAGTGAATAAGAATAATATACCAAAAAAATAAAGAGATTATGACAGTACACACATGTAATTAATACAGGTGGGTAACCTGAGCGTGCAGCGGCTGGGGCAGAGTCAGGTGATCACGGCGGTGAACGGGCAGTTCCCAGGCCCCAAGATCGAGGCTCGCGAGGGCGACACGGTGGTGGTGCAGGTGGTGAACCTGTCCCCCTACAACCTCAGCATCCACTGGCACGGCATCCTGCAGCGCCTCTCCGGCTGGGCGGACGGGCCCAACATGGTGACGCAGTGCCCCATCCCCCCCGCCGGCGGCGCCTACACCTACCGCTTCAACGTCACCGGCCAGGAGGGCACGCTGTGGTGGCACGCCCACGTCTCCTTCCTCCGCGCCACCGTGTACGGAGCGCTCATCATCCGCCCTTCGGCGGCGGCCAGGTACCCGTTCCCGAGGCCCCACGGCGAGGCCACCATCCTCCTCGGCGAGTGGTGGAACGCCAGCGTCGTCGACGTCGAGAGGCAGGCGATCCTCGCGGGCGCCGCGCCAAACAACTCCGTCGCTCTAACCATCAACGGCCTCATTGGCGGTGGTGGCGGTGGCGGCGGCTGCGGCGGCGGTCGCGACCATAATCACTACTACCATCTCGCCGTGCAGCCCGGCCGGACGTACCTTCTCCGCATCATCAACGCCGCGCTCAACTACCAGCTCTTCTTCAAGGTCGCCAACCACTCCTTCACCGTCGTCGCCGCCGACGCCTGCTACACCGACCCCTACCAAACCGACGTCGTCGTCATCGCGCCGGGACAGACGGTGGACGCGCTCATGCGCGCCGACGCCCACCCGGGCCGCCGCTACTACATGGCCGCGCAGGTGTACCAGAGCCTCGCCAACGCCACCTACAGCGCCACCACCACGGCACTCCTCACCTACCATCCGCAGGAGCAGGACGAGCAGCCACCGCCGCTGATGCCTGCCATGCCGGCGTTCAACGACAGCGCCACCGCCCAGAGCTTCTACGCGAGCCTCACGGGGCTGCTGCAGGCCGGCGCGCCGACGGTGCCGCCACGCGTGGACACGCGGATGCTGGTCACCTTCGGCCTGGGCGCCATGCCATGCGCGCCGGCGCAGACGCTCTGCAACCGGACGCTGGGCTCCGTGGCGGCCAGCATGAACAACGTCTCCTTCCAGTTCCCGACGGCGATGTCGCTGCTGGAGGCGCACATGCGGGGCGTGCCGGACGGCGTGTACACGCGCGACTTCCCAGACCGACCGCCGGTTATGTTCGACTTCACAGGCGACGCCACGACGGCCAACCGGTCGCTCATGCTCACCTCCAAGGGCACCAAGGTGAAGCCGCTGCGGTACAACGAGACGGTGGAGGTAGTGCTGCAGAACACGGCCATCCTGGGCGCCGAGAACCACCCCGTGCACCTCCACGGCTTCAACTTCTTCGTGCTGGCGCAGGGCACCGGCAACTTCAACGCGCACAGGCACGTCCGCACCTACAACCTCGTCAACCCACAGCAGCGCAACACCGTCGCCGTCCCCGCTGGCGGCTGGGCCGTCATCCGCTTCACCGCTGACAACCCGGGCGTCTGGATCATGCACTGCCACCTCGACGCGCATCTGCCATTCGGCTTGGCCATGGCGTTCGAGGTGGACGACGGCCCCACGCCCGACACCGTGCTCCCGCCGCCGCCGCCAGACTACCCCCGGTGCTAGCTGCTAAGCACTCGCCATTCAGAAAAAGAGAGGAACAAACTCTGCTTCAGTCTTTCACCTCCGTTGCTATTGTAATTCCTTACTTCTTTTTTTTTTTCTGTTCAATTTTCATTGCCTTATTGGTTCAGTTTTCAGGGTCTGCTAGTAAAGTAACAAGAGTGCAAACAACTTCTGAATACCAAACAGCTAGCTTACCAAGCCAAAAAAATGGCTTGTTAGGCCAAACAGCTAGTCAATAGACAGCCACAATCTGAGCAGCAAACTTCTGATAACTAAGTAGCGACACGACATTAGCCTTTACATCATGAATGAACATAAAATGCTAACAGAAGCAGCAAAACAACATAACATTGCAATCGTGCATGCTACAGTATGCAGATGCACCAGCACTTCATACTTTTTGTGCCGAAAACGCCCTCAGTGCAGGGCAGTTGGTCACTCACTCACACCTACTGTCATGGATTATCAGACCATCTAGGGAATGTCATGTCGGTTAGTCACGTGCTGTTGCACCTGATTTGGTGATCTGAATTTCTACCGGCTGCTCTGAGAAGCTGCCCGGCCCTTGACTGCGATGAAACAACCGATACATAATTAGATTTTGATCACTACAGAAAAAGCTTAGGAGAAGCACAAGTGATATGCATGTATACCAGGGCTAACAATCTTTATCCTCTTAGTAATAGCCCTGACAGAAGTAACAGAGGCTGCTCCTGCTTGAGAAAGGGATTAGTCAGTATATATATAGCAAAAAAAAAAAATGATGAGGGAAAAGAAAGGAAATAGCCGATTGCCATTTGAGGATCTTATTAGAGAAAGGTCAAGACCTTGTGGATTCAAATCTTGAGCAGAATCTGCTGCCACTGGCTTCACTGAATCAGGTAGAGCAGGATCCGCTGCCATATGACCACTAATAGCAACAGGCTCTAGCCTGCATTTGTTAAACATACACATCTTAGTTTTGCAAACACTAGAAATTCAGAGGCAACTGACAGAAAAATAGAACAGGTATGGTATGTTATACCTTTGAACTTCAGCACTTGTGGAAGGGTTCAGAACACCTTCGTTGTCAAGATCAAAGTCAAGCAGGAGCTCAGAAAACGAAAATTGACCATCACATATATCGAAGTTTGCGAAATCTATGTCGAAGTCATATTGCTTGTCTTCGTCAGAGGAGGTAGAGACCTTGTCACAAATCTGCTCGCTGGGACCTGGCTCGGTACAATCGAAGTTCAACTTGCGGGTGGTTGGTTTCAAGGGGGAGCTGCGGGAGGATGGTTTCAAGGGGGAGCTGCGGGTGGATGGTTTCAAGGGGGAGCTGACATGGTAACTCCTCTCAACTGCATAGTACGCGCTCCCTTTAAGAGGACTGACAATGAGAGTCTTGGAAGAAACTATAGAGCACTGGGAGGAGCCAATTTCCTGTTGGGCATGATCATTTGCAACAGCAGTCAGTGGAGCTGCAGATGGATAAGCAGCAGGCTCATCTTGTATGGGATTGCTTTGTTGCTGCGTATAGGGGGAAGAGTGGGCAGGAGGTGGGAGTGGCCTGAATAAGCTCTTTGCAGCAGATGAAGCCTGGAGTGGAAGCTTTGCCATAGCTGAATGTTGAGCAGAAGTTGGCTGTGCTGCAGAGCCCATGTTCTTCTGATCATTCGACGGTTGAGAGGCTACAGGTACAGCAGCTCTACCTGGCATTAGGGAGTTAGATGTTAGTACAAAACACATGTGCAGAATGTAAAAGATGAATATATGCAGTGCTACAGGGGATCCTAATTAAGAAACTGTTAAGGAAAGTTCATTAGGATTATTGACAAACGTGCAGCAGAGAAGCACAGGTAGTAATGTTTGATCATCACTGATTCACTTGTGAATGACACAGATACATACATACAGCTTAAGGCTGTCTGAAGAAGGTAGCACAGCAAGTTGTGAAAGAAGGCTGTCTGAAGAAGCTAGCACACAGCAAGTGAGAAAGAAAGATGTGTACCTTTTGCATCGGTGGTTGTAGCAGGAGCAATGCAGGATCTCTTGGAGACTGGAGTGGCGGTGGTCTTCCCTGAAGACTTTGAGGCCTTCCTCTTTTTATTTCTATTAGTGGGCAGAGAGTTGGGAGCTGGGGTGGACAGATCTGAGCAGGAGTTGCGGACAAGGACCGCGGTGGATGCATGAGCGTAGTGATGAATGACAGGAGAGGCATGTCCGGCGGTTCCTGCAGCAGCAGAGAATGAATTGAGGAAGAGCAGAGTGTGCAATAAAGCAGAATAGACTTCGCAAAAAAAAAAAAAAACAATAATAAAACAGAATAGAAGAAATCAAAGGTGTCGAACAGGTGGGGGGCAATGGCAATGACATGATACCTTGGGACGGAGGCGACGAAGAATTGGGCGCGAAGAAGAGCGGCGGCGATGACGGCTGGGCACCCGTGGCGGCGTGAGGCGGGGGAAGGGGAGGCATCATCATCATGTTCATACTGACATGGGGCGGCGGAGTTGAGGAGGAGGAGGAGGCGGCGTAGTAGGTGGAGACGAGAGAATGCATGGCGCGCATGGCGGAATCGATGGCGATGCGCGACTCCTTGAGGGCGATGTAGTCGTCGAGGATTTCGCCGAGCGGGATGGGCTTTCTCTTGGGCGTCTTCTTGGTGGGGCTGTAGATGTGTGCGGCGTCGGAGCGGAAGGCGGCGAGCGCGGCGCTGAAGCCGTTGTCGGCGAGGTAGCGGTCGACGAGGAAGGCGACCTCCGTGGGGGTGACTTTCTTCTTGTTGGTGGAAGAAGAGTCGGGGGGAGTGGCGGGCTTGGCCGGCGGCGGCGCCATGGCTGGCGGCGGCGGAAGAGTGCAAGATGGATGTGGGGGTGGGGGGGATCTCGGCAAGCAGGTTGAGGTTGAGGGAGGCTGTGAATTTGTGAATCGAGGAAAGGAGGGAAGTGGAGGAGAAAACGAGGGAAGGAGATGAATTGCTGTTGCTGGCGAGAGCGCGCGCGGCAAACGGCAAAATAGTGGTGGCGCCAACCCCGCGAAATCGAATGGTTGGTTCATTGACCCCGCCCCCGCCTTCCCTTCCAATTTTTCACCACTGGGCTGGGCTGGGCCACGGGGTGAAATGAGGCCTCAGAATCTGACGGCCCAGGGGGGAAATAGAAGATGAAAAAGTGCTCCAGCTCGCCATGTCCGTCTGTCTTAATAAGCACGATAAAAAAAAAAAAAAAGTGAAGAAGCAAGCCAAATCTTAAGATAGATGTGTTCTAAAATGGTATTTGTTTGAATTCACGATAGTTGTAATGGTAACATTCACTTAACCCTATAATAAACAAATTTTTTTGAAGCACCACTATTTGCATTTACATTTTGATCCACTGGGTTCTAACATGGATGTGTACCTACGGTACATGAAAAGGGAAGCACCGGAAATTCAATGAGGCCTAAAACACACTTGGCTTAATTCCTTGGCTCTTTTTTATCGAACTTTGTTATTTAGCTCCAAACAAAATTCTCTTAGTTCCTTAGCTTTTTCGTCCATTCTATCAGTTAATCAGCACATGAAGGACGACAAAAAACTAAAATACTTCGAAAAAAAACATAACTCTTTAATATGACATCAAATGAAAATGACTGTCGGTTACCAAAGTTAGGGGTACCCAACTTCCATGCAAAAAACGCTCATTCCCAACTTGGTCTGGCCCAAGTAAGGCCAGTCGAAGCCCACGAAGGCCGCGTCTACAGAGGCCCAAATCTCCGATTCGCCCGAGCCTCCCCGGGAGAGCTCGGGCGAGCCCCCCAAAAAATCTCCGATTCGCCCGAGCCTCCTCGGGAGAGCTCGGGAGAGCGGCGTCCTGGGCGCCCAAATCTCCGATTCGCCCGAGCCTCCTCGGGAGAGCTCGGGAGAGCGGCGACCTCGGCGCCCAAATCTCCGATTCGCCCGAGCCTCCTCGGGAGAGCTCGGGAGAGCGGCGTCCTGGGCGCCCAAATCTCCGATTCGCCCGAGCCTCCCCGGGAGAGCTCGGGCGAGCCCCCCAAATCTCCGATTCGCCCGAGCCTCCTCGGAAGAGCTCGGGAGAGCGGCGTCCTCGGCGCCCAAATCTCCGATTCGCCCGAGCCTCCTCGGGAGAGCTCGGGAGAGCGGCGTCCTGGGCGCCCAAATCTCCGATTCGCCCGAGCCTCCCCGGGAGAGCTCGGGCGAGCCCCCCAAATCTCCGATTCGCCCGAGCCTCCTCGGGAGAGCTCGGGAGAGCGGCGTCCTCGGCGCCCAAATCTCCGATTCGCCCGAGCCTCCTCGGGAGAGCTCGGGAGAGCGGCGTCCTCGGCGCCCAAATCTCCGATTCGCCCGAGCCTCCTCGGGAGAGCTCGGGAGAGCGGCGTCCTGGGCGCCCAAATCTCCGATTCGCCCGAGCCTCCCCGGGAGAGCTCGGGCGAGCCCCCCAAATCTCCGATTCGCCCGAGCCTCCTCGGGAGAGCTCGGGAGAGCGGCGTCCTCGGCGCCCAAAATCTCCGATTCGCCCGAGCCTCCTCGGGAGAGCTCGGGAGAGCGGCGTCCTCGGCGCCCAAATCTCCGATTCGCCCGAGCCTCCTCGGGAGAGCTCGGGAGAGCGGCGTCCTCGGCGCCCAAGTCTCCGATTCGCCCGAGCCTCCTCGGGAGAGCTCGGGAGGCGGCGTCCTGGGCGCCCAAGTCTTCGATTCGCCCGAGCCTCCTCGGGAGAGCTCGGGCGGGAGAGCGGCGTCTCGTCCTCGGCGCCCAAACCTCCGATTCGCCCGACCCTCCTCGGGAGAGCTCGGGAGGTGGCGTCCTGGGCGCCCAAGTTTCCGATTCGCCCGAGCCTCGCCCGAAGCCTCCTCGGGAGAACTCGGGAGAGCGGCATCCACGGCGCCAAAGTCGGCATCCAAGGCACGGGTGATGTCAGCGGAGCAATCTTGGACCATAAGAAATCTCTCTGACCACTTTACAAGCACTGTCCCGTCAGGCGAGACTCTCGACGCGACTGTGCTTCGCACGCCCTTGATGGCCATACCACCTGTCGGGATTTTCCTGACAGCAGATTTGATGAGCCCACTACGACCGTCCTCCACGGTATGGTCTACGGTGCGCCGCCCCGCTTCGGGAAAGGCGCCCACTGCGCCGTCCACATGAAAGGATGAGCACGCCTTCAAGATCCCGAGCCTCGGGAAACAACGCCCCAAGATTTGATGGGCCCACTACGATCGTCCTCCACGGTATGGTCCACGGTGCGCCGCCCCGTTTCGGGAAAGACGCCCACTGCGCCGTCCACACGAAAGGACGAGCACGATCCCGAGCCTCGGGAAACAGCGCCCCAAGGTGATTCTCCCTCTTGTCACATCGTACGGAAGGATAGCCGGCAGGTGTAAACGCACCAAAGTCGGGCGGACCACGACGGCCATATCCAGAAGACCCAGAGAGCCGACGACAAGACATGGTCAGACGACTGTTTCTACCTTGGAACTCGCGAACCAAGATAGCCATACCCATACCCCGGAGACACGGAGAAAAGGCAGCAGCTAGTCAAACCGAGAACAGCAACTCTTCACTATTTTAATAGGTAGCGTCGTAGCCGCCTTTGCCTCTCCCTTGCGGCTATAAAAGGGAGGGCAGAGACCAGCTTTAGAAAAAAGACGACGGAGAGAGAAACAGGGAGAAGAACAAACAAACGGACGGAGAAGTTCCAAGTTCTCACCCACGGCAAACAACTTGTAAACACTTACACTCACAAGAGACCTGGGAGCTCTTCCCTCTCTCGACTAGCTTGTAACCCCTACTACAAGCACCCCGGTGCAAGGCAACACGACTCTCCTCTCCACTGGACGTAGGGCTTGCTCGGCCTGAACCAGTATAATCCCTGTGTTCCCCTTGCACACCATCCGTAGCCTCAACCGCAAATCACATATTTACTAGCCGGTGTTAGCCTCGCCAAAATTAGCACCGACAGTTGGCGCGCCAGGTAGGGGCCTTTTGCGCGTTGACATAGGTTTCGGATGGCAACCAGCTCCACCACGCTTCCCGCTGGCACGGAACTCCGGTTCGGGACTCTCGAGTTCATGGCCACTGGCCATGGGCTCGAGATGAACCTGCGCCCGACCGGGCGCCGTGTCACGGTCGTCCCGACTCTGGCCCCGCAGACGGCCGGAGAAAGGACCCCCGCCACGCTTCCACCCGCCTCGGAGGACGGGGGAAACGTTGCACGCCGCCCTCGGCGAATCAGGAGGGGGAGGCGCAGTGGTGCCAACCAGCCTCCCGCCGCGGGAGATGCGACTCACCAGGCAACTCCAACGGGCGTAGCCAATACTGCGCCGACCGCGATCCCGGAATCTCCGGCACCAGCGGTCACGCATCCGCTTACCACCCGAGGGACGGGCGAGGGCGGAAACACGACGTCAGCCGATTTTTCTCTCCGCCCTCACCGGCAGAGGAGAACGGCGCCGTCGTCCTTCTTTGGGCTTCAGAGCGCCATGGACGCTCACGTGTGTGCAGTTCATGCATTATTGCACGAACTGTCGGACACTCCGGTCCAGCGCCTCGAGCGCCAAGACAGCCCCGTGGGAGACCACGTGGCATCCTCACCGCCATCCCCTGGGGAAAGTGCCAGGACGCACGGCGGTGGGGAAACAGACACCACCGCCAACCTCACCCCTCGACAACGCTCGGAGGGGGGGAATCGTTATGACCGGAACTCGCCTCGTCGCAGCTACAGCGACGATGATGACAAATTCTGGGCAAATGTGGACAACGCCGCCCACACCAACGACTCGGGGGAGAACGCACCGAGCGTCGTCCCCTGCTCACAGTGGACCTACATCGACCCCTCTCGGGAGTGCTACAACTTGATGCACCCTGATGAGGGGCGAGTAGAGGATGTCCACTCGGGGGGCGACGACGACATACCCCCTCCGTCACACCCCCAGCACGAACAAGTCACGCCCCCTCCAGCGGCCCCGAAGCCCTCGCGGTCAGCCCCGCCGCTGGGTCAGGGGGCAGGAAGCTCTCGCTCCGCACCTCAAACCCCGGAGCTAGAGCAGCTCCGGGAGCTTGAGGCACGGATGGACGAGGACCGCTTGCGCCTCACCCAGCTGCGAACTACGCTGGAGCTTGGCGAGCGGCAAACCGATGGAGGAGCAGCTCGGCGTCGAGCCCGAGATGTCCAGGCCCGAATCATCGCTGACGACAGGGCCGAGACACCAGGGGTCGCCCCCCGAGCAAGCCGAAAGCTCGCGGAAGCAGCCATGCTACTCCGAAGTATACCTGAGCCCTCCTCCGAGGAGGCGCGACAGCTCAGGAATCAGCTCAAAGACCTCCTGGAGGATGCCGCCGTCCTCCAGGCGGAAAGTTCAGCGTCGCGACACCATGGCGCCGAAAGTCACCAGCATGGTGGCATAGCACGTCACAAGCGCGAAACCTCGGTTCGACCCGAGGCTCCAAGGGCTCCGCCAGTCCACCAACGGCTTGGCAAGGACGTCGACGTCCGAGCCATCCTACAAGCCCGCGGTCGGCGAAAGACTGACGGAGCCGCGCGCGGCTACAGCGTCCATCGGGGCGGGCGCTACGACTCAGATGAGGATCGTGAACCCTCACCCGAGCCCTCGGGACCACGCGTCTTCAGCGAGGCCATCCAGAGGGCCAAGTTCCCGTCCCGATTCCGACAACCAACCAACATAGCCAAGTACTCGGGGGAAACTAACCCCGAACTCTGGTTAGCGGACTACCGCCTTGCGTGCCAACTTGGCGGCGCGCAAGATGACCTCATCATCATCCGCAACCTCCCCTTGTTCCTCGCCGATTCCACGAGAGCTTGGCTGGAACACCTTCCCCCACGAAAGATCTTCGACTGGAGCGATCTGGTCAAGATATTCGTAGGAAACTTCCAGGGCACGTACGTACGCCCTGGTAACTCCTGGGACCTCCGCAGCTGCAAGCAGAAACCGGGCGAATCCCTCCGGGACTACATCCGGCGCTTCTCCAAACAGTACAACGAGCTGCCCCAGGTCGCCGACTCCGATGTCGTCGGAGCGTTTGCCGCAGGAACCTCCTGCAAAGAGCTCGTTCATGAGCTCGGACGCCGGACACCCACCAGTGTCTCTGAACTCATGAAGATCGCTACCAGCTTCGCCTCAGGGGATGAGGCGGTAGGAGCCCTCTTCTCCGACCCCAAGGGCAAACGGAAGGAGGAGGCCCCCGAGGGCACCTCTTCCCGAGGACCGAACAACAAGAAGAAGAAGGGGAAGGGAAAGGCCCCACTCCGCGATGACTCCCTCGTGGCGGCCACCGAACCCAAGAGGGAACGACCCCCTCGAGGCCGCTTCGACGACATGCTCAGCAAGCCGTGCCCTTATCACCAGGGTCCAGTACATCACACACTCGCACAGTGTGTGATGCTCAAGAAGCACTACAGCCGGCAGCCGTTCAAGGACGACGCCGGCAAGAAGCCCGCCAAGGATCAGGAGGACGAGGGCGGGAAGGACGATGAGTTCCCGCCCATCGACAAATGCCTCATGATCTTCGGGGGGCCCGGGACCGCCCCTACGCCGCGGCAGCGAAAGCGCGAGCGCAGGGAGGTCTACTCCGCCGGACCAGCGACACCATGCTTCCTTGACTGGTCCCACGACGCTATCACCTTCAGCCGGGACGACCACCCGGACTACGTCCCATCGCCGGGACGCTACCCACTTGTTGTCGATCCCGTCGTCGGCAACACGAGGCTCTCCAAAGTCCTCATGGACGGAGGCAGCGGCCTCAACATTCTCTACGCTGAGACCCTCGACTTAATGGGGATCAGTCGCTCGCTCCTCCGGGCCACGACGTCCCCATTCCACGGGATAGTGCCCGGAAAGAGCGTACAACCCCTCGGGCAGATCGATCTGCCCGTCTACTTCGGGACTCCTGACAACTTCAGGAAGGAGCTCCTGACATTTGAAGTGGTAGGCTTCCACGGCACCTACCACGCCATCCTCGGGAGGCCATGTTACGCAAAGTTCATGGCAGTTCCGAACTACGCCTACCTCAAGCTCAAGATGCCAGGGCCAAAAGGGGTGATTACCATCAGCGCCTCCTACCAGCACGCGTACCAGTGCGACGTCGAGTGCTGCGAGTACGCCGGCGCGTTGGTGGAGTCAGAAGCCCTCATGACCGACCTCGGCAGGTTAGGAAAAGAGGTCCCCGACCCCAAGAAGGCCACGGGCACCTTTAAGTCCGCTGAGGGGGTGAAGGATGTCCTCCTCGACCCGAACTCCCCCAACGGCAGGGCGCTGAAGGTCAGCGCCACCCTCGACCCAGAATAGGAGGCAGTGCTCGTCGACTTCCTCCGCAAACACGCCGACATGTTTGCGTGGAGCCCCTCGGATATGCCAGGCATCCCGAGGGAGGTCGCCGAGCACTCCTTAGACATCCAGGCCGGATCCAAGCCGGTGAAACAACGCCTGCGCCGATTCGACGAGGAGAAGCGCCGGGCCATCGGGGAGGAGGTGCAGAAGCTTTTGGAGGCTGGATTCATCAAGGAGGTCTTCCATCCACAATGGTTAGCAAATCCTGTTTTGGTTAAAAAGAAAAATGGAAAATGGAGAATGTGCGTCGATTACACTAGTTTAAATAAAGCTTGTCCTAAGTATCCATTTCCATTACCTCGCATTGACCAAATAGTAGATTCTACTGCTGGCTGTGAGCGGCTTTGCTTTCTTGATGCTTATTCCGGTTACCATCAGATCCGGATGAAAGAGTCCGACGAATTAGCGACCTCTTTCATCACTCCTTTCGGCACATATTGTTACGTAACCATGCCATTTGGCCTCAAAAACGCGGGCGCAACTTACCAGCGTTGCATGCTCAAAGTTTTTGGGGACCTCATCGGGCGAACCGTTGAGGCTTACGTAGACGATATAGTGATAAAATCTAGGAAGGCGAATG
Organism: Eremochloa ophiuroides; assembly: GCA_038502445.1. NCBI lineage: Eukaryota > Viridiplantae > Streptophyta > Magnoliopsida > Poales > Poaceae > Eremochloa > Eremochloa ophiuroides. Next base: position 117,555 of record JAHLJS010000001.1, on the reverse strand, counting down.
ACTTAGTAGCCGACCTAGAAAAGGCATTCGACTGCCTTAAAAAGAAAAACATAAAGCTAAACCCCGAGAAGTGCGTTTTCGGGGTCCCACGGGGCATGCTCCTCGGGTTCATTGTTTCCGAGCGTGGCATCGAAGCCAACCCGGAAAAGATATCGGCCATCACACAGATGGGCCCGATCCGAAACCCAAAGGGCGTGCAGAAGCTTATGGGGTGTCTCGCGGCCTTGAGTCGATTCATCTCAAGGCTCGGCGAAAAGGGCCTTCCCTTGTATCGGTTGCTTAAGAAAAACGAACGCTTTACCTGGACCGCCGAGGCCCAGGAAGCCCTCGAAAGGCTTAAAACTCTACTTTCAAAAGCGCCGGTTCTTGTGCCTCCTACGAAGGAGGAAAATTTCTTACTATATGTCGCGGCTACCAACCAGGTTGTGAGTGCAGCGATCGTCGTAGAGCGGCGAGAAGAAGGACACGCCTTGCCGGTACAGCGACCGGTCTACTTCATCAGTGAAGTCTTATCAGAGACCAAGACACGCTACCCTCAGATCCAGAAGCTAGTATACGCGATCGTCCTTGCCCGACGCAAGTTGCGGCACTACTTCGAATCCCACCCCGTGACCGTGGTGTCGTCCTTCCCCCTCGGGGAGGTGATCCAAAATCGGGAAACGACGGGGAGGATCGCCAAGTGGGCCATCGAGATCATGGGTGACGGCATCGCCTACGCGCCACGCAAAGCCATCAAGTCCCAGGTACTTGCGGACTTCGTGGCAGAGTGGACCGAGACACAACTACCGCCACTCCCGACCCAAGAGGAATATTGGGTCATGAACTTCGACGGGTCGATGATGAAGACTGGTGCTGGCGCAGGCATCGTCTTCATCTCACCCCTCGGGGTCCGGCTCAAGTACCTACTACGGCTACACTTCACGGCTTCCAACAACGTGGCCGAATATGAGGCTCTGGTGAACGGTCTCCACATCGCCATCGAGCTCGGGATCCGACGCCTCGAGGTCCGAGGCGACTCCCAGCTCGTCGTGGATCAAGTCATGAAGGAGTCGACGTGCCAGAACCCCAGAATGGCCGCCTACTGCACGCTGGTGCGGTTGCTCGAGGAAAGATTCGACGGCCTCGAGCTCAACCACATTGCGCGTCGGTACAACGAGGAGGCCGATGAGTTGGCAAAAATTGCAGCCGAAAGGGCCACGGTCCCGACGGGCGTATTCGCCAATGACCTCCACAAGCCCTCGATCAATGCCTATCCCTCGGGGGCTGCCGACCCTTCCGACAAAGGGGAGTCACCCGAGGTCCTGGGTAAGGACGACGACGAAGCCGAGGCAATGGAGATTGAAGCCGAGATGGACGACGACGAACCAGACTGGCGCGAGCCGCTGGTCAGCTGGCTAGTCCGAGGCATTTTGCCCCCGGACAAGACCAGAGCACGACGACTGGCTCGCAAAGCCAAGTCTTTCACCATGATCGATGGTAGCCTCTACCGGCGGAGTCCCTCTGGCGTGCTTCAGCGCTGTATCCCTTTCAGTCAGGGCAAACGCCTGCTCGAAGAGATACACGCCGGGGCCTGCGGTCACCACGCAGCGCCGAGGACCTTGGTCGGTAACGCCTTTCGACAAGGCTTCTACTGGCCAACCGCCGTGGCCGATGCCACTGAGGTGGTACGCTCCTGCGAAGGGTGCCAGTACTATGCTCGGCAGACTCACTTACCGGCTCAAGCCCTCCAGACGATCCCGCTCACTTGGCCGTTCGCTGTTTGGGGACTAGATCTTGTCGGGCCCCTCCAGAAGGCACCCGGAGGCTTCACCCACTTGCTTGTCGCCATCGACAAGTTCTCCAAGTGGATCGAGGCCCGGCCGATCACCCAAATCAGCTCGGCTCAAGCGGTGTTGTTCTTCACCGACATCGTCCACCGGTTCGGCATCCCGAACTCCATTATCACGGACAACGGCACGCAGTTCACCGGAAAGAAATTTCTGGCTTTCTGCGATGAGTACCACATACGAGTGGACTGGGCAGCCGTCGCCCACCCGAGGACGAACGGCCAGGTAGAACGCGCCAATGGCATGGTTCTCCAAGGCCTTAAGCCAAGGATATTCAACCGATTGAATAAATTCGGCAAAAGGTGGCTGACGGAGCTTCCGGCAGTGATATGGAGTCTAAGGACTACGCCAAGTCGAGCCACGGGTTTCACGCCCTTCTTCATGGTATACGGTGCAGAGGCCGTCCTCCCTACGGACCTGGAATACGGCGCCCCGAGAGTCCGAGCCTACGATGAACAAGGCAATCAAACTTCTCGGGAAGACGCGCTGGACCAAGCCGACGAAGCTCGGGACGTGGCCCTGCTGCACTCGGCCAAATACTTGCAATCCCTACGCAAGTACCATGCTCGGCGCGTCCGAGGTCGAACCTTCAGCGTAGGAGACCTGGTGCTACGGCTCAGGCAGGACAACAAAGAAAGGGCGCCACAAGCTCACTCCGCCGTGGGAAGGACCATTCATCGTCGCCGAGGTACAACGCCCCGGCACATACAAGCTCGCGAACGAGAACGGCGAGGTCTACAACAACGCTTGGAACATCGAACAGCTACGTCGCTTCTATCCTTAAGATTCCATGCATTGTACTATATTGAAAATCTTGAAATCGATGAAAAGACCCGACTTCTGCTCTTTTTAACATGATTTTAGATTTTCAATCCGAGCCTACACTCGGAAGTGAAATGAGCCTTTATTTCACCACGCACTAAAAGCGAGGCCCGGCCTATCCTACGGAAAGGCCGACCCTCCCTCGGGGGCTAGGAAGGGGGGAAACCCCGGACTTTCCCGAGATCCGACAATTTTGGAAACGCAAAAATTTCAAAACTTGTCGAATTCGTTTCTCCCTAAAACACGCTTCCTTCCGGAAATCAAGCATGAACTTATAGAATTCGAAGAATGAGGGAAGCCCCAGAAGACAGAGCCGGTCGAGTCGGAGACCGCTTATGCCCCAGGGCCACAGCATCTTCCCTCGCCACTCCGTGTTCGAAGGCTAACCCACACTCGGAAGAAAACCTATAAGATCTACGCTCGGCCAAGGGAGGAAGCTCGGGAGGAAACACCTAAGCTTCTTTTCTAAAAAGATTCTTTCTGCCAAAGCTCTTAGGACGTCGGCTGCGTCTATGCCACTAAAGCTACGACGCCCGAAAAATGTCCCCCGAGGCTCGATGGCCCGGGAGCAGGATCGGCAAGAAAAAATGCCTAAGGAAAAAAGCACGAAACAAAGTGAAACAAACATTCAGCAAATATTTACATGCAAATATTTACATAAATGTTAAGGCCACGAAGGGCCATATTGTTTGTTTCCTTTCAAACCACTCCCGAAAGGTTACTTTTTACAAGGGCACTATGGCCCGCTTCTTCTTCACGGCAGGTTCAGAGGAGGGAGCTCGACCTCGGCTTGGAAGAGACCCGCCATCACCACGCACGCAAACCGCCTCGACTGAGCCAAACCGTCGCGTCCGTCAGGCTTCGCGCCTCAAAAGGTGAGCCAAATCATTACAAACCGCACGCTTCGATTCCACCTACGTTTTCTCAACGAAGAAACCCCGGGCTCGGGCGCCCGTTACGCTCCCAGGGGATCGAAGACTGGCCCTCCGAGGCTCGAACAGTCGCCCCAGGGAAATCGAGTTAGGGACAGCTAGCGGATGGGTCACAAAAACGGCCAGTATCCCGACGCCCGGAACGTCACAAGGGACATCCCATGCTGTGTCCAAGTCCCAGTAGTGAGTCGGTTACGTGGAATCCCTCCGTGGGAGGCATCATGCCCTCGGGACCCGTCGAAGGGACCCGACATCCACTAACTGACCCTCGGGAAATAATTGGAGTGTGCTCAGGCCACTAGCCGACCCTTAACGAATAGGGCACGGACCTCCACTTGGACCAACCCGTTTGTAGCTCACCGGAAATGCCGACTCGTGCCCCAGCGGGGATGTCGAGCAGGACCAAACCTTCCTCTTCCCGAAAAAAGAGCGTGAAGGTCGAATTAAAAAAGACAGGGAGGAACCCGATCGATCTCCGATACGAAAACGGAGGCTCGGAAACTTGCCCTGCACCTTGGAAAGACCACCAAATGATCTCCCAACACGGTGGGAGGCTCGGGGGCTCCGCTTCCAAGGAAACAACCCACCTAAATAAATCAAAAAACACCCGAGGACTAACAAACACGATTCTAAGCCTTTGAAGGGATATATCATCCCTCCAAAGCCTCGGGGGCTACACCCGGCGGGTGCGCTCGCGCGCACCCCCCGGAAAAACAACCCACACTTTATCTTTTTTGACAGGAAGAACCGGCGTGAACCTGTGGAGGAGTGCCTTCACTCCGCCACAGGCTCGGGGGCTACTGTCGGTTACCAAAGTTAGGGGTACCCAACTTCCATGCAAAAAACGCTCATTCCCAACTTGGTCTGGCCCAAGTAAGGCCAGTCGAAGCCCACGAAGGCCGCGTCTACAGAGGCCCAAATCTCCGATTCGCCCGAACCTCCCCGGGAGAGCTCGGGCGAGCCCCCCAAAAAATCTCCGATTCGCCCGAGCCTCCTCGGGAGAGCTCGGGAGAGCGGCGTCCTGGGCGCCCAAATCTCCGATTCGCCCGAGCCTCCTCGGGAGAGCTCGGGAGAGCGGCGACCTCGGCGCCCAAATCTCCGATTCGCCCGAGCCTCCTCGGGAGAGCTCGGGAGAGCGGCGTCCTGGGCGCCCAAATCTCCGATTCGCCCGAGCCTCCCCGGGAGAGCTCGGGCGAGCCCCCCAAATCTCCGATTCGCCCGAGCCTCCTCGGGAGAGCTCGGGAGAGCGGCGTCCTCGGCGCCCAAATCTCCGATTCGCCCGAGCCTCCTCGGGAGAGCTCGGGAGAGCGGCGTCCTGGGCGCCCAAATCTCCGATTCGCCCGAGCCTCCCCGGGAGAGCTCGGGCGAGCCCCCCAAATCTCCGATTCGCCCGAGCCTCCTCGGGAGAGCTCGGGAGAGCGGCGTCCTCGGCGCCCAAATCTCCGATTCGCCCGAGCCTCCTCGGGAGAGCTCGGGAGAGCGGCGTCCTCGGCGCCCAAATCTCCGATTCGCCCGAGCCTCCTCGGGAGAGCTCGGGAGAGCGGCGTCCTGGGCGCCCAAATCTCCGATTCGCCCGAGCCTCCCCGGGAGAGCTCGGGCGAGCCCCCCAAATCTCCGATTCGCCCGAGCCTCCTCGGGAGAGCTCGGGAGAGCGGCGTCCTCGGCGCCCAAATCTCCGATTCGCCCGAGCCTCCTCGGGAGAGCTCGGGAGAGCGGCGTCCTCGGCGCCCAAATCTCCGATTCGCCCGAGCCTCCTCGGGAGAGCTCGGGAGAGCGGCGTCCTCGGCGCCCAAATCTCCGATTCGCCCGAGCCTCCTCGGGAGAGCTCGGGAGAGCGGCGTCCTCGGCGCCCAAGTCTCCGATTCGCCCGAGCCTCCTCGGGAGAGCTCGGGAGGCGGCGTCCTGGGCGCCCAAGTCTTCGATTCGCCCGAGCCTCCTCGGGAGAGCTCGGGCGGGAGAGCGGCGTCTCGTCCTCGGCGCCCAAAACCTCCGATTCGCCCGACCCTCCTCGGGAGAGCTCGGGAGGTGGCGTCCTGGGCGCCCAAGTTTCCGATTCGCCCGAGCCTCGCCCGAAGCCTCCTCGGGAGAACTCGGGGAGAGCGGCATCCACGGCGCCAAAGTCGGCATCCAAGGCACGGGTGATGTCAGCGGAGCAATCTTGGACCATAAGAAATCTCTCTGACCACTTTACAAGCACTGTCCCGTCAGGCGAGACTCTCGACGCGACTGTGCTTCGCACGCCCTTGATGGCCATACCACCTGTCGGGATTTTCCTGACAGCAGATTTGATGAGCCCACTACGACCGTCCTCCACGGTATGGTCTACGGTGCGCCGCCCCGCTTCGGGAAAGGCGCCCACTGCGCCGTCCACACGAAAGGATGAGCACGCCTTCAAGATCCCGAGCCTCGGGAAACAACGCCCCAAGATTTGATGGGCCCACTACGATCGTCCTCCACGGTATGGTCCACGGTGCGCCGCCCCGTTTCGGGAAAGACGCCCACTGCGCCGTCCACACGAAAGGACGAGCACGATCCCGAGCCTCGGGAAACAGCGCCCCAAGGTGATTCTCCCTCTTGTCACATCGTACGGAAGGATAGCCGGCAGGTGTAAACGCACCAAAGTCGGGCGGACCACGACGGCCATATCCAGAAGACCCAGAGAGCCGACGACAAGACATGGTCAGACGACTGTTTCTACCTTGGAACTCGCGAACCAAGATAGCCATACCCATACCCCGGAGACACGGAGAAAAGGCAGCAGCTAGTCAAACCGAGAACAGCAACTCTTCACTATTTTAATAGGTAGCGTCGTAGCCGCCTTTGCCTCTCCCTTGCGGCTATAAAAGGGAGGGCAGAGACCAGCTTTAGAAAAAAGACGACGGAGAGAGAAACAGGGAGAAGAACAAACAAACGGACGGAGAAGTTCCAAGTTCTCACCCACGGCAAACAACTTGTAAACACTTACACTCACAAGAGACCTGGGAGCTCTTCCCTCTCTCGACTAGCTTGTAACCCCTACTACAAGCACCCCGGTGCAAGGCAACACGACTCTCCTCTCCACTGGACGTAGGGCTTGCTCGGCCTGAACCAGTATAATCCCTGTGTTCCCCTTGCACACCATCCGTAGCCTCAACCGCAAATCACATATTTACTAGCCGGTGTTAGCCTCGCCAAAATTAGCACCGACAATGACTATAATATGAAAATTATAAATCTCAATGAGATCTATAACTTTATAATTTTAAGTTTTTTTTCATTTGAGGAAGTTTAGATACTAAAAAATAATATAAATTTGAGTGCCATGATGGGCCCATACGGCCAGATCCGGTGGTCACGGCCCTAGCTCTCCCTCCCTAACCATGGCGGTGGCAGGCGCAGGACCTCTACGGCTGGATCCGGAAGCAGGATGCAGCCAGTGTCGTGGTTTGGCAGCCTGTGGATGGGCTCGACGGTCTTATCCATGGGGTTCCCTTTTTTATTCCATTTACCGTGGTCGGCACAAAAACCACCTCGATTAATACCACGATTAACCATGATCTTTGGTCCGAGGCGGTTGCAAAAATCGCCACGATTACTGTTTTTTGCCCGCCTCATTAAATATTTATGTAGTAGTGAATTTTGCAAATTGTTTTCCATCCTAATTTTTTTGGCAAAAGGTGAAAAATCAATCTCCAACTGTTTCCAATATCCCTTCACCAAATAAGGGTACTTGACAAACCTCCCCTCCGTGCATAAAAATATGCACGGTTATTCTTGCGCATCCAGAGTTTCCCGTGCCATCTCCTTTCGCGCGCGACTTCCTCTCGTGGTTTTATTTTTCGCGCCATTATTGGGGATGCCATGTGCTATTCGATGATCGGCTTTTTGCCCTCAGCACGCTACTTAGGCCATCCTCGGTGGGGTTTCATGGGATTTTATGCACACTAAATAAGGTGCCGCATCATCTGTTTGCATGAAACTGAGAGGAGGAGGGGAAACGTTTCATCCCGTTGAAACGAGCTAGCATTGTTTCCAACAAGTTGGAAATCGTGTGAAACACGCGTTGAGAGACTCGGACTTGTTTCATGGCAATTCTTCCTCGTCGAGGGCCTCCAGCCGGACCCAGGCTCTGTCGGCCATCGGGTGCCGCTGCGGATGCGGGCACGAGTTCCACCGCGCGCCCGGGTGTCACCGGACGCGAGGAGCAGGGTGAGTGGGCATGGACTGTCGGCTGGGAGGCCATGGTGAGGGGGCTGCCTGCTCCCAGTGAGGCCATTGCGAGACACGAGGTCCGGTAAGCTCGGCCAGCTGGGTTGCGCGGCGCGGTGGTGGTCTGACAGCATCTAAGTGGGAGGGGAAGACTGGAAGAGGGAAGAAAGAGAGGGAGGAGGGGTCCACGAGAGAATAAAATAATATATGAAACTGTGCAATGAAACTATATACTGAAAGAGAACCTTATTTCATGTCGAAGTGTCATGTCTTGAAAACTGAGAGATGCAACCGGCCATTGAGCAGTGGCGAGTTTCATAACGTTGTTTTCAATACTACAATGTCACATAGAATAAAATGAAACTCGAATAAAACTTTGCATTGAGAGTGAGTGTTTTTTTTTTCATTGTTTTATTGGCATTAAATTTCATGACTTATGGAGAGATGCTAATCGTGTAAAAAGAGTTTCGATGAAACTCATTTATTCTCTTTTCTCTTAAATACATTTCTATATCATTAAATGTGACTATGTGATAGTCTATTTAATATAAATAAAATTCATTTGAAACTCTCACCGAAGCTGGCCTGAGAGACGTTGCACCGGAACCAAGAAGCAATTGATCGCCCGGCCGCCATCGACCTACCCATGCCGCTCCATCGTCATGCGCATGGCCCGTCCGGCTCCATATCGATCGCCCGGCTCCATATTGACCACGCATGAGGACAAGTTGCAACCTCAAAACGGCAAAGAATTAGTTGGTGGGGCCACATCACAATTTAGATATTTAGAGAGTTAAATATGTGGTACTTTTGAAGATAGCCTCATTTTAACTCCTACTAATTCGGAAGTTGACAAAACACTATATTCAGAAAACAAGAATTGTAAAATTGTTGGAGATGCTCTACAGATTGGAGCCATCGGAGGGACTAGTACTCTGGTTATGTATGTTTCAAGAAAGATCACGTCTGCTGAGTGTGCAGTTTATACAAGATAAGTAAAAGTGGGAATATGAGATGAGTCAAATATTCCTGATCATGGATGATGGATGGGCGGCCACGAATGAGCCCTTACTATTGTAAATGCTTTTGTAGGATGGGCTTTCTTGATGCTGTGCACTGCACACAGGCATGATACATGAATAAGAATGTGGATTTTCCACATGGCCATGTGGAAAATTAGGCTTTGTGCTTAATCGACGTTTGTTAAAAAAAAAACAATGCAGCAAAAAAACTGAGGGCAAAAAAAAGGCAAACAGAAAACCAACACATTTCTTTTTTGTGAGTATATGCACATATTGCGGGGCCCAATAGGCGGTGTGTGAGTAGAGGCGAAGAGAAGAAAACAAATGACAAATGTGTTGCGTGCGTGTGCCGTGTGCGTGCGTGGTTGGGGATCTCGGCAAGCAAACACAATGCAACTAAAGATGACAATGGGCAGAGAATACTCGTAAACCCGTGGGCAAGAAACCCGACGGGCGCAGATACGGGCGTCAAACTGCGCCCACGGGCACGGGTGCGGGCACAGTTATAAACCAGATAGATATTTAATAACAGACAAAGAAATAACCTATCCGCACCTGCAAACCCGATAAACCCGCTCCGATCACTGACAAGTGGACCACTAGTCCATCACTCCACTCCAACACAGCAACAGCACACGTCCACACCATCCCCCATCTCACTTGCACACCAGCACCACCCACTATCTCAGCGAACAGAGCCTCTCTCTCTGCTGTCGCTCGTTCTTTAGTACTCCCTCCGTCCTAAAATAGATGTCATTCTCGCTTTTTGAGATATCAGCTTTTTTCAACTTTGACTAATTGTATATTAAAAAGTATTCATATCGAACGCACACAACTAGTATCATTAGAAAGATCTTTAAATCTAGTTTTTTTAACAAATTTATTTGGAAATAAAAATGTTATACATATTTTCTATAAATCTAGTCAAAGTTGAAAAAGTTTGACCCGCACGTTTCCCATAGCGTCATTTAATATGGGACGGAGGGAGTAGTAGAACAGAACACAGATACTCCTCTTCTTCCTCCCTCAAATCACACCTCCAAATCTAGAAATCGAGCTATGCATGTTATACCACCGCGTTCTCCATCTCGAGTGCTTTCCATTCTCATATGGGGCTCTTGCTAGCGTGGAGTATGGGAGGAGATCGAGGAAGGTCGCCCTCCGTGGTCGCCTAAGCTTCTTCCTCGAGCGAGGCATGGCGGCGTGACCGGCGAGCTGATTCTTCGAGCGCAGGCGCGGGCGCAGGGCATGACGGCACAGCCGGCGAGCTGTCCTCTTCACTCCCCCTCGTCGCTTCGCCCGTCGTCCTCGTCGAATGCCATGGCAGCCCGCCTTCCTTGTCGCTCGCCGTGGTTGCTCTGCCGGCCGTCCTCGTCGCTCGCCCCAGCCGACGACCTTCCTCTTTGCGCGACTCGCCCAGGCACCGTCCTCCTCGTCGCTTGCCCCAGCTTGCCGTCGTCCTCGTCGAGCTACTCGCGGGCACGGACACATGTTGCTGCCAGTGGCGGGTGGCGGGCATGAAAATTTGCTCGCGGGTGCAGGCATGTGAAACCACTGTCTGCGCGAATAATGGCCGTTGCCATCTTTTAAAGGGTATGCAAAACGGAATGCGAGAAATCTCGGGGAGGGAGGCCAACGAAGGCGTCGCTCTCCACTCCACATCGAGAGAGAGAGAGACGGGTGGAGAGAGGTGGGCGAGAGGCCCGAGATCTCCGACCTCCCCCTTCTCCTCCATATTAAGCGGCAAGGCAGTTAGTTGGTTTGTTTGTTGGCTCCAACGAACGGAGAGGAGAGGAGAGGAGATCTCCACCGCCCTTGGATTGGATCGCTCGCACGCACGCACGCACTTCCCACGATTGGATTTTTCCCCCCTCTCCCCTTCCTTCATCATCGTTTCCTGTCTCTGTTTTTGCCCCATGTCTATATATTAACCAACCAGCCAGCCAACAAAAAAAATCTCCGCCTACCCAGCTCTCGTCTTGTTCCTCCTCCTCCTCGTTGCCGCAATTTGCTAGGCTTGCTGGCTGGTGCTGGTGCCCAGGAGAGAGAGAGAGAGAGAGAGAGAGGAGAGAGGGACGGAGTGCTGCTCGTCGCGTCAAAGGAATTTTGCTCTCTTGCTGATTTGCTCTCTGCCCTGCCCTGCCCTGCCCTGCTAGTGGCGGCCAGTCGCCTCTATTCTATATCGAATCAATTCAGTTTCAATCAGAAAGTTGGAATTTTGATTTGAGGTTCTCCATAAACTCAATCGTCATCCACACGGCATTATTTCGATCGGAATCGGACAGCCACAAAGCAAAGCAGTCCACTCCAATCCGGATTGGATTATTAGATTAGATTCCCTCCCTCCCTCTCTTATTATTAGCTTCGTCCCTCTCTGACAGAGAGAAAGCAGCAGCACAGGAGAGCCCAACAAGAGAAGAGAAGAGAAGCAAAGCAATGGATGTAAGTCTCCTTCCTTCCTCGTCTTTCCTTTCCTGCCCACTTTCCCTCTCTCCTTTCTCTATCAAAAATTCTATTCTATCACACCACTTGCTTTCTGTCTTTCTTTCTTTTTTTTAATAAAAAAAAAGTCTCGCTCTAGTTTTATTCTCCTCTGCACTGCACATAATTTTTAGAGAGAGATACATATATGCTGATTGCCCATGCCCATGATTGCCTTGCTTGCGTGAGCCATCGTCCGTCTTTAGTTTGGTCATTCTGCTCTGCTCTGCTCGTTCCTGTTGTGCTAAACATGCTGTCAGTCAGTCAGCTATTCAGCCATAGTACCATTACTCCCTACTAGTGGTATCAATTTAGGCACGCATTGCATCTGATGTGTCCTCAAATCTTTTTCAAGATTCTTCTCTTGTCCTGGGTGTGTCCACATGTCACGTAGCAGATCACTCACTACTACAGTTAGTTAGTATGTATCAACCCCCACTGTCACTCACTCATCTTGTATGTAATTCAGCTACGAAATCACATAAGATTTTGTAATTGATTGATGCATGCAGCAACCCACCATCAGTATTCAATGCCCTCAGTCTTCCCACCGCTTTAGTTTGGCGATAACAAAAAAACGTGTCCGGTCTTTCCCTTTCAAATTTTTTAGTCATTCATTATTATAAAAATGAGAAGGAAAATGATGTGAGCTATTTTTGGTCTTGGGGGAAGCCACCGCATCACGGTGCTGTGCTGCGGCGGCCTCTTCCTCCTCCTCCTCCTCCTCTTCCTTCCCTTTTTATAGTCCGCCTCCGCTTCCTCGTCCTTTACCCGGGTGGAGGTGGATGCAGAGGACCTGCAATTCTACGACGACAACCAAGACCATCAGGATCCTCCCGACAGGGTGCCCCTCCTCTTGCCCATCAAGATCATGGACGCCGCCGCCGACGAGAAGGGAGAGACGCCCCAAATCTCCGACGATACTGCCCATCAGATTAGCGTTGGTACGTAGTATTACTCACGCCATTCCTCCTCCTCCCCCTTTCTTGTCCACTGTGTATGTACGACTGTATCCCTGCATGCGCACTCCTGCCTTCCTTCTTCCCACTTCTCACAAACAAGTGAACTGTAAGCCTCGCCTTATTTAAAAGAGTATGATCTTCTTCAGCCATCGCCTTATTAAAATATAGTATAATCCTTCTTCAGCCATCCACTGCTTTGCTCTTGTATGGATGAAATGTCTTCTGCTACATAAATAAATATATATACCTGTATAATCAAATAATAGTACTAAAAATCTTTTATTTATTAATAATATCAAATACTAGTACTAAAAATCTTTTATTTATTATTCAATTTACAAAGTGGAGGATACAACCATGTATGTACGCGTGGCCAAACCCACAGTAATAATGATTACTAAATCTATTTGTGCCTGCATTTATATTTTAATAATTAATAAAACACATATTCTGAAATCCTGCAACCATTCTTCCTGCCTGCCTGCTTGCCATTTTCAGATCCTTGGTATCAAGTTGGCTTCGTCCTCACAACCGGGGTCAACAGCGCATACGTTCTAGGATACTCTGGATCAATTATGGTCCCTTTAGGCTGGATCGGCGGCACATGCGGCCTCCTCCTAGCTACCGCCATTTCCATGTATGCTAATGCTCTTCTTGCACGGCTTCATGAAGTCGGTGGCAAACGCCATATCAGATACAGAGATCTTGCTGGACACATATATGGTTAGTAACTAACTCCCTTTTTATGTCTGCACTTGCAGCAGTATTATTCTTTTGCCTCCTACATATCCTAGTCACAATGAGCTTGTAGTATGATCCGTTTTCTTTATTTTTTTGGTTAAGCTAGTAGTATAATTCATTCATTTTCTTTATTCTTTTGGTTTGAGTTGACTAAACAAAAGAATTATGGGCTTACATGGACCATTTTATTTATTCTTTTGATTTGATTTGACTACAGGACGGAAAATTTATGGGCTTACATGGGCTCTGCAGTACATTAACCTTTTCATGATCAACACTGGCTTTATCATCTTAGCTGGACAAGCTCTCAAGGTATGATCCAGGAGAAAAGAAATCACCTCAGATTGATTATTAATACATACTGTTTCTTTTCTATACATCAAACTCTCTACTCCCCATGATTTCCTCTTATCATATTTATTGGCAGTTGGCACTACTGTTTATTGATCCTTCTGTATGTAAACTAGAGGTTTTTTTTTTTCTGAAATTCCATTTCTTGCTTTTCTTTCCATTAGATCGATGAATTTGTCGATAGCATGCTGTACACAGGTTAGATTATAGTTGCATTTACTCTTTATGTAAATCTAAATTACGAAATATTTTCCTCAGAAACTTATTATTTTGTCACCTTCCATTTGCAGGCAACATATGGACTCTTTAGTGATGCTGGAGTTCTGAAACTCCCTTACTGCATTGCAATATCAGGATTTGTCTGTGCTCTTTTTGCCTTTGGAATCCCTTATTTATCTGCCCTCAGGATTTGGTTGGGATTCTCCACACTTTTCAGCCTCATCTATATTGTGATAGCATTTGTGCTGTCATTGAGAGATGGTATTATCCTCTGGCTCCGCCTTTATTGATACCATGACTTCATATGCATTTCTGTTTGATATGACATTTTTGTTTCATTGCTGATGTTTCATACTATACTAGGGATAACCGCGCCTGCAAGAGATTACAGTATTCCCAAATCATCACACTCAACTCGAGTCTTCACTACAATAGGTGCCATAGCAGACCTCGTGTTTGCTTACAACACCGGGATGCTGCCAGAAATTCAGGTGAGTAGTTTAGACAAATCATTTTCTGGTGGTAGTTATTTAGTAGTAACAAGGAAATTGCCTTATTGTTGGTTGTAATACGATATATTTCAGGCAACCATAAGGCCTCCTGTGGTGAAGAACATGGAGAAAGCTCTATGGTTCCAGTTCACCATTGGCTCCTTGCCTCTCTATGCTGTAATCTTTATGGGTTACTGGGCTTATGGTTCCTCAACATCAGGTTATCTGCTAAACAGTGTCACAGGCCCAGTTTGGGTGAAAGCCGTTGCAAATCTGTCGGCATTTTTTCAGACAGTCATAGCGCTGCACGTAAGCCAACACCTCTGTTTTGTTCTAGCCCAAAATGCAATATCTAGTTCCTATATAAATGCAATCTTTATCGATGGAGGCGGCTTGATGACTAACTTGAGTTTCATGTATTCTCCAGATATTTGCTAGCCCAATGTATGAATTCCTGGACACAAAATATGGAAGCGGGCGTGGTGGTCCTTTTGAGATCCACAACGTAGTATTCAGAATAGTAGTGAGAGGAGGCTACCTGACGGTGAACACGCTTGTGGCGGCGGCGCTCCCATTCCTCGGTGACTTCATGAGCCTGACGGGCGCCCTTAGCACCTTTCCACTGACGTTTGTGCTCGCAAATCACATGTACCTGATGGTTAAGGGGCCTAAGCTGTCTGTCATCCAGAAATCATGGCACTGGCTGAATGTTGTTGGGTTCACTGCTTTGGCTGTTGCAGCGGCGGTCTCGGCAATAAGGCTCATCATGCTTGATTCCAGCACCTACCATTTCTTCGCTGATATTTGAGCTTTGAGGCCCCGATCAGTGAAGTATTCAATTCTAGCTTTCCTTTTTTGTTTTTGGAAGGGAGGGCAGATAGGGCGTGGTTAGCTAACAGCAGTAGTTGATTTGTGGCGGAGACGGTAATTCTCTCAAGCAATAAAATCAAGGTCTTGTCTTGTCTTTTCTTTGGGTGCCTTGCCTGTTCAGAGAATTATTGACGTATGTTCGGGGTGCATTGCGCTTGCGCAACACGGAGAAACAAGAAGCAATTGCAATTGTATATATAAGTAGTAGTATAAGGATACATATTCCATAGATGATACAGTATAAGAGCAGGGCAGAGAGGTTGCAGCAGTAACTAGTAGCTAGTATATAAGGATGCATATTCCAATTCCATAGATGGAGATGATAATACAAGAGCAGGGCAGAGCAGAGAGGTAGCAGCAGCACTAACTGGTGCAGCTGCAGGCCGAACTCCGAAGGGATGTTGTCGATGCAGGACTTGTAGAGGATGCGGAGGTAGTCGAGCAGGGCGTCCTGGTTGGCGGCGTCCACCGGCTCCATCTCGAAGCTCCCTCCATGAGGTAGGTGTAGGAGCGGGAGGCGTGGTCTATGGCCACCAGCCTCTCCTGAGGCCGCCGGACACGAGGCGCGTGTAGCCCGGCACGCCCTCGTCGCCGGCCACCGCGATGCACGACTCCACCATGGGCATCCACTCGCGCAGCCGAGACGTGGCGGACACCAGCTCCCACACGCGGGCCACGGGCGCGCTCACCACGCCGCTCGCCGTGCCGCGCCACTTGCCAGTAGCAGTAGCCTGCCCATCCATGGTGCAACAACCGTCTCTGATAGTCTCTGTCCGGGACTCCCAAGGTGCTGCTGCTATGCTTTCCAGCTTCCCAAGGGCTAGTCCAAGCTACATGGCTGCAAAACCAAAGCTCACCTCGCCAACCCAAAAAAATGGAAAAATTAAGGATAAGATAGAAAACATAAGAAAAAGATTTTAGAATCAACTATCTACCCCGAACTTACTTTTTTTTAAAAAAGAAATTCATTTGAAATTCAGTAGGAAACACGTATTATGGTAGGTTTCCAAGTTTCCCATGTTAAAATATTGCCAAAAACCGATCTAATCTATTAATCGGCTCGGACTCGACCAAACCCGGCCAAGCCGGGTCCAAACCCGGCCAAGCCGCCTTTTGTGGAGCCTGCGGGGCTGCTTGGTCCAGCTGGCAAGTGGGGTCGGCATATGAGTGAAACCCGCCCTAGCCGGGTTTGGCAATGTGGTGACAAGTCATCTTTTCCGGAAGCATAACTCTCTCATCCGGACTCCAAATTGGACGTTCCATATATATGTTTTTTATCTACTCGACGAGAGGAACGCAATGACGAAGTCCGTTTCTCATTTTGACAACTTTATCAAACCCGGCCAAGCTGGGTTTGGAACCCGGCCAAGCCTGGTTTCTCGGGCCAGTGGTAACGACCTTCTCTTTGTGTATTGTCGTCCTATTTTGGTCGTCAACACCCCCATTTGGAATTCAAAATAAATAATTTTGTTATTCCAAAATTCATCTACGATTCCTGTGAAAATCTTGTGATTGAAAGGGAGACTAAAAATATTAACATTCTTTTCTCATATATAATATAGAAAATATGAACACCATAGAAGAATGGAGCTAAGGCTTTCCACTTGTGTTCAGATGGACCTTGACAAATTTTGAGAATACCGTTAATTACTTTTTGGGAACTCCTTTCGCCTAGACGTCCGGACAGGACGGTGTGTCCGGACAGCTCCCAACACCCCATGCATCCTCCGCATACGCACCTCTACCCTTGTGTCCCACGTCCTGACCCAGCACCCGTGCCCGCATCTGGCACTAGGACCTACGTCCAACCCGCACCTCGTACGAGAAGAAATCGGCTATGTCTGAGCAGCAGCAAATGCCACTAGCCACGCCGTGCAACATGCCCACGTCCGCATCCGGTGCAGGAACTGCGCCCACCCCGCGTCCGCACCTCAGTTGTGCCTGAGCAGCAGCAACCACCGGCCACACCGTGCAACACCCCAATCTAATTTTGCAACATCTAAATAAAACCTTTTATAACATACAATTAAAACGGATGAAACATTTAGAACATACAGCTAAAACACCACTGCAATATTGTAACATCTCGATCTATTTTTGAAACATATGGAAAAAAACACTTCCAAAATAAAAAAAGAATAGATGAAACACTTGAGATATGCGTCATAAACATGTGGAAAATGCGTGCAAAAAAGATGAAAATATTAGAGATAGACGCTTGCAACACAGGTGTACAACCATTGCAACATCTCGATCTACTTTTGCAACATCCCGATCTATTTTTGTAATGCCCTGATCTACTTTTACAACATCCACATGAAACCAATAAAACATACCTCTGAAACTCTTAAAACAACTAAAACATATAATTGCAACAAGAGTGAAGAGAGCCTGGCAGGCCACGAACGCCATGGCCGCCGCACGTGGGGAGATCTACCCGTCGGGATAAAAATATTCTGTTAGCAAGCAATGATAAGAATATGCTGCAAGAAATTAAGGGATTCCTCTCATCTAATTTTGATATGAAGGATCTTGGTGAAGCCTCTTATGTTCTTGGCATTGAAATACATTGAGATAGGTCCAAAAGGTGTATTAGGTTTAACTCAAAATCCATACATTAACAAGGTACTTGAGAAATACAACATGAGTAAACGTTCACCTACGGTCGCACCTACTGTGAAGGGCGATAAGTTTGGTGACTATCAATGTCCTAAGACCAAATTTGAATCTGATCAGATGAGGAATATGTCTTATGCTTCTGCTGTCGGAAGCTTTATGTATGCACAAGTATGTACTCGCCCTGATTTAGCCTATATAACTAGAATGCTTGGCAGATTTTAGTCAAACCTAGGAATGGACCACTGGAAGGTTGTTAAGAAAGTTTTACGTTATTTACAGGGGACTAAGTATTATTATGTACTCACGTATAAGAAGTCTGATAGCCTTGAAGTCATTGGTTATGCAAATGCTGATCACGCTGGTTGTGTTGACGGCAGACGGTCGACATCAGGGTACGTCTTCACACTAGCGGGAGGAGCTATTTCGTAGAAAAGCCGTAAATAGTTCATAGCAACAGGATCCACAATGCATGCTGAATTTTTGGCTTGCTATGAAGCTGTTGGACTTAAAGAATTTTATTCCCGGACTTAAAGTGGTTGGCAGCATTTCGAAACCAATTACGATACACTACGATAACAAACCTGTTGGTATTTTTAACATCACTTCGCGTTAAGTTGTCATCCTTAACATGATGCCAAAAACCAATGGTAAAATAATCTACACTTGCCACCTAAAAATATAACTATAGAATATATCCGCAAGCGCACAGATAATTCTTCTATTGTAGCACTTCACCCGGTAAGTATTCTGAGTATCGTTGATTTGTTTTATGCCAAAAGGATAAATAAACATTCTACTCATTAGGATAATCTACTATAATGATTAAAAAGATAATTAATAATAAATGTGCAAACATACGATAACCAATAACTCTAATGTTTTAGCGATAATAAGTCAATAATAATATGATAAATAATAATTGAGTAAATGGGGTAAATGGTATTTCAGAGATAGAATATAGAGACTCACTAATGTAGTAAGACAATCTCGAGATTCGGCTAAAGTAATGGAAACCTATGTAATTATTAAATACAAAGTCTACAGCCTATGCCACATTACACATCTTCATTTATAGGAGAATTAACTCAGAAAACATCATAAGGAGCATCATCTAATGAGGATATTAAGACATAAGGGTCACCTCCTTCGCGACCGCGCTCTGCTCGTCCTACGTACGGGAGTAGACTACAGAGGAACCAACGCAGCTGTCACCTACGCGGACTAGCACACGACCCAGCACGTCAGGGTGCCTCCGTAGGTACGTAATATATCTAGACACCACGTCTACATAATACATACCACCTAACTCACTCGAGTACTGAATTAGGCGCTTTACGATCATATGACAATAATCATCACCAATCACAACTATATCGAATATGCAATTAGAATAAACTAAGAACTGAATAAGTAGCAATATATTAAAATAGAGCAAAGTCATAATGAGATACAAGATAAAATTACCAATCTCCAGACGAACAGATCTGAAATCCCGAGCATAGCGCTCAACTCTACTTGAACATTGCTAGATGCCTAAACTAATGAACTTGAAGAACTAGAGCTCTACTTCTAATCTCTGGAAACCCTAACTTCTGTCTACTCTTGACAAATGAAGCAGGAGGAATGAATTGGTCCACTGGGAGGGGGGTCTGCCCCTTTATTTATAGCCCGGTGGGGTGAACGTGCGCCATTGGATCAAACCGACTTAACATAGAGCTGAGATGACTCTTCGGAGGCGGTGGAAAAAAACTCCAGAAGACGGCGGCGAAACCCTAGGAGGGGCGCCGCTCGGCCCCCCTTGGGGCCGCCCGGCCCCACCACCTGCCAGGTGGGGCCCCGCTTGTTTCGGGTGCTTTCTAGACGCTTCTACCTTGCCGATGGCGTTTGTTTCCTTCGCGATCAAGTTTCGTGGTAATTATGCACTTTAATCCTTCTTTTAAGCTTTTCTGGATAATTCCCTGGAAAATAGATAATTCACCAAAACTCGTGGAATCTGTCAGTAATAACCCCTATATTGCTATTATTGCCCCTTTTTTAGTATTAGTTGACGGTATAAAATTAGTACTTAACGACCGTCAACAAAGGCTGCATTGTTTTTTCGAGTAACAAGTCAAGTGGTGCTGCCAAACAAATTGACATTAAGTATTTTGTTGTGAAAGATAGAACCCAGGATCGAACCGTTGATATGCTGCACATTAGTACAATGATGATGTTCGCGGATCCCCTAACTACAGGTTTACCACCAAAATTTTTAGTGAATATGTTGCCGGCATGGGTTTAATGGAAAGCCTTTGATGATCCTGGATGAGGGCCATCATGCAATTGCGTTACAGTGACAGTTTTACTTGACTGCTATATCACGTTATTTCGGTACATTATTATACTAAGTGTGGACTAATGATGAAGTCATTCGATCAAAGGGGAGAATGTTGGAATGATCTTGGCTCACGGAAGGAGAAAAGGGCACGGTCAAAACAGTTTCGCCATATTAATAGGGTGCCCGGCTTTTCTCTTGAACCAACGTGTAATTGAGAACTACAGTCACCCAACGAACCCTAACATCAATCTAAGAGGGTGCTAGATCGACCCGAAGGCTACCACCCTTCTTCCCCGACCTCGGCACCGGCGAAGGTGGCTGGCCAGTGTCGTTGGCGACCCGAAGGACGCCGCTACGACCCCCTGCTACTCACCGTCAACCATGGCCTCGACCTCCCGTCACTGCACCGATGGCTAATGCCCAAAGTCTATGACTCTGATGTTTTACATGTGTTGTGATCATTAGACTAGACTAGATCCTTCACTGTTAATGTTTTGATCTAATAGAAAGGGCACGCGCGCCACATCCCTCGCTTGCTGGAGTGGTCCGTTGTAACAGAACTGCCTAAATCATGTGGCCTACAGACACCCACCATTATCACTAATGACCTCTGACAGCCGGGCCCGTCTCTCAAATGACCTAGAAGACTCTGCCGGGCTACACCAGCACCCGTTTCTCTGACAGGATCCCATTGCGAAGCCATTACGGAATTACAACATTTCATAATAAAATACATCAGAGTAAAAGTGCGGAAAGATTACGTAGTACTTAGATTACAAACCAGTTGTCCAAATAGAATTGAAGTGCAGTTATTACAAACCATAGATAAATAGCAATAGCAGTGGAATAACCAAATATAATATACTTAGGTAATGATAATAGGAAACCTGTCCAAGGGTCTAGCTTCACTCGTCGTCACTTCCCTTCTGGATAATTGTCATGCAGCAGGGACTAAGGCGAACCTGCTGCGGGGGTTCTCCTGCAATAAGGGTTAACAAACCCTGAGTACTTGTAACACCCTAAAATTTGCTTTTATTAAAGTAGGGACAAATTGATTTATTTATGCAATTGTTTGGCATATTAACCTAGCAAATAATAATTTTTAGCAATTAAAATAAATCATAGGAAGTAGAAACATGATTTGTTGCATCCATGCTGCTCAATGATATTTTTGTTTGATGTGCACTTTATTGAGATTTGAAAATATTCAAATGTATTTGGAAACCTCCCCTCTTCCTTTTTTTCGCCCGCGTGGGCCAAAGGCCACCCGAGGGTCGGCAGTCCGGCCTGTCTCCCTCGCGCAGGCGCTCTTTTTCTTTGGCTGCCATGCGGGGCCTGCTGTTCAGATCCGTCCCCTTCCTTCCTCGGGAGTCCGAGCGGGACTCGATGCCAACCGACCGCCGCCGGAATCCTCGGACGAGTCCGTCCTGAGCCCGCCTCCACCGGCCCGTAAAAGGAAGCTGCGACCCTCGCCCCTTCCCTCATACTGGCACTGACGCGTCGGACCACGGCACAGCGCCGTTTCCTTCCTCCGAACAGAGCCCGAACCGAGCACGACCGCCGCCTCCGACCGTATCCTAACCACCGAATCTCCCGAAGTCAGGATCTCCTACGCCTCCCTCGCGCCCCTATATAGGTCGGCCGAGCTCTGCCGCCCCTCCCCACAAGTTCCCGAGCAAGCCACGCCCTCCAATCTTGCCCTAGCCGCCGCCCCGAGCTCCGCCGTCGCCCCGAGCTCCGCCGCCGCCGTCGATTTCCCCTCGGGAAGACTTCCCCGTCGAAATTGGTTGTTCTCCAAGCTTCGCAGCAAGGTCAGGAACTTTTTCGACCCCTTCTTCCTCGGTTTTGTGCACTACAGCCATGATGCCGAGCTTCGCCGCCACCATAGTTCCGCCACCTAGCTCGCCGCATCCTCCCCGAGCTACCTCTGTGGCAACCGAAACCATAGATAGGTTCGGCTTGAACTCCTCTTGCTTCCCGACCAGGTCCCGAGGTGTGCCGAGCTTCCTAGCCCCGAAAACGCCGTCCTCGGCTATCTTGCCGGCGAGGAATCGGCCGAGCGCCGCCCGACTCCGGCGACCAGAGCCGCCCCTCTTTTCCCGAGCTACCTGCGCCGTCCACGGCCGATCCAACGGCTCACAGCGAGAGATACCCTTTCGACCGGCACTTTTGCAGAAGAGCCCCTGATCTTTTTAATGTTCTAACCCGTGATCCTTTGGCGTATTTCTCAGATTACGCTTTCCTATTTAGAAAACATATTTCCTCGGTTTTAATTCAAAAAGGCGTTTTCAATATTTACAGATTTGTCACTCAGTTTATTTCGGCCATATTTTATTCGTTTTTGCTCCGATTTGACCCGTTCAAGTCTCGTTAGATTCGTAATTTTGTAATATATCTAATGATGCTACTATTACTCATGTTTTCAACTTTTTAAAATTCGAGATTAGATTTATTCTTTTATTTTATTAAAGTAAAACTTGTTTATTTCGTAACTTTCCCGTTTGAACTCCGATTTTCGTGATCTTTATATCGTTGGAATCGTAGCGACGCGTAGATTATTTTTATACACTCTTCAATCTATTTTTCCACTGTTGGTGTACTGTTTCTAATATAGATCTTGTTTGCTTCGTGTATGATTGCCTCGATGATTGTGTGGTGATTTTATGATCGAGTTCAGACGGTGAGCAATTCGTTGGTGATCAAGAGTACACGGAGGATCCAAGTTCTCCAGAGCACTTTGATCAAGGCAAGTATAGCATGGACCATCCTTGTTGCCTATTCACCTTAATCACTAAATTCATGATGCATGTGTCTACCTTGGCAACCATAGTGTTTATTCCTAAGTTTTGATCACTTGATCCTTGTTACCTATGAGATTGCATTTGAGTAGTGATGCTAGCGCTTGATGATGCCATGATCTTATGAACTTGATTAATTAATTATGAGATAAAGATTAAAAGATGCTTTTTAGCAACATGGACTAAGGACTTAACTGTAAGTATGACACCGGGACTTACAGCGCAACCATGAGGGTTATATGGCTCTGACTTTAGTCAAGTATGAAGTTACTTTCTATTATGTTGTTAATCTTGAAAGGTTCCTTACCGAGCTGGTTGTTTTGCGGCTCCTGTCTTTGTGTGTACTGCTGCGTGTGTGTGCCACTAGAAGGAGGGCTCTACCACCCCTTACCATTGCGCCTGAATTGATTAGTGGCATGTTAGGAAGGTTTTTGAAAGACTTCATAGTGTACCCTGCCGCACTTCCTAGGTGAGGTGACATGGGAGTCATGACCCTTGGCATATGGGAATCACGACTCATGGTGAAAGTGTGCAACCTCTGCAGAGTGTAAAACTGATATATCAGCCGCGCTCACGGTCACGAGCGGCCTTGGACGTCTTACAGGAACTTAACTAATTTAATATTGATTTATTTGAAGTTTCTGTTGATATTTATTCCATATTAATTATCATGTTTATATGATCATGCAAATCTTATTCCTTGAAATATTCTATTGCTGCTACTCAATTTGCTAAAATATGATCAACTAAAAGCAACCGCTGTCAACCAGTGTCAAGCCTTATTTGAGCCTCATAAACCCACGTTATTCTTGTTGAGTACGACATGTACTTACGCTTGCTTTATTTTTCATATTTGGATAAAAATCCCGGATGGGTAACAGATGACTATGATGATTCTTCTGAGGATTACTAGGATTGTGGTTCACCAGTCAACTACTTCCCTGTGAATTGGAGCTTCCGTGAGAGATTATAATGATTAGTCCGCTGCTATTTATGTAAAGACTCTGTGATATTATTCGTTATATATTGAACCTTGTGATGGTACTATGTAATTTGTCGCTTATGTGTGTGATTGATCTCTGGGCGCACATAAGTTGGTTCATTCAATTTTATCCTTAAAATTGGGTGCGACAGTACTGGGGTACTCCGTAAGACTTACCCGAGTAAAAAAAATAGAAGAAGACTCAGGAATGCAGACTGAGGGGAGTCAAGGTAAGGCTTTAGCAAGAGTTAAAGTATTTTACAGAAAAGTAATACTAATCTTGAATTCCACTTTCAATATTTGAACTCAACATTATTTTAATAAAGAACCATCAATCTCCGTTATTTCACATGTGTCCTTTTAACTCCAATTTCTTATTCATTCTCAAAAACATCCTAGTTCCGAACCACTCTTCGTTGAATGGTCGAAGGATCAACTCTCCATAACCGAGGAGCATCGACAATTCAAATTGGTTAATACCCAGCTGGGGATCTCTATCCACACTGCATATATAGCCCTTAAGCTTTCATATACCAACCCCGTCTACCACGGCTTTTCCAACACCTGAACCGGTCCTGCGCCACCCGAGAGCACAGTACTCCTCTCTTCTCTAGGCACGCCGGCCACGAGGGTACACACCACTCTCGCCATATCTCCACTCTCAATGCTTGGTCGTCGGTTCAAGTAGTAGAGCCACTTCCCGTAGTATGTGGCTAGTTGCAAAGTCTCGATCCAGTAGGTCTACGACGAATGGTCCCTGATTCCTTTTTCCGTCGGAAACAATGCATTGGGACTCTAACCCAAGTACAAGTTTACCCAACGGTTTTCAAATTCCTTTTTCCGTCGGTGACAATGTGTTGGGATTCTGACCCAAGCTACGATCACCGAGCAGGAAATCCCTTCCCGTCGGTGACGATGTAAAAAAAAGTCTAATAATACTTATTTGATGTACACTAAAACTAAACCTGAATCCACATGATGGAGAAAAAAAATCAACCGGCAGAAAAAAAAACGCCACAACAAAATCAACAATCAATGAAAAAACGTAAAACTCCTCCATGGGCTGCCGCCACTGAGCATCTAGGACGTCCACACCTAGCTGAAAGCTATAGGATTATTGCGGATATGGCTGATTTATTGAGAGAAAAAACTAATTCTTGCTGATAAGCTGAAGCAAATAGACTGGAAGGGCTGATTCTGGGTTAAAACGAGTAGGCTCAGAGTTCCCGTGGACCG
The DNA here is from genome assembly GCA_038502445.1 of Eremochloa ophiuroides. NCBI lineage: Eukaryota > Viridiplantae > Streptophyta > Magnoliopsida > Poales > Poaceae > Eremochloa > Eremochloa ophiuroides. The sequence goes on along the minus strand of JAHLJS010000001.1, from coordinate 92,698 downwards.
TGACTTGTTTCAAAAAATTGTGAAATTGTCTATAATGGTTGGTTGTTAAAGGTTAGTTTTTAGCTTGTTCGCTTAAACTTATCACCCCTTCCTTGTTCGTTTAAATTCATCGACTCTACTTTTCAGCCATGGTACAATATTTTTGCTCACCAACAAAAACCGCATCAGCCGCAGTTTCAGTTTCACCCAAAAAAATCTGTGTCGAACAGCCAAAATAAACAATCACACGCGAACTAAAATATTAAGCAAATTTCTCAGCACTGCGTCTATATCAACTGTATAATTTTCTTCAAATAAACAACCACGCGCGAGCTACAATATTAAGCAATATCTAAACACTATCATAAAAAATAAAAAAAAATCTAAGCACTACGTCTGCCATGTGCCCCGTGCAACGCACAAGCACTTATATAGTTTGCATTAAAAAATGTCTAAAATTTATGTACATTGGTCATATTGTAATTAAGCCATTGAAAATGTTTTCAAGAAAAAAAATTATCATATAGAAGGCAGGTTGCCTCTGTACCAGCAGTCCTTTTTTTTTTTTGAATCAGTGTACCAGCAGTCCTGGTTGCACCAAAGGCAACACAACAATCTTGCTTTGCTTCGCTGCAGCACCAGCGTACGTACGAGCTCTAAAACACGAAGTATACATATGCTAAAAAAACACAAAGTATATATTTTTACGACTAAGTCCATAGACAAATAAACCAAACTAAGCATGAGGCTCGCAGCAAGTTTGCCAAAACAAAGCACAGTACAAACTACTAATTACATTTGCCAACAAGATAGAGAAGGCCTGCTGGCTGGGCAGACAAAAGGCTGCATACAGAGCATCAAATCCCCTAATCCTTAAAACCCTATTTACCATGGTGATGCAACTGCCAATCAAACTAAAACGACATCCCATAGCAACATGCAGTACACTTTCTTGTGCCAAACTGTGTCACGGACTAAAATTTCTGGCAATGATGTTCAGTGTTGGTACCATCATATTCAGCAAGCTGCTCTTGTGAATCATCTCCGCTTCGAACTTCGTCCTCAGTGTGTGCAATCCCACTTCCAAACAAAGCAGCAACACAAGACGCACCAAATGCTTTGTCATTGGCGCCCACATCAACATGCTTGTGCACCTATCAATCAAATAGTCGAGTAATAAGCCACTAAGCAAGGGCGTAAAATCTACTTGAAAAACAGCACCAATTCTCTTACATTATTGGCCCGGGAAATACTTCCAGGCATATCAGGAATGACAACAGGTAGCACGTTGGCCAGCTGAGGATTGCTTGCAGGTGGTGTCGAAGCTATGAGCCTCATCAGTGTTTCCCTTGCGCTTCTCTCGACTAATGATTCCGCTTCTGGCAGCAGAGGCTTCAAGCTTGGGAGCAGGGGAACTGCTGAAGTTATAGAAGGCCCACAACTCACAAGGTATGCCTGCCCCGCTGAACACACATCAATGACTGGGACATGCACAATGGGATCAGACATCAATGGCGTGAATGTTGGAACTTGTGAACCATGTAGGGGAATAAGTGGAGAAGTGGGGAGTGGAAGGTGGATTAATGGGTCATGCAGTATGGACGGGAGATTAAGAGAAGGGAGACCATTTGTATCCAGCTTTACAGAAACTGTTGAAGAAGGTGGCTGCTCGCTTGCTAGCAGTGAACTCAAAGGTGGTAGGGGCAATGGATCTACAGATGTAGCTGGCAGATGCAAAGGGGTGACAGTGTATTGCAGTGATGATGGGCAAGGTGGGCACCAGCAATAGTAAGGCTTAAACTGTTTCTCCAAAGAAACTTCAGGAGCCGGACAAGTGCCAAGGGAGTAAATAGAAGGCAACAAAGGAAACGAAAAAGGCAAGTCCACCGGAACCGAGCTGACATTGTTCTTTGAACAATCTGCATCACACTTCTCACTGGTAGAATCAGGGTTGATTGTCAAAGGATTTGTAACAAGCGGAGCAGTCAACGTGCCCGACCATTCTACATGACGCTTCAGTTTGTCCCTCCCAACAACCCTTGCACATGAAGCCCTTGGTACCCCATCTTTAAAAGTGCCAGATCTCGGACTTAGGCTGGCTTGATAGACAGAGCTTGACTTAGTTGCACTTGTAGCCGAGGCACGGAACCTGGAAGTTTTGGAAACAGCTGACTGGAGCTGTAAATATTGATCATGTGATCTTGAAGCACTCAGAAAGTCATTAAGTGATCCCAACGATTTAACATCACCAATACTTGATGCAAGAAGATAAGCATGTAAATGAGTGGCAAAAGCGTCAAGTCGGGAATTGGAGATGCCAGTGAGATCAGAGAGTGTTGGCCTCCCGTCCAAAAGGTTTTTCATCTATGCACACAAAAACAAGAAATAATCCTTATCAGTACATGTATTGCTATGGATAACACCTTTATATGTTTTGTTTTTATTTCCATGTAGATAACAATTTTAGCATAATGCAGTCAAGATAAAGGCAATGTATATTTATACAAACCTTTGTAAGAAGTTCCATTCCATGTTCCTTGGACTTCTCAGCACACCAGTAGTAAAATACTTTAGATTCTGATATTCTAATTAGGAAAGAGCGTCCAGAATTATCAGCTGATATTTCTTCAACCACAACCTCTGAAAATTCAAAGTTGTTGCTCAAGATAGCTAGTTGCTCTGAATAACCATCGTCACAAACAAAGGTAAGCCGCATGCTAGATGATGGCAGAAGAATAAGGTTCAGCTTCCCTCTGCACATAGGAAATGCACATATATGAGATCCCTGAACATATTGTTATCAGAAATAAGATGACTACATTTTTTCACCAAAGGACCAAATGGCATAATCTCTCAGACAACACGGCTACTACAGCAAGAAAAGGGGAAAAAAAAAGCAATGAAATGGAAACCATAGATCAAAATAGATACTTCAATAAAAAGAAAAATGAAGTTACAAAACAAGGGGTGCCAATGCTGATTAATGCAAAGAAAAGGAAACAGACTAATTTTGACATCCATGAAACTCAGTCTCTTTAATAGAAAGAAACTAAAGCCTCTTAGAGTTTTAGTTATCACTTAAAAAGGTACATGGATTAATGTGAGAAAACAGTAGCCTTGTTAAGAACCTAATAAGATGGTAAAACAATCCATTGAGACATAAGCTTATTAAATTTACAAAACAGAGCACAGGCAGGTGTAAAATCTTCATAGCTTGGCCCAACTACATAGGAAAATCATACATCTTTGTTCCTACAAAATACGTACACGTGGCTCACTTAGCAACAATCCCTCTGAATTAAGAAAAAGGGACTTAAGAACCTGGTTTGAACCACAAAGCAGCACTGCCTTTTCATTGGAAGAAGTAAAAGTGTAAAAATCTAGGAACCAAATGTTCAACAACTTGTACAGCTTTTAATTTTTCAGGTGAACTCATAAGAACCAAATACATCAAGATGATCTTTTCCTCAGAGACAATAAAATACCTTCCATACAAGCAACCAAGATCCATAACATATATAAGGGCTATTCAATTGTGATTTTGCTTCTACATGAGCAAATTTAAAATGCTTTGTGATTATGAAGCATCAAAAGGAAAAAAGAGTGCACAAAAAATACCCAGAGTAGTTAGAACCAATGGTCCCCGTTAGGATAAGAAGCAGCAAAAGATGGACCCCCCAAACCACCACCCCCCCCAAAAAAAAGAAAGAAAAAAGGGAAAAAAGGTGTCCATAACCATTACATATTTATTTAAGTAGAAACCATAAAGACTCCCACAACAGAGTTTAAAAAAGCACAGTTAGTAATCACAAAATTATTTAAGAAAGAAGAACTTGGAAACCCAAGTAATTGGTTATAGAACAAGCACCAGTGTGGGCATATATACATCTGTTCAAGGTAAACCAAGAAGTAAAATATTGCACAAACTAATTATGCTAGGGCGTGTCCAGCAACAGCAGAACATTCGGATGATAACTAAAGAATTTTGCAGATGACCATTACAAAAGCAAGCATAAGTAGGAAATCCTATTTATCAGTCTCACCGAATATTGCAATACAAGATTATTCATTATCAATGCATGTAACTGATATTGCAAGGCCATGAAAGAAACTACCTTCTCTTTCCTCATATATCAGAGATTATGACAAACGCCCAAATTCCCTACAAGTGAAAAGATAAATTTATTTGGCAGGGTGAACAGTGCCATCACTAATAAGATGAATTATGTAACCCTAGAATCAACATGAACACTCGCTGATGCACATCATTCTAATTAGATGCAATGATTCAGCAAACATCTCTTCTAACAAGTAATTATGTGTCGTGAAGTAAAGATGGGCACACTTACATACTCGCATAGAAAGCACAGAGGATAAAAGAAACAACATTAATTAATCAAAAACTAAAGAGTGCTGCATCACAGGGCAGCAACCGCATGATCCACACTTCAACAGGTCTAAGTGGTTTAGGGTACTGGTATAAAAAGTAGAGAAGGGCATGAGACCAAATAATGAGCAGAGAAGAACAAAAACTGCCGTTGATGACTGTAGATGGCAGTCCCCTGACAATGTATTGAATCATGTCACTTGTATATTACATACCCACTCCATATGCAGTTAATATAGAATGTCAGGTCAGTACTTACGACCTGATATGCCTACAATAAGTTACTGTATCATGAACTCTAGTGGTATCGCAACTTCAGATGCAAAAATATTCTCCCATGGAATACAAGAAAAATGCAATTACATAGACTGTGCATTGTTATCACATCATATAGATACACTGGCCTGCCTTTTTCCTGGAAGCAGATCAAGAGACAAAGCTACAGGATCACTTGATCATCATTCCAGCAGCATCTATGTAAGGACATATTGGTCAATACATGTAAAACTTACAAGATTTGGAATACAAGATTATATAATCAACACATTGCAATGCCTTCACATGAAATCAGAAGCTAAGTTAAGTTGAGTATAGAGGCGCAGTACACTATTTTTTTTTAGAAGGACAAGTTAGCCCTGTCATCCAATAGTGAAATATGAGAGTTTAGGATGGATCCTATGAGACCGCAACACAAGTTACTGGTTGCAAGTATACAAAGTACTATATGAGGCTGATCCGTGCTCAACTGGTGGAAAACAAAACATGCTTCCATGGAAGCAATCTAATTATCACAAGCATGCTACTTAAATGTGGCAAGAAGAGGCTAAGTGTGTAATGAGAATTGAGCACATAGTTATAGAAACATCAGATGAACAGGCTAACCTGTATAACAGTAATAATAGGTAAAGGCTATAGCTGCAAGCGATAAGAATATATAAGTTGAGAAGGAGGAAAGCTGGTAAATCATGTGAGATGCGAAATAATCACGACAGAGGCAGTACAGGAAGCGAAATCATAAGGATCAAGCAGTGTCATATATGATGACGAAGCGAAGTAAGGATTGAGTTTGAGTACCGACCTAATGTGTGTTGGGCAGAGGAGGGGGCCCTCCTTCTGAACCTTGCCAACGCGCAGTGAGACGAGGGGGACGCAGAGGCAACGCGCGAGCATGCCCACCTCCGACACCTCGAAGTGCTGCAAGAGAGGGAGGGAGGAAGCGAGCGAGCAGAATGAACGAATAGATCCGTGAACCCTAGGGAACAGAAGAGGAGGCAAGGCAAAAGCGAAAGGCTACCTGCGCGAGGTGTGCGATGAATCGGTCGTCAGCGGCGGCGCAGGAGACGTTGAGGGTGAGGAGCGGCCTGAGGCGCTCGTCAGCGCGGCAAGCCCCCATGAGCTGCTGGCGGAGAGGCGGTGGCGGGGGGGGAGGGGTACCCTCGTCGCGTTCCGATCGGGAGGTCTCCGGGTCGTCGGCGTCGGGGAAGGCGCGGGTTTCGGGCTCCAGCTCCTCCCTATCCCTGGTGGGCGGCGGATCCATCGGGGAGGGGCAGGGAGAAGGGAAGCTAGGGTTGGGTGGCCGGGAGGAAGATGGGGTTTGGGGCAGCGAATTGGGGATCGATTGGATTTCGTTCCCCCTTGGAAGAGGATGTGGGATGACGGACGATTCACGAGTGGTTGGCGAATCCACATCTCTCGTCGTCTAGTCCCAGTGGCCGAAAAGAAACGTTTTTCTTTCTTCTCTTTGTTTTTTTTCTGATGCTGAAATACCGTGGAGAGAAGCATTGTTGACATTGGCCCTCTCTAATTTTCCTCGGACTCGATCAAAAGTCATATATCCAATCCCTTCAACTCTCAAAACCGTACATTACATTTCAAAAAAAAAAAAAAAAACTGTACATTACCACCTGCCCTGGTTTGAACTTTGAAGCAGCTTTTAAGGTGGTTCCATCCTTCTTTATTAAAAAAAATTCCATGCATAATGCCCAAAAGAATGTCGTTTTTTATTCTTAGACATCGTGTTTGACCATTATTCATTTTATTCAAAACTTCTGTGCAAATTATAAAATAAATAAATTATTATTAAACTATATCTAGTAATAAAATAAGTCATAATAAGATAAATAATATTTATTAAAAATTGAATAAGACGGATTGCTAAATAAGATGTCTGAAATTCTAAAACGACAATTTTTTTGGGGGACGGAGGAAGTAGATTTCTAAAAGTTTTGAGAAACAAAGCCTAAATATAGATCAAGTCACTGTAAATGCAAATAAAATATTTAGAGCTCATCATTGAAAATATCTCTAGAAGCTTCCAAAAATTAACAGAAAAATTCCAAACCTTTTTTTTTTTGTTGTTGCTATCACTCTCCTAGAACAACTATGAAACACACTACAATTCGTTTCGCCTTCTCTGCTACAAGAAAGAGAATGCAAGCTGGCAATTATTTATTACTCAAGATATACTATTATCATTGCCGACTGCAGACCAATTTTCTTACTAAAGGATCAATACTAGTACTAGTGTAGCAAGCCAAGAAGAAGCATTACATAGACACGGACGATTTACAATCTAATAACTGTTCATTATACTCTCCAGTGAATCGGAATGCTGAAGCTTGAGCTTCCTCCCCTCTAATCCTGAAACATATCAATCATCTGCCATAGCGTCCTTCGCCCATTTTCTACATGGAAAGGACATCGACATTGGCATTTGGCAGCCCCAGCACCAGTGGCGGGCTCATGATTTTGGGATATGGTATTTAAAATATATAGGATGTAATTTTTTTACAACCAAATGGCTAATATTCGGCATGTATAATGTCATATAATTAAAACCGCAAATAAAGTTGGCAATGGGCACAGAATATCCGCGTACACGCGGGTATCAAACCCGGTGGTCGTGGATACGGGCGCCAAAGTGCATCCGCGGGCATTCATTAACGGGTAAGAAAACAGCCTACCCGTATCCGCAAATCCGCCTTAGCTGCCTGACAGGTGGGGCCACAGCCAATCTATATATATTGGAAGACAAAAACACACAAACTCTAACCATGTGTTTAGTTTCAGGACCACTTGAGTTAGGTTGAACCTGACCTAGTTTTTAGAGTTGATTTAGAGTTGGGTTAAACCCACCTGATGTTTGGTCTAAGGGATTGAGCCATTCCAGTTTTCATCCCATCCCACCCGCTCCCTCCTACCGCCGCCCCTGCTTTCCTAGCTTCCAGCCGAGATCCAGCTACCATGGCGACTGCGAGACCGCCGGCCTCTCAGCGCCGCTCCTCCAGGCGAGCAGGTCTCCAGCGGACTGCGGCACTGCGTCTCCACCGTCCGCCCCACAGGGCAGCAGCATCCGCTCCCGGCTCCTCTAGTCTCGCCGCCGCCGCCCCCATCATGTAGCAGTTGGCCTGTTGCAATTTGCTGCTCCTGCGGTCAACGCTCGTGCTCCCTTCTCGTCAGGCTCGCTGACAAGCTGCTGGCTCGCAGCCCTGCTTGCTGTTTCCTAGGCCCTGTTGCAAAGCACTAACTAAACCTAATTTTAACTATGATGTATCCAAACATCTTATAACTAAATTTAGCTAAAGTTTAGCTGGAGCCTAAAATATACGCAATCCAATTAGCTGTTTCAACCCAGCTAAAACTATCTAAAAGGTCTAAATGACCAAACTATCCCTAACTAAAGTTTAGATAGAACATCCAAACACATTCAGCTAAAGTTTAGCTATCTAAACAATAATATTCATAAAGGGTAGCATGATCAAGATTTTAAATTAGTTAGAGCATCCAAATACTCCAGTTAAAGTGATCTTTAACTAACTAAACTTTAACTCTATCAATTAGGTACCTAAATTCCAAACAAGCACCTAATCCCCAATCGTAGGTGTGCCTTGCTTTTCTTGAAATCGCATCCAGAAGTCTCGTGAGAGACTGGATGGTGCATGATGCAAGCTCGCGATGGAGAGATTTTTGTTTATTTATGTTTGATATTTTCTTTGGATTTTGTGAGATGGGAACTAGCAATATTTGTTGGAAATCAGCGTATAAGAAATCATTCTTGCTCAGCCTATTTTGATGCTGTGGATTTGATTTAGCTCAAATTGATTCGATCCTATTTGTCACTGGTTGAAGGCTGGCGGGTATGCCCGCGGGCAAGACATGCCCACGGATAGCGGGTGCGGACGCAGAGTACTGCCCGTGGTGGGTAGCGGGCACGGGTACGGGCACAAAAATACTGTAGCGGGCGTGGATTTGTGATAGCAGTATCCGCACGGATTTTACCCGTTGCCATCTTTAACCGCACATTATATAAGAAATATATGCATAATTGAGCCCAATTTCATATTAAAGAAATTCAGCATAATTAAAATTGTTTAGCATAAAAAGGTACCAAGATAGTAGACTAAGTAATTCGGAATAAATTGCTATTCGTAAGACACTAATAAGTAACAGAATAAATGAATAGGAACTTAGGATTTTGGGAGACTGAAGGGCAATCTCAGTTTACGGAAGTTCAGGTTGCTTTCTGCTTGGCAATTGCCTGCTTGCCTTTGCCGGCTCCCTACTGCTTGCCGTTGGCTTGCTGCTTGCTGCCTGCCGCCTGCTGGTTGCTGCCCTCCCGTCTGGCGGCCTAGCGGCTGGCGTGGTGCACCGGTGTCGCCCGCTCGTCCGCCCACACTACTGTGGTGGCGTGGTTGCGCGGCTGTGTCGCGCGCACCCCTCTGGCCTACTCACGTGGCCTCTCTGACTGTCCCTCCGCTGCTTCGCACTCTGCTGCCGTCCACTAGCTAGAGCTAGGGTTCACCGCAGCGTCACGCCTCGTCAAAGCTACGTCTGCCTTAGATGCCGTGCGTCTACGTGCGACAAAGAGGAGAAAGAGAGGTGGGAGCGCGATTTTGGGCCTTTGGTACAGACAATGGGCCGTTTAGTTTTGCTAGGCCATCGTTTTTTTTTTTGAAATTTTGCTAGGCCATCGTTGGGAGAGAAACAGAGTGGAAATTAGTCCTATAGTTGCCTGTACAACACTCAGTTCGTAATATATTGGTTTTCTCATATACAAACATGTATATACACTATATACTAGTATAATACCCGTGCTAACGCTATGGTTTTTAAAGGAAATGCTGTAAAATTTTACTAAGCTATATTTGAAACTTTTTTAGGGGCATACCCTAAACTAAAATCCTAGATTAGCCACTGCGTGTACGTCACTGGTCACGGTGCTTGAAACTGATTCGACAATATTTGACCAGGGACCTCATCTTATATATCTTTACGTCAAAAGTCGATCGAAGGCCGTAGCGTTAGAAGAGAGCCCACCAGACACAATGCCCATAAGATCTCTCGTTGATATTAATATGTCGACAAATATGATGTCACCATGATATATTTTTATGTATTAAAACAAATGTAAATACACAACATATATGTATTTGAGCGTAGCAGCAGCAGCCGCCCTCGACCTCACCAGATTCTTCACCTGAGGAGGAGACTCGGTCAACTTCCTCTTGAGCCTTGCCAATAATAATGATAAGACCAATTCATATGCTAGATCCAAAGATAACATCTCTATAGAACTCACACTTTGTTCCGCAACTGATGGGTCATGTTCTTTCAACTTGACCTCTAACTCTTTGATCTGAGAAAAGATAAGAAGAAAATCATAAAAAACAGTTCGAGCATGCTGTTACATGCCATTGGAAACTACATATAAAACCTTTGCTTGAGAATTGCAACCTCAGATTCTAATTGGTTTCGCTGTCTAAGCTTGCATTCTAAGTCCAGAATCTGAAAAGGGATGAGCATGAGAACATAAAAATTTCAAGTCTCACAATTAAGAAGCTGTCACAATACTAACTATTCATGCTCCTAGGATGCAAACAGGAGTACCTTCTGCTGAAGTGCAGTACACATTTCTTCTTTCTCTTTTAGTTTTCCAAAAAGCTGACGCTGCTGTTTCTCTAATGTAGGCTCAGTTCGCTAAACCTTAAAACCGCTTATTTTTCATCCCTTCTACAGTATTTTCCTCTCACAAGAAATCAACATCAGCGGTTTTCAGCTTCAGCGAACAGAGCCGTAATTTGAGAATGTGCCTTGGAATCTAACTGGCCCTCAAGCTCTTTTACCTAACATAATATTTGAAAAGGCTGTCAGGCACAAGTGAAAAAACAATAACCAAGAAACACCATAAGGACCAACTCTTCAAATATTACCCTCATCAATTCTATGTACCTTTTCTTGCATGTTTTTGAGAAGTTACTCCTTCCCTTTGGCTTTGGTCTCCCAATTCTGCAAGTTTTTCTCTAGCTTTCTGTAACAACCCTAAAAACCTACACAACCTAAAAATCTCAACCAATTAAAAATTTTCATTTATTTATTATGAAAACCCATTTTTCTCGTGCAAGCATATAGGTTTCATTATGAATTTGGTAAATAAAGGAGTATAGCTTGCATTTTAATTCCATTCACATAGAATAATAGCCTATGCATCACATTTGGGATTTATTGCAATTTATGTTTGTATTTACTCAATATTTAAAATGGGTAATATATGTATTTATACACTTAAGTGAAAATAGAAAAGGAAAAAGAAAAGAGAAGAAAGGAAGAACGGAAGCCAGCCTGTCGGCCCACGTTGCGGCCCGGCAACGCGCGCGCGACCGGCACACACGCGCTCGTGCTCGCTGCCAACCCGGGGCCCGTATGTCAGCCGCTTTCCCCTTCCACTGTTTCTCTTCCACACGAAGACGACGCCACCGGGTCACGCAAATGGCGTGACTGACAGCGCCACGCATGGCAGAGCCCTAACCCCGCTGTCCCCCTCCTATCCCCTCCTTTCTTGGCCGCCAAGCGAACCCGCGCCCATCCGGAGCCCTAGATCCACTCGAGCCACGGCCCTTCGATCGGTCGAGCGCGATCAGGACCGTTCGCCATTGGAGCTGGCCAAGCTCGCCTATAAAAAGAAGCTCACCCCGAAGCCCTACCCTCATTTCCCCTCGCCGCCACCGCGGCACAGACCGGCACACTGCACCACACCAAGAGAGAGAGAGCGTAGGAGAAGGGCGGAGCAGAGGAGGAGAAGCTGCCGGAACGCCGCCGCCGCGGAGCATGCCGGAGCCGGACACAGAGGAGAAGCCCGAGCTGCGGACGAGGAGCGGCACGGCACTGCGATCACTCTGCACGGCTACGACTCGCCACTGCACCGCCATCCTAGCTTCACCGACACCACGGTGAGCCATCGCACGCCATGTCCGAACCTCGCCCTGCTTTTGCCATGGCGTTCCGCCCACGGAACGCGCAGGCACGAGCCTTTACCGGCTCAGGAAGATCACCTGCACCATGCACTCATGCAACCGGCCGAAACCCCCGGACTACAAGCTTGCTAGACCGAGAACGCAGCGCGACGCTTTCTCGGCGGAGCGCGCTCACCATCAACGCGTTCCGACGCCGAATCACCCGTTCCGAGCAATCCGACTAGCACCCGTATAGGTTAGAGCGTCGTGGAGCACCGCCACGACCCCTTGAGCTAGCTACGCGGATCTAAGCGCTAGAGGAAGCCTCGTCCGCAGTGCGCCGCGACCTCGCCGGAGCGCCGCCGCGGACCGGAGCCAAAAGGAGGCCCTGCCCTGTCACTAGTTCACCACTAAGCGGACGTATGCCCGTTTAGTCACGCCAATTTGACTGAACCACGTCCGGTTATGCCAAAACGAGACCGTAATCACCTTGCCGTCGTCAGCCGCCGCCGGCGACACGCCGCCACCACAACCGAGCACCTTGGGAATCTCGGTAGCCAAAATTGGTAGTTGATATACCATCGCCATAGACCCTGGAGGCGTATACATCTCCTAGAAGACCTCCTTAGCCCCGCCGGAACCTCCCAGTCGCGGCGACATCGCCGCCGATGACCGGAGCATCTCAATACCGCGACCCGCTAGCGTGACCACCAACTCACCGACCACCTCGGACAAGCTTAGTTGCGGAAGATCGAACCTCCATAGCCCGGAACACCGCGAGGTGCGTTCTCGGGGAAACGTGATCACCGCCGACACGATCCGCCTCGCCTAAATCCGTTTCGAGTACCCCCGATCGCCTCGCGCTGCGGAGAGAGGCCGACGAGGTTCGCCAAATCTGCCTCAGCACCGCCGCGTAGATAGCCGAGCCCCGAATCATGTCTGTCGCCTTGGCTACGTGCGCCTCCACCTCGTCGGAGAACCGCCGTATGCCGAGGGAGAGAAGGAGGCCATACCACGACTCTAACCCGCCACCATCTGGTCGGACGACTGCCTGAGCACGCCAATTGGGGAAAGCCGAGCCCTGTCTTGCCGAAATATGGTCATCGCCGCCCTGTCATCGTCCACTGCACCGGAGAGACACCGCCGCCTTGAACAGACGCCCTGGAACCCTCGGCGCACCAAATCTCCGATTCGCCCGAGCCTCCCCGGGAGAGCTCGGGAGAGCGGCACCCTCGGCGCCCAAATGTCCGATTCGCCCGAGCCCCGCCGAGGTACGCCGAGCCCCGCCGAGCTCCGCCGAGGTACGCCGAGGTACGCCGAGCTCCGCCAAGCTACACCAAGCTACGCCGAGCCCCGCCGAGCTCCGCCGAGCCCCGCCGAGCTATGCCGAGCTATGCCGAGCTACACCGAGCTCCACCGAGCAACCCCCGACCTCTGAGAACCACCTCCAACCTCTGAGAATCACCCCCGACCACCGTCGAGCTCGCCCGACCACCGCCGAGCTACGCCGACGCCCCCCCCAACCAACGTCGAGCTCGCCCGACCAACCACCGAGCTACGCCGACGCCGGCGACTCTCTGGGAACCAGCATCGAACACCTGGTGGGCGACCATCGGGTCTGTGTTCTGTTGAGACGCCACATACCGCACTACTGGACCCGCGCGCCACGTGGACCAATCCCGAGCTGCCCCTGATTAATCGACCATTTTCCATTTTTAGAAAATAGGATAATCTTCGGAAATTCATAACTTATTCATACGATATCCAAAAATTGCGCACCATATATTAAAATTCTCAGAAAAATGAGATCTACAATCTAAAACTATGTTTGTGTATATTTAGCTCTTTATTTTATTGGATTTTTCTGAAATACTCTATAGGAGTCGCTGACGCGACTATTTCGTGTTCGATTTCAGAGCCGGAGGAGGATCTGACTAAGGAGGACGACCACGAGTACTTTCAGGAGCTAGGAGACGACTACGAAGGTGCCACGTCCCACCAAATCCTTAGATCCTATTTACGCATTGCAAATGACATTGTTGCTATTGCTTTACGATTATGTATGGATTGGTTGCATGGTAGTCTATTTGAATTCCCTGCCTTGATAAGACTTTACCCTGCTGACCGCTGCTAGGTTAGCTGCTGCTTAATTTACTGTTAGTCTTCCACTACTTTCTACTTGCTATATGCTATGTGGTGGAATTGGGACGGTGTATAACTGATTATAACCACTGGGAGAGAGTGCTGCGTGCGTCTTGGGTGCGTGGTAAGGGTTGATGTCGACCAAGTGGGATGTGAGACAAGCCCATGGGGCAAGTCGTGCCGGGGGTGCAACCTGGGCATCCCCAAGCGAGATACCTGTGGCGGGTAAAGTTGTTGAGGAGGTTCCGGGTGGGATAGCCTTGGTGGTTTGAAGCCCGTGGACGGAGGTGCTGTGATGGCACGGGGAGAGTATCCCCTAAGTGAAGATGCCTGCTTGGTCAAACTTAGGACGGACTAGTTTCAGGTTCATGGGAATCCTTTTCTACTCACTCGCTTCTGATGGGCGGAAGACGGCTGGACTACTTGGTAGGACGGTGCCACTACTGCTAGGTTGAGAGGTGATAAGGGTGGGCAGAGACGGTCGATGGGTTCCCGTTCCGTTCTAGATGCGCAGTACCACTGGATGGGCCCGGTACTGTGTCTCCCAGTCTCAGCATAACGGTGTAGAATCCGGAATATCCCAGGGCTGAGTGGTAGGGTGGCATCGACCTAGGCAAGCAAGCACCCGGAATTCTGCCTAGGTGTTTGCGCAACACCTATGATGGCTAATCTTGTGGGTAGTGAAACCTCTGCAGAGTGTACGGTTGATCGATCGATACATATGCCAACCTGTTGGCTATGGACCTTTCCTGTGAAGCTTCTACTAGTGTAGTGAGTGTTCTCTTCTCCCCTGGATGATATTTTTCCGGCAGTGTACCCGTTGTGGTAGTGTGCCGCTGAGATAGGCCCGAGAGGGAGTTGGGCCTGTCGAATGAGAGCGAGGTGTGGGTAAGTGAGATGTGGTGATGGGAAAAGGGATGATGGTGTTAACTGAAGATAAAACTTGAATTAAACATTGATTACAGCTGCATAGGAAACCTCAGTCTATAGGTCTGCTTGTATAGCCTTGCATCCACTTTCCACAAAGCAAATGCTGCATAGGTGGGCTCCGTGGCCAGTACAAATCGTACTGATAAATTTGCTGTCAGGTGACGAGAATGAGTACGACTTCGAGGAAGACGATGGCGAGGAATAGGGTCACGTGCTACACTCAAGTTGGTCGTGAAGGATGAATCGTTTCCGCATCTTCTAAAGCTTCTCTGATTGTTGATTCCGCCAGTGTGGCGATGTAATAAATATTTATGTAAGACTTAATTACCGTTGTATGGATCCTGGTGACAACTGAGATATGGGTAATTTCATGGATTGTCCCAAGCAATCTGTTGAATTACAATTCGAGCATGTGGATTTCCCTTCGCGGAAATCGAGGTCGTTTCACTTTCTCAAAGAATCATCCTTATTTCTGAGTTCTTGCTTAGCTCTTTCAAGCTGACATTCATTCAGCAGGAAAAACGTAAACATATCAATAGGCCAGTTTCGAGCAAGTAGCTTCAAGACAATTCTAAAAGTTAACTTAGGAAAATGCACAACTAAAATCCACCATCTGTTTGGTCTTTTGAAGTTCAGAATTAGTGACCTGCTTATTTGCTGGTCCCAATTCAATACACCGAACACGGCTGGCAAATTTTAATGAGTCACCAAATTAAGAAAAACATGTTACAAAGCCAACATGAGTGCTCAAATAAATAAATAAATAAAAGGAAAACATAAAGAAAAACGAAGAACCATGCCTCTTCTCCACTGCAAGTTCTTTTATTATCAGCTGAGAATCTTATAAGATCATCAGCACCTTGGTCTGTGCTAACGCTATGAAACAGGATGAAAAGAGCTTGAAATCATTAGCCCTCCTTTTTTGCAGGAAACTAATACAATTAGCAATTGGCCTGTGCCATGGAGGTAGCGCTATGCCACAAAAGGGTTTTCCCTACTTTATTTCACTGAAAAAATATAATTATAAATTAATAAACAACATTAGCCTGCAACTAACATAGAAGCAACCATACCTTCTTGTACTCTGTTCTGAAGTACTCATGAAGAGTTTCTGCAACTTATACTCCCACCGATGCCTAAGATGAAAAGGAAGATTTAGAAAAATATTGCTTGAATCTCAAAGGTAGACCTGGGGTGCTATGAATGAGGCGCGCACATCATCAGTGATGCCAGTCTCATCATATAAAGCTGTTTACCTCCAAAAAAATATAAACTCGTTTTCTCTGCATCTCCAAGAATAATGGATATAACCTTCTGCCACTGTTGAAACTTCTCTTTGGCTTCCTGGCAGAATATAACATTATATTTGAGATATATTGCGCTAAATGTCCGTAGAAAATACATTATGGGTGGAGGCGAAGAGCCAAGTTGTGATATGCTTTCTTTATTTCCAGTTGTGAAGCAGTTTTCTCAACTCCCAGGATCTTCAAATGACGAAAGAAAATAAACAAGACATTAATAAATAACTAAATTGTGCTTTGGAAAGAGAACCTGAAATCGATAAGTGATAGTACATTTAGAACAGTTCAGACTTTTGTCTCATCTACATTTAAATAAATGATTTGCCACAAAAAAAGGAACCAAAAGAATTAATAGTTGTTCTAGACCTTCCCACAACAATATTTAACAATATCAGACTTTTTTAACGAGGCTTTCAATGCTTAGTTTCATTAAGTGTGGTCAAAGTAGTGAGCAATGATTCACTACAGTTTATTATGATCTTGAACTCCACCTAATGGATGTCAAAACGGCTTTTTTAATGGCTTTTTGGAGGAAATTCACCTGTGTAATCTTTTGAACATACACACAGCTCCAGATTAGTGTTGGCTTCACATCCTCAGTGCTTTCACCGGTTGTCACGAGATGCCCTTCTGAACCATCTGAAGGCTGAGGACTGAAAAGAGAAGCAAATCAAATTGAGTGGATCAGGTTATGCTGGATCGGTGGGGCTGGTGAGCCCGACTGGTTCCTTGAGCCAGCCCCCAAGCCGGCGACCTGGGTTCGATCCCCAGTGTTGGCACCGGAAGGCCCCTTTGTTGACCGACCTTGTGAAAAAAAAAGGTTATGACTGGATCTTGGATTTGCCATCAGCGACATTGCGTGACTATAGGCTGGAGCAAAATCTCTACCAAAAAATCACTGTGATGGAACAATTCCACGTATTCACTACATCAAGCAGCAGCTGACAAAGACGAAACGAATGTGTTCGCAACCTAGAGCAATATATACTGCCTAGTATCTTATCTCACCAATAATCAGTTTGTTCTGTACGATCGCACACAAACAAAAAGGAAAAAAATCAAGCTATTGGATTATGATGAATCATCAAGGGCACAGGGAAGGGAGAGGAAAGAACCTGGTGACGACGAGGAGCGCCGAGATCCAACCAGTGCGCCGCCATGCGGCCCGGAGCGAGGCATCGAGAGTGGCTCCGTGCTGGCGCGGAGGGAGGAGTAGCGCGCGAGCGTTGCGGTCGGAGCAGCCACAGGCATACTGTAGCTCCACGGCCTGCGGCATAGCGGCCGGCTCCATGGCGCTCCTGCGGCCAACGCCCAGGAGGGATAAGCGGAGGAGGCAAGGCGGCGGCGGCCTGGGTGGAGGGCAGAGACAGAGGTTGGATTTTGGGGGGGGGGGGGGGCGGCGGGATCGTGCGGGGGGCGCGCTGATTGCGGTCGATCGGGGCCTCGCGGAAACGGGATCGGGAGGGGTGAGTTTTTGACAAACTTCGGATTACAGCCCTTGGATCAAGATTAACAGCACTCGTGGCCGTAGATTTTGATGGAGGAAAGACTCTGTGTATACTTTCCTAGGTACACAAAGGTTATCTTCTTCAGTGGGGTACACTTGGTTGAGTGCACCTAGTTTTATTTGTAAATCTAATTATATGAGAGACATTAAAAAATTGCTAAAAATAATTGGTATTCAGTTGAATATCATTGAATAATGATGAGCCCGCCCATGCCCAGCACCAGGCGTTTGTCGTCCTCAACAGCCACAGCACCCACAGGAGGGGTCGTATCAGCTCCGCCCTCTTCTTGCGCCAGAACCAGATCGCAGCACTGTACTGCTCGTTCCGGATCTTCCTCGTTGCTGCTCACCAAACTTTTCCATATCCTTCATGGCTGCCCTCCCCATGGCCTCCCGCAGCTCCTCGCTGGATAGGAGCAGCTCGATCTTGCTAACACAGTCATCCACATCCCCCGGTGTGCACAGAAAGCTCGTCTTCCCCTCCTGATCCTTGGGTATGGTATCAGGTATTCCTCCAGCGCGAGCCCCAACTACTGGAACTCCTGATGACATGGCCTCCAACACCACAAACCCCCGCGTCTCTGACTCGGAAGGCATCACAAACACATCTCCGCTAGCATAGGCCTGTGATAGCTCTTCCCCTTGCAACGTGCCTATGGACACTGCCAGCATTCCTGAGAACATCTACTCAGACCTACACACAAAAACAGGATTACGGTACATTCCCCCACCCCCTTCCCAAATCTTCCTCCGCTAATCTACAAGAAACTAATTCACTTATTGGTTCAATAATTAAGCACAAGGTCACGGGAATAACAATGTTGACCTGAATGGGTCATCTCCAATAAATGTGATCCTTGCTCCTGGAAGTCGGTCCATGACTCTGCAGAATAACAAACATACGATCTAGCATCCAGCCCGTACATACCATAGTCCAAAGCATTCAAAATACCAAGCACACCAAGGGCTCACTGGTTAGCAGCAAAGGGGGAAGGAGATGACATATCAGTCGCGAACAGAAGACGAGACTTATACGTCTATGTTGACATCTACTAACGTCGTCAAAAATAACTATATAACTTTTAATACTAAAGACGAGATTAGAGATTTATGGTAATTAATTAACTGGTCATTATCAACTAGCCACTTATCTATCACCAACATTCTTATGCATGAACTAGGTTGTCATCCCTAATTATATATGCTAAAAATAAATAAAGGTTCCATATATTGTTCAATGTGACTAGGCAGAAATATATAAATATAAATTAAGAACAATTCTGTAAGCGGACAGATAATTATACCATTGTAGCATTTTACCTAGAGTTCTACCAGGTTGTCGATTTATATTTATACCACTGGGAAGGACTGGATAAACTTTAATCTATTATATTGATAGCAACTATATACAATGAATAAGCAGTGTTATCGATGTCATTTACTCTACTCATAACAGGTAGAGGTCACAAGATGATAAAGATAAATAAACATGATAAGTATGATCAAGCATAATAAATAATGGATAAACATCAGAGCACTTTCTAATCATAGTAATAGCTAGCCAATGGATAAACTAAGCAATTAATATCTAAGGTAATTTTATAACTACATCAATAAATAACTCTAATTAGTGCAACTACATCTAGCAATCATTGTTAGATTAGTCTTATATCATGATCACATGTAAAGGGCATCATCTAGGAAGGATGTGCGTGACCGTGCCTGCTTGCCTATATACGGGGGTGGACTACAGAGGACTCAACGTAGCTGTCACCTACGCGATCTACCACACGACCAGGCACATCAGTGTGCACTCGCATATAAATAGAATATCTAGACACCACGTCCACATATTGTTCATCATCTACCCAATGATCGTTTGGATAAACGCTATACGAGCAATTACACGAATTCAATAAGATCAAACCAACTATACTAGACATATAATCAAAGTAGACAATGACTATTGTAATCAAGAACATATGAACTATTAAGAACAATGGTTCCCTAATCATAATGATGGATACAATAATAGAGAAAGAACTAGAACTATACCAAACTCTGCGCTCCAGACAGACGCCGGGGCTCCAGATCCCGCCGAAGAACTAGAACTCCTCAACTTCTAATCTAATTAGGCTAGAACTATGAACTAGAAGGCTCTTGATGAACTAGGAGGCTCTTGATGGCTTGACCGAAGACTTGATGACTTGGATGAATGATTGGATGCTCCAGGGGGTCTGCCCCTTTATTTATAGCCTGGTGTGATGAACATGCGCCATAGGATCAAACCGACTTAAACAAGGGCCGAGATGACTCCTCAAAGGCGGTAGAAGAAGACTCCAGAAGACGAAGGGCGAAACCCTAGGAGGGCGTCGGTCGGCCCCACCTGTCAGGTGGTGGGGCCCCGGTTGCTTCGGGTGTTCTCTGGATGCTTCTAGTGTCCTGATGACGATGTTGCCTTCGCGGTTAAGTTTCGTGTCTTTTATGCACTTTAATCCTTCTTTTATGCTTTTCTGGAATAATCCCTGGAAAATACAGAATATGCAAAACTTGTGAAAATTGTCAGTTAAAACCCTAGACTAGTGTGTATTCATATATCCTTTTGTGTCTAATGTTCTAATAAAAATTGACGTTATCCATCGTCAACAACCTACTCGACTCACTCACTAGACTCCCAATCGTAAACCTACCTGTTGGGCTAGACGATGCGTCGCGGCCTCGGTAGGTCTAGTCCATCTGTATTGTGACGGAACCGCCCTAATCATAGGGCCCACGTGCCCCGTCATCGTTCCTAAGGACCTTTGACTAGTCTGCACGAGTTCCCTTTGACTTAGGTGGCCCGTCGGGTCTCATAGGAAACCCTAATTTCCCCGAGGATCTCATTGTAAAGACTTTGCAAGTATTACAATAGTTTACACAAATAATTTGAATCAGAGTAAAGAGTGCGGAAGAATTACATAAACATAGGTTTACAAATATAAATGACATTATCCCAAACCAGAGTTTCGTAGTGGAGTAGCATCTTACAACTAGACACCTTGCCCAAGGGTTATATCATATAACACCTTCTTCCACGCACGGTCTGTCAACCGGCACGGTCCCACTTAGATTGGTACGCTCAACTTACCTGCAACAGGGGTTAACAAACCCTGAGTACTGGGGTACTCCGCAAGACTTACCCGACTAAAGGTGTAAAATTAGACTCAGAAATGCAGGCTGAGGGGAGCCAAGGTAAGGTTTGAGCAAGAGTCAAAGTATTTTGCAGAAAAACATTTCTATCCTATTTCATTATTTGATCTCAATATTATTTTATTCATATACATAATTCCAATATCAATTCTCGTATATTATGTACTTTCAAATTCATATTCATTCTCAAAAACAAACACCTAGTTCCGAACCACTCTTCGCTGTAAGTGTGAGGATCATGTCTCCATTAACCGAAGAGCAACGTCGATTCGAATCCAGAAGTACCCAGCTGGGGATCCCTATCCACACTGCATATGTAGCACTTAAGCTTGCATATGCCAACCCCGCCTACCACGGCTTTTCATACCCCGAAACCAGTCCTGCGCCACCCGAGAGCACAGTACTCCTCTCGTCTCCAGGCACGACGGCCACAAGGGTACACACTACTCTCTTCATCTCTCCACTCCCAGTGCGTAGTTGTCGGTTCCAGCAGTAGAGCCACCGGAGTCAGAGGCTTTCCGTAGTATGTGGCTAGTTGCAAAGTCATGATCATAGCAGGCCGACAATGAATGGTCCCTAATATTTTTCCGTTAGAAACCATGCATTGGGACTCTAACCCAAGTACACTGGTAACTATCAGGTTTTCACATCCCTTTCCCGATGGCGATGAAAGTTGGGACTCTAACCTAAATAGTTGGCCAACCAAACGGGAAAACCCATCCTCGTTGATGATAATGGACTGGCCAAGTACACCATCACCAAACGAGGACAATACCAATCCCATAAAATGATTCATTTGTTTCATATCATCACAGTTTTCAAAATAATATTTTTGCAATTCTATCATTAAGCATGACTAAGCATTTTTTAATACTTTAAATAAATCAGGGTCTCTGGTATAATATGTGGTCAAGGAAAGGTAATGCATCAATAGGTTATCACTCAACTCCTATTAACCTAATGCAGTAGATTAACTCAAGTGATAAATATTTTTAAATAACAAGGAGGGGCAAATGCACCGGGGCTTGTCTGTTGCTTGAAGTAGATGGAACTCTGAAGTCCAACGCCGAGAAGATCCATGTCCACCGAGAGAAGACCTTTCTCGGGACTTGCTTCCAATAATATTTACCGCGCGTTTACTACACGAAGTAATAATGCATACTTAACATGATGATATGCGTGCCATGATGCATGAGATGCATTAAATCACTGATCAATAGAAGGTAAACTTAATTTGTAAGTTGAGTACAACTTGCCTTCATGATAAAATTGCAAATCAACGAAACTAATTACTATTGGGTATTAACCACATTATTTTATTGACCATTTTAACAGTCGTTGAAAATCGAATTAGTTTTTTCCCTAGAACACTGTCAACCCTCTGCCTAAGCAAATTATTAAACCCTATCATCATATGTGAATAACATAAATTATTAGTGTTCCTAACTAATAATTTAATTAAGAACCCAAACACTAATTAAGGTGCCAAGGATCATCTCAAGTTAATGACCCGGGGACATCACTCAATCCAAAAGTCACACCACACAAAAGTGAATTAGGCTTTCTACTCATTTTTATTAATCAATTTTATCAATTAGGATTTTTGTTTTAGCATTTAATTACTACGTAAAGTAATTCAGTTTATACTTACAAAGTAAATGACCATGAATTACTTGGAACATCAGGGTTCAGGTGCTACAAGGGGTTTAACCCAAACCCTAAAAGATTTAACAAATTATTGAAATTCCATTCTAATAACCTTTTCTTAATTAATCAATTAATCAAGTAATAAATAAGAAATAATTAAATTATTTTCACCTGAGCTCAAACTTTTATCACAGATAGTACTTAACCTAAAACAGTACCAAATTAAATTTCATGATTTTTGGATTAATATTTTGAGCTATAAAATTCATAGAAGTCCCATTTATTAATTAAAAGATATATTTTCACAGTGTATAGAAATTGCTCAAACCACTCATCTAATATTTTTAATAATTCCACCTTATCACAGATGGTCTACAAAAATTGTTTCAAGATTTTTGGGAGTGTAGAAATATTCCAACGAAATAAACAAAACATTGCACTTTTTATATTTTTTCTGAAAACATGAAAAGGACCTCTCCTCACGCAGGCCACCTCAGCTGGGCCAGCCCAGGCAGCCCACGCGCGGCCCAACTCAGTCCTCAGCTCACCTTCACCCTCTTTGGCCCGACCTGGCCAGCACATTGGACCGGCCCAGCTTCAGCCCAGGTGGCCTTCCCCTTCCTCCCGCGTGGGCACAGCGCACCCGCGTTCGTTCGCACGGTGCGGGGAGTCCGGCCGCGGTGGCTCACTGGTGGCAGCCACACCGGCAAAAACCAGGGTACCTCTATGTGAGAAACGTGCTGGCAGACCTATCTGGGAGCTAGGTTGAGGAGAGCAGTGCCTCCGGCGAGCCCAAACAAGGCTATGGCGGCACTATGGTGCTTGTCATGGCGGAGCGGCGCCGTTCTAGCCACAAGGATGCAGTATAGATTGAGATGAGGTTCAGAAAAAGACCCAAGAGACTCACCAGAGCGTGATGCGTGCACTGGTAGAGACGGAGGATGAACGGAGACGGGTCGTCGTCGGTGAGGACGAGCACGGCGGCGGAAACTGGCGGCGACGGTGTGTTCCGTCGTGTCCTATGTGCCAACAGAGATACAGTCGGACGTATGAGCTTCGTGGAGTTACGTAGAAGCGGGAACACCCAAAGGACCAAAACTTAGCTCACCGAAGTGGTCGGTTTGCGATGGAGATACCCACGGTGGCGCTCTCGCCGGACAGGAAGAAGAAAAGGTCGCGGGAGCGATTCTGGAGATGCGAAGCGGCACCAGTGGTTTTAATAGACTCGCAGGAAAGTTGCGAAGCTAGTGGCGAAGTGGAGAGGGTGATGATTGAACGGTGACGACGAATTTTGCCGTTGACAGAGAGGCGATCGGCGGCGAGCAGAACCGAAAGGAGGAGGAACTATGGCGTCGATGGCGGCTCATATAGGATGGGGAAGATGGGCGAGACGTGGGATAGACCCCCACGGGCCCGGCCCTGACGACGATACGTGGCCGGCTGGCCCCGGGCGTCGCCGGCGCGCGGCGCGGCATGCGCGGCCGGTCCCCACGCGGGTGTAGGGCAGAGTACCCCTTAGTACTGTAGCTGAGCTAACCCTCCCCTGAGACTTTTCTCTAAATTACTTTTTATTTTGCGCATAAAGTTGAAAAATCACCAATATAAAAGTTGTAGAAAATTTTGCGTTGAACAACTTTGGTTTTTGAACCTACTTCAAATTTTGAATATTTTTGGAGTTATGAAAAAGGGGTAGAAGTTAAATTTGAAATTCATTTTAAATTCCACCCAATTCTCCAAAATTCTCTGAACAACTTGAAAATATTTGAAGATAAAAGTTGTTCTATTTGTTAAGCTCTAAAACTTTCAGTAACTAAGTTTTGTCAGATTCTTAGTAGTTTTTGAAATGACACTTCAAATTTGAATTCTTAAACACTAATTTGAGTCTTATTTAAATTTTAACTTAATAACTTGAAAATACCTAAATACAAAAGTTGTTCCATTTGAGAATCTTTACAACTTTCATTAAAGGTGTCTATCCAAATTCTAGATAATTTTTGAAATGGCATTTGAAATTTGAATAAACAAACACTAATTGGGTTTTAATTTAAATTTCCACGGGTAAACTTTAAAATCTCTAAACATAAAAGTTGTTCTATTTTGAGAGGGCTAAAACTTTTATTAAGAGACTATCATCAGATTCCTACTAGTTTTGAATTTGTATTTCAAGTTTAACTTTAAAACCTAGATTAAGGTTTTGTTTGAAATTATTTTTAATAACTTCAAAATTGCCCAAAATAGAAGTTGCTCAACTTTTAAAGATTCACAACTTTTATTTAAGGCCCAACACTTGATTCTATTTAATTTTTGATTTAGGGTTTCGGGTTCGATTAGGGTTTTTAATTGTTTTCCTTTTTATTTTCTATTTGGATTTAGAGGCATACACACAAACAATTATTTTAAACCATAAAGTCACTCAAAGGTATCTAAGCACATTCACATGTAAAAATAAAAAAAATTTGCCTTAGTGATGCACAGTAACAATGATTTTATGCGGGATGAATTGCATGCATTCATGATGACATGTCCGGTTTTAGTTATCGTAACACCAGGGGGGTGTTACATGTATGAACGCTCCTGGGCGCTGGCTCTTGCTCAGAGGCAGCGTCCCCTTCATCAGGTAGTAGCTCGACGATGTTGACATCCTCTCCCTCTTGCGCGTCTGGATGCTCCCAGCACTACAAGAAATCAGTTGATCCATGATGGTTTTCTGATGACGATTTTTGAAACTGTCACTGCATATAGAATCTATGACGGTGTTATGACGGTTTCAAAATTAGGTGCTTGCTCTGTGATGATCTGGACTGTCATCGCCTGTATAGTTGTCTTATAGTTGTCTGTGACGATTATGAGGAAACATCATAGAAACCGTGTAGGGTGAAATGGGCTGTGGATGGTGACGTGGACGGTGAGATCGTGGGAGATCGTGGACGGTGATTATTCATTGTATTTTACCGTTTTCTATTAGCTTAACAAAAAAAGAAAATACTAGAAACATGGCGCAGGTTGGGATCGAACATAAAACATGCTGACGTGGCCTCGATCAAATGGCAAGGTTCATGACATGCTGACGTGGCTTCTGTTAAATGGCAAGGTTCAAAAAATTGTGCAGCACCTGGGAATCAAACCTGAGACCTCCCACTCCCATCCCACATGACTTACCAGTTACCACTACACTACACTGCTCAGTTGTGTTGTAGAACTAGAGTTTATTCCTTATATCGAATTAGAGTTCTCTACTTCAAATTATTTAAGAATATCTTGATTCTAATGGCGCACACATAACCACTATAATACTACCCTCTTTTATGTCGAATCTAGAATAGCTTTGTTTTATTCATAAAATTATTTAAGAATTGTTAAAATAGATATATCAAAGTAAAAGTTGGAGATCTTATGTTCATGACTTTTTGGTATTTATAAAATTATGTATATATTTGAAAACAAGTTCAAAAAATTTATTTCCATAATTTAGTGTTAATTAAGTTTAAAAAAATAGTGTTAGCATTCAATTTACTAAAATATTCAAAAGGCATTTCAACACTTGTTTAACTTGAAAAGGATTTAAATTTGAGTTTTAAATTATTATTTTTAAAATAAAAGCTAAACTCTATCTCCTAGTCCCATTTCTAGTCGGCCTATAGGCCAACCCGCACCCCTCCTTCTTTTGGGCTCGGCCCAGCCCTCCCTCTTGTGCTCTCCCCCTTCACCTCGGCCAATGGCCCATTTGCTACATAGGCAGCCAAGCCCAGCAAAGCTACCAGCACCATATAAAAAAAATAAAAAACACTGAATTAGAGAGGAATCGAACCCACAACCTCTCACTTAGTACACTAGCGACCTACCATTGAGCTACACAAGTGTTTTATTTATGTTGCACACACTTTGCTATATATCAAAACGTTAGCAGGTCATGGACTTTGCGTCATCAGCCCATGTGGTTCATCATAAAAATCATAAAAATAGTAGTTTTTTACATTTTAATGCATGAATCTCACTTAGGGTTTATGAAACTATGTGAGAGACTTTCCTAAAGCTAAACTTTCATAAATGCAAAAATGACATATACCAAAATTGTAGATCTTGATGAGTTGATCAAAATTGTTATTGATGACTTTTCTAGTTGAGATCATCTAGAGTTTCAAAAACTGGTTTCGAGCTATCAAAGTTTAAAAATCCAAATTTTGAATTATTCAAACTTTGAATGAAAAGTTGACCAAAACAACAAATATAGATCTTGATGAGTTTAACAAACTTGGTATTCATGACATTTCTAGTTGAGATGATCTAGGATTTCGAAAACTGGTTTGAAGCTATCAAAATTTAAAAATTCAAACTTTAAATCGTTCAAACTTTGTCAAATGAAAAGTTGACCAAAACAACAAATGTAGATCTTGATGAGTTTATCAAACTTGGTATTCATGACTTTTCTATTCGAAACCATTTAGAGTTTCAAATACTAGTGTGAAGGTGTCATTTTTTAAAATTCAAAATTTGACTTGGTCAAACTTTGTCAAATATGATACTAAATGACCTCAGATGAAAACCTTTTGAATACAAAGGTGTTAGAACACATCATAATCTACAATTGTTATGTAGGTCATTATTCCATTTGAGAAAGTGCTAGTAAACACAAGTCACAAAATCATAAATCTCACATAGAGTTAATGAAACTATACGAGAGACTTGTCAATTTAGAACTAAACTTTCCTAACACTTTCTCAAATGCAAAAATAACCTATATAACAATTGTAGATATTGATGAGTTGATCAAACTTAGTATTCATAACTTTTCTAGTTGAGACAATTTATGGTTTCAAAAACTGGTTTGGAGTTGTCAAAATTTAAAAATAAAAAGTTTAACCCGTTCAAACTTTGTTAAATGAAAAGTTGATCAAAACAACAAATATAGATCTTTATGAGTTGTTAAATGAAAAGTTGACCAAACTTTTTCATTTGAAATCATTTCTTAACCCAAATTTCTATTTGAAGTTGTTAAATTTTGAAATTTAAAATTTGAATGATTCAAATGAACTCATTTGTAAAAAGGACCAATACAATAGTTATAGATCTTGATGAGTTCTACAATTTTATTGTTTATGGTTTTTGCATTTGAAACAATAAATTAGCCTAAAACCAAATTTGAAATTCTCATAAATTGAAATTAGAAAATAACACACACACACACACAAACCATATTTGTTCACTTGTTGAATCTGTTACGATTTGATGGAATATTCAATGATATTTGATATGTAACGTTATTCTATTATGAGCATTCTAGAGTTCTTCTAACAGTTTTATTAGTCTGAACTGAATAAAGGAACTGAATAACTTAAATTTGCGCTACCATGCAGCTGCTTGCTGCTTGCACAGGTCGGCATCACATTTGCTGATATTGGCACACACACACGAGCTCTTGCTGATATTGGCACACAACACTTTAACATCTAAGTTTAACCACTACCTTTCTGTTGCTCTCTGTAAAATCAAGCAACATACAAGGGTAACTACTTTTCTGTATGCCTGATGCAGTCTATACACTAGACTGAAAATTTGGCTTAGCTTGCCTACTGCTTTGTTGACAAACATCCAATGTTTGATGGAAAATCAGTGTTTGTAGTTACCTAGTCTCGATAAAATGAACTATTGTACTAATCCCAACAATTAGCAATGAAAAAAGCCTTAGTCCATTTGGTTTCTCTGCACAACGACCTTGTTCTACAGCTGGCACCAGATTCCTATCCAGTGCTTGGAATTGGAATTTGAACTGAACCTAGACTTTTAGCTATGATTTTGCAATGTTTATTACTTTATTAAGTTGCATTCAGTTACTTTATTACTTTAGCTAGTTTCTCCTGAATTGGCACTTTTCTCATCTGTCTTTTCCAGCAGCTTCTGTCCATCAGTTTCTTGCACTGACAGTCATCGGTATCATCAGTTCATGTCTTCCCTCTATTTCAAATAGCAGCAGCCGGACAGGGTAAGCAGTTATCTGTGAGTTGATTTCAAAAATGTTTTTTAAGTCGAAAACATGTATTTTGTATTAAACTGTTGCTTTGTCAATCTCTCAGACGCCTTGATAGGAATAACTTGTCTGGGTAATTTGCATGCATGACTATATGTCAAAGATAGTAGTCTCTGTTTGCATACGGTTAGATGCTATTGAAAGTCCATCATATGATCTAGAAGAGAACCATGCGTTGGTGATTGCATATGGCAGGAGCACTACTGAACTCTATTTTGTCAGATTTGATGCAGAGTGTGTTCTAAAAAAAGGGATGTTATAATTTGTTCATTTCAAATCAATGTCTGCTCATGTCTTTGTGCACTCTCACTACTGATTGTACTTCTATTCTGTATAGGTACTACTTTCACCCCGTGATGATTTATGTTAGGTTCACCTTCGGTAGCAGCAACAATAGAGGTCCTGAAGCTTTATGTACAGGTACTTGCATAGCAATGTCGATTGAGTATTACTGAATCTCAATGGAGCAGGTACTTGTATAGGTACTACTTTCACCCCATGCTGATTCTTCTTCATTAAAATGGTGCAGGCGCCTTGTAGTGAAGAAGGGGTGTGCAGGTGGCATGTGTGGAGCGCAACTACTATGAAATTTATAATTGTTGTATATATAATATATAAGGGCTGTGATTAATATATGTACATGTGCCGATTCATGTATGCATATGTTTGCATTCAAGTTTCACGTATGGGCTGTAATTGAGTTATTTTGTAATGAAATTGGTTATTTAATGATAAAATCTTTTTAATGAAATTGCTCGATACGTGACAGACAAAAATCTGTCATAGATGGGCTGCGTAGAAAAAAATAGGCCTAGCTCATCGTGTGGGCCTAGCCCATCCTACTTTTTCGGTATAAAATTAAAATTTAAATTTAAAAAATGCTGACATGGCCAGGTGAGCCACATCATCAAGCTGACGTGTTAGATTTAGCCATGTCACCATGCTGAAGTGTCAGGATTAGCCACGTTAGTTTCCTCCTCACCATGTTGAGATGGCAGTGTTGACGTGGCACAAGTCCGTGACGTTCTGTTTCATCACTGACGTATCCTATAAATTAGACGAACAACTATTCCATGATGATTGCTGTCGTCACTAATCCAGTGCGTCTGTGACGGTTTTTTTCACGAACAAGGTTTATGACGAGGATTCTATGACGGATTTGTAGACCCTCATGGATAGTTACCTGTGACGGTTTTTAGGGCCTCTATGACAAATTGATAATGTCATGTATCAACACAATCCTAGTAGTGCAGATAACGGCGCGAGGGAATTGTTGACAGAGAAACTCCAGGTCCTCCTAAGCAGCCAAAGAGGGCGTAAGCTGGGTCCATTTGACGAGGCCTTGCTTGATAGTTGTAGAACCCCGAAGAACAAAGCGGCGTTGCAGAATCCGCTCGGGTACACTCCAACATGATGACGACAGAGGTAGCATGGAGGAGATCATGTGGTGAGCACCCACGACCTTCTTGAGCTAGGTCACATGGAACACTCGGTGAACATAAGAAGAGGTCGGGAGCTCTAACCTATTAGCCAACTTGCCAATACGTTGCAGAATACGGTAAGGGCCAAAATATTTGAAAGCCGACTTTTGGTGAGCACGATTCGCTAAGGATGACTGCACATAGGGTTGAAGCTTGAGAAAAAACCCAATCATCCATGGCAAACCATCGCTCAGAGTGAGCATCTGCCTGTTTGTACATCCTATGCCTAGCCCTGAAGAGATGTGCCGGATAATGCCTGTCATAAGTTCAAGATCATGGAGTCAAGCCGACAAGTCGGAAACGGGAGGATCACCAGCAGCGTGTAGACCAAATTGTTGTGAAGCAATGCCATAGAGAACTTCAAAGGGAGATTTGCCTAGAGCAGAGTGCCACGAAGTGTTGTACCAGAATTTGGCAAGGTCCAGCCAAGCACTCCACTGATTGGGACAAGCATGGACGTAACAATGAAGAAATGTCTCACCCATTCCGTTTGACCGTTCGATTGCGGGTGACAGCAGAACTCATGCACAATTGTATCTTGGATAGTTTAAACAACTCTTGCTACAATGCATCGGTGAAGATGCAATCCGATCGGAGATGATCGCAGAAGGCAACCCATAGAGCTTGTAGACCTAGGAGAGGAACACCTTAGCCACCCTAGCTGTCGAGAAGGGATGCCGCAACCCCAGGAAATGAGAGTACTTAGAAAATAGGTCAATAACCACCAAAATGTAGTTGAATCCCCCCTGACATGCATGATCTGGAACCGGTAGCGATTGTAGCAACCCAATATGGATGGGAATGGGCCGGGTCGACCCATTGGGTAGTTGACCCGACCCTCAAAAGTAGGGCCAATGGGTCACTGGGGCAGGCCTAAAAAACTAAAATGGGTCAATAGGGCCGGTACCTATTGACCCAATGGGTAAGATGGGTCAACCCATTTATCATAATAATTATTTTTAATCTTATCAAGTGATCGGTCATGTTTGGCTCTTAGGAGTATACCATGCATGTAGCAAGGAGCTGGCCTTCTAGTGTTAAAAAAATTACCAGCTTGCATTTACATGCATACATCGATCAATAGTATAATCACAATTAGATCTGAATATTTAGGATAAATATTTTTGAACAGTTCTTTGTTTTAATTAGAAATTGTGCATATCTTTTTAGGGAAAGAGTGGCGTGACAGGGCCGTCCCTGTACTCCTACAGTATATCTTGTATATACTTACTTTTAAATATAGAATCTTGTTAACCATCAGACTTCTTTTTTTAATGAAAGCTAAGATATGGCTAATATAAGCTAGAGTTGATTTTGGATCTGATCCCACTAAAACTAAGTCATGATTATGTGATGATAAAATGACACTTTGTTCTGTAGATTGACAACGATGTGGAAATAGTTAGAAGTAAACAACAGAGACCAAAGAGCAACAAAGGAAAATATATGGCTAAGGCAATTATAATTGAAAATCTTGTAAGGTCGTGATACTTTAAATTTTTTATACAATATGTTTCCTAGAAATATTGTTGATATTATTTTATGGTCTCATAAAAAATATTTGGGTGGACCCATATTACCCAATGGGCCAATGAGGCCATAGCATTTTGGTGAAATGGGTCGACCCATAGCCCCCAAAATTGGCCTTGGAACCATAGGGCCAGGTCCAAGGCCAAGGCTGGGTCGACCCATTCCCATCCTGACAACCCAGGTAGCTTGGAACGGTCGGGCTTGGCCTGCTGATAGACCTGGCAGGATGAAATGAACTGGTGAACCGTGGATTTCATGCCACACCAAGCAAAAAGCTGCTTCAGACGCCGTATAGCCATAGGAAAGCCAGAATGACCACCCACTGCGATGCTATGCATAGCTTCAATGAGACGGTGTTGGAGAGAAGGATCGGCGCCGACCCATATCTTTGACTGAAAATAGAGAAGACCGTTGAAAGGACCTAGAATGCTGCCTAGAGGGGTGTCACACCCATATTTTAAGAATAAAATAGGATGCATAAATAACTCATATGTGTCCTAAAAATAGTCACACATATAAACCGACAAATTACAAATAGTATCATCACAGTGCTTACATAACGAATAAGTATTTATTACAGAGTCTTGAACAAATATAGATAATAACTATGATGTCGCACTCGCGGAAGCTGCATCACAGGGACAAGGTCGACTTGGAGACACCAAGCCTAATACTCATTACGACAGTCTTCACTCCAACCTTCATCTGTGGTGGTAAATTGCAAGGGTGAGCACATTTCGTACTCAGCAAGTACAACACGGGTTCATGAGGCACAAATAGGCTAGACACTGTTTGACTGCATTTAGCTTTTAATATTTAGATTCTTTTTAGCAGTTGAGTAGCATCAATGTATTCCAAATCCCATTATTAACCCAATGATCAATTGCAATAAGGTTAATAAATAGTAAAGTTATTAGCAACAGTAATAATCATAGAATGATGAATAATATATAAATCTAGCGGAACGTGTGCCCAAGGCCGCTCATGACCGCGAGCACGGCTGTTATAACAGATTATTAAACTCTGCGCAGAGGTGTACACTTTCATTGCGAGTCATGATTTTCTGATGCATGGGTGGGTGTTGGCATTTCTAACGTCATCACCAAAAGTAGGGTTAGACTCTATCCCTGGCAATGGCGCCAAAAATGCTTAGGGTAATAATTAAATGTCACTTGGTAAATTACTTAGCCACCTCTTTTTAACCTATATCTCTTACAATAACTAAGTTGTCATCCCTAACATGAATATAAGAGACATGTATGGAAACTTCCAAGAATAATACTAAGCAGTTATTATAGATGCAAGTGACTAAAGAGGATATAAAATATTAAGGTATCTGCAAGCGCACAGATTAATTATACCATTGTAGCATTTTACCCAGGAGTATTCCGGGTTGTCATTTATATTTTACCACCGGGAAGGGTTGGCAATAAATGGGATGTAAGTAGATAGATAGATGTCATATGCATATGCAAATACGGAGATAATCATGCATGACCTATATTCTCAGAACAGGGGTTATGTCACAATAATAATGATGTATATGATAAGCATAATGATCAATCAATCAATCAATATATAATAATGATCACTTAGAGCACTTCCTATCTAGGCACAACCATGGATTAGGTTAAAGCATAAGGATATCCTAAGTCATTCTAACTATACTATTAAAGATATATTAGATTGGTGCAATTATACTAGCAATCATGGTGAAGACACTTCATATTCATACTTAAAGGAATATTACTAAGGAAGAACAAGATCATAGCCAGCCTTCTAAAGTAATAATAACTTCCTACTCTCCCTACATTCAGAGTGTGGACTATAAAGGACTCAACGGGAGTGTTACATCCGTGATCTACCATAGAACCCAGAATATAGGGTACATTTGCAGACAAACAACATCTAAACACCATGCTTACATGCTGTTCATCACTCACCCATGATATCAATGAATGAGCGCTATACAAACTTATGTATGAATATGAATGCATCCTAACTATGCAAAGTATTCAATCTAGATAAGCAATCAATAGCATAATTGAGAACATAATCAATAATAGAACATTGTCAATCAACTTTATCTCAAGCACTCGAAAGAGGTTAAGATACAAGAGAAAGCTTACAATGGCTCTAGGAAGCCTTCTAGCTCCAGACAGATCCGGAACTCGAGTAGAACTCGCTTTCTTCTACTTCTAACCTATGTAGTTATGCTCTAGATGTGAAGCTCTAATGATTTTAGGGTTTCTGACTGTGAACTGGTTGATGACTGAATTGATCTTATTGTGATATGAAACCCTAGGGGGTCTAGGGTCCTTCTATAGACCGGTGGGATGAACCGTAGCCCTTGGATGAAACCGACTTCGACGGGCGGCTAAGATTGCGTTAAATTTTGGGATGTGGGTCCACGTCGAAGCGGAGGTCGGGAAGCTTCACTGACAGGTCGGCCGACCTGGTCAGTGGGTCGGCCGACCTCCCCAAGCTGCCAAGTGGGCCTCGCTTCTGCCAGCGAGTCTCTGGTGTTCTCTAGAATATTCTTGATCTCCTTTCGTGGCGGATTTCGTTATTTTAATCTGACATGTGGGCCTTCCTTGATTCTTTTCTATATAACCCCCTGCAAAACACTGATTCAACAAAACTGTGAAATTCTATCAGTTAAAACCCTATTCTATGGTGGTGTTTGCTTTTATACCCTTATTTCATGTTCAGTTGACGGGTAAAATCATACAATAATTACCGTCAACAGTGGGCCATACCCAAACACCAGCTAACCATATAAAGCCATTTAATGGTTCGTCTAACAAGTTAGGGCTGCAAGGGTGAGTTGCAGCGAGATGTAGAAATCCCCCTTTTCTAAATGGCACACTCCTTCACGGCTATACTCATAGGACTAGGAGTCGTACTACACCCAAGGTGTCAAACCCCCAACTGCGCCCTTACGGATAACCTCTAACAAGTTAGAAAAGGTCCTCTAAATAACTAGAGCCAGAGCCATATAGCCCTTACAGCTGTACGGTAAGTCCCGGGTCATCAGGTTCAGAAGTCCTATGGAGAGAAACTAGAGCCACATAACCCCGAGCTCTAGCCCCCTTTGAACAAGAGTAAAACCATATTAAATTGTTCATTGCATAATTCATTAATCATATCATAAGATCATTGGCATTAATAAAGCACTAGCAAAAGCTACCCAATGCATAACCCAAAAGGTGATCAAGGAATCAAGATAACAAATCTATGTTATAATCTCTAAGGTTGTCAAGGTGGACACATGCATGTATGAATTGTGATTATGTGAATAGGACAACAAGGATGGTCCATGTTATACTTGCCTTAAACTTAAGATCCTTTCTCTGATCCAATTTTCGATTAATAGCTCCGAGAATCACAACGAACTGCTCACCGTCTATACTCGATCGATCACCACATCACCACATCCAGCAGGCATACACGAAGCAAACAAGGATAATAATTAAAACAGTATACCAAACAGTAACAAAATAGTTTGAAAAGGTTATGAAATTATTCTACTCGTTCTCACGATTACAGCGATATAAAGATCACGAAAAACGGATTTAAAATGTGAAAGTTATGATTTAAACAAGATTTACTTTTGTAACATAATAGATTGAATTTAATTATGAAATTTAAAAGTGCCAAAATTAATGTTCAGTGGTAAAAATATGTAGTGTATGAAAATATGAACCTAACGCAATTTGAATGGATCAATTTGGAGTTAAAACAGAGAAACGGAGAGGAAAATACAATTGATGGCAAAACCGTGAATACCCCTTCTTCTGCCTGGGGTCTTCTTCTTCCTCTAGACTGTAGAGAACACGAACTCCATCCATGGCACTGCTGCTACTCGTCATGCTCACGGGGAGGGAGACCCGGCCTACTCTGGTCGGCAGCACGGCACCCTCGGCCGTGCAGGAAGGGGGTGGGGTCGGCTGGAAGGAAGAGGGGCGCCTGCTGCCCTGTCCCAGTGCTGATCTGTGTTGTTCTGCTCCTCACGTTTAGCTAGGGAAGGAGGAGCTCGGCCCGGCGATGACCGAGGGCGGCCTGGCTTGGCCAGAGGCAGCGCGAAGACGGGCGGCACGGACCAGGGGTGACACACGAGCACAGGGCCACCGGCCAAGGCACTGTAGTGGCCGGAAAACCAAGAAGATGAAGTGTTCCAATGGTGACCTCGCCGGAAAGTTGACCGGAAAAAGAAAAACGAATGCGAAACGGTCAAACCGACATGGATTTGAGGAAAAAATATACCACGGCATAGGAAACGAAGAGGCCTACCTCATGGCGGTGATGGTTTTTGCCAGAGACGGTCGATATGGCCGGAAAAGCTCATCGGAGAGGTCGCCGAAACCTATCTTTTCTAAACTTCGGCTTTATATCTAGGAGGCTACGAGTGGCCGCTGCGAAAACGGGCCGTACTTTCGGAATCAGCGCGTCGAGAACTTCACGACCATATATGTAGTTGTAGGGTTGGAAGACGGTGGAAAAACGAGATATTTATTATTTTCGCAATTATTAAATATTCCGAATTAAATAATTCTAGAAAAGTACAAAATTGATATTTAGGCCTCAAAAAATATTCCGAAAACTCCGAAAATTATGGGAAAATTCTCGAAGACATTTTGGAACATGATGAACCCAAATAAAGTTTTTGGAGCTCATGAAAAGATATTTTGGAGCATCTAAAAATTAGATTTTGCTCACAGAAAATAGGAAAAAGCTTCAGAAAAAGCTAGAAAAATTCTCGAAAAGTTTTGAGTGAGAAATTGATGAATGATGAACACCAAAGAGTGATTTAGAGCTATAAAAAAAGTTCTGATCAACTCCAATTGAAGGATCTAAGTTAGAAAATGAGAAATTTAATTGTAGAAAGAGACAGAGGCATGTTGTACAGAAGATCGTTGTACTAAATGCGTTTTGAAAACTTTGCTCTCTCACTTCATATAATTATTTACAAATGATTTTGAATGATTTTGAGGTTTGGCAAAGGCCACTCAACCAAAATAAATCATATGTAAGAGCATGAGTGCACAACCATGTTTCTAAAACCTAGTTGAATTTTCACTTAATGAAATTTTTTAATTTCCCTAAGTTTTCATGAGATCAAAAATACCAAATTAAATCATTTTACCTATATTTCAAAAGTAGCAAAATTTGGGGTGTTATAAGGGGGTTAATAGGCGTTTCTGAAAAATTACAAGTTAAATGCGGAAGCTTATTACTATGTGAGCTTCCAATTACTTGGAAGCTTCCAAAGCGGATAAAACAACCCCTCACAAGACAAGCACAGAGTATATGATATGTATAATTAACACCTAAGAGGTAGAAACCTGCTGCGCAAAGATTAGAGTCAAGAACGAAATAAATCAACACTGAAAACCAATACTGGACATGTCTGGTACCATACCGGACAAGTCCGGTATTTGCGGGTTCTGCAGAATCCTTCCAAAGCTTGCTCTTTTTGACTCCAAGTGTTGACACAGCTTGCAGGTGCTTATTCAAGGATGTGAATCACACAGAGAACCTGCACACAAGCTCAAATACCAAAGTGGATCACAAATATCAAATGTAATGCAAAGGAGACACAATATTTGTTTTACCGAAGTTCGGCACCCCCCGGGTCCTACTCCCCGTTGAGCCGGCTGCGAGCAACCACTAAGGTTAGCTCTAAAGGACGCCACAGGTAAACTCTAGCCACGGTCTATTTCACCCGCTATGCTCCTTCCACTAGATGATCTCTTTTGCGGAGGGATCGAACCGTTACAAACTTTCCGTGGCACGTCACACGTTCTTGGGTGCTCTCCGGCGACGCCTAGCCGTCTAGGACTGAAGAGTACAAGAGTAACAAATGCGAAATACAAGATCGACGATTTGCACAAGTGCTTAAGTGATGGCTTGCTCTCTATTTTGAATTTCTCTCAACCACTAATTGGATTTAGCAATTAGGAACAATCACTCACTAAGAGAGGGATGGAGAGTGTTTGGAGAGCTCTAGAAAGAGTTAGGAAGCCAGCAGAATCAGCAGCCCCAAAGGTGGAGGCTTAGGGGTATAAATACCCCACTCCGCAAAAGTAGCCGTTACTATCCGTTAGGCTCTGTCAGTCCATACCGGACATGTTTGGTATGCATACCGGACATGTTCGGTATGATCTAACACTGCCAAAACACTAAGTCAGTGAACCCTGAAACTTTCGACAAACATCGAAACTTCCGACGCTCTGCGCACCGAGCACAGAGGGAAACATCCCAGCACAGTTAGTTCATACCGGACATGTCCAGTATGCATACCCGGCATGACTTGGCAACGT
Organism: Eremochloa ophiuroides; assembly: GCA_038502445.1. NCBI lineage: Eukaryota > Viridiplantae > Streptophyta > Magnoliopsida > Poales > Poaceae > Eremochloa > Eremochloa ophiuroides. Next base: position 55,028 of record JAHLJS010000001.1, on the reverse strand, counting down.
GCCCAGCACCGTTACCACCGATGTGACACCGGTAGTACTGATACAAGGCTGGTAGTACCGATACACAATCGGTAGTACCAAAGCACAGAGAGAAGTAAGTCAGCAGAGAGTGCACGCGAGACAGAAGACCATACCGGACATGTCTGGTACATGTCCGGTATGCACAGACAGTGCACACTCCTTTAGTCCGTCTAGCCTATCTCTCTCGTGTCTCACTTGGGTTGGTTTGAGCACTTATGTAGGATCATCTATCACATGTTGCATCCCTCTTGATAGTACGGCATTCCTATTTACTCAAGTCAAATTGGAAAACTAAGATTAAACCCCTTGAGTTGATCTTCATCGAACCAATGCCGCTTTCTTTCATTTTCATGATCTTGAGGATGCTTGCTATATATGAAGATAGATTTCACCTTGAGCATAGCCATCTTGAGCAAAGTGACTTGATTCCATTCATAGAGATTGATTTGGCCCAAACGTATCAAGTCACTTCCATCATCAAAAGTTGCTAGGAATTTGATTCTCCACACCAATGTGATCTTCAAGATTGATTAATACCTCGACTAAATGCAAGTACTTTTCTTGTTCACCCTAGCTAGGTGTTTGTACCAAAATTTGGTAAATTTGCTCAAGAGAGAAAAGAGTTGGCCGATAGCATAAAAAGCAAGAAAATATCAGCTTAGACTCAAAATGCATATATGTCATGTACGTATTGCATGTTCGGCTACTACAAGTGCACGTGCACATACAACCGATGAGCATATTTGGCCATGTATGCCAAAATTGGGCAGTAAATGGTAAGTCAAGTACAATACGGAAGGAAGTAAAAGCAAGAGTCCAAATATATGTGTGCTCACGTAAAAGACTAGGGGAAAGGAAATATGCATCCCTAGAGTCCAAGAATATCTCGCGCTTCAACCAAGGAAAGATATACGCAAAGGTGATTAAAATAATGGAGGCAAGATTGCATTACATGCAAAACTATGTATTGCCTTCTCGCGAACGGACGGGACGAAACGCGTCAGATTCTACAGAACGGAAGTTAGAGTCTACGTATCTTTGTATTTTCTTTTTTAGATATTTATTGTTAGACAAGTCATTTCAGGACTCTTAAGCCCAAGGTATAAATATAAACCCCCGGCCATTGTATCAAACTCTGATCAATCAATCAATACAACAACCCTTTCGGCTCCGGTCAAAACCTTAGAAGTAGGAGTAATGTAGTTTCTCGACGAGTTTCTTCGAACGGGCTGGGTGTCATCCGGTGGACGTAGGCTTGCTTGTAAGTATCGTCACGCCTCTCTAAGCTTTGTTTCTTTAATGTCATCCGGTGGACATGAGAGTACAGTAGATCGGGGTTGATTCTTATTTGGTATGGGTTTAGCGTCATTCAGTGGATGTGGGCTCAGATCGAATAAGGATTAGTTATCGATTCATGTTTATTTTCTTGATTAATCTATGTTTAGCATCATCCGGTGGACGAAGACCTGGATTAAGCTAGTTAATATGCATGAATTAGTTTATCGGCTCTAACTAAATTGGCATCTTAGTTAGATTCATTAAGTTACCGATATTGTTTGTTTAAATTGATTTACTTTACTGCAACAATATCTCTGCCCGACCAAGATTGATAGATTTGGCGTTAGATCTACTTGAATTCAATCATCTTTTATGCTTTTTCATGTTTATCTCACCAAGATTATTGATTCCGTGCTCACACTGGTTAAGTTCCTATCAATTTTTTTCATTACATGTTGTGCGTTCTCTGCTTGTTGAGACGTAAGTAGTTCTGAGATTATCGTAAGTCCGGTGGATGTTGTGTATTAAGTTAAACTGAGTGTCATTCGGTGGATGTTGTGTATTAAGTTAAACTGAGTGTCATCCGGTGGAACAGGTTTAACCTGAGCGGGGTTTGCTCGATTAGACTTGCTTTAATATGAGATCTATTTATGGCTACGCTAGTATCCGTTCATGCTTCATGGACCCTGTATCGGCTAAATAGCCGATACGGTTACGCTGTCACCGGTAACATGCATGCATAGTTTGACCGATATGCATGCAGGTTGCGTATCTTGATATTTATAATTGATCTGTATCGACTAAATTAGATCGGCTAAACAGACTATCTCATTCTCATGCATATGGAGTAGCCGTTTTAATCATGTCCTTACTGTTACATGCTTTACAATGCTGGAATCGACTCTTTAGTCGATTTCCATTCACAATAGCTCTTAGAGCCATATATTCGGAACTGTCCGGCTACGCCGGCACATTCCGCCTTAAATTACTGATTATCTTTCTCTATTTGTCAATTGCAGGTCAAATTGACTGGCACACTTTGGAGTCCACGGTAACGATTCAGTACCGGGTGTTGAAGCCAGCTGGATTTGCCAGATCATTGCTCCTGTGGATCGTTTTGGCTTCGCTGATGTGCTGAGCGCGAACCAGATTTTGCGTGAACACACTTTTTAGCACGTCCGGTGGGACCACAATGATTTGATTGGAAGTCAGATGCATGAAGATTGGCCGTGACTGTTTTATCATCGTCACGTCTTGCTAAAAAGCCTATTACATAGTCATGTTCTTTCTTTGACAAACTTGGGACATCCGTCGGCCACGGTAATCGGCTATTTGAGCCGTCAAGCGGTTGGGAAGGCAATCGGCTGATTAATTAATCCCTGAAGATTTCCTCAGCAATTTCATATCGGAAAGTCTCTGTCCATTGACACCTCTTGGATGATACGTGCAGCCGGTGAAAATATCAATAAGGAACTATCTGACCTGGTTCACCAATTCGAGTCCAACACGTGTGATGGCAGTGTACGTGATAGAGAATATCGAGCATGGGAGTTGGAAGGAAATTAAACAAGGAGATACTAAACTCTATGGTTATGGACTCGGCATAGACACGAGGATCTGAGAAAAGATTTGAGCAGATGCTATAATCGGAAAACCAGCTAGCAGATTGATAGCTCACAGCCATGTAGCTGGGGCGCGCGCATTCGCGCACCCGTTTCCCCTTGCGGCAAAGAAACAGGCAACATTTGAGTCATAATATAGCAAATTAGTTTAAAATGATAAACAATACATGATACAAACATATGATGTTTAATGTACTAAGAGGCAAACAACGAACAACACTATATAGACCACGTGTAATTCCAGCATTCTGCACAGTAGCAACTGGTATAGCAAATTTCTAGAGCTGACGACCTCAAAGATCTCTCAAACAGTTTGGTCAATAGCCTGGTTTAATTGAAGGTCAACACATAATTCAGTTTTTGTACCCCTCTCATTCTTTTGCTGAAGTACATGTTCTACTTTTTCCTTTTATTGTTTTTGTGATGTGGTCAATACAGCGACGTTTTGATGAGTGCCTGGGGAAATAAAGTGTGAATCCAAAGGGATCAGAACAACTAAACATTTAAAAGACAAGAAATCACATGGAACTTCAGTATGTCCTGATATCAGGTTTTTGGTAAATTATAAGATCACCTGTCATCCATACAATTGCACATATTTTTCGTGAGAACAAATAGCTTGTAAAGAACATTCAAATAGCTCCGCACTCATGGTCAGTCTATGTTGCAGCCCTACACCTATATGTAACACCCGGGTGTTACAGTTAATTAAAATCGTTTAAATCTAGCATAAATCACACACATAGCACTCAACACAATATATTTCTCAAGTCCACAACCACTAAGATAGATTATATTACATGAAAAGAAACATGTCTCTGTTGGCAATTCTAATGTCACTACCAGAAACAGAATTATTCCCGGTAATGGTGTCGGAAAATCTTATTGATATTTTCTATGACTATTGCAGAATTCCACAAGCGCATAGAATCTATCGATGTAGCACTTCACTTGGGAGTAACCAAGTATCGTATTTATTTCTATAGAGAAGCTTCTTGTGGCTAGAGATATTCAATGGTAAGCTAAGAATAATCATGTTTTATGATAAAGGGTGAACTAGTATAATGATAACTAATCCAGATAATCTAATCTTGAGATGGAGCTAAGCAACGGCCTAAATAGTGATGAGCTCAAGAGTGGAACGCAAGGTAACACGGTAGGTTGACTCCAATTAGCACTTCGGGACAATACACGTTCCCAAATTATTGGGGTTACATCCAAAAAGCCCCACGCTGATAAAACCAGACCGAACGTGGTGGAATCCAGAGGATCTTAGGGCTGTCACCACCTTAGACCTACCACTACTATCTGTGGGTCTAGCCACAATCCACGGTAACTTCTAGTCTAAACACCAAGCTTACACTATAGGCCACTTCTCTAACCCCGCGCTAAAATTAGATCACCGTCTAGCGGCGAAGATCCCGCACTAATTGATGAAAACTGATAATTAATCCCCTAGTACTACCACAACTTGAGCACTCAAAGTAATACTGAAAGTAATGCGGGAAATGTAAGTGCGAAAAAGGAAATTATATTACCGAATGAAAGAGCACCTTACAAAGGAAGCACCCGAGAGAGAGACCTCCGCAGAGCTCTCCTACTCTTCTGCTTCTCTTCTCACTCACACTCTCACTACTAGCCTTGCTAGGAGGCTTCCCACTAGATGAGCTAGGATGGACTAAACTCCAAATCTCTCTATTCTTCCTAAGTTGATTACAACTGAAGCATTCGGGGGGTATTTATAGCACTTGGGGACCTTTGGGGTACTTGTAGGGGTGGCCGGAGGTCGGTGGCCCGAAGTTGCAGGGCGGGCGCCCCACTAGGAGGGCGGGCACCCAGTTGGATCCGCTGTCTCGCCATCCAACGCTCCAGGATCTTTTCCAATGACGGTTATAAGGTCGGTTGAGCATGTTTTGGTAGTTGAAGAGGCGGTTTGTGGCCATTGGAGGATAACATGTGGGTCCATGAATTCTTGGCACTTCATTTGATCTCCCTTGGTTGAAAACCAACTTCAAATGGACGGCCACAAGTGCTTGGTTGTCTCTCCTCTGAATTGTGGTCGTGGCAAGCCACTTTGACAGGGCGAGCGCCCTGTCCAACTGGGCTACCGGATCCAAGTGAGTTGATTTTGAGCCATTGATGTTAAATCAACATGCCACACTCTGTTTGGGAGCTTGAGACACGGATCCATGATGTGGTAGAGCACAAATGGTGCCAAGTGGGGGGCGGGCGCCCTATGACTTGGCCCCATCGTGGCTCTTGTCACGTGTATTGCCCAAATGTGCCTTGGTTTGCTTCAGTTTCACCTGTTTTTCACCTGCAACCACCATTCTTTAAGTACAAGTGGAACTCCGTTAATTTAAACCAAATTCCTATCTTCTATGTGCAATTTCTTTGCAAAATTTTATCATTGTTGATGGTTAAAATATGCATTTAGTGAGCGTCAACAAACTCCCCCAAACTTACCTTTTGCTGTCCCTGAGCAAAGACTCAAGATGTTATGCTTATAATCAACTTCTTATTAGTGACTCACTTTTGATTTCAACATGTTAATCACCATTACTCATGGGGCTTTTATCTTTCCCTTAACCTGAAAAACAGAGCACAGACTATCTAGAAAGAGGGTTTGTTCTCCATGCCCTTTTTGCTTGTTTAAATCTTATGGAGGTTTTTGGAATATTTTGCAATAAACATGCTCTAGACTCTTCTGTGGCACACTCAATCTCTCTAATATATGTGTGGAATTTTTTTTGATCTTGCTTAAAAAGCTTGCAATGCCCTCACTTCCTATCTCTAAACGCTTATGTGGAGTTTTGGGATCAACAGGAAAATGGGGCATACCTTATATAATGTAATGTTGCTAAGTCAAACAATTGGATCAGAGGAGCAACAAGTCATAGACTCAGACCGAGAATGTGCATGTGTATGGTGGTGGTACTAATTACTCCTTTCATGGCTTTCCCTTTTTAGAAGCATGGCTAGCTCTAGCTCTTTTCTTTTTCTCTCTCTTTTTTTCAGTAGAGCACTTACTCTGTTCTCTTTTTTTCATCAGAGCACTTGCTCTCGTTTTTTAGAGACTAGCCATGCCTCTTTTTGAGGAATATTTCAGAGGGACAAATGATAATGCCTTGTTTGGTTTTGGTAATTGAGTGACAACTTAGGTGGACTAATATGTGCTTAAGTGTTGATTACACAAGAGATTAGTCCACAGGTACATGTGTATGAGCAACTATGCCATGGAGGTGTAAATGGCTAGGGATGATTGCTTAGCTCACACATGTGGCATGAAGGAGCTTATTGCATATGAAACATGACATGGAGTCATGTGGCTAGGTGGAGAAGATCAAGACAAGGCTTCGCATCGAGGGACCGGTTGCAAGTGTGAAGGGCAAGTCAGGTGATGGTTTGGCGCCGATGGACCAACGCAACGGTGAAGAGCAAGCAAGTCGAGGATCGATGAATCAAAAGCCACGTAATGATATTAAGTGGATCATATCATTCATGAAGTGTTGGTGCATGTGTTGCACCAGCATCGATGGTGTTAGAGAAGGTGATGAAGACGGTGATTAGAATGGAAAGCGCAAGGCAAAAGTATAACCTAGGGTGTTTCCATTTCACCGGTCTAAGGTTGAGTAGAGAAGTGCTTAACCGGATTTAGAATAGATGGCCGAACTATCAAGAGGGGGCAAACTTGTTTGCATATCGGTCATCTAGTGCCACTTGAGCGATCTAACTTTGCATACGTTGCTAGGATCAAGTGGCATGGTGAAATGAGAGAAAATCCTTTGAGAAATTGTTTGTGAAGAGCAAACACACATGCACTTGAGGTTGAACACTTGTGGTTTTAGCACATTTGCAAAGGTGAAGGTGTTTGGAGGTGAAGTTGTGAGATACAGAGGTTTCCAGAGAAGTGGAGGAGCGTCGGACGCTAAGTAAGAGGGGCATCGACCATTGGCTTTGGTCCGACGGCTAACCCTAGCCTCTGTGCAGTTGAGCGCGAGCGTCGGACGCTAGCTGTTGTGGGAGCGTCGGACCATTGCGCCAGTCCGACGATGTTTGGCCGGTGAGAATCGGACTGTCCGACGGCCTGCGGTGTGCGAGCGTCGGACTATCGGCTTACAGTCCAACGGCTTGGCATGGCGAGTTGATGCTCTGGGCACGTGCGCAGCGAGCTGAGTTCAGGCTGTCGGACACAGTGGCTTTGTCCGACGCAGGGCTTCGGACTAGCGTCCGACGAGTTGTTCCTCTCTACAAACTCTCTGGAAGCGTCGGACTGTGGCGTTCGTTGGTCCGACGCGACCAGTCCGACGGTTGCTCTGTTGGCGCGTGAAGTAGCCGTTGTGCTTCAATGGTCGACGTTAAATGGCTAGTGACACGTGGCGGCCATCAGAGGCGTCGGACGCTGGACATTATTCCGAAGGTGGCGCAAGTAAGCGTCCGACGCTCGGTCCAACGGTCTGTTTAGGTTGGCAATGGCTCTATTTGGCTTGTGGGCTATAAATAGAGGTTGTAGTTGGCCTTGGCGTGGTGCTGAGCACCCTTGGGCCTGTGTGGCTTGTGTAGGTGTGCTTGGGAGCCCTCTAACTCACTAGTGTGCTTAGTGTTCATCCAATTGATCGCTAGTGAGTGATTCTAGTGCGTTGCATTGAGAGATTGTAAGAGTTGGCACTAGATGATCGAGTTGCAAGCCGGTGGTGCTTGTTACTCTTGGAGGTTGCCACCTCCTAGATAGCTTGGTGGCTTGTGGCTCTGTGAAGCAAGAAAAAAGATTGTGCTTGGCTCCGGAGAAGCTTTGTGAAGGGTTGGAGCTCATCCCGCGGGAGATCGCGAAGAGCATCGCTAGTAGAGCGAGACGTGAAGGGCAACAAGTGGTCCGACCGAGTCAAGTGCTAGAGCTTGTGGTAAGCACTCCATGTGGAAGAGTGTGACTTGCGGGTCACCACTAGCAAGAGGACCGGCGGCAACCTTGGAGCTTGTCTCAATGGAGGACGTAGCTTGTGGCGACAAGTGAACCTCCGGGAAATAAATCACCGCGTCAACATCTTCCCATCCTTCGTGGTGGTTTGCTCCCTTCTATAAAAGTCCTTTACTTTGTGCATTACTTTGCTTGTGTAGTTGTAGTTGCTCTTGTGAGACCGGTTAGCTTGTGTAGCTTGCCACTCACCTTCTTAGTTTGTGTAGCTTAGAAGTAGTTTCTTGTTTAGTTTGTGTAACTAAACAAGTTGCGCTCCTGATTAGGATTGTGTATCCTTGCCATTGAGCACGTAGTGAGTTTAGGTGGTTAGTGCGCTTTTGCTTGCTAGTTGTTAGGAGCTTCCCCGTGCTTAAAGTACTAGTGCTTAGGTTTGTGTGACCATGCGTTAGAACTGTTTAGGGAAGCTAAAACTAGGCTTGCACGTTTGCTTCTTGGTAGGATCTTTTGCAAGGTGCTTAGAGTCTTAGTTAGAGGGGTGAATTGTCGCTAGAACCGATTAGGTTTTATTTCCGCTGCGATTAATTTTTGTCGGACTATTCACCCCCTCTAGTCCGCCATCTCGACCCTTTCAGTAACCCACGGAGTTTAAGTTCATGGTATAAGTAAAATCACATTAACAGTTAAATCATCAGCAAATTACTAACTTGAAATAATTATAAACAATAAACATTTTCATTCTTTTTTTAGTGTGAGTAATTATTTTTCAAGCATATCAATACTAACATTAACATAACCATTACTTTATTACTACTATTATTTTATTTATTTTTATTTTTATTGTTTTTTCATCACACAATTTTTAAATGCTGAAAATAATAAAAACGCGTAAATAAATGGATGGGTCTGTGTGTACTTACCTTCATGGGGACCTCAACCAAACTGGTTCTGCAAGCATCACTGGAAATCCCACCCCTGGCGACAATAGAAATCGTCCCAGCGGCGGTCATTGCGACGAGCCAGGTAGTGCATATCCTTTGTCTCCTCCTGATTCTCTTGCCTGTATTGCCGGAACTCATATGACAAATCTTGTACCCCTTGATGAAGCTGGTCTTGGCCAATCTGAAGGCCCTCTATCTGATGCTGTACATAGCCAAGCTCCCGCTCCCATCCATGCGCTGAAACTGAGTGTCGCGGTGGAGGGTATCCTTCAGTGTTGGATGGGTGCGAGCCTTGTGCACCTGTATATCTGTAAGAGCCACCCAAGTGTTGGGTACTCCCAGAACTGCTGATGTGTGCTGATGCTTCTCCATAGGGGTCCCACGGGTCAGACGGCTGGTGCTGCTGCTGTTGGGGTGGCTGGTATCAGTTGGAGCCTCCTGTTTGCTGAGAGCCAGGAGCAGGCCATGCACCCCACTGACTAGTGCGTGGCATGACTCCTCGGTGTAGTGCTTCCTGTGCCGCCCGCTCTGCTTGCTCTTGTGCTGCAGCCTGAGCAGCTCTCGTCTGGGCCCTGGTTCTTCTCCCTGCAACCTGCACAGCATGTTCTTGTACCAGCCTTACGGCGTGCTGTTCCTCGGTCTCGAGGGGTAAGTGCAAAGAGTTCACATTTCTTAACCATAGAGTCATGTCAGGCAATGGAATTTCATTCACAAATCCTTGGTATGACATGATGTATCTTTCATTTTCCCAATAATATTTCATCATGTGTGCTTGCCTAAAATGCTCGATATCTAAAATTACCCTCTCAGTGTTAATGAAATTAATTTGTGTGTTGTCTAGCAAACCCATATTGCCGACTATCCTAGTAACAAGTGAAGTCATTTCAATGGTTGTGTCTGTCACACGTGTAAACACCTTAGACCAATAATCCATCATAGTTTTAACTGGTGAGACATGAATCCCTTTTATTGCGGCAAACAAAATTTGCATTTTATCGGTTCTAACCTTACGGGGGTCATGTGTAGGATAAAAGGTTATGGCAATAAATCTCTGGAACATCCTAAGAGTTGGGTTATGTATCTGAGAAGTTCTAGGATATGTTGCATCTTGGCGGCCTGAAATTTCATACTAAAAGTTTTTCTTATTAAATTCTTTATAGGCCTTATCTAAGTCTACTGCACAATTCTTATCAAATCCTAGCCGCACATTAAATTGTGTCCATGTAAAAGAGTGATTTTCATTAAACACACGGAAATTGCAGTGGCTACTTATGACTTCTAGAGTGCATAGGAATTCTAAAGTAAGCTCTCTACACCCTAGTTCATTAGCTAACCAGGCATTTCCCCATCCCAAGGTATGAAATATGGTTTGAAATTCAGTGAACATACCTGTGCAGTTGAGCAAGTCACGGTCGATCTCGGGGGTGTGGATGAATGTCCGCTCGCGCAGCATGCAGAAAGCTTCTCTCTCCCGATTATTTAGCCAAATAATCTGGGCCTCATCCACGAGAATATGAGTGGGTGGTTGTTACGTGCCATGTTCTTCGGGAGGTTCGTCACGGCTTGATTGATCAATGGACATGTTGCTCCTTCGGGAATGCTGGCTTCCTGAACTCGATTGGCTCCCTAACAGGAAATGAAGATGCTTGTTCGGTCTTCCGCTACTGCTTCCATCACTGCTCTCTCCTGTCTTCTTCTTCTTTCCGAACAAGTTCTTCAACATGATGAAAAACAAGAACACTAACAAGGCAAGGATTAAGGTTAGTAAAACAAACCATCCCTCTCGGGAGTGTGCGTGCTACCTTCCCGTACCTCCCCTTGCTTTGTTTAGCTTAGTGGTTAATGGCTAGCACTCACGAAGTTTGCTCGGGAGAAAGAAATGAGTGTGAAGCAAGAGTGTGAGCTAGGTTGCCTGGTGTAGCACTTGCACGAGCTTGTGGAAGTTTAAAATGAGCAAGTGGACAGCAGAGGGGACAGGAATGGGCAGGAGGCAGGGCGCCCGCCCTACTACCTTGCCAAATTTTCAGTTTTGCACTTTCACATGCCAATGTCTCCATTCTCGAGCATCTTGCATTATTCAAAAGCTCAGCTAGCAGCCAGAGAAATGAGAGGAGAGTTTGGAAGTGCTTGGGACAAGATAAGGATGAAAGCAAAGTGAAGGATGGATAGGCACCTGTCATTGTCACTAATGACCTCTGACAGCCGGGCCCGTATCCCAAATGATCTAGAAGACTCTGTCGGGCTACACCAGTGCCCGTTTTCTCCGACAGGATCCCATTGCGAAGCCATTACAGAATTATAATAATTTGTAATAAAATACATCAGAGTAAAAGTGTGAAAAGGTTACATAGTACTTAGATTACAAACCAATTATCCAAATGAAATTTAAGTGCAGTTATTACAAACCATAGGTAAGTAGCGGTAGCAGTGGGATAACCAAATACAATAAACTTAGGTAATGATAATAGGGACCCTGCCCAAGGGTCTTGCTTCACTCATCGTCACTTCCTTCTTGAATGATGGTCACGCAGCAGGGGGCAAGACAAACCTGCTGCGGTGGTTCTCCTGCAACAAGGGTTAATAAACCCTGAGTACTGGGGTACTCCGCAAGACTTACCTGAATAAAGAAAATGGGGGAGAAGACTCAGGAATGCAGGCTGAAGGAAATCAAGGTAAGGCTTTAGCAAGAGTCAAAGTATTTTGCAAAAAAGCAATACTAATCTTTTATCTCAATATTATTTTTAATCATTAATCATAGCTCCAAGTTCATTCACATGTATCCTCATTCTTTCAATTACTTTATTATCAAAACAACCTAGTTCTGAACCACTCTTCGATGTAGGTGTGAGGATCAAGTCTCCATAACCAAGGAGTAACGACGATTCGAATCGATTAGTACCCAGCTGGGGGATCCCTAAGCACACTGCATATGTTGCACCTAAACTTGCATATACCAACCCCGTCTACCATGACTTTTTCAAGACCTGAACCGGTCCTGCGCCACCTGAGAGTACAGTACTCCTCTCGTCTCCAGGCACGCCGGCCACGAGGGTACACGCTACTCTCGCTATCTCTCTACTCCCAGTGCGTGGTTGTCGGTTCAAGTAGTAGAGCCACCGGAAGCAGGGCTCCCCAAAGTATGTGGTTAGTTACAAAGTCTCGATCACAGCAGGCCGACTACTAATGGTCCCTAATTTCTTTTTTCGTTGGTGACAATGCATTGGGACTCTAACCCAAGTACAAATGTCACAACGGTTTTCAAATCCCTTTTCCGCCGACGACGATGCATTGGAACTCTAACCCAAGTAGATGACCGCCGAACAGAAACTCCCATCCCATCGGTGACGATGTACTGATCAGGTGCACAGCCACCGAACGAGATCAAAACCATGTCCCTTTTAATGATTTATTCATGTCATATCATCATAGCTTAAAATAGTATTTTTCACAAATCTAAGTAATTAAGCATGACTAAACATTTTTCAAATACTTTTATCAAATCTGGTTCTGAGATTATGATAAGTGGTTTAGGATGGTAATGCATCAATTGGGTTATCATTCAATTCCTATAAACTTAATGCAGTATATTAACTCAAGTTATAAACATTTTGTAAATCATAAGGAAATGGCTGAATGCACCAGGACTTGTCTTGTAGTGCGAAGAGATTAGGATCAGGATCTGTGCCACAGATATCAAAGCCCTGTACTACCTCAGGAGGAGTCTCCTTAGCTTTCACTTCTGGTTCTCGGTCACTACACGTATGCAATGATGAATGGTTTAATGCGATGCAGCGATACGGGATACAAGACATAATAAATAAAGTACACTACAAGTACTATTGCCTTTCATAATTATTCACAACAACTTACCCTAAGATTCCCTAGGTCACAAGGGAATTTGACCAAGGATCACAATCAATCATAAAATCACACCAAACCGTAAGTCATTAGCCTATAAAACTATTTTACTTAGCAATTATTCTAATAATAATTAACCACTAATTAAATTACTTCCAAATACTCCCAAACTTTACCAATAGCTAGATCTTGAGCTCAAACACTACCAAAATAAATTTCATGATTTTTGGAATTACAAAGAATTAATTAAAATTACTCAAATTTGCATTTATTAATTAATCTGCTGATTTTTAACTTCTATAGAAAGTGTTCAAAATATTTATTTAATATTTTTATTGCATTTTACACATTACAAAGAGCGTCCACAAAATTTTTCATGATTTTTAGTGCAACAGAAATATTCTTATAAAAATGACAAAGCAGAGCACTATTCATTTTAATTCATATTGGAAAAGCTATTTTTATCCATCAGAAAAATGAAAAACCAGATCTAGCCCGAGACGGCCCACGACGGAATAGGCCAGCCCAAATTGGCATGCCCGCGCGCGCACCAGCACATTTGCTAAAGAGGCCCTGTAAAAACCAACCCTCTATCCGCGGTCTTGTGCATACTATTCACATGAGTCAGACACTTTACAAACACCCCCCCGAAGTTCTGTTTCTTCTAAGCCAAGGTCCTTCCCATACTCAACACAGGGGCGCAACGGGGAGAGAACTGCCCGGCTTAGCTCGCGCGGCAGCGTGCACACCGGCGACGACGAGGCCACCGACGTGAACCCAAGAACTAATCGGGGCACTCTAGGGGCTTATACGGGCAAAAACGAACTTGGTGCCACCCTCAACACGGCTACGGTGGCCGGTTAGGGCAAACGCGGTGGCGAGCCGTGTTCCGGCCGCACCGAGACCCAATAGACCTGACCGACTACACTATGAGGATTACGGTGCTCACCGCGACTTGATGGAAGCCTCGGAAAAAGTGGAGATGACCCGGGTGATGCTAGACGACATTGACAGTGCCCACGGCGGCGCGAACACGACGGCGAGGTGGCGTTCCGCGACGAACTGAGCACCAAACCAGAAAGCAACTAGCACTTGAGAAACACAGGATCACAGAGAAGGTTGGACGCACAACTAAATGGCACGAGGTTTACCGGAGCAGGTTGGTCACGACGAGGTGAACCACGGTGAGCACGGTCGGAGCCGAGGAAGAAGAACGAGGCGTGGGGCTGACTCCGACGACAACAAGCACCCCCCGCAGCTCAGGAGGTGCGCAAGGGAGTAACGAGGCTATCAGCTCCGGCAATCGGACAATGATGGAGTGGTGGTGGCTAATTCGGCCGCGGACGAGGTGAGCTCGCCAGCAAGCCGAGAGGGAGAGGAAGAAAAGAAAGGGTGCTCATCGCCTTTAAAGGACAGAGGAGAGTGGATAAGAGCGAGTCGGTACCAGGTCCCCCCTGCGACCTCCGCACGGCGGCGCCCGGGCCCCGGCCAGCCGAACAGCGGCCAGCGCGCGGCGCGCGCACGGCGCCTCGAGTACTGTAGGCCCCCCCAAACAGTAATCATTTCCCTAAGGTCAAACCCTATGTGCTTATTTTCTCCCTATTTCAAATAGCAACCAGAGGATCACCCAAAATAAAATTTGTAGAGAATTTTGTGAAGAACATTTTTGGTTTTTGAAGCAAGTTTAAATTCGAGATATTTTTCAAATTATTCAAAAGAGGGTAAATCTCCGATTTGAATTTTATTTTCAATTCAACCGAATTCTCCAAAAATTTCTCAACTACTCAAAAATATATAAAAATAAAATTTGTTCTACTTATTGAGCTTTATAACTTTCATTAAGGGTGTTTTGCTAGATTCTTGATAATTTTTGAAATGATATTTCAAATTTGAATTTCCATATAGTAATTAGGGTCTAATTCAAATTTTTATTCTAGAACTTAAAATTTACCCAAAATAAAAGTTGTTCCATTTTAAAAGATCTACAACTTATATTAAGGCACTTTCACCAGATTCCTTGTAGTTTTTGATTTAGTGTTTTGGGGCCCAATTTTGGGTTAAATTTGAATTTTCTTTTTAATTTCTAAATCAAATTTAAATACACAATCAATCAAACATTTACATACCAATCACTCTACAGTCCCCTAAGCACAATCATATTCAAGAATAAAACTTATTTTAATTGATGCACAGTAATTGGGTTTATGCAGAATGATTAACAGTTAATGATGATGACATGGCAGATTTTATTAACCGTAACACCAGAGGTGTTACATCTGCCAATACTTGGTGCTTTGCTCTCTACTTGCATGTGACCAAATAGTGGAGCAGCTAGGAGAGCTAGAGGCCAAATGAGTCAGGGCGACCGCCCTATGAAAGTGGGCCATCAGCCCTCTAATCCCCTCTAATAGCTAACTTTATTATCCTAAGTGAGATATTAAGCAAGTTCGTAAAAGAAAAGTGAGATTACTTAAGAAAATAAGTGAGATTAGCTCTTACCTTAGCTTAACTTACCTTGGTTAGGTGCATCGGATGCTCGCATGATGATCAGCACTTCGCATTGTCTTCACGCTCCAAAGAATCTTCATCATGCATGGTAGTGTTGGCAGGTGCGTCTTCCACTGACGAGCACTGCTCCGGACGTGGCCTGAAATGAAAGATTTCTTCCTTCCCATTGATGTTGAGTCGGATTTCTTCGGCTCCCACATCAATGGTTGAATTTACAGTACTTAAAAATGGTCTTCCTAGGATTAGTGGTGTTCTAAAATCAGGATTTATATCTGACAATGGATACTTGCAATTCATATATTGTAAAGTCAAACAATGGATCCACAGAGAGTCAAGTCATACAATCAAACCAAGATGTGCATGTGTATGGAATATGGTGGATAGGTGTATATAAGGTGGCTAATCCTAATTCTAATTTTGCTCTTTAAAAATAGATTTCTCTCTTGCAACTTAGAACTTTCACAGGAAAACATGGGCTATCTTTATTTTCTTTTTCTTCTTTTCTTTCTCTCTCTTTTCTTTCTCTTTTTTTCATAGGGAGACGGGCATCTAAGTACCCATTATTTTAATTGTTGGGACACTTGTCCATCTTTTACTTCCTTTTCTCTCTTTTTTAATACTTTTGCACAGCCACATGCGTCCTTTGAATATAAATAATTGGAGAGATAATGATAAGAACTTAGAGCAATTAAACAGGGGCTGTCCTATAGGGTATATTTTTGGGTGTTTACTCCCAGTGTAGGAGAAAAATATTTTTAAGGTGGATCTGGTTGGAAGTGAAAAATGATTGCGCTTACTCCCAGAGTAGGAGTAATGCATATGTGGGTGGAGTGTGTAAGTGATCTTGATTTTAAAAGCATGACAAGACTCTCATAAGGTATACAACAAAGGTTGACTAAACTCAATGCAAAGCAAGCAATATAAATGTGTGAAGGTTTTCCTATCTCTAAATATATCATATATGGCTTTGGTAGGAATTCACACTTTGTCATACAAGAGCTCATCATGTAAGATTTTAAATTTAAAATAAATCTCCAGAACTTAGTATTGCTAGGAATAAAATAAATAGCAGCTCAACCTTCATGTATCATATCAATCAATCACCTAGACTTAGCTCAAGCATATGCCTCCACAAGTTTTAGGTTCAGAGTAAATTCTTAAACCAAAACAGTAGTATCCAAAACTCGGGAGAATTTAAGGTTGAAAACTAGACACTTGAAAGGAATTATGGCAGAGTAACTATTCATCATCTCCAAGATAAAATTTTAATGTTCTCCAGTTTTTATTTGACTCTAACCTAAACTGACTATAGACACACTCTAAGACTACTCTAATATATAGTTAAGTATTTATTTGGTTTTCAAATTTTATCTTACTAGCTAACTCACACGAAAAAGCAATATGGTACAATAATAATAAGGCGGGAAACTTATACTTAGCTGGATTTTAAATGCAGGGTGCCCTCTCCCGAGCTGGATGTTTGGCAGGGTTTTTGATGTTGCAAATTGAGTGATCCTTCTGGGGGCAGGTGTATCGGCAGTGTAAGGGGTCAGGTTGACTTGCTCTTTGATCATGTATTTTCCTGTGAAACTCAATTGCCAATAAAAATACCAAATCTCACGGAGAGGGGTTAGGTTTAGTACCATTCCATGGTAAGTGACTGATTTTATATTTTCAGCAGAAGTTTAAGCTTCTTTACCCAATTAGAAAACTTCTTTAAGAGTGTGGACCTTCATGTGCCCACATATTTTTGGGGTTTTCTAAAAAGTGTGGACCTTCATGTGCCCACATATTTTTGGTATTTTTAGATATTCCTATGATAGTATGGTTGTTGGCATTTCTGAACACCGTTATAAAAGATAGACTAAAAGTCCATCCCAGGCAACGACACTAGAAATGCTTGTTGGCGTCTCTTAGTATTATTACTAAAGATAGACTAAAGGTCCATCCTTAATAATAATACTAGAAACATAAGTTGACATTCCCAACCACCATTAATTCAGAAAGGTAACCCTTGGCCCTTAGTGGCGTCGACCTAGGTAATGCAGTCTTGTAATAGCAGTTAGAAGTGTCGGATTGGCCTTTCTAACCGTCATTACTTACGATATGCAAAACTATGGCACGACGCCGTGGGGGGCAACAAGAATTACAATCCTTAAGTAACGGTACTTAGGTACGCCAATCGATAGCTCAGTAAGAAATAAGATTACTCTGCAAGCGCATAGAACTATCATTGTAGCATTTCAACCCGTGAGTAGGGTGTCGTATTTATAATTTCCGTAGGAGGGCAATATGCATCAAGCGTGGTGTAAACATGATCACTTATTGAGTGCAATGGTAGGCATAGAGTAAACAGGAATAAGACATGATTTCAAGATAGTGGACACACATATGGATCAACCTCAAGGATAAAAGGAAAATAAAGAATAAAAGAATATATCTAACTGAGCGGGCATTGGTCATATATAATTATGCAAGAACTGTTAGCAGATCATCTAATTAGTAATTCTAGTATCAGAACTATGTCTGGGGTGATAGGGAGATCCCCGCAGCTGGTCTGCCAGCCGATAGAGACTTTACGAACTCCTACTCAATATCCGAACATGGGGGAATGCTAGGGATGGACAGGGCTGTCACCACCTGTCCACCTAGCCCTCTGCCCGTGGGATACCGACATATTCGCCGATCTCCGCATACCCAAGCTCCATGCTTGCATACTTGGAAACAACTCCTAACCCCCGCGGACCCCAACCCTTCGGATTGACAGGCTAGCTTAAGAACAGCCATGACAGCACGACGAACCATCACCTCATTCCTAGTTCTTCCTCTATTCATACTAATTCGATGAACAATGAAGAACGATGATGAACAAGTCAAGAACATGATACATAAACTATATTCTAGCTCATATACTATGCTCATAACAAGATCATAACTAGACTCTAGTTCATATGCATAATCATATAAGTATGATAAGAACTTGCTCATGGAAGAAGACCGAATTGTATTCATACCAAGATGATCCTTTTCTTCCAAGGAGACAAGCTCTCCTTGATAGCTCTTGCCTTGAACACAAACTACCACAACTACTCTAAAGATACAAGTGAGAGGTGTGAGGTAGATGACTCCAAATGATGTGTGTTGAAGGGGGTGGAGCACCCTCTATTTATATTGAAACTATGACGGTTTGGGCATTCTAAATATGGAAGTAGGTGAAATCGCCATCAGCAAACCGCCTTGAGTACTGTGGCTGAAGATGGGCCCAGGAAGTGCCATCTGGGGGGCGGCCGCCCCCGGGGGCGGTCGGTCCCTAGGAGGCGGCAACTGGCCACCGCCTTTGGGTGGTCGGTTGCTCCCTGGGCCTGAGCCTCTCCCTTGGTTGCGGATGGATCCAGTTACGCTTTGAAGATGGGCTTCTTTAGTATTCTTTGGTTGCGCATTTATTGGATTTGTCTTTTGACTTTGCGCTTTCTTCATGTTGATGCGTATTTCCACTTGTTATGCCATAAAACCTGTAAAACATGAATGCTAGGGGTACAAGTGGAACTTGTTAGTAGTAAAGGCATATGTGCTAGAATATGATTGTTAATCCTATTTTTAGTCTAAGTTAGTGGTATAAAATTTATCCATAAGGATCACCAACAATGATGAACCTTCATGTGTTCACATATTTTTGTTATTTTATGACTTTATAAAATAGACTCGATAATCGCATAGGTATAGTTACCCGATAACTAGGGGATGCTCCTCCTCCAAGCTAGATATTTGCAATACTTGGTGTTGATGATCTTTTATAGCAAGCTTGTCAGCAGCAGTCCTAGTGGGCTCCACTGATGGACTCACTCCTCACACATAGTGTTATCCTGCATAATTATACTCCAACAAGAAAACCAAAACTCGAGGCTCGAATGTGATAAGGGGTTAGCGGTCAGCCAATAAGTAATTGATTATTCTTTTGAGTTGATTAAATTGATAGGTTCTAGCAGGATTCTCTTTTTTAGGATTTTCTAGTTTTCTTATGTAGAAAAGTAAATATGTATGCATGATGTATATTTCATTTTTATGCCACCACGGAGAATATTTATTCTCATAGGGCTTAGGATTTTCATAATGCAACAAAGTAAATACAGATGCTATTATCATTTTTTATGCAACCACAGTAAATACTCCTATAGGGTTACCATAAGTTTATTCACGTGGGCTTTAATATTTTGTGATGCAGTAAATAAGACAATAAAGATTCTTATTTTTCTTTTTTTCTTTTTTGTTTTGATATGCATAAAGATGAATATGCTAAAGTGAAATTACTAATGTAGATAGAAATACTAATTAATTAGATAACTACCATATTACCTTATGGCAAAGGTGCGGGATTTAAAATCTACCGTTAGGACTTTTTCTTCCACTCTTGTGTATCTCTCCGTCTTAGAGATGGGGGTCTTGATTGTTGCACCCCTTGTGATGATGATGTCACTTTTATCTTTTGTTTGGCCAGCAGGTTAGAGTAGAGCATTAATAGTTGGATCTGGCAGCATCTTGCTCAGTGTGCATGCTCACAGAACTTTCACTTGTAGAATGTTAGGAATCAATAAACTTTGCTCGAAGTGTTGTTCTGTTTGCAAAACCAAGGTAGAGATCAAGTGCATGGACTCTGTTGGTGGAAAAACACCAACAGAACCAAATCTATTTCTTTATTTATTCTTCTCTAGCCTTAGGCACTTTGAATAAGATGAAATTGGTGTTACATAATTTATTTTATTCGTGACATGAGTGGTAATATCAGACGATTAAGCATTTAATGTTGCATTTAAGTTCATATGGCAGAAAAGATTTAAATTGCTTAACCAATGGGAGGGTTGTCTATCTCTACATAATATATAAATTTTCACATGAGTGTGACTATCATCTTCCAAAGATAGAATACAATGTTTTAGCATATTTGGTTAATACTGAGATCAAAAGAATGATGCCATGAACAATCTTAAAGGACAAAGCATGTTGAGTTAATTAGGTTAATAAATTAAAGTTGTAACTCTAACATGTTTGCATCTTCATTTATGTGCATACCAAGATCAAGAGGAAAATAGTGACCGCTTACCTTAAGATATTACCTTCATTATTGGAGCATGATGGCACTAAGTAATGAAGGGTAGATGACTGGTGGTCCTTTCCTTCTCTTGCATCTTGAGTTGTTCATGAGCATCTTGTCTCCTTTGTTGCTTATCCCCTTTGCCATGTTTTGCTTCTTTGATCTTATGACACCTTGTCAGTCCATTCATTATTATGCCTGCAACAGATTAGTGGACAACACATACCCAAAGGAATGTACAATTTTGGAACATAGGTTGTTTGTCCAGAATCATGTTCCATCTATGCTACTAAGAAGATAGGGTTGATATTATGTTAGCATAGATCATGTTCTATACCGGCATGGCTTGAGTTCAAGTAACTTGCAGCAGAAGATAAAGTGAATGAATCATTAATAGTCACAGTTCTTCCATTCATGATGAATGAGCTGTGTCTTCCTCTGAAAAATTATTGAAGTTCAGCATGTGCCCTGTCTCATCTCTGATTCAAAATTTATCTCATGACTTACCCAGGTTAATTGTGAAAGTTTCCTGCAAGGGTTAGTCCAACAAAATATCCAATATCTACTACAGCAATTTTCTAGTTCAATAACCAAACCAAACTCCATGTTTAATTTTAGTTAAGGAAGGCGTTTTTAACCTGAGCACCATGCTCAATTTAAATGCCAATGGAAGTATTTGCAGTACCTCCAAACCAAATCTTACTATGGCAAACAAAGGTGACATGAATGCACTTATCGAGATTTATTCATGTAGAGACGAAAAGGCGAACAATTGAACATGAATTAGAAAGGTAGAGACAACCAATACTAGCAACATATGATTTTCTAATTGAGCCCATTCCCACAAGCTGGAATTTTGCAAAGCAAAGTTAAGCTTGGATGGATATAATTCAATAATGCATGATGATTGGTTGGACATACCTTGCGTTGTTACTCTTCTACTTTAAACCTGAAATGATTAGTGACAAAAATACCTAAAGGAATATTTTCATAATTATAATTCTATGCTCAATTCAAAAGGGTATTATAGTAAAATTAAAGATGCAAGCTCAATTCATTTTTCAAGAGTGGTTATTTTAGGACACAAAGTCGTTCTTGGGAAACTTTCTAATTATTGTACTTTAAGTGCATGAGAACACCAACCTATGTGCACCTATCTCAAGATTACAACGAGATCTACAATATTTATGATAAACATACGCATCTACAATCACCCTTTCAAAAAATTTATGCATAGGTAGAATGAGGGGGTTGAAGATCTCGCGTGTGATAATGTTAGAGAGACCAATTGATCCTGGAGATTTCTCATATGAGCATGGATTCGATTAGGTGTTAATGAAATAATTCCCATGCCCATCGATATGATCTCCGTTTTTAAACTCCAAGGGTGTTTCTTCATAGATGTCTATAGGCAACAAGTTTGTCTCTATTATTTCATGTCTACGACATTCATTGGATGTTTTATTTTCAAGAATTTCCCATGGGTTGGTGTCTTTATGTTTGGTCTCATCTAAGGCTTTCTCTAAATTTGGATGAGTTATGTTTACTACAGAAATTGATTTAAGCTCACCATTTGAATCTAGACCAAGTTTAGATGCTAGCACTAAGGCTTCGTCCTCTTCCATCCATTCTTTGACAATAGCGTATGTGTTTTTAGTATATCCTTTGCATTCCCGCCATTGTCGCAGCTCTTCTTGGTCATTCCAAAAATCTTCATGACTCCTATTCTTGGGATGTCTTAATGGGATCTTAGGGTCATTATGAGATTTAGGAGAGAGAGCATAAGAAGGATCATCAGGGTCAAGGATGGGCTTAGAGATGGGTTCAGATGAGATATTTAATGTGGGCATAGAAGGGGAGAAGATTGAATTAATTTGTAAGTGGCTTGGCTCCCTTTCTATGGCATCACTAGACATGCCATCCATGTATTCTTCCCAATGTCTTTCAGGGGGAAAGGAAGTTGACGACACTTTTCCCAAGATGCTCTTCTAAGAAGATCTGATTTACGTTGATTTACGAGCATCTTAACTAATTGGAAGTCTAAATCATCAAAGTGGGGTTTCATTGGTTTAGGATTGACAGCTAAATCTTGGGATTGGAGTGGTTGTGCTTTAGCTACCAAAGCTTCCTCTGCTTGTTCGGGGTATGATTACTTCTCTTCCTCGGGGAGTTCAGAATTGGCTTGAGCAACCTTGTTAATCATTGCTCTTGCTTTACTTATAGGCAAATAAGAAAATACTCCTCCAGAGGATAAATCAAGGGATTCCCTAGAATTCTTGGTAAGACCCAAATAAAAATGTTGAATAAGTACGGGGTCCGGAAAACGAAGGTCAGGGCCAGAAGTAACAAGTTCATTAAAACGATCCCATAATGTACTAAAAGATTCTTGTTCTAGTTGCCTAAAAGTTTGAACCTCTTTTCGAAGGTTAACTACTCTATGGATGGGAAAGAAATATAAACAAAATTCAGAGCATAAAGTTTCCCAATCCCCTTGCATACTTCCTATGACTCGATTATATCAACGTTTAGCACTTCCGATCAAAGAGAACGGAAAAAGCTTCCACCTTAAAGTCTTATCAGACATGTCAGCAATGTGCAAGCATGCACAGGTCTGCTCGAATTCTCGTAGGTGTAAGTATGGATTTTCGTTACCTCCTCCCGAGAAGGGTTTATCCCGAATCATATTAATTAGACATGGCCGTAACTCATAGTCAGGTGTTATGATAGGCTCTATAGATTTTGGTGGCCCGAAGCTTTTGCGCATGCTAAATAGATAGATAAGCATGGAATTTAAAGCATCCATAAGGATGAACATAAAATGATGAAAAGGTAGGGATAAAATAGAAAAGATAATAGTATAATACAGGATTAAGCTAAACTAAGTCAAAATCAGCAAACCGTTCTCCGGCAACGGCGCCAAAAATGCTTGTTGGTATAAATTAACTGCACTCTATTAAATAAGATTGTATTCTGATATCCGCAAGCGCACAGATATAATACCGCTGTCACATTTCACCCGGAGGTTTTAAATATCGAATCCACAAGGAATAGTAGGTGATAATGGCCAAGCCGATGACATAACCCTACAATTAGGTTAGATAATACCAAGAAAGCGGAAATAGCTAATGATTATCTAGTTCCAACAACCAGTAAGCTTTGAATAATATTGTTCTAACTGGGCAGTGAAATAAATAAGAGTGAAAATCAGAGTTCCCTCCTACCAAACACTTATACACCTATCGATCCTATCAACGGAAAGTGGACTACAGAGGATTCAACGCAGCTGTCACCTACGCGATCTATCACTATCTGGCCAATCAGGGGACATTCACAAGTAAACCTAGCCTAGGCACCACACCTACACTATGAAATACTACTTCAATCAAGTAATGACCAAGATCAAAGCACTCAATATGAGTTGCAAACTTAAGAACGAATAAGAACAAATGCTTACTTGAATTAGAAGTTGAATACAAAAGTACCTCAGAACGCAGCTCCGGGCGAGGAAGCTGAATCCATAAGAGTACAGCCACGAAGAAGCACCGACAGGCCGGAACTTATCCAGAATCTCTACTCTCCTACGCTATCTCTCTAATCTCTAAACAAAACTAGATCTAGATGAACTAGTCTCTCCTAACTGCTACAACTAGATGAACTAGAACTAGATCAACTTGAGAAACCCTAACCCTAATTTATGTAGAGAATATGAAGCATCGGGGTGTAGAATGCCTTCTGGAGGGGGCCCGGGGCATCCTTATATAGGCCGAAGTGGAGTAGGGGGCAAGGAACCACCACGTCATCGATCCGCGTCTCATGTTATATGCATCGTCGGATCAAACCGACCTTAGATCAACGTAGGGATGCGTTACTTGGGTGCCAAGGATGCGTGGGAGGAACATTCCAGAAGGTGGGGCCCAGACTCAGCAGGGGGGCGCCGGCCGGCCCCACCCTAGGGCCGGCCGGCCCCACTTTGTGGGATCCGGGGCCCCGATTGCTCGGGTGTGTTCTAGATCCTTCCAGGGTCTTCGTGATGATGTTTCCTTGGCGGTTAAGTTTCGTGTTGTAACACCTCTGGTGTTACGGTTAATTAAAACCTGCCATGTCATCATCATTGCATGTAAATCATCCTGCATAAACTCATTTTTTTTACTATGTATTAACAAAACTGATTTTATTTCAACATGTGATTTTATATAAGTTCTTAAGAATGATTTGTTATGTAAATGTTTGGGTTTGTATGTTATTATCTAAATTGGATTGGGTAACAAAAAGAAAATCAATTATAAACCCTAAATCAGACCTAAAACCTTGACAACAAAAACTAAGCATAATTAAGTGTTGGGCCTTAAATAAAAGTTGCAAATCTTTAAAAGTTAAGCAACTTCTATTTTGAGAAATTTTGAAGTTATTAAAAATAATTTCAAATAAAATCTTAATTTAGGTTTTAAAGTTTAAACTTGAAATACGAGTTCAAAAACTAGTAGGAATCTGGCGATGGTCCTTTAATGAAAGTTTTAGCCCTTACAAAATGGAACAACTTTCATGTTTATAGATTTTAAAGTTTACTTGTAGAAATTTAAATTTAAAACCCAATTAGTGTTTGTTTAATAAAATATAAAATGCCATTTCAAAAATATCAAAAATTAGGGCAAACTACTTTAGTGAAAGTTGTAAGGCCTTTTAAATTGAATAACTTTTGTATTTGGGGATTTTGATGTTATGCAGTGAAATTTCAAAATAAACTCCAATGAGTGTTTTGAAATTTGAAATTTAATTGCTATGTCAAAAACTATGAAGAATCTGACAAAACTCCTTTAATGAAAGTTGTAGGGTTCAACAAGTAGAACAACTTTCATATTTACAGATTTTCATGTTGTTGAGAAAAATTTGGAGAATTTTATTGAATTGCAAATCAATTTCAAATTCAAGTTTTACCCCCTTTTAAATAGTTTCAAAACTGAGCAGAATTTGAATATAGACCAAAAATAAAAATTGCTCTACACAAAATTTGCTACAACTTTTATTAAGGACATTTTTCAAGTTTGTATACAAAATAAGGGGTAATTTTGTAAAAAGGGGAGAGGGGTGTACTGCTACAGTGCTCCGGGGGGGGGGGGTCCGGCGTGCGCTGTCGCGCTCTGCTCGCGGGCAGAGCCGCGCGTGCGCGCACCGGCCGCCGGCGGTGCCCGGGGCCGGCCGGCCGCGTGTCGCCGTCGGGGACGAACCCGTGGGGGTCCCTTCCGCATCCCGCGCTCACCACCGCCCTATATAAGCCATCACCATCGTCCCCATTCTCTCGCTCCCGACCTCCATTGCCGTCTCGGAAGAGTTCCCGGTCGCCGGCAACACTCGCCGTGCCGAGGACATCTCTATCCAATTCAGCGAGTCGGCAAGACCACCATATCATAACACTCAGTTTAAGCCCGTCCCTGCTGCTTGTCGTCGCTGAGAGTTTCCAGGCGAGCCTTTTCTTCTTCGCGGCGGGTCGCCATGGCCGCCGAGCTCGCCTCATCGCGGTTAGCCGTCTACAGATAAACCTCTACCTATTTTCTTGTGTTTTGAACTCTCCTTGACCTGACGGTTCTGACCAGTTAGATGGTTTCCATTTTTGTGCTTTGAACTCGCCGGAACGACTCGCGCCGCCGTGTCCGCGCGGTCAGTCCGCCATGGACGCCGGTGAGCTCGAGTTCGAACACGGGACTCTCTTCTGAGCACCCATATAGGTTCGTAGTGATCTAGGGAAAACAAGTCGGGGGTCTGACCTCATCGAGGGATCGTCGCCGGCGACCCGCCGTGACCGGTGCCGCCGCCGCGCGCGCATGCCCTTCACTGCTCGAACAGAGCAGTGAGAAGGGAGAAGGAGGCCCAAGTTGGGCCAGGCCGGGTCTGCTGGGCCAAATTGGCCTGAGAGGGGCGCGGGAAAAAACCGGCTGGGCCGCACTCGGTCGTGCTGGGCCGGCCCAATCGGTGCGCAGGGGCACGCCTGGGGAAAGAGAGAGCGGACGCGAGTATGGGCCGGCTGGGCTCACTGGGCCGCCTCGGGTAGGTTTAGTTTTTCCATTTTTCTGGGAATTAGTAATGGCTTTTTTTATTTTGAATTAAAATGAATAGTTCTCTATTTTATTCTTTTTGTATGAATATTTCTACTGCACCAAAAATCATAAAAATTTTGGTGGATGCTCTTTGTGCTATGTGGTAATTAATAAAAATACTAAATGATGACTTTGAGCAATTCATATAGGAACTAAAAATCAGTAAATTAAATATTAAATGCAGCCTTGGGGATTTTTAACAAAATATAGATTAATCCAAAAATCATGAAATTAATTTTGGCACTGTTTTAGGGCAAGATCTGGTTGTTGGTAAAGTTTGGGTTCAAATAGAAATAGTTTGCTTAATTACTATTTAGCACTCTATAAATCGATTAATAAAATGAATTGAAACCTTAATCAATTTAGGGATTGTGTGAATTTAGAGTTGTGTGTTAATTTTGGATTATTATCATGTGCTGATCCTTAGTGTCTTGCTAAGTTGTTAAGGCTTATATTAATCATGTTAGTTAAGATATTTAAAGAAACTTCAAGTAGGTAGACCAATGGTTATTAAACATTAGTAGATTATACACATGTGATCACAGCATTTTTTTATGAATCACTTAAGTGAGTGCTGGGCATCATCATAGGAGGGCTAGTTCGCCTTTCCAACAACTGTTAAAATGATCAATAAACCGAAGTAGTTAATACTCGATAGTAATTAGTTTCGTTGGCCTACAACTTTATCGTGAAGAAAAGTCGTACTCAACATTCCAAATTAGAGTTTACTTTTAATTCAATGCATCTCTGCATCATGGCATACATATCATTATGTTAAGGGTTGCATTATTATTTCGTGTAGTGAACGCGCGGTGATTATTATCTGAAGCGTGTCCCGAGTAAGGT
The DNA here is from genome assembly GCA_038502445.1 of Eremochloa ophiuroides. Classification (NCBI taxonomy): domain Eukaryota; kingdom Viridiplantae; phylum Streptophyta; class Magnoliopsida; order Poales; family Poaceae; genus Eremochloa; species Eremochloa ophiuroides. The sequence continues at coordinate 27,861 of JAHLJS010000001.1, read as the reverse complement.
CTTCACTCGGTGAACGTGGATCCTTCCCGTAGATTGACTTCAGGGTTCTATCTACTTCAAGCAACAGGCAAGCCCCGGTGCATTTGCCCCTCCTTGATATTTAAAAATATTTATCACTTGAGTTAATCTACTGCATTAGGTTAATAGGAGTTGAGTGATAACCTATTGATGCATTACCTTTCCTTGACCACATATTATACCTAAGACCCTGGTTTATTTAAAGTATTAAAAAATGCTTAGTCATGCTTAATGATAGAGTTGCAAAAATACTATTTTGAAAACTGTGATGATATGGAACAAATGAATCATTTTATGGGATTGGTATTGTCCTCGTTTGGTGATGGTGTACTTGGCCAGTCCATTATCATCAACGTGGATGGGTTTTCCCGTTTGGTTGGCCAACTGCTTGGGTTAGAGTCCCAACTTTCGTCGCCATCGGGAAAGGGATGTGAAAACCGGGTAGTTACCAGTGTACTTGGGTTAGAGTCCCAATGCATGGTTTCTAACGGAAAAATATTAGGGACCATTCGTTGTCGGCCTGCTGTGATCATGACTTTGCAACTAGCCACATACTACGGAAAGCCTCTGACTCCGGTGGCTCTACTGCTGGAACCGACAACCACGCACTGGGAGTGGAGAGATGGCGAGAGTAGCGTGTACCCTCGTGGCCGTCGTGCCTGGAGACTAGAGGGGTACTGTGCTCTCGGGTGGCGCAGGACCGGTTCCGGGGTATGAAAAGCCGTGGTAGGCGGGGTTGGCATATGCAAGCTTAAGTGCTACATATGCAGTGTGGATAGGGATCCCCAGCTGGGTACTTCTGGATTCGAATCGACGTTGCTCCTCGGTTAATGGAGACATGATCCTCACACTTACAGCGAAGAGTGGTTCGGAACTAGGATGTTTTTGAATGGATGAAGTAAATGAAAGAATGTTGATATATGAGAAGGAACTTGGAGATATGGTTAATGATTAATAATATTATTGAGATAAATCCTTTGACTCTTGCTAAGCCTTACCTTGACTCCCCTCAGCCTGCATTCCTGAGTCTAATTTTACACCTTTAGTCGGGTAAGTCTTGCGGAGTACCCCATGTACTCAGGGTTTGTTAACCCCTGTTGCTGGTAAACTGAGAAAACCGTTCTACAAAGGATCGTGCCGGTCATTGGTTCGTACATGAATGAAGATGTGTATATAATGAAACCCTTGGGCAGGGTGTTTAGTTGTATACAGCTACTCCACTGCGAAACTCTGGTTTGGGATAATGTAATTAAAATCTATGTTTAAGTAATACTTCCGCACTCTTTACTCTGATTCAAATTATTTGTGTAAACTATTGTAATACTTGCAAGGTCTTTACAATGAGATCCTCGGGGAAATTAGGGTTTCCTATGAAACCCGACGGGCCACCTAAGTCAAAGGGAACTCGTGCAGACTAGTCAACGATCCTTAGGGACGATGACGTGGCACGTGGGCCCTATGATTAAGGCGGTTCCGTCTCACGTGTATTTTAAGCTCTTTAACCCCTCTTTTACGCTTTTTTGGAATAGCCCCTGGAAAATACAGAACATGCAAAACTCGTGGAAATTGTCAGTTAAAACCCTAACTAGTGTGTATTCATGTGTCCTTTCATGTCTAAAGTTCTAATAAAAGTTGACGTTATCCACTGTCAACAATGAGATGGTGGGATTTCCGGTGTCCTTCTCGGGGAAATTATTGAGGATAGCAGCACTACACTGCTCTGTCAATTTCACCATTTCTGTGCTCGGGATTGGTTTCTTTCTGTTGAGGATGTCCTTCAAATATTTTGCGTAGGTAGGTACCTGCATTGCATCAACTAGAGGTATATGTATATACAATTTCTGTATTACCTCCATGAATTCCTGGAATTGTTCATTCTCCTTTGGTTTCCTATTACAGTCAGGGAAAGGCAATACCTTGATGTTATAGAATTCATGAGGAGAAGTTCTTACCTTTCCTTGAGGTGTAGTGGAATCTTATTTTTCAGCTTCTTCTTCTACGACCTTCTTCTTGGGTGTAGAATCAGGATAAGGGGGATCACGAGTGGTCTTATCACCTCTCGTGGTTACAACATTGACTTTTTCATTATGACATGATAGTTTTGCATGAATATCAGTTAATTGCATTTCTACCATTTTATTAAAGTTAAGTTGTTCCTTTAACAGCTCATGAAATTTATCTATTCTAACATTTATGTCTCCTAGAATTTTGTCTTGATCAATCAATACTAAACTTAACCCAGAGTTTATTTTAGCTTGATTTAAAACAAGTTCCTTGAGAGAATGATTGCTAGAACGTAAAGAATCATTATCCTCCCTACGTGGATTCCATCTTTGGTAAGGTGAAACTGGTGGGGGACCATATCCGCCATCATTTAAAAGAGATTTAACATCTTTTATTGGATAGATATCTATGTTATGCTTTTTATCTACACATAATGCACATGGTGTTTCAGCATTTGTATAATATTCTATAGCAGCATTATCTCTTTTTTAATTAGCTCTTTCTTCTATCTTTTTCAAAAGGCATTCAGAAGATAATGATTTAACTTTGAAAGCATTAGAATTACCTTTGAGATGATTGTCGGTCCATCCTTGATTATCCACCATCTTCTCAATCAACTTCTTGGCTTGACCCACCTTGAGAGACAAGAATGCTCCTCCAGCGGCAACATCGAGATGTTGTCGAGATTCCATCATGAGTCCATGATAGAAACTTTGGATTAATAGCCAATCTTCAATACCAAGATGAGGGCAAGCTTGAATGTACTCTTGCATGTGCTCCCATGCCTTGGGGACGGATTCGCGAATCTTCTATTGAAAGTTAGAAATCTTGCTACGCAAAATATTGGTCTTACCAATAGGGAAGAATTTCGTCAAGAAGTGGTTGGAGCACTTCTCCCAAGTGTTCATTGATCTCATGTTGATGTAGAACCACTGTTTTGCTTTCTCAAGTAATGAGAAAGGAAAAAGGCACAGACGGATTGTATACTGTGAAATTTCTGGAATAGAGATTGTATTGCATATCTCCACAAAATTCTGGAGGTGAGCATTGGCATCCTCTGAAGGGTTGCCATGAAATGCAATTGCTTGCACCATTATGATCAATGCAAGTTTAAGCTCAAATTCTCTACTTCCACTATCAGCACTAGGCATAGTAGCAATGTTGGAAATAGATGGAGTAGAATACTCACGGATAGTTCTTGACGTAGATGAACTGGTCGGCTCTGAAGTACTAGGATGATCAGACTCATCTGATGGATGATCTTGCAATGTAGGCTCCCTCGATGAAGATGAATGAGAGCCAGAAGTCATTCTTGGAGGAGTGAGATTGGCTCTCGCTGTTCTAAGGATTGACTCAGGGTCTTCATGAAAATTTTCAGGTAGATTGAATCCAGCCATTCTAGATATCTAGCTTAACAGTCACCACAAAAGGACAGATAAATGTGATCCCGCTAAAGAACGGGGTTAGTTCTATAGCAAACACAAAAGAAAATTTAGGCCAATTGCTTTCCTGGCAACGGCGCCAGAAATGCTTGTTGGCAATTCTTATGTCACTACTAGAAACAGAGTTATTCCCGGTAACGGCGTCAGAAAAGCTTATTGATATTTCTTATGACTATTGCAGAATTCCGCAAGAGCACAGAATCTATCGATGTAGCACTTCACTTGGGAGCAACCAAGTATTGTATTTATTTCCACAGGGAAGCTTCTTATGGCTAGAGATATTCAATGGTAAGCTAAGAAAAATCACGTTTTATGATAAAGGGTGAACTAGTATAATGATAACTAATCCAGATAATCTAGCCCTGAGATAGAGCCAAGCAACGGCGTAAATAGTGATGAGCTCAAGAGTGAAACGGAAGGTAACACGGTAGGTTGACTCCAATTAGCACTTTGCGACAATGCGCGTTCCCAAATTCTTGGGGTTACTCACATCCAAAAATCCCTACGCTGATAAAACCAGACCGAACATGGTGGAATCCAGAGCATCTTAGGGCTGTCACCACCTAAGACCTACCGCTACTATCCGTGGGTCTAGCCGCAACCCAAGGTAACTTCTAGTCTAAACACCATGCTTACACTATAGGCCACTACTCTAACCTCGCGCTAAGATTAGAGCACCGTCTAGCGGCGAAGATCCCGCACTAATTGATGAAAACTGATGATTAATCCCCTAGTACTACCGCAACTTGAGCACTCAAAATAATACTTAAGGTAAATACTTGAAAGTAAATACTAAAAGTAAATACTGAATGTAATGCGGGAAATGTAAGTACTAGAAAGGAAATTATATTACCGAATGAAAGAGTACCTTATAAAGGAAGCACCCGAGAGAGATACCTCCACAGAGCTCTCCTACTCTTCTGCTTCTCTTCTCACTCACACTGTCACTACTAGCCTTACTAGGAGGCTTCTCATTAGATGAGCTAAGATGGACTAAACTCCAAATCTCTCTGTTCTTCCTAAACTGATTACAACTGAAGCATTCGGGGGGTATTTATACCACTTGGAGACCTCTGCGGTACTTGTAGGGGTGGCCGGAGGTCGGTGGCCCGAAGTTGCAGGGCGGGCGCCCCACTAGGGGGGCGGGCGCCCGGTTGGATCTGCCACCTCGCCACCATCCAACGCTCCAGGATCTTCCCCAATGACGGTTACAAGGTCGGTTGGACACGTTTTGGGAGTTGGAGAGACGGTTTGTGGCCCTTGGAGGATGACATGTGGGTCCATGAATCCTTGGCACTTCAATTGATCTCTCTTGGATGAAAACCGACTTCAAATGGACGGCCACAAGTGCTTGGTTATCTCTCCTCTGGATTGTGGTCGTGGCAAGCCACTTTGATAGGGCGAGCGCCCTGTCCAACAGGGCTACCGGATCCAAATGAGATGATTTTGAGCCATTGATGTTAAATCAACGTGCCACACTTTGTTTGGGAGCTTGGGACATGGATCCATGACGTGGCAGAGCGTAAATGGTGCCAAGTGGGGGGCGGGCGCCCTGTGACTTGGCCCCATCGTTGCTCTTGTCACGTGTATTGGTCAAATGTGCCTTGTTTGCTTCAGTTTCACCTGTTTTTCATTTGCAACCACAATTCTTCAAGTACAAGTGGAACTCTGTTAATTTAAACCAAATTTCTACCTTCTATGTGCCATTTCTTTGCAAAATTTTATCATTGTTGATGGTTAAAATGTGCTTTTAGTGAGCGTCAACAGTCTCAAAAGATACATCCATGAAGCTCCATCCGTCTCAACTCTCATAGGTTATGACAATAAAGCTCATACAAGACTCATGATATGACAATAAAGCTTAAACTGAAAAGAAATACAGCTGCAATACAAGTCTCTAGATACAAATGCTAAAACAAGAAGTACAATCTGAAGCTTTAATCATTCTCTCTCTCCCCATTTGTCATCTATCTCCATAAAAGGGAACTGAAGATCATGAAGACACAAAGAAGGGCTGCAAACTGTGACTGAAGCTGAACCTACTCCTCCTCCTCGTCGTCGTCGTCGTCGTCGTCGTCATCATCATCATCATCATCATAATAACTCTATTCTGTGCCACTAGGGTGGTGAGAGCTCTGTCCAGGGTCTACGTAGCTACACGAACCACTGAGAAAGTCCTCCCGCAGAGAGTTGGCATACTCCTCACCAACACTAGGTCGAGGGTACACGTGTGGAGGAGCTCCGGCTCCCTGCTGTTGGTATAAATTAACTGCACTCTACTAAATAGTATTATTATCAGATTATCTGCAAGCGCACAGATGTAATACCGATGTAGCACTTCACCCGGAGGTTTTAAATATCGAATCCACAAGGAACAGTAGGTGATAATGACCAAGCCGATGAACTTAACCCAACAATTAGACTAGATAATATCAAGAAAGAGGAAATAGCTAATGATTATCTAGTTCCAATAACCGGTAAGCTTGAATAATATCGTTCTAACTGGGCAGTGAAATGAATAAGAGTGGAAATCAGAGTTCTCTCCTACCAAACACTTATACACCTATCGATCCTATCAACGGGAAGTGGACTATCCTATCAACGGAAAGTGGACTACAGAGGAATCAACGTAGCTATCACCTACGTGAACTACCACTATCCGGCCAATCAGAGGACATTCACAAGTAAATCTAGCCTAGGCACCATGCCTACAATACGAAATACTACTTCAATCAAGTAATGATTAAGATCAAAGAACTCAATATGAGTTGCAAACTAAGAACGAATAAGAACAAATACTTACTTGAATTAGAAATTGAATACAAAAGTACCTCAGAATGCAGCTCCGGGCGAGAAAGCTGAATCCAGAAGAATACAGCTACGAAGAAACACCGACAGGCCGGAAACTCCTCTGAATCTCTACTCCTCTACTCTACCTCTCTACTTCTCTAAACAAGACTAGATCTAGAAGAACTAGTCTCTTCTAATTGCTACATCTAACCCTAACTGGAGATATTGAATTGAAGCTCAGGATTAGGGATGCCTCTAGGGGGTCTGCCCCTTTATTTATAGCCCGGTGGGATGAATACGCGTCGTTGGATCAAACTGACTTAACGTGGGGTCGAGATGACTCCTCAAAAGCGGTGGAGGAAGACTCCAGAAGACGAGGGCCAAAACCCTAGAAGTGGGGCCAGCCGGCCCCACCCTGGCGCCGGCCGACGCCCAACTGTGGCCTTTCGGGCCCAGTTTCGCCGTGTTGTCTTCTTGGGCCTCCTGTAGTCCAATGGTGTGTGTCGCCGCAGATTTTGATTCCGAACTCCAAATATAGCAAATGATCGGTCCGTTTCGATTGTCTCGACGATCCCGTCGCAATGTTGCAGTCCAATTGCTTATTTGAGATACTTTATTGATGGAAAATTGTATATTCCTACAATACAAGTGAGAACACCAAAACTCGTGGAACTCGTTAGAATCAAAACCTATAACTATGCTTTGTGATTCATTTTGTGTCAAATCATGCTACAGTTGACTGTTATTTTTAGTACTTAACGACTGTCAACAATACCCCCAAGCTTACCCTTTGCCAGTCCCTTGGCAAACAAATTAAGCCTAATTACTAATAAACTTGGATCAGGAGTTGCTACAATACTTCATGCCTTCCAAGTACACATGCTTTCAAACAGAAATTCTCCTCCGGATTTGACAAAACTGCTCTAACTTTTAAACTTGCCCATTTTACCTTTAACTATGGAGCTTCTCAGCTTTTGCATAAGTCTTGAGCAATCGAAAGATAGAACAATCAAGCCAAGCACTATGTTTCAAATTCTTCACAGTACCAATATTCCGGAGTTTTGCAAGTTTTCGAAATAAAACTCAGAGCTTAATTGTATGACACCCTCAAGTCTCTTAATATATATGATATTTATGGATCTCACTTAAGACATTAATGATGTTATGCCTTCCTACAACTAAGGATTATAGTGGAGCTTATATGAGTGGCAATAATAAGGATGAGCATACTTGCAATTCATATATTGTAAAGTCAAACAATGGATCCACAGAGAGTCAAGTTATACAATCAAACCAAGATGTGCATGTGTATGGAATATGGTGGATAGGTGTATATAAGGTGGCTAATCCTAATTCTACTTTTGCTCTTTAGAAATAGATCTCTCTTAGAACTTAGAACTTTTCGGGAAAACATGGGCTATCTTTATTCTTTTCTTCTCTCTTTTTTGTCTCTTTTTTTTCAAGGTGACGGGCATCTAAGTACCCATTGTTTTAATTGCTGGGACACTTGTCCATCTTTTAATTCCTTTTCATTTTTTTAATATTTTTGCATAGCCACATGCATCCTTTGAATACAAATAATTGAAGAGATAATGATAAGAATTTAGAGCAATTAAACAGGGGTTGTCCTATAGGGTATATTTTTGGGTGTTTACTCCCAGTGTAGGAGAAAAATATTTTTAAGGTGGATCTGGTTGGAAGTGAAAAATGATTGCGCTTACTCATAGAGTAGGAGTAATGCATATGTGGGTGGAGTGTGTAAGTGATCTTGATTTTAAAAGCATGACAAGACTCTCATAAGGTATACACCAAAGGTTGACTAAACTCAATGCAAAGCAAGCAGCATAAATGTGCAAAGGTTTTCCTATCTCTAATTGTATCATATATGGCTTTGGTAAGAATTCAAACTTTGTCATACAAGAGCTCATGTAAGATTTTAAATTTAAAATAAATCTCCAGAACTTAGTATTGCGAGGAATAAGATAAATAGCAGCTCAACCTTCATGTATCATATCAATCAATCACCTAGACTTAGCTCAAGCATATGCCTCCATAAGTTTTAGGTTCAGAGTAAATTCTTAAACCAAAATAGTAGTATCCAAAACTCAGGAGAATTTAAGGTTGAAAACTAGACACTTGAAAGGAATTACGGCAGAGAAAACTATTCATCATCTCCAAGATAAAATTTTAATGTTCTCCAGTTTTTATTTGACTCTAACCTAAACTGACTATAGACACACTCTAATACCACTCTAATATATAGCTAAGTATTTATTTGGTTTTCAAATTTTATCTTACTAGCTAACTCACACGAAAAAGCGATATGGTACAATAATAATAAGGCGGGAAACTTATACTTAGCTGGATTTTAAATGGAGGGTGCCCTCTCCCGAGCTGGATGTTTGGCAGGGTTTTTGATGTTGCAAATTGAGTGATCCTTCTGTGGACAGGTGTATCGGCAGTGTAAGGGGTCAGGTTGACTAGCTCTTTGATCATGTATTTTCCTGTGAAACTCAATTGCCAACAAAAATATCAAATCTCATGGAGAGGGGTTAGGTTTAGTACCACTCCATGGTAAGTGATTGATTTTATATTTCCAGCAGAAGTTTAAGCTTCTTTACCCAATTAGGAAACTTCTTTAAGAGTGTGGACCTTCATGTGCCCACATATTTTTGGAGTTTTCTAAAAAGTGTGGACCTTCATGTGCCCACATATTTTTGGTATTTTTAGATATTCCTATGATACTATGGTGAACCTTCATGTGTTCATATATTTTTGGTATTTTATGACTTTATAAAACAGACTCGATAATCGCATAGATATAGTTACCTGATAACTAGGGGATGCTCCTTCCACAAGCTAGATGTTTGCAATACTTGGTGTTGATGATCTTTTATAGCAAGCTTGTCAGCAACGGTCCTAGTGGGCTCCACTGATGGACTCACTCCTCACACATAGTGTTATCCTGCATAATTATACTCCAACAAGAAAACCAAAACTCGAGGCTCGAATGTGATAAGGGGTTAGCGGTCAGCTAATAAGTAATTGATTATTGTTTTGAGTTGATTTTAAATTGATAGGTTCTAGCAGGATTCTTTTTAGGATTTTCTGATTTTCTTGTGCAGAAAAGTAAATATGTATGCATGATGTATATTTTATTTTTATGCCACCACTGAGAATATTTATTCTCATGGGGCTTAGGATTTTCATAATGCAAGAAAGTAAATACATATGCTATTGTCATTTTTTCATGCCACCATAGTAAATACTCCTACAGGGTTACCATAACTTTATTCACGTAGGGCTTTAATATTTTGTGATGCAGTAAATAAGACAATAAATATTTTTATTTTTATTTTTTGTTTTGATATGCATAAAGATGAATATGCTAAAGTGAAATTACTAACGTAAGTCATGAATACTAATTAATTAGATAACTACCATGTTACCTTATGGTAAGGGTGCGAAATTTAAAGTCTACCGTTAGGACTTTTTCTTCCACTCTTGTGTATCTCTCCGTCTTAGAGATGGAGGTCTTGATGGTTGTACCCCTTGTGATGATGATGTCACTTTTATCCTTTGTTTGGCCAGCAGGTTGGAGTAGAGCATTAACAGTTGGATCTGGCAGCATCTTGCTCAGTGTGCATGTTCACAGAACTTTCACTTGTAGAATTTTGGGAATCAATAAACTTTGGTCAAAGGGTTGTCCTAGTTTGCAAAACCAAGATAGAGATCAAGTGCATGGGTTCTGCTGGTGAAAAAACACCAACAGAACCGAATCTATCTCTTTATTTTCTCTATCCTTAGGCACATTGAACAAGACGAAATTGGTGTTGCATAATTTGTTTACTTATGACATGAGTGGTAAGATCAGAAGATTAAGCATTTATGTTGCATTTAAGTTCATATGGCAGAAAATATTTAAATTGCTTAACCAATGGAAGGGTTGTCCATCTCTACATAATATATAAGTTTTCACATGAAGTATGACTATCATCTTCCAAAGATAGAATACAATGTTTAGCACATTTGGTTAAGACCGAGATCAAAAGAATGATGCCATGAACAATCTTAAAGGACAAAGCATGTTGAGTTGATTAGATTAATCAATTAAAGCTGTAACCCTAGCATGTTTGTGTCTTTATTTATCTGCGTACCAAGATCAAGAGGAGAATAGTGACCACTTATCTTAAAATATTACCTCCATTATAAGAGCGTGATGGCACTAAGTATTAAGTAATGAAGGGTAGATGACTGGTGGTCCTTTCCTCTTACATCTTGAGTTATTCATGAGCATCTTATCTCTTTATTGCTTATCCCCTTTGGCCGTCTTTTCCTTCTTTGATTTTATGACACCTTGTCACTCCATTCATTATTATGTCTGCAACAGATTAGTGGATAACACATACCCGAAGGGATATACAATTTTGGAACATAGGTTGTTTGTCCATAATTTTATCATGTTGCATCTATGCTACTAAGAAGATAGGGTTGATATTACGTTAGCATATATCATGTTCTATACAGGCATGGCTTGAGGTAAAGTAACTTGCAGCAGAAGATGAAGTGAATGAATCAGTAATACTCACAGTTCTTCCATTCATAATGAATGAGCTATGTATTCCTCTGCAAAGTTATTGAAGTTCAGCATGTGCCCTGTCTTATCTCTGATTTGAATTTATCTCGTGACTTACCCAAATTAATTGTGAAAGTTTCCTACAGGGGTTAGTCCAACAAAATATCCAATGTCTAATACAGCATACGAGCGGCTCAAAAATCAGCCTAGACACCACGTCTAATTTGACTTAGGAAGGCATTTTAACATAAGCACTACGCTTAATTCAAAAAGCCTTTTGAAAAATAAGATCACCACTCCTAAACTAAGCACCGTGCTTCATTTAAGAGATGTATGAAAGTAGTTCAAAGCCTAAACATATACAATAGCAAATAAAGGTACCATGAAAGTATTATAGAGCGTTATTCAAACAGAGATGAAAGAGCATGATTATTAATTAACAATTTGAACATGGATTAAAAGGGTAGAGACAACCAATATTAGCAACATAAAATTCTGTAAATAAGCCCATTCCCCCAAGCTTGAATTTTGCAAAGCAAAGTTAAGTTTGGATGGATTAATGTTGCATGATAATTGGTTGGACATACCTGATGATGTCATCCTTCTGCTTCAAGCCTGGAAAGGTTAGTGACAAAAATACCCGAGGGAATATTTTTATAATTTTAATTATATGCTCAATTCAAAAGGACATTATAGTAAAATTAAAGGTGCAAGCTCAATTTATTTTTCAAGAGTCGTTATTTTGGGACACAAAGTCGTTCTTAGGAAACCTTCGTTCCTGGGTTGGTTTCCTCTAGAACACCAGTCTTTGTGCACCTATATCAAGATTACAACAAGATTGTTGGCAGTCCTTAGCAACTAAAATACAACATCATTTTAATACTAAAACAAATAGAAAGTAGGGCTTTTATCTAACATTTCCACGAGTTTTGTTTTATATGTAACTTGCAGGTCTGACACGTGGAAATATATAAAATTCACAAGAAAGCGCACTACCGGAAAGCGTATTCAGGAAAGGCGCAAACCAAACGAGAAAGCCCACCTAAGAACTGAACTGGATCCATCCGTAACCGCGGGGGGAGGTCTAGGCCCAGGGAGCAACCGACCACCGGAAGGCGGTGGCCAGCGGGCCCAGCCAGGGGATCGACCGTCCCTAGGTGCGGCCGCCCCCTGGAGGGGCCTCCCGGGCCCAGTCTTCGGTGGCGGTGCTCTAGGCGGTTCCCTATGGGCGGTTTCACCTCCTTCCAAACCTGGAGACGCCCAAACCGTCCTATCCTAGCTATAAATAGATGATGCTCCACCCTTTCTCACACACACCAACGTTTGGAGCACTATACCTCACATTTCATACTTGTTCTGTCTAGTTTAGTAGTAGTAGAGCAAGGCAAAGCTATCAAGGAGAGCTTGTCTCCTTTGAGGAATCAAGAACATCTTGGTATGAATATAATTCAGTTCTCCTCTATGAGCAAGTTCTCATCTTATGTTTATAGCAATGCATCTGAATTAGAGTATAATCTTTTTCATATTATGATCATGGCATATGAACTAGTTCATAGTCTATGTGTTATGTTCTTGATATGTTCATCAAAGTTCTTCATCGTTTATCAAATTAGTAGGAATAGACGAAAGAACTAAGGATGGGATAATAGTTCGTTATGCTGTCATGGTTGCTCCTAGCCGAGCCTGTCAATCCGAAGGGTTGAGGTCCCGGGAGGTTAGGAGTTGTTTCCAATTACGCGAGCATGGTGTTCGGGTATACGGAGATCAGGTGAATATGTCGGTACCCCACGGGCAGAGGGGTAGGTGGGCAGGTGGTGACAGCCCTATCCATCCCTAGCATTCCCCCACGTTCGGGTATTCAGTAGGAGTTCAGAAAGTCTCTATCGGCTGGTAGACCAGCTGCGGGGATCTCCCTATCATCCCAGACTTAGTCCTGATTCTAGTCTTGCTAGTTAGATGTAATTGCTATTCTTTGCATAGCTGTATTCGACCAATGCCTGCTCAGTTAGTTGTATTTTTTTATTCTTTATTTTTCCTTTTTATCCTTGAAGGTTGCTCCGATGCGTGTGTCCACTATCTTATAAACTTGATTTAACCCCTGTTTATGCTATGCCTACCTATGCATCCAAATAAGTAATCATGTTTATACCAAAGCTAGATGAAATTCATCATGCCCTCCTACGGGAAATTATAAATACTGACACTCCCTGAATACTCACGGGTTGAAATGCTACAATGATAGTTCTATGCAGCTTGCAGAGTAATCTTATTTCTTACTGAGCTATCGATTGACAGTACCTAAGTACCGTTACTTAAGGATTGTAATTCTTGTTGCACCCCACGGCACCGTGCCACAGTTTTGCATATCGTAAGTAATGACGGTTAGAAAGGCCAATCCGGCACTTCTAACTGCTATTACAAGACTGCATTACCTAGGTCGGCGCCACTAAGGGCCAAGGGTTACCTTTCTGAAGTAATGGTGGTTGGGAATGTCAACTTATGTTTCTAGTATTATTATTAAGGACAGACCTTTAGTCTATCTTTAGTAGTGATGCTAAGAAACGCCAACAAGCATTTCTGGCGCCGTTGCCGGGGATGGACTTTTAGTCTATCTTTTGTAACGACGTTAAGAAATGCCAACAGAGATCTACAATATTTATGATAAACATATGCATCTACAATCACCCTTTCGAAAAATTTATGAACAGATAGAATGAGGGGGTTGAAGATCTCATGTGTGATAATGTTAGAGAGACCAATAGAGACCAATTGATCCAGGAGATTTCTCATATGAGCATGGATTCGATGAGGTGTTAATGAAATAATTCCCATGTTCATTGATGTGATCTCCCTTTTTAAACTCCAAGGGTGTTTCTTCATAGATGTCTATAGGCAACAAGTTTGTCTCTATTATTTCATGCCTACGACATTCATTGGATGTTTTATTTTTTAGGATTTCCTATGGATCAGTGTCTCTATGTTTGGTCTCGTCTAAGGCTTTCTCTAAACTTGGATGAGTTATGTTTATTACAGAAATTGATTTAAGCTCACCATTTGAATTTAGACCAAGTTTAGATGCTAGTACTAATGCTTCGTCCTCTTCCATCTATTCTTTGACAATAGCGTATGTGTTTCTAGTATGTTCTATGCATTCCTGCCATTGTCGCAGCTCTTTTTGGTCATTCCGATAATCTTCATGACTCCTATTCTTGGGATGTCTTAATGGGATCCTAGGGTCATTATGAGATTTAGGAGAGAGAGAGCAGAAGAAGGATCATCAGGGTCAAGGATGGGTTTGGATATGGTTTCATATGAGACATTTAATGTGGGCATAGAAGGGGAGAAGATAGGATTGATTCCTAAGTGGCTTGGCTCTCCTTCTATGGCATCACTAGACATGCCATCCTTGCATTCTTCCCAATGTCTTTCAGGGGGGAAAGGAAGTTGACGACATTTTTTTCCAAGATGCTCTTCCGAGAAGATCTGATGTACATTGATTTACGAGTATCTTAACTAATTGGAAGTCTAAATCATCAAAGTGGGTTTCGATGGTTTAGGATTGACAGCTAAATCTTGAGATTAGAGTGGTTGTGTTTTAGCTACCAAAGCTTCCTCTGCTTGTTCGGGGTATGATTCCTTCTCTTCCTCGGGGAGCTCGGAATTAGCTAGAGCAACCTTGTTAATCATTGCTCTTGCTTTACTTATAGGCAAATAAGGAAAGGCTCCTCCAGAGGATAAATCAAGGGATTCCCTAGAATTCTTGGTAAGACCCAAATAAAAATGTTGAATAAGTACGGGGTCCGGAAAACCAAGGTCAGGGCCAGATGTAACAAGTTCATTAAAACGATCCCATGATGTACTAAGAGATTCTTGTTCTAGTTGCCTAAAAGTTAGAACCTCTTTTCGAAGGTTAACTACTATATGGATGGGAAAGAAATATAAACAAAATTCATAGCACAAAGTTTTCCAATCCCCTTGTATACTTCCTACGGCTCGATTATACCAGCGTTTAGCTCTTCCGGTCAAAGAGAACGGAAAAGGCTTCCATCTTATTATCTTATTAGACATGCCAGCAATGTGCAAGCATGCACAGGTCTGCTCGAAACTCTCGTAGGTGTAAGTATGGGTTTTCGTTTCCTTCTCTCGAGAAGGGTTTATCACGAATCATATTAATTAGACATGGGCGTAGCTCATAGTCAGGTGTTATGATAGGCTCTACAGACTTTGGTGGCCCGAAACTTTTGCGCATGCCATAAAGACAGATAGGCGTGGAATTTAAAGCATCCATAAGGATGAACATAAAATGATGAAAAGGTAGGGATAAAATAGAAAAGATAAAAATATAATACAAGATTAAGCTAAACTAAGTCAAAATCAGCAAACCGTTCCTGGGCAACGGTGCCAGAAATGCTTGTTGGTATTGTTGACATCTACTAACATCACCAAATATAGCTATATAACTTTTAGTGCGAAAGGCCGAGATTAGAAGATGAATGGTAATTAATTAACTTGTCATTAGCAACTAGCCACTTTTCTATTACCAACATTCTTATGTAAGAACTAGGTTGTCATCCCTAATTAATAATGCTAAGAATAAATAAAGGATTTTATATATTAATCTATGTGACTAGGCAGAAATATAAATAATATAAACTAAGATCAGTTTTGCAAGCAGACAGATAATTATACCATTGTAGCATTTTACCTAAGAGTTCTACCAGGTTGTCGATTTATATTTATACCACTGGGAAGGACTAGGATAAACTTTAATCTATTATATTGATAGTGATGGCATACAATGGATAAGTGACATTACTGATGTCATTTACTCTACTACACAACAGATAGAGGTCACAAGGTAAATAAAGATAAAGGTGATAAGTATGATCAAGCATCATAAATAAAAGATAATCATCAGAACACTCTCTAGTCATAGTAATAGCTAGCCAATGGATAAACTAAGGAATTAATATCAAAGGTAATTCTATAACTACATCAATGAATAACTCTAATTAGTGCAATTACATCTAGCAATCATTGTTAGACTAATTCTATATCATAATCACATGCAAAGGGCATCATCTAGGAAGGATGTGAAACAGAGTCATCATCCTACTTCGCGACCGTGCCTGCTGGCCTACATACGGGGGGTGTACTACAGAGGACTCAACGCAACTGTCACCTATGCGATCTACCACACGACCCGGCACATCAGGGTGCACTCGCAGATAAACAAAATACCTAGACACCACGTCTACATACTGTTCATCATCTATCCATCGTCCGCATGAATAAACGCTATACGAGCAATTACATGAATTCAATAAGATCAAACCAACTATACTAGACATATAATCAAAGTAGACAAAGACTACTGTAATCAAGAACATATGAACTATTAAGAACAATGTTTCCCTAATCATAATGAAGAATACAATAATAGAGAAAGAATTAGAATTATACCGAACTCCGCGCTCCAGATAGACGCCGGGGCTCCAGATCCGCCGAAGAACTAGAACTTCTCTACTTCTAATCTAACTAGGTTAGAACTATGAACTAGGAGGCTCTTGATGGCTTGAGGACTTGATGCCTTGAATGAATGATGGGTTGATGCCTCTAGGGGGTCTGCCCCTCTATTTATAGCCCGGTGGGATGCACGTGCGCCGTAGGATCAAACCGACTTGAAACAAGGGCCCAGATGACTCCACAAAGACGGCGGAAGAAGACTTCAGAAGGTGGGCTGAAACCCTAGTGGGGGGCCGCCGGCCGGCCCCACCCTGGTGGGTCTCGGGCCCCGGTGCTTCGGGTGTGTTCCAGATGCTTATAGTGTTCTCGTGATGATGTTTCCTTGGCGGTTAAGTTTCGTGGTAATTATACTCTTTAACCCTTCTTTTATGCTTTTCTGGAATAGCCCCTAGTAAAATACAGAACATGCAAAACTCGTGGAAAACTATCAGTTAAAATCTTAGACTAGTGTGTATTCATGTATCCTTTGGTGTCTAAAGTTCTAATAAAAGTTGACGTTATCCACCGTCAACAGGTATAAATTAACTGCACTCTACTAAATATTATTATTATCAGATTATCCGCAAGCGCACAGATGTAATACCGATGTAGCACTTCACCCGGAGGTTTTAAATATCAAATCCACAAGGAACAGTAGGTGATAATGACCAAGCCGATGAACTTAACCCTACAATATCAAGAAAGAGGAAATAGCTAATGATTATCTAGTTCCAACAACCGGTAAGCTTTGAATAATATCGTTCTAACTGGTCAGTGAAATGAATAAGAGTGGAAATCAGAGTTCCCTCCTACCAAACACTTATACACCTATCAATCCTATCAACGGGAAGTGGACTACAGAGGAATCAACGTAGCTGTCACCTACGCGAACTACCACTATCCGGCCAATCAGGGGACATTCATAAGTAAACCTAGTCTAGACACCACGCCTACACTACGAAATACTACTTCAATCAAGTAATGACCAAGATCAAAGCACTCAATATGAGTTGCAAACTTAAGAACGAATAAGAACAAATGCTTACTTGAATTAGAAGTTGAATACAAAAGTACCTCAGAACGCAGCTCCTGGCGAGTGAGCTGAATCCAGAACAATAGAGCTAGGAAGAAGCGCCGACAGGCCGAACTCCTCCGAATCTCTACTCCTCTACTCTATCTCTCTACTTCTCTAAACAAGACTAGATCTAAAAGAACTAGTCTCTCCTAATTGCTACATCTAACCCTAACTAGAGATATTGAATTGAAACTCAGGAATAGGGATGCCTCCAGGGGGTCTGCCCCTTTATTTATAGCTCGGTGCGATGAATACGCGCCGTTGGATCAAACCGACTTAACGTGGGGTCGAGATGACTCCTCAAAGGCGGTGGAGGAAGACTCCAGAAGCCGAGGGCCAAAACCCTAGAAGTAGGGCCGGTCGGCCCCACCCGTGCGTCGGCCGGCGCCCAACTATGGCCTTTCGGGCCCAGTTTCACCGTGTTGTCTTCTTGGGCCTCCTGCAGTCCAATGGTGTATGTGTCGCCGCAGATTTTGATTCCGAACTCCGAATATAGCAAATGATAGGTCCGTTTCGATTCGTTTCGACGAGCCCGTCGCAATGATGCAGGTCCAATTGCTTATTTGAGATACTTTATTAATGGAAAATTGCATATTTCTATAATACAAGTGAGAACACCAAAACTCGTGGAACTCGTTAGAATCAAAACCTATAACTATGCTTTGTGATTCATTTTGTGTCAAATCATGCTATAGTTGACGGTTATTTTTAGTACTTAACTGACCATCAGCACCTGCTCCTGCTTGCTGCTCTGCCTTCTGCCCTGCCTGCTCCTGCTACT
The DNA here is from genome assembly GCA_038502445.1 of Eremochloa ophiuroides. Classification (NCBI taxonomy): domain Eukaryota; kingdom Viridiplantae; phylum Streptophyta; class Magnoliopsida; order Poales; family Poaceae; genus Eremochloa; species Eremochloa ophiuroides. Next base: position 9,670 of record JAHLJS010000001.1, on the reverse strand, counting down.
GCTGAGTCTTGATTACTCCCCAAATGCCTTTGAGCATGCTCATCGAACTCTCTGCAGTACCTCTGCTACTGCTGCTCAAAGGTCTCGGGCTCCTCGTTTGTATCATCAGAATGTGGGGACCTCGGAGGCTGAAACTAGAAGTGAGCATGAAGCATCTTCAGTATCCTTGAATCCTCCCTCCTGGCCTTCCTCTCATGGTGCTGCTTGTGCTTAAAGACATTGACATCCTTGCACACCCCAAAGATAGCTCCAAGAAACCTGCAGGATCAGCGAGCGACGTCGGGTGGAGTGTAGGAGGAGGGTGAGTCAGTGTGAGGTGGTGCAGAACCAGCGTGCGCACCACCTGGAGAAGCAGTCTGCGTCTTCTGGCTGTGGTTGTGGTGCTGCAGCTCCTCCTGGCCCAGCTGGAGGTACTCCAACCTCAGTCCAAGTCTGCCTGGAACCTCAGGGAACCTGTGACTCTGCTCACAAGTGAAGGTGAAGCCTGTCTGCTGCTCAATCATCTGCATGATGTATGGTGCAAAGCCACATCCCTTGAGCGGCCTCTCTCCCACACTCTTAATATCACACCAGAGAAAGTCAAACACACTGAAAGAGCTCGCTCCTGGTGCCATCCTGTGGAGCAGATTCTGACTGTAATCCGCTAGTGTGCCCCTGTCTCCACTCTTGCAGTCAATTGTGTACCTGAACAATCTGTTCAGGTATCTATAGGTGGGGTGAAGACCTCTCACCTTCCCAACAACTGCCCCCTGCTGCCCCTGCAGGATACATGTACCCAAGCTGCTCAGGCGGAAGAACCAGCTTACTGTGTATATTGTCTCTCTGTAGGTCCTCCTCTCCAAAGCCAAGACTAGCAGCAAACTCTTGGTAGGTCACACTGTGCCAGGTGCCCTCAATCATCCAACTCGTCCTCCGCTAATCTATATCATCATAGTCCTCAACAAACATGGTGGCATAAAACTGTGCCACAACCTCGTCACACCAGTCGTGCTGGAACTCCATAATCCTATAGACACCTGTGCGCTGACAGATAGAGATTGCCTCCATAAGAGAAGACCGGTGCAACTCTCTAGCATACTGCCAGTCAATCCACTGAGACTTGATGATCACTGAGTTCCTGGAGAGTATCACACTGCTGTAGAAGTCAAGATGGAACATAGTGATGAAACCTGTAGTCATAGGTGATCCTCTCCTGTCCTCTGGGATCCACCCTCCTCGCTTTCCTAGCTCTAGCTGTACCACCTGTTCCACGACTGGTAATCCACCCTAGGAACAAACTCTGGTATGAGAGAGGGTGGTCTAAGCTAAAGGGGCCCAAACTGATGTCCCTATCCTGCCTGCTGTGGCTGGTACCCTGGATCTTCTTCATCCTCATCCCCCTCCTCATCTTCTTCTTCCTCTTCTTCTTCTTCTTCTTCTTCTTCTTCTTCTTCTTCTTCTTCTTCTTCTTCTTCTTCTTCTCCTTCCTTATCAACCTCTAACTCCTCCTGTGCTACAAACTGCTATGAAGCCTTGTTGCAGCACCCCTCCGTGGTCTAGAACTGCCACTGCCACTGCCATAGGACACCTGTCAACCCTGGGTGAGAATCTTGCCGTCGCTTCTTGTATCTTTCCAAAGCTGGATCATGTCCTTTCTTGGTTTGAGGCTCGATTCTTTGACTCATGACAGCTGCCCGGTTATCTAAACATCATCACACAGAGGTCTTAGAAGTATGCCCATTAAATAGCTCAATTTTAGTTGAATTATAGGGATAGGATTAAATGCTCCATGCATTACAAGCACCTAGATAGCATCGATCACTAGGTTTGCAACACATTTTAGACAAATAATAATATCCCTACCACCAACCATTAAAAGATTAAGACTAGCAAAGCAGAAAAATTTCTGCTGTGCTGCCTAATACCGGACATGTCCGGTAGCATATCGAACATGTCCTGATATGCACGCACAGCAGCCCCGAGCAAGGTTTCCAGGCCCAATCCTTAAATTGTTTCCAAACCAATCCAAACTTTAGGCATAGCTTCCAAATCACTATCCAAACACATTCTACCAGAGGGATTTGAAAATGAAGCTCTCTACCATGGATCGGACAAGTCCGGAAGCATTTGGTACCTTGAGAGGAGATAAGAGAAGGAAATGCAATCTTCAGCTTGGATCCTTGTTCTTGATAGTGGAATACTCCAATGCCCTCTCCCTCACTCACTTTTCACTGGTTGGATTTGAAGATTGGGAAGAAGGGGAGAGAGGGGCGAGTGCCTGCTGTCGGCTTCGAGAGGAACAAATGAGAGAGAGAGACAGAGACTGAAGGGGTACTGCTGCTTTAAGTCCCCCGTGCATATCGGACATGTCCGGTATTTGTGGGACTGGCCTAAACTTGCTCCAAAAATATTTCTCTTTATTCCAATTCCCTTCTCACTTGATACTTAATCCAAATTAATGTGTATGCTTGATCCAATTTCACAACACTCCTCAATCCAATCCACAAGATCTAGTGGCTCGTATTTTCAAAGAATTTCTTATGTCCATGATTCATCGAGACACTAGTCTTAGCATGAGATATAGTAAACCTTAGTTTATATGGACTTGAGAGATTCATGACATTTGTGATTAGTCAAACAAACAATAAGGGGAACAATAATCACAAATACTATGATTGGGTCACTAAGACCAAGAACCAATGATTTTCGGAAAACACACTTCCTACTCATGCTAATAAGGGGTTTTGGAAAATATCTATCCTATCTCACTCAAATGCACACTCTAGCATGAAGGGTCCTATATGCACTTTCAATGTATGTAGGTAACTTCATACCTTTGCCTTGAGCCCACAATATTACCACCGAGAATAATCATAGCATGGCTACCTTCAACTTGACCTTGTACACCAAGTAGCCATCCTCTTCACAAAGAAGTTTCTTTATGCACACAGGACTACAAGATTACTCAATTAACTTTGTTAGTCCACAATGGTCCAAAATAGAAACTGAGCTCCCCCTAAATGAGTGCTTCAAGTGATTTGAATGACTTGTATTAAGCACTTGCTTCTCGTTAAGAAAATGGGGGATGCTTTTCTATTTCGACCATAAGCTAGATAATTTTACCAAGATTTGAATTTGAGTTATAGAGATGCTTACAACCCACATAGATGAGGCTAGTGTACAATCTTTTAGATATGGCAGGGATCAATGAATTTGAACCACCAAGTGCCCCTTCTCAATTTATACAAGATTCTGCTGTCCCTGCATACCGGACACATACCGGACAAGTATGGTATTGCTGGACAAGTGCCCACTAAACTTGGTGCTTATGATCTTTTGATCTATCTGGGGTTTAGCCTTTCATACCTGCATCACATCAAGTGTAATGCTCTACTAGAGAGCAATTAAAAGCATCGAATGGGAAAATATTATGATTATGAATATGAATTGAGTTCACTTAGCCACCTAGTGAGTTTAGGTACTTGTTACCAATAGTGAAAATGAAATGAGTTATACAACCACCAAGTCATCTTCGGGTCAACCATATAATATATATGTAGGTAATAGGTTGATAGTTTGAGTTAAGATTTCAATATGCTTTCTCAACCACCCCGAAGCATTCATCTCACCTTCAAGTACCTACATCCACAAACCAGGCCTTCCTTGGTACCCAATCTCCATTGGGTCCATTTGTGTTACTCAATAGATGCTTAGGCACCCAAATGGCTTTGTCACTAGTTTGTGATGAGCACATCACTTTGCTAGTGGCAACTCCATTTGTGGTACTCCTAAGCCTGTAATTATGGGTCAATGTGTTTTGCCTAGAATTGTTACCTTTAGGAC